>CAVLGL010000126.1:15912142-17162142 GCA_963668995.1 Parnassius mnemosyne
AGAGGGGTCAGTCCTTTATCACAAGAAATAACGTCCCTATAGTATGGATCATCCGCTCTCGTCAGAAAGTAATTACGGAGGCTGCACACTTCGCGATTATGCATGGTAAGCGCGCTTAAAAAGCCGCGCCCGCCATGCTTCCGCGGCAAGTACAGCCTCATTACTGACGATCTCGGATGATGCATCCTGTGGGACGTCATTATAGTGCGGACTTTTCTGTCCAGAGCGTTTAGTTCGGTCTGAGTCCACCTAAGTATGCCAAAGGTATACATGAGAACAGGCATGACCCAACCGTTATATGCGTGCGTCTTATTCACACCGGACAAAAGGCTGTTAAGCACTTTGGTCAAGCGTGCATAAAACACATCGCAAACTGACTGTTTCATACCCGCCTCATCCACACCGATGTTCTGTGACATACCCAGGTATCGGTATGTTTCAGCCTCGGAAAGGGTCCTTATGTTGATGGGCATAGATAAATCTATGCCCTCAGAGTTAGCAACCCTTCCCCTTTCAACATGGAGGACCGCACACTTATCCGTCCCCAGCTCCATTCTAATAGAATTGCTAAAATCACAAGTAATGTTTAGCAATTCCATAAGATGAGAGCGACTGGAGGCGAATAACTTGAGATCATCCATATAGAAAAGGTGGGTCACTTTTGTACCTCCCCTCCGAAGCTGAAATCCCCTCCCGGAGCCCTCCAGTAAGGTACTGAGAGGGTTCAGAGAGAGGCAGAACCAGATTGGACTCAGACAATCGCCCTGGAAGATACCCCTTCTTATCCTTATGTGGTTCTCCGCAGCCGTCATCCGCTCAGATGACAAAGGATTGTACTCCACTGCCCCATACACTGCCCAAGGAAGTCTCTAACTGTACAGTCAACCTTGTACAGCTCGAGGACCCTCTCCAGCCATTATGAGGCACCGAGTCGAATGCCTTTTTGTAGTCTATCCAGGCGGCGGATAGGTTCCGACGGTTGCGTTTAACCACTTTGCCAATGACCGCGTCAATGAGGAGTGGTTCCTTGGTTCCACGACCACCGCCCCGACATCCATTTTGAGCGCGCGACATCACCTGATTTGAGTTCAGGTGACGAGTGATTCTCGCGCTCAAAATGGATGTTAGTGTCTTATATATCGTGGGTAACCACGTGATGGGGCGGTATTTGCTCGGGTCTATGGTATCCCGGTCTTTAGGAACCAAATGAGTGATCCCAGTAGTGAAGAGGCTCGGGAGCGACTTTTGGTCGAGAGCCTCTTGAAATTGTCGGGCAAGCACAGCGTGACACACCACGAACCCCTTCAGCCAGTAGTGATGCAGCCCGTCGAGCCCCGGACTTTTCCAGTTCGGGGCCCTTCGGACCGTCTCAGCTACATCGTCCGGCGTTATAATGACGGGGTCCATGGGCGTAAGATTCGCACACTGACTCACCACAACTTCCGTCCAAGGGCCCTCGCGGTGGTTTACGGGCTCTGACCACAGGCCGCGCCAGAATGCGACAGTGTCGGCCTGATTCGGTGCTTGGCCCGTTCCACGTACCATTGGTCGCTCCAATGATTTATATAGCCTCTTCTGATCACTCTGGAAGAGACGATTCTGGTTGAACCGTGTCGACCTCTCGGTATATCGCCGAATCCGCTTCCCCCAAGCAGCGATTCTCTGCTTCAGGTCGTCTATGCGCTCCGTCAGTTTTTGCGTTATATCCGGCTGGGACAAACTGATATTTGTCCCAGCAAACGCCATTCTGACGGTGCGCACAATTCGCGGCCTATTATTGCCCGACCTGAAGCTTATCAGCCTGCCGATGAGGGCCCTTGCCTTTACGACACGGTCCTCAACCCTTCTTCTCCAGGCTGGGATGGCGCTACTTTGTCTAGTAGCGCGTCCAGCCGTGGGAAGTTTGGCGCCAACAATACGGCAAACTGCCAGTGCGGCGCCAAAAAGAATTGAGTCCGTCTCGCAAAGGTCCCGGCTGGCTTCCAAATAGGTGACCAGCATTGGGTTGAGAGCCCTCACGACAGCCCGATTCCGCTTGCTTAGGGGTATGCGCGGGAGTCGCGGTCGATTTTCGAGAGGCGTACTGCGCGTTTCCATAATCGCCTCCTCCAATTTACTCCTCATCTGCTCTAGTTCTTGGGTGACCATTCCATCATCGCCTGAATCAACCAGAGCAGGGAGATCCATGGCGCCCTCTATATGTGGCTGCTGGTCTGTGGCCTGAAGAGCCGCATCCCCAGCTATAGCCGGTTCATTCGATGAGGGAATAGCCTCACGTCGTAGTCGTTCGAGTTCGGCATCATCAAATATTTTCGAGCGTATGATGTACCGAACTCGGTCTGCCAGGTTTTGCTCCGTGACGGAAACTGACGGCTCAAGCTCAGCAAAAAAGCGATGCATCCGAGCCCGATACGCTATCCCTCCAGTTTCTTCCCCTTTCCCCCTATAGTACGCCCGCAATGCGTTTATGTTCATATTTTTTGTCCAACGCATGCGGCGTACTCCACCAGCGGCGGGTGCCGCTTGCCGAGTCCGAGAGGACCCCGCCGACACCAAGCCGTCTGGTGGGGATGATGGACGCGAGGGGCTGCTAGGTGGTCGTGCAGCACCTCGCGCTCGGCTGGCGGCTCGCATGCTGTCACGTCCAGCGCCAGCTCCAGACGCGCCCCAGCGATCCCCAGGCAGCGGCCCTATGCGCGTTCTATTATTTTCCATCATCCATTGAATTGGGCGTCAATTAACGGGAGACGCCCAGACCCGGCGCCGTTTAATAGTGTGGCCGTAAGCACAAACGGGCCTTTGCACCCTCAATACTGCCGAGGCACGGCGCTCACACCTCTTGGCAAGGCACTGACTGACTGCGCTGACATAGCAGTTTTGTCACTTAACTGTTACGTCAGCGGGCGATGGGGTCGTCACTTCCCTACGCCTTCTATTAACTCAATATAATTATATTAAACTACTTTATATAATTATATTAAATTACTTAATATTATTATTATTATTATTAATCTATAGATTACAAATTTAATATTAGTTTTATCGCATCGAGTGGGAATTCTGAGAAATTAATAATTGAAATATGAATATCACAATAACCTTAAAACAAACTAAAAGCGATTTTCTAGTAGTTTTCACAGATATTATAAGTTATAATAGTGTATATAGAATAGAATAGCTTATTAATTTATAGTATTAAAGAAAGTTGTGGGTATATTCAGCAATTATAGGTACTTTAAGATTGATGGAAAATCCTTTTAAACACTTCCTTCACGTAGTGCACAGACAAACAAACGTAGTGTGGGGACCATTTTTTTACAGGTATTAATTGATTAGTGAATATACATCACAAACACCATTAAATTAATTAAATAAATATGTTTAAAGACAAGATGAATAACGGATAATATGACCATTTATAATATTACCTTTACATGGTATACAGTAAGAAAGATGTTTTAAACTGGTTGTATAAGGCTAAAACACAAAGTAAAATGCCACTGCATTTATTGTTGTAATTATTTCCAAAGTAGTCTATTAGTGGAACAGATAGGTGCGGTGTCAAGACTTTAATATGTTTTGGTTGAATCAGTAAAGGTGCAGTGTGTAAACTTTGCTTTAAAATATATTAAATGATTAGTTATCATAACCCAAATACCATTAAAGCCAAAATGACTAGGTAATATCATGCTTATCTATGTTATTACACACATAAATATGAACTAAGATGTTTTAAACTGGTTGTGTAAGGATAACAAAAACACATGTTTAATTTAATTGTAATATTTAATTTTTAATTAAATGTGTTTTATGATGTTATTATTGTAAATCATTATCATTTCAATATAACTTGATAATAACATAACAAGCATATTTTTAATGTTTTGAAATATGATATATTGTAGTTGTATTCAATATCCATATACTTTTTTGTCTCTGCCTACGAGCAGCTCTGCAAGATTTCAGCCTACAAGACATTTATTGTAAGCGATTCACCTGAAAAAGGTTAATAAATATTGTATATATTATTTTTTTCTATATTTATTGCTATCTCAATAGCATGTGAGGTCTATGTTTATGTTTGTATTGGTTTGCATTTCGAACACTTTAAAGCAAAAAAAAAACACATCTATGTATGATATTATTGTTAAATTCAGGACATTTTCAGGAATAAGAGATATGAGATAAGATTATGTATACACTATACTTCAATTTCAATAAACTACGTTTGTATATTTCTGTCAGTATTTTGTTGTCTCTTCCAGTATGTTATTTATTAATAAGAAATTGTTTTAAAATATACACCATTAATCAGCTCCAGATGACCAAATACACAGTTGTAATTATGGATTTATATCAACAACATGTAACTATGTATATTATTTAGATACTATTTTATATTAGCTATGTGATAATAGATTACAATATAATATCCCTTTTTGCAGATCTAACAACACATAACAAGGATATAACCATTACACAAGTAAAAATGGCTTAACTAAATTACAATTACTTATGCAAACTGTATACTTGCTTCTAGTACAAGTAATTACTACTTATTTACACATAAATATATGTACTATCTATACTATCTATCTACTGTTAATGTGCAATTTGTAACTCTACTCCTTCATAGTTTGTACTCCTACCAACTACAGAATCCGAAGTACTAGGTATCATTTCAAACTTAAAATCCGATTGCGCAGTAGGCCTTGATAATATATCAACAAGTTTTATAAAGACCTTCAAGAATATACTACTCCCACCCATTACTTACATCTGTAATCTTTCCTTTACAACAGCTGTCTTTCTCATGGCGTTTAAAAAATCTCTGATTCATCCCATCTTCAAAGCTGGCGAAAGAAACTGTGTCTGTAACTACAGGCCAATATCCATTCTTCCAGCTTTGTCCAAAATTCTTGAGCGCCTTATGAACACTTGATAAAATACCTAGAAACAAACGGACTAATATCTTGTAACTAATTTGGGTTTAGGACGGGCAAATCCGCTGAAGCTGCCATTCATAACGTAAACGTTTTGTTGTCACCAAGTTGGATGCTAGATCACAACAAAACTGTACTGATCGTCTTCCTTGATCTAGCCAAAGCGTTTGACATAGTCTCATTGCCCATACTGATAAAAAAACTAGAAAGCCTTGGCAATCGTGATCTCCAGCTAAAACTTTTCTCGGATTATTTGCAGAAAAGAACTCAGTGTGTCAAGGTGCAAGACTACGTGAGTAAAGAGTTGCCTGTTAGTTTTGGTGTACCACAAGGCAGTATACTAGGCTCTACACTCTTTTTAACTTACATAAATGACTTATGCAATCTAAATCTTCCAAATAGACAAATAATTACCTTTGCTGATGACACGGCACTTCTCTTTGATGGTGATTCCTGGCCTCAGACATTTAGTAATGCTCAAAAAGGATTAAATATTGTTGTGAACTGGCTAAACAAGAACATACTTACCTTAACTTTACTACTTTTTGCCTTTAACTCTTACCTTACCAACTCTCAGATTGCCTCGGACTCGATTATGCATTGTACCTGTCCAACTATCGAGAAATCTGAGTACGCTAAATATCTTGGTTTTATAATAGATAACAACTTAAACGTTTGAAAAAGATATAGCTACTCTGGCATCTAGATTGAGAAAGTTGATTTATGTTTTTAAAAACCTTAGAAATGCTTCGGATACAAAAGTGATCAAAACTGTTTATTTTGCTTTTGTGCAATCTCTTTTGCTGTACGGTATAACTTCATGGGGTGGTGCAGCAAAAATCCCTCATATAGGGTTGGAACGCACGCAAAGAGCGATTCTAAAAGTTGGGTTTTCATTACCATTTTTATTTCCAACGGCTGAACTATACAAACGTTGCAGGGTACTTACTGTTAGGCAAATGTTTAGTTTACAAACTATTCTAAAAAAAACATTCTTCGCTACCATACAATAGCATGTCTTTTCCAATCTCGGGTAGAGGTAGTATAGTTTGTAAAAGACAAAAATGTTATACAAATTTTTCTCGTAAATTCTTCTGTTATCTTGGTAGTCTTCTTTACAACAGGATAAATAAGGCTATTCCAATATATTGCATGAATAAATATTCCTTAAAAACAAGAGAAACGGAATGGCTTTTGGGCTTAAACTACACCGAAACAGATCCCTGGTAACTCCCATTATTTAAAATATTATACAAACATACACACATACATACGCACACACACACACACACACACACACACACACACACACACACACACACACACACACACACACACAGCACTCACGTGTAAATTAGATTTTAGTTTTTAAAATTGTTTTTTTTTATTCTTTTTCGTTTATTGTAACTTTTATTACAGAAACTGCAATTATAAATCATATTGTATAAACTGCAATTATAAATCATATTAATATAGAATTTAAATAATATATAACATTAATATGGATATAGAATATGTTTATTCATACTGCCTTGTAACATGGATATAGTAATGGAAGGGCGGACCCTCCAAACACAGGCATTATTTGCTTAAATGGAGGTTCCAATCTACTAGTTTTTAAGGCATTTACTTTTTAAAAACAAAATAAAATTTATTTATTATTATTTATTATTATTATTGTCGCACGAAGTGTACTAAAGTTAAAGGTATGTTGATAAATGTTACATTAAAGGACGAGAGTCTGGTGATTAGTCATACAGGTATTTCCTAGTACTAACACCAGGCTCTCACAAATTGAAATGGTTATATCTCCAATATTATTAAAAAGCAATGTAAACTTGTGTCAGCAAATAAAGTAAACATTATTATTATATTATTATTATTATTATTTACTGTGGTTTATTATTTTATTACTGTGGTTGGCATAAATTCATGATCCATGTTTGATGCCATTTGGTATTGTCAAGTTTATGCAGCAACTTGCTGAATACATAGATTTCTATCATAGATTCTAATTTTCTTTTAACAAACACAAACACTTCTTTCATGTATTTATTCTATCTATTATTTAATTTAGATTTCACTAATAACATAAAACTTTAATACTTTGTCACTTTTAACAAGGTTTTAAGAGGTGTGTTTGTAATTTTTTGGGTAATTCATCATAAATTATAGATCTTATTTAGATTTTCCGAAATTCTAGGCGTAGAAGCAAACTTTTGTATTACATACATACCAACTAAAATAATTAGTTTTCTTTTTCCAATTTCGAATGTCATAGGCAATGCGTACATTGGCTAACCTAAATGATCATAGAGATATATACCTATGGAGAGGGCATATTCCACTATAAAAATAATAGTTATACAAATATCTATAATATCGACACACACTTGTCAAAAACAGTTTTGTATCTTTTTAACAAAGCAATAGCTGCAACAGACAAGAGAGACATCGACAGTTTGTAAAGTGCTTATTTTGGTAATACTTTCGTGTGACGTCATTAGCTCATAGTTAGCGCCAAGTTTTGAGGTGGATCTGCTGTCAAACAGTCAAAAAATCAGTGAAATAGTGTCGTACACTCTTATCCATGGTGTCGATAGAAATTATTTTAATAAATTGATTTTGTTCAGAAATGAATATATAATATTAATAATAGTTTATAAATCCTGGATGTCATATTTCATCCACCGTTTCGTGATCATGCCAGATTTTCGAATTTCAAATGAAGAAAATTAATGTACCTACGAAAATAATAATATTTTTCATTTAAAATCTGAATAAAAAAATTAAATATGATATCCGGCAGGACCGAAAATGCTTATATAACTTACCATTTGTGATCAATGATGTGTAGAACGTTTCTGTATACCAATTAATAATAAATAAGTATTGATTTTAAAAACAGTTTAATTAATTTTTACTGAACTAATCATTATTATTTTATATTAAAAATATTATAATATGGGATTAAAATATGGAATCAAGGATCTCCATCCTATCTCCGTACATTTGTTTACTGTACAATATTATTGTACAGTAAACAAAGGTATTTGGTATACAAGCAAAAATATTCATTTTCCCACTACTCTGTCAATATTCATTTTATTGTGTGCGTTATAACTTTTTAACTTTGTTCACATTGATATAAAACAAAACGTGTGTGTGTACTTAGGTACGCACGTAAGAAGTTATACTTATTTAGCGTAACAAAACAAAAATAACTGAAATAAAACACGTTTTATACATTCATATATATTTGAATAATTACCTCGAATATCAGTTCTCAGGAAAACTTAACAATTGACAGACACTTACCAATTGAAGTTGTAAAAAATTCACTCTCATCATTTTTCTCAAACGCGCCAAAAGAAGTATAACTTCAAAACTTGAGTAAGCACTTATCACACTCCTGCCTACATAATTAACTCATTGTTTGACTGAGTACCTAACACAAAAAATCTGTAGCAGAGTGTGCATTGCGTAAGCGTACATATGCGGTGAAGCCTCGTGAAGCAGCTCAAGCGAAATTTAAGGGATAGCAATCCAAAACTAATTTAACAACCCAACAATATCCATGGCTTCATGTGATTGAAAAATTCGTTTGCGCGACAACAAAAACCACGCAATGGATGTTGTTAAACTGTCAAATTGGTATGGTTTGCCATTTTAGGTGTGTTACGCAATTAGGGTATGGATGTAATTTCTATAATTATCTGAAATAAGAACAAACTCATATTAGTAAAAATATCGATATCAGCTGCCCATATTGCTGAGTTACAAACCTATAAAAGGCGGCCATTTTATGCGCCAGATTTGTTTAGGTGGTCAGTCACGCTAATTCTTTTGGTATGCCCAGTCCATATACTTCAAAGTCAGTGTAAATGATAGTCTCCATATTATGTTAAACACTTGTGCATCGATGAGACTATATTTATTTTATTGTCTTGTAAACAAACAATATAAACAAACAGTATAAACTTTTTTGCTATTAACTAATTTTGCTACCAAAAAATATTTTAACGTATATATTAACAATTACCGTTAATCACAGACTATATTCTTACAGTAGTGATGCAACTCGAACTCTGTTTTCACTCGACGAATCGAGTGAATTTGTGTAACTCGGTACGCGAGGGAAAATAAATTTTACTCGAGTCCGCTTGCACTCGAGTTACCGAGTCAACTTGACGCACCGTGTGGGTTCGGAGAGCACTAGATAGATGTCAGTTCACTAACCTACTAATTCTATCATCTAATCAACTAATTCACATAGTATAGGGCGCTGCGGGTTACGTCACTAGTTAGAAAAATTTGCAATTTTCCTTATTTTATAAAAAAAATTGAAGGTTTAATTATATGTATAATACATATTTTATTTAATGACATTAAATAAATTACCTTTATTTTGTAACATTTCCTTATACATCATGTAAGGACAGCTTGATTGCAGCAGAAGTGGCCCGTAGAAGAACTATCATTGCAAAAAAAAAAAAACCAATAATCTGTAATATCTGTTACATTTTAATTTTTTAAATGGGTTTGTTTGTTTGTTTGGGTGTGTGAGTTATTGTTAAATTTATCAATATCTTGTGTTATGCTTTCTATTAAATATTCACAGGAAAGGCGTAAGCTTCTCTCATAATTTTTTCCCATGCAATCTCTGTTGAAGTGAAATCATATCTTATATCTTAACTTTACTTCTGAACTCCACTTGGAATAAATGTAATATTTATGAAGGAAAATTTTTAAAAATATATATAACCTGTGACACCTCACAGCTAAGCTTCTTACTAGTTTTTGTAAATTTTTGTAATCTCAAATCTTTATTGCAATATTTTGATGTTATATAATATAAAACCAACTTATTGTTACGTCTATGTTTATAACCAGAACCTAAACAAAAAATGACAAAAGTCCAAGTAAGGAATTACATTACACTTAATGCAAAATTGGTACTACAGAGAAATAATAATTTTATAATTTATAATATTTGACAAAGGAGAGTTCACTATAATATTTAACACTTGATTAACATTTACCGCCCATGTGGACAAACAAAAAAACGTATGGTTCTATAAACTTAATTGTTTGACAGCATATTAACAGCATAGCAATTAGTGGAAACGCATAGAAGAATCACCCCCAATCTAATATAACTGCCATGGTTTCTGGGTTATACCTACAGAAAACGATTGTTATCTTTAATAGTATTATTATTTCTCGGTGCTAATTGATCAATTTTTAGTTTTAACACTGTTTTATGATGTTATTGAATACATTTGAAAAAGTTCCTATAACTTTGTTTACTCGGCTCACTTTCAGATCGATATGTAATTTCCAATACTTTTTATTTACTTGATAGAATTGTATCCTCAATAATTAATAAAAGAGAACCTACCTTGTTAATGTATAAAGCAGTGGTTTTATCAGTAAATTTAACACCATAAGTATTATTTATTTGTAGTCAGTATTATTCATAATATCTATATTATTGTTGTGTTTAAAAGTTTTTGTATTGTGTTCTACAATTTTCAAAATTATAAGTATATACTATTTTCATATCCGATAATATAATAAATCATATCCGACCATATTCAATAATAATATATGCAATTTCCTCACAATGAAGGACTAAGACTGAGATCTATAGACCGTACTTTGACTTTGCTCAGACTTTACTTTCGAGATAAGACAATGACGGTATTTATAGAGTTAACTTAGAAGTCGTGCAGAGTGCGCGCTTAGCAAAGCCTAAGTCAACGATATCGACGACTTACGTAAAACTCAGGATATTATTCAAAACCACCATATTAATTTTAAATTGTTGTTTTTATGTTACTCTAATTAATTAAAACAATAAATAGGTAGTTTTAGGCTGTCTCCTAGTTTTAAATAGCATTAATCCATTTTCTATTTACGTAATTTCAATCTTATTTCGAATTTCTTAAAATCTTATTTTTTCTTTTTTTCTGACTTTGCACTCATCTCATCAGTTCTCGTTCTCATAGGACCGTTTTCTATTTCATGTAATAATAAATAATTTATGAAATGCAATTTGGACTTTTTTCGATTTTAAATATATATATATATATATATATATATATATATATATATATATATTTTAATTTTATACAGTAAAGTCAAAAACATAATGCGTGGAATGAAGCATCCATTAATATTTGGACTGTCTGGGCCTTAGGCTTAGCTTAATCTTAGCCCGATACAACTATAAATTCAGAAACAAAGATTATGTTGAGCATATGCTCAGCTAAGTTTGTCGTTAGCTAAGTCAGAGCAAAGTCAAAGTACGATCTATAGATCTCAGCCTAAGACCCTAAAACTTGTCTCAGTTTCAATTGCTTGTTTCCATCCAAATGAGAAGGGTCAGTTGTTATTTAAAAAAAATATGCTTTTTTTAATTTGATTATTCGCAATATTATTCACTACTATCATAGATCAGAAATTTGCAACTAAATATATATTACCTTCCATAGACATTATTATGTACAAAATGGTTAAAAAACACAACGTTATTAGGTAACCTTATATTAGTGATAGCAACCTAAATGGATTATGCACAAATATAGATTAGCTCACGATCACAATTATGTGTTCGGAAATTCCATAATTTCCTTTTACTACAGCAAATTAATTTTGTTGCTAACATCTTTTGGTAATCTGTTTTATGCAACTGCCTGCCATAACTCTAGTGTATGTTTACCATAGTTATTTTACTATATGAAGGTAGGAATAACCTGGTAAGTATGAAAACCTACATAAAATAACGGAATAAAACCATTTTTTTAAGATTACCATGTCCTTAACATATAACTTATATTTTAACTTGTCATAGCCTTTAAAAACCTTATAATAGTAAAATTGATTACTTTAATCATTTTGAAATTTCTTTTTAATTCCTTGTACAATTGTTTTAAGTAGTGAATTTTGTAAGCCATTGATGCATTTTGCATCTCATTTTTATATTTAAAACATAATGATTAACGACATTGCATTTGACGGATGGGTGGATATAGTGTTGTGCATACGTTTTGCCGTTCCAAAATTTTTAGGAGCTTGGATAACTGTGATGTACTGGCATAAAATACGGCGTACAACAAGTTGTAAAGAACTTCTCGAACAAGGACAGAGTATAATATTAAATAAAGTAGGAAGAGCCTGGTAGAGCTACGCTGCAGCTATATTATAGTTGTAGCACGAATGGGTCGGCTCGAAGGACCACGCTCTCACAGAATAATAGCGTAAAATAGCAGCTTAACTGTGTTGTATTTCGTATTGCAAGTGTAGAGAACCGGAGACCTCTTTAACTGGAAACTAGGCATTCCATCTTCTTCCTCATGGGTGAAAACGGATCTGCTGATACCTATCGAAGATAAATGTAGATTTCTATGGGCCAAGGCCTTTGTCACCCCATTTTATAAAAGAAGTAGGATTTTTATAGTTAAGATATAAAATTTTACGTATATTGATCTCTTGTTTTTCATTTTATTCAACTATGTTTGGGGTCAAATCATTTTAAATATTTATAGTCTCATCGTATGTGTGAAAATGTTATCCCGACATACAACGAGATTAAGCTTAGTTTTACACAGTCACAGGGCCAAAAATATCACATATGGGAACTTTCTTTACAAGAAACTTAATTTCATTACTATTTTTTTCAATTTCTTGTCTTGTTGACATGCATAAATAATTATAAATTTTATAAACTTTGTATACTATAAACATTAAAACGATAGAATCAAATAAATACGAAATAGAATAAATTCAATAAAATTTAATTCAATAAATAGATAAAACCAAATCGGAACGCGGCTGAAAGCTTGGAGAAAAGGGACAGTCACCGTCGGACGATATGTACGGTTCTGAGTAGTGAGAAATAATGTCAGTCAACATACTATGAGACATGTCCACCTGATGGGCTAGGGTCAGATATTTGATTTTTTTATCTGTTTCGGCTTTCATATGTCGCCGACCTGTCACACACTAATACCACCAAATGTCACAAACTCCGTTAGGACAACATCGCGACGTAGCATTTCCGCAGATGGGCGCACTGTACACCCTTCCATACCGCATACACATCAAACAGCCGCATGCCTGGGCGGTTCTCACCGTCCAGAATATCGCAGAAAACGAGATAGCCGTCAGTGTCGTAGCCCGCCACCCTTGTTCCGATGGTGGTTAGAAAACTCATCTGTTTAACGAGCAATACTAATAGATGAACACTGTTACGAAAGTAACGTTGGACATCAGAAGTTTCGTCACCTCTTTTTACAGCTTGTCCCTGAGTCCGATCAAGCTGTAATATCCAAAAGGCTAACAACACTAACATCATCAGACACTAGACAGCTGGTAATATCCGAACGTCTAAGATGTTAATATCAGTGAGATATCGGGCACATACGTGACGCCACACATGTACATGTCGGAGCGTTTATAAAATACCCGGTTGGATCGAGCTGGAATTGAGGGTATATCGAGAAACCCCCACTTGTTTGTGCCGTATAAAATTCACTCTAGGCGCCGTGCGCTAGAGATTCCGTTTAAGTCATTCAACGAGTGTGTTCATTCTACTAGTGCTAAGATAGTGTCGTGGTTCTGTTCATGTTGTAATTCTTCTAGTGTAGGCAAGGAGGATTGGTGTTGCTGAGAGGCTGCCCTGTGTTATACTGAAATAAGTAGTGTTGTTGTTGGGTTGCATACTTTGGTGTTATCATGTAATTACGCACCTCACGTTACACTGGTGTGTGATCGTGGTGAGGACGTGTTACGGTATGGTCGAACTGTAATTTCTCTATACTAAATGTAAGGCCGTTACGGTGTCTTTTTACTGATAGTGACTTATTGCGTAAGCAAGAGAGCAGGTTGAACATCCGCTCTCAAACTTTTACTAAGTTTAACAATTAACGCTATCCTGATGTATTTCCGAGATCAAAATAGGTATCCTCTATTGAATATAGTAGTATTATCTTTGGCCCACGTCGTTCACGTGGACATGCGAAGTGGTTTTTTTTCATTATGTAGCATTCATAATTGTATATACGTATGGGTCGGCTCGAAAGGGTAAGGACCACGCTCTCACAGAATATCAGCTTAAAATAGCAGCTTAACGCTGCTGTGTTTCGTATCGTGAGTGTAGAGAACCGGAGACCCTTTTTACTGGGAATGAGGCATTCCATCTTAGTCCTCACGAGTGATTTTGATCTATTTTCTTTATATTCTACATTTTGATTTTTAATAGAGGATAGATGTAGATGTATATAGGCCGCAGCAACCACTTACCATCAGGTGGACTGTGAGCTCGTTTGTCACCCTTATCCTATAAAAAAGGTAAATTTCGTCCATTGTAATAAGCAGAACTAAAAAAAAAACGATAAGGGTCTTGTTGCAACAGTTTCCCAAATCAGAAAATATTCTGATAAACAATATTTCCGCATCGGTAAGCATTCTGGATACCCAACGAGGCGAGTATTTAATCAAACACTACTTTTACCCTTTAACATTAGGTTAATGTTGATTAAAAACTATCGCAAAATGTAAAAATGGACATAGTAGTTGTTTTTTTTTTTTTAAATTTTGATCAAATAGTAATAAGTAATAAGTATAATAGTAATAGGTAATAAGATTGAATTTAGAGAAGTAATAATTAATTTTTTACATTTTCACCAAAAACCTCAAACAAATGATAAAACAACATAAGATTTTTTATTTTTTATTTAGTTATCTCACAGATATTACAGGTTTATCAGTCAAATAGTTAAGTATATTTTTAAATTCCACACAACAGCTGACATTATAAATTTACTAAATTTTGCCGACATAATTTTAATGGAGACCACATACATAGAGTTTGCACAGCTTTAATTGTTTTACTAACACATTTCGAAGACTTTTTGTACGATTCTGTACAATATGTGTAAGGCAACGGCGACAAAAGTATATATTACAGTGAGTTTTTAACAGTTCGCGCGTGCCGCATGCACTCAGAACAACAAACTTGTCATATTTTAACAACGAAACTGTTACAATTTAAGTCAAACCTCAGCAACTATAACAACATATAACTAACTAAAACAACAGTAATTTTATTTAAGTGAACATCTTTACCAAACGTGTTACATTAAATAATAAACATTTGAACTTTTAACTTTAATATATTTACAACAAATTCCAAATGTGTTTGCTGGAACAACTGCAAAATCAAATAACTTCTGTTTAACGATATTTATAAATTCGTTCATAATTTTATTATTGATTTTTGCCGTTTATATGATGTAACTTGAATAATTCTAAAATAAGCAATTTTAACTTTTATTAAAATGAGATCTCGTATAGCCCAGCCGTTGCACACGAGCCTTATCAGTCCGTTAGCGTTCTTTCTAAAGAGCAGAATCATGTCCTAGCGTTGCCAAATTGCGTGTACTAAAATGAATATTAAGAAGATATCATCACATGTAACATATATAATATCAGAGCATTTCTGTAATTTACCTGCAAGTAATTTACATGTTTTACGTAACCAAATAAATTCTTAAATAGACATCATTGACATTATGTTTTCTAATTTTAAATTAAAGATTACTATAACGACTTTTCTATAATTAAATAATATATGACGGGTGTTTCGAAACCACACCCATTCAATAAATCGGGTATGTATTGGCCAACTATCTCTGTAGTTCACTCTTCCAAACGTGGATTCTGGAACACCAATCCTGAATGACGAATAGTCTCTCTTGGTTTTTGGAACAATCTTTTAAATTTTGATATCCTCAGAACCACAAATTTTTTTCACGTGTTCCCTTATCGCATCTTCCGAGGTTTCAAGATGGAGTGACCACACGTGTAAAAACTTCTTCTTCTGTATAGCCTGGAACGAACCGATTTGGGCGTTTCCTCCAGTTTGGATTGCCTTAAGATGTGGCTTCTTAGACTTTTTATGGCCACCTACTACTTTCCATTCTTCAGTCGCAAACGTTTCAATTATAGTTGAATCTTCTTTTTCTGATTTTTATACTTTCAGTGTGGTAACAGCCTTTTTTGCCCACTGCATTGCTGGGCGCGCGCGCTGCGTTATTTTTTTCTCTGTTATGGCGACCGTATCTGAGGATATCGGTATCTCGCTCGCACTTGGGACTGTCAGTACCTTAGTCGGCACGTCGGTCTCGCTGGTTGACTGTCCAGCCCGCAGTAGGTCGATTGTTCTAGCGGGCATTTCTTCGTTTACCCTCTTCAGGTCACTTATCGTCGAACACAATTTCTCAATAATACGCTGCTGATTTTCTATCTTCTTATTCTGCGCTTCGTTGTGATTTTTATTGTCAACGCTTCTACATTCCTTGAAAACTCGGCGAAAGCAGACTCCACTCCACGGAATAAAAACACGGCGACTAAATTTCTCGTGTCAAGCTATTAGGACTGAAAAAAAAACTTATTTTCCAAGATAGGACAGATCGGATATTGCGGTCACCAACGGCTCGATTGCGTAGCGGCTAAACATCTAACTGCGGCGTTGGCATACAAATAACTATTTCCGTGTCTGAATCCGCTGAGATCTGGGTGGCAATGGGCTGGAGTAATAGCTCGAAGAACCGACAACAGATGGGAAAGAAAGTTCTTCCAGTGACAGTTACCGGATCTAACTGTGAATGAAAGCCGCAAGCCATCTGGGATTCACTCAAACACACAAAAAAATTCATCAAAATCGGTCGAAACATTTTCGTGTTTTAGTGAGACTAACGGAGAGCAATTGATTTTTATATATGAGAATAGCGATCCTCTACCATCACCTATCGGGTACAAATGTGAATCTAAACCATCAACGGACCCATTTAAATGCACACAAAAAATTTTATCAAAATCGGCCGAGCCGTTTTAAAGTTTTAGCGATACTAACGGATAGAAATTGGTTTTTATATACTCGTATAGAGAAATTTTATATATATAAGATAAAGATAGCCGACACGGTCGCTCTTTCTTTGCTCCATTTTCATTTTTTTTTCAAGCACAAAAGACCTTTCTTGTGGTCATTTCGTATTTATTTCTAATTTTGTCGTTACTCTTATCTTTTTACGTGGTAGAGCCATGCTGTAGCAATATTAGTAGTATAGTTGTAGCACGAATGGTTCGGCTCGACCGGAAAAGGACCACGCTCTCACAGAATACCAGCGTCAAACAGTAGCTTAACACTGCTGTGTTTCGTATGGTGAGTGTAGAGAACCAGAGATCCGTTTTACTGGAAAAGAGGCATTCCATCTTAGCCCTCACGGTGACAACGCATCTGCATTTTGATTCACATACGAGGATAAATGTAGATGTCTATGGACCACAGCAACTACGATTACCATCAGGTGGACTGTGTGCTCGTTTGTCATCCAATCCTATAAAAAAAAATTAATACATAAAATACCCATTGAAGCTAAGCCGCGTAAGCGAAGTTCATCACGATAAAATACTTTGATGTGCGCGGATTTACCAACAGCAGAGCGTAGCACAAGATAGTATTTTAAGGTAATCAGTCTTTAAAAATTCAATATAGTATAATTTAATAAGAAAGAATGGAATAACCGGAGTATATTAACCAAAAAACATTAGAAGCTCAATGCGGTTTTTTTGACAGCATAAATACAAATTAAGCTACTGGAAATCACATTTAGTATTTCTAATTTATTTTTTGTTGCTTATTTGTTCATTCTTGATTTGTTGATAATTAAGGTCTTACTTATCGCCTCTTATTTCTGCAAAGACCATTAGCTCCACGTCATGCAAATAGTCAATTTGTCTAACCAAAGAAACACATTAGGACATTTGCTACGCATGTTACTTTACCATTAAGACCTTACATTGTAATACTACTATAATATTAATTATATTATACGTAATCTTTTTTCCAACTGTATTTGTATTTATACACAAAAAAAATATTTTTGCCATAACAATTTTTAATAGTTACTACTTTAAGCTTCTATTGCTGCATCTGCATCTTGAATTCTAACAATAACGGGAAAAGGTTTGCTACTCCGGGGTAGAAGCACGCCAGCGCCATCCTAAAAACGAAGTGACACGGCATTTTCATTAATTTGACTGCATGATTGTTGCCAGTGATGAGACTAATGGAATTGAAATTTTTATCAATAACTGAAATTTCTTCACTCAGTTCTAATTTCAATTGATAAAGTAAATTAAATTAATCCTTTTGGTATCAATGATCTTTATGAATTTGGCATTAAACTACCTCTGACCAATAAGTCCCATTTTGTAGTCGTAACATGGAAGTAATATGTATTACGTACTAAAAAAGACACAGGGACTTAGATGTTCGCAACAACAATGACAGAAAAAATCTCATATTAAGTATGACATCTGGATGTCAAACACACTCCTCGAGACTAAGTATGCTGTAAAACATCCGAAACGTCGGAAATTAAAAGTAAGTGAGTTTTAATTAATGGAATGTTTCAAAAGCAAAATATTATCGTGTAGATTCTATTGTAGATGACAAATTATCGAGATAACTATTTGAACTCGATGTTCAAAATCACCTTTTATTAAGCTAATTCCTTTTTGATTGGTCTCTAATTTGATGAGAAAGCTAAATTTAAAATGAATTTAATAAAATATCAAATTTTAATTCTTTTGTAATAATTTTAAGATATGAATATTAAGAATGTTATACTGTTTATTCTACTTCTACTTTATTAAATGTATTTAATTCTGAAGCCAAATCATTTGAATGAATACACACCAAATAATGAAACAATTATGCGGAAAACGTTAATCTTTTTCACAATAACGCTTCTCCAAAGAAACGTAAAAACCGCTAAACAAACTACACGGATGATACGAAATACGTGATGATAACAATTGAACATGGAATTAAATATATTAGGTTTATATCCGCTATACGATACATCGAATTGACCATTCTCTTCGATATTTTAGTTACTATTTTTCTCTTTTTATTAAGACAATAAGAAAAATACTGCAGTAAATTTAAGTTACGATTTCAAACTCTGGTGTAACTCAATTAATAGCTCGCACAGCGCTTTGCAATGACAAACTTAATTAATGTTTGCAAATTCCCGTGAAACTAACTTACCTAGGAAATGCAAGGTTATGTTACATATATTATATCATTTTCTGCAGTTATTCTATTACTACTACTATTCTAAATTAATAAGTAAATAAATATTTTAATAAATCTATCCCAATCATTATGTAACAAAAACATATTCAAAAAATAAACTAAGGAAAGAGGCATCAAACATAATTTCCATTCATGTCCACCAATGCATGTGTACCATTGTTAACGATTTTCTTCTATTCCCGAGTTTGCATCCCGGGTTGGGCTAAAATTGTATTGGATTTTAGGGTCAAAAAATTTCCAGTAGGAGCTCGCAGTCAGGAAGTTGGCGGTGGTTAAATCCCATGCCTCTGAAAGCACGTAAATCCGTTGGTTCTGAGCCTGATCACACTTCGATTGTGTCGAATTGCCGGGACATCGTACTATATTGCGCATACACTAGGCTAGTCTATTTTGAGACTGGCCGCGGCGCTGTGACCGAAATTCGGTCTAGAGGACATTATTATTTTCATTATACTTAGTTTTTCAGATAAGTGTTACTTTTGCAATATACGCAGTTTGTTTTTACTTACTTTATAACATTCAAATAGGAAGGACTTCCCTAGGGTACCAGCACCCCTGCTAATGCTGAATCCCTCACTGAGCATCCACGGTCAAGCTACCCTGTTCTTCTTGAGCGTGGGTGCTCAGGCTGCCCCGCGTGTGGCAGGGGGTGGGGGGGGGCAAATTCGCTCAAGGCAATATCTGCTCGGGACATACTCAGCAAACAAGACCAAGGCGACCCCTGCCACCCCTCCGTGAATTTCTGCAACATGGGGGGGGACTTCACTCGAACCTAAACGCCGTTGTTCCCTGACGCAGATGTTCTCTCCGGCTGATACTTCGTATCTCTCCTACCCGGGGTTCGAATTGGAACATTCCTTTGTGCCTCGGGCTGGAGTTTGCGTATAAGTCAGAGAGGACATCTGTAATCACGACGCCTCGGCAGTCTTTAAGGTTCGAACCTGTCTATCCTTTGGCTACACGTAGATAGCGACGACCATCCGCATGTCTACGGGTGCCTTTATAGGTCCCATAGCGGTAATGCCGACACAAACCGATTCATCGACCACGTCTAAATGGCTGTAGACTCCGTGCTACAACAGGTCCCATCTGCAGAGATCGTGATGCTCGATGATTTTAACGCCCACCTTGCTTAATGGTTTGGTTCCCGTTAAACCGCTCATGCGGATAGATCTATATATGACTTTGCCTTGGTTTATAGTCTAAGACAACTGGTTACTTCACCTACGCGGATTGCAGATGTGGACAATCATACGCCTTCCTTGTTGGACCTTCTGCTGACCTCTCATCCAGACGGATATCAGGTTTTCGTCGATGCCATCCTCGGCTCTTCAGACCATTGTCTGATCCGGAGTGTGGTGCCACTCACGCTCCCCTCGTGGTTGTGTTCTGCAGGCTGCCGCTGTGTTTAGCATTACAGGTCGACAGATTGGGATAAAATGCGATCTTTCTTTTCAACCTATCCATGGGGGCGGGTCTACTTTTTACCAGATGGTCCTAGCAGTGTTGCTGACTCTGTCACTGATGTGGTGCTACCACACAATGTCAGGGAATGGAAATATTTACTCCATCATCTGTGTTACCCATCGGAGGCAGATCTCAGCAATGGTTTGGTCGCTTTTGTAAGACTGCATTACGTAGTAAGCAGGAGTGTTATCGGGCCTGGGCTATGGCTTCGGCGGCTCGGGATGTAAACACCAGTAAGCTTAAAAAGAAGTATAACTTCGCCTCCAAGTCCTTCAAAAGAGCCAAAGCAAAGTATGGGCACATAGGCAGAATTGGCGATTCAATGAATGGGCGACAGTAGAAGTCCATAAGAGCAGACAAAGGTTATATGAACTTTGCCATGAAAGGTCATATATCGAATTTAGGGAATATGTAAAAAAAATATTCAAAAATATTTAAAGGAGCATGCTCCTCAGCCAAGTCTTTGCATTTGAGCAATAAAATTAAGACGGCGTCTAATAAAATTAAAATGACGTGGAGTATAGTTAATAGGGAAACTGGTAAGGTCAACTCTCGCAATTCAAACTACCGGTTAAGTTTTAGCAAAAATTAAATAGATCAGATCAGGATATTACAATGGAATTCTGAGAGATATTTTACTGCTATTCCGATCTTAACCAACCAATAATAACTAAGTCACTGAATTAATTCTCCTGCCGTTGAACGAATCATTACTTAAAAAAATGTAAATGCGTGTACAAATAATTTTATATTTCATAAAATATCATCAAAAGATATTTTAAAACTATTGACATTAAGAAAACTGCAGATCTGTGGTGTATTTCCGTTAAAGTTATTGCGTCTATAATAGATATAATCGCGCCTCAACTAGCTATTATTTTTAATACTAGTATCGAATGTGGCGTGTTTCCTGATTTTATAAAGCATAGTAAAGTAATACCTTTATTTAAATCTGGTAGTACAATTTTGGCCCGCCAATTTATACCAATTTTTGTACTGCCAACATTTAATAAAATTTTTGAAAAAATTATTCTTGATCAAATGTTAAATTTTAAATGTAAATAATTTACTTCATAAAAATCAGTTCGGTTTCACAAGGGGTTGCTCGACAACTGATGCTGGTGTTAAGCCTATTAAATATATTTTAAATGCACGGGATGCTTTGTGTATATTCTGTGATCTATCCAAACATAATGTCGTATGGTATTTTGCTATGGGGACACGCGAACGACACTGAAATTATATTTGATTTACAGAAGAGGGCCATAAGAGCTATCTATGATTTAAAACCTAAAGAGTCGCTCCGTCAAAAATTTGAGGAAATTAATATATTAACTTTGGCCTCTCAATACATTTACATATTAAAATGTAATGTACGTACACAAAAATAAAAGTAGTTCTACAAAAATAAGTGATATCAAGCTAGTAGTACCAGTTACTCGACCCCACCGAGTCAGTGATACATTCTTGGGGCGATGTGTACGCTTTTACAACAAAATCCCAGAAAATATACAAAATTTGACCTGCTCAAAGTTCAAAAGCTTATTAAGCAAAGTTTGTATAAAAAGGGCTATTATAATATTAAGGAATTTATGGATGAAAATAATCCCTAGGAATGAGGTGATCGCAACCAAGCTATTTCTAATTTGTTTTGTGTGGTTAATTGTGTAAGATATATGATTGTAAGCTGTTATTAAAAAAAGTCCCTCTAGGTTTCTTGCTGGATCATCCCAGGACAGAAGTTTGTTTTCTAACTAGTGGTAATTAAACAAGATAGTGCCTTTCAATAAGTATTATTTATAATCTATATTGAATAAAAAAGTTTTTGTTTCTGTTTCTATTTGGGGCGTTCTCCGTAAAATATGTCGAGGCCCGTCACCTCAGATGTGACCTATCCCTTCACACAGTCTTCTCTGAAGGGTAGTTCCACTATATAATTTTACTAGCTGTTCCTCGCGACTTCGCTCGCGTGTTAGGATTTTTCTGTTTTGCGCGCAACCCTAATTCTTTTTCTAAAATAAAAGTAGCCTAAGTTACTCCTTATGAAATCAGCTATATGCCAGTGAAAGTACCGTCAAAGCTGTTTAGCCGTTTCGGAGATTAGCCGGAACAAACAGACAGACAAAAATTTTAAGAATTGTGTTTTTTTTTATAAGTACCGTATATACTTTCATATGCAATTAGTAAAAAGCTGTAATTTTGACATTACAAACAGACACTTCAATTTTATTTATTTGTATAGATTAAGAGTGTGTAGTGGATGTAAGCACGCACATAAGAATTTTTGTATGACAATAACCCCTTGGACTGGTGTGATTGCTACCAAGCCATTCCTGATTTGTATTGTGAAGTTAATTGTATAATATAATACATAATTGTAAAATATTATGTTTTTCTTAAATCTCGCTGAGTTTCTTGCTGGTTCTTCCAAGTAGAGGTATTTTCCGAGCCTTTGGTATATTAAACTAAGATTGATTTTCAATAAGTTTCATTTATAATCTATATTGAATTGAAAATTTCTATTTCAATTTTATGATATCTGAGATCATGCATAGAACCGGTGTTTCTTTCATTGAGTCAAGCAGGGATCTCAATCTGCAGAAAAGCAAGCTTAAACTGCTCTGAGCATTGGTCCTATACAAACTAGCCCTCGCCTCCTTGTCTACAAAAAGATCAAGGGGCTTTAGGAACAAAAGCTCCGGGCGAGGTTCGTATCGCTCCTATTTCCATTAAGCAGGCATTCGTTTGTAGGCTATTTAACTTGTCTGCAGTCGACTTTTGGTTGGCTTTATTACTCCAAACAATGGAGACGTAGGTTATAATCGACTTCGCTATACTACTATACAGCCACAATATTATTGTTGCAAACGCATGCTCCAGTTGTCCCCAACCATACGATTGCACGTACCTAGGGTTTAGCATTAACTAGCGCATCGTGATAGAACATCGATTCCTATCAAAGATGATAAGTGAGGCTATTGAAAATAAGAAATATCCTTATTTCAATAGAGAAGTAGGCTGGATACTACCACCTGCTTGAAATCCTGTAATTAATAAAATTAAAAAGAAGTCGCCAAGGGCAATGTTGCACGCGCATGGCAAAGCATACCAATGCAAGACTTAAAGACACAGTAAGTTCATTCTGCGTAGATCAGACTAAAAGAAATAACTAAAAAGCTGAAGGTTTTCCGGGTTAACTTTGACGGCCTTTAACTTAGACCCATGATCACGCCGGACTGATTGGGATTGACATTGGGACGTCAATTACTTTAGTCCACTCGAAACGTCAGGATTTAAAAATAAGTAGGATTAAACGTGATAAAATCCGTAACAGTAGTTTTATCCCATACTACTACTGCGCATTGAGTAAACCTAATTCTACAGATTTAATTGTAACTTATTTTGAATTTGCGATTTTTACTACATATTTGTGCCATTTGCTGTAGAGACTATCGGTCCGTGGGGTCCACGTGCGGTGAGGAACTCCATCCGCGGCTGGTCGTTGCTGCTGGTGATAAGAGGGCTGGTTCTTTTCTCGCTCAAAGGCTAAGTATAGCCATTCAGCGTGGAAACGCAGCCAGCGTTCTTGGCACGATACCGCGGGGAGTAGGACTATATGATAATTAAGTTTCTAGTTTTAGTTTTTTTTAATTATTATTATAGTTTTTGAAATCCCGACATCTCGAACGCTTTTCAGCACCCATTTTAAATCTACGTAGGAACATAGTTTCTTATAGTTTTGTAGTAGCTTGGATTTGTAACAAACTTTATAATTTAAAGGATGCCGATAGATGCAGATGGCTCAGGACCGTTTCCTGTGGCATTCTTTGAGTAAGGCCTACATTCAGCAGTGGGTACGTCCACTGATGACCTGACTGATTAACTGTGAAGATGATGATGATAAACTTTTTTTTTTATAGGAGAGGGGGCAAACGAGCATGCAGCTCACCTGATGGTAAGTGACTACCGCCGCCCATGAGTAACTGCAACACCAGGGGAACCAGGGGAATTGCAGATGCGTTGCCGGCCTTTTAAAAAGGAGTAGGCTCTTTTCTTGAAGGTCCCTAAGTCTTATCGGTCAGGAAAAATCGCTGGTGTATATTGATTCCACAAGGAAGTTGTGCGAGGGAGAAAACTTCTTCTAAATCGCAAAGTGGTGGACCGCCAATCATCCAGATGATATGGATGATATAGCGAGTTTTGTCGCGATGTGCGATGGTGAAATTGAGCGGCTGGAATTAGTTCGAACAATTTCTCAGAGCACTCCCCGTGGTAGATACGATAAAATACGCAAAGAGATGCAACATCTCTACGCAGTGCCAGTGAGTCAAGCCGATCGGAAAGAACTCGGTCGTCGACGATTCGAACCGCTCTGCGCTGGATGCGGTCAAGTGAAAGGAGCTGGCACTGGGGAGCCCCTGCCCAGAGATGAGAACAGTATTCCATGTGAGGCCGAACCTGCGCCTTGTAAAGTTACAAGCGGTGTGCCCGCATGAAATACTGTCCCGCTCTGCTGAGCACGCCAAGCTTTTTAGAGGCCAATTTGGCCTTCTCTTCCAAGTGACCACGAAACTGAACGTCGCTCGATATGTCGACACCAAGGATACCGATACTGGCTGAGGCAACAAGGGGAGTGCCTTGAAACTGAGGAGTACGACAAAGGGATTCTTTTTAGCGGTAAACGCGCAAACTTATGTCTTCTCGGGATTGAATGAATGATGATGAATGATTTATGTTAGTTATGATTAGATTTTACCCTGACTTAAAGGTGTACTTCGGTGAATGCTACTGGAACTCCTCGAAGAGTAGTAACAGTAATAGGTGTGCTGAGTTTGGGCTCGTTTTGTTAGTTATGCTGAGACCTTACTTCCGAACAGTGGCGCATTATCTTTAAGGCAAACTAGGCACGTGCCTAGGGCCGCAAGGTTAAAAAAATCGTCGTATTTGTTTAATCCTAAATTACTCATACTCTCTCATCACGTTATTTACTTATGCCCTCTGTTAATGGTACTCGTATCCTAATTATTTGGCACTTATTAAACTATATTATTACTTATAATATATTTTATTTGCAAAATGAGTATATTTAATTTATAATAGATATAATATGGGGGGCGCCTAGAGGGGCTCCGATAAAGTGCTAGGCTAGCCTAAGGCGTAATCGAGATTTAATTCGCCGCTGCCTCCGGACTTGAAAAAGTGACCTGACGAGTATTAATAGGTGTGCCGCTTTTGGGGTCTTTTTTTAAATTATGATGAGACCTTACCTTCAGACTCGATAGAGTGTAGACTTTACCTCCGGACTTGCTAGAGTGACTTGAAGGTGGACTTTGATGACTGTCACTGGAACTTCTCGACGAGGAGAACTAGATGTGCCGAGTTTAGGCTCTTTTTGTGAGTTATGAATAGAGCTTACCTTCGGACTTGACGATGTGATTTGAAGGTGTATTTCGGTGACTGCTACTGGGAACGACTTTAATGAATAGAACTGGGCTGCGGCTTCGGCAACTCGGGATGTAAGCACCAGCACACTTAAAAAGAAGTATAACTTCGCCTCCAGGTCCTTCAAAAGAGTTATTGCCAAGGCAAAGTCAGAGCACATAGGCAGAATTGGCGAGAAACTAGTTCGCCTTCCTTCGGGAACCCGTGCATTCTGGTCTCTCGCCAAGGCTGTCCAAGGGAATTTCTGTAAGCCATCACTACCATCTCTGCACAGGGAGGACGACTCACTGGCCCAAGACCCAAAAGACAAAGCCGACCTTTTAGGCTCCCTTTTTGCGTCCTACTCGACTCTTGATGACGGGGGGAAAACACTGCCGACCATCCCGCGGTGTGAGTGCTCCAAGCCGGATGTGCTGTTCTCACAGCGCTCGGTTCGCAAAGCACTTCTCTCCCTGGACATCCAGAAGTCGAGTGGGCCTGACGGAATTCCCCCAATTGTGCTGAGGACGTGTGCTCCGGAGTTGACACCGGTCCTAACGCGTCTTTTCCGGTACTTCTACTCCCAAGGCGTAGTCCCGAATTCATGGAAGACAGCTTTTGTCCACCCGATCCCAAAAAAAGGTGACCGCTCAGACCCGTCCAACTATAAGCCTATCGCGATCACCTCCTTGTTCTCCAAAATAATGGAATACATTATTAACTGCCAGCTCATCCGGTACCTTGAGGATCACCAGCTGATTAGTGACCGCCAATACGGTTTTCGTTGGGGTCGATCAGCTGGTGATCTTCTAGTCTACCTGACCCATGATGGGCGGAGGCAGTAGAGTCCAAGGGGGAGGCGTTGGCCGTTAGTCTGGACATTGCGAAGGCCTTCGATCGGGTTTGGCACAAAGCGCTTCTTTCGAAGCTCCCTTCCTATGAGCTTCCTAAGAAATTGTGCAATTGGATCACCAGCTTACTTGCAGATCGGAGTATCAAGGTCGTTGTAGACGGTGCATATTCTGACTACAAGCCTATTAACGCTGGTGTTCCACAAGGCTGTGTGCTATCACCAACGCTGTTTCTTCTGGATATTGTGACGCCTCATAATTATTATTAATAAATAATAGTTAAATTCATTATACAGACATTTAAAAATGTCTTAGAAATTATAATTTAAACAATAAAATGCAAATAATAAGCATAGAGTTCAAAAATATCCATTTAGAATATTGAATATTATATATATTAGTAAACGCATAAAATGTCTCTAAAAATCGCTAAATTTATTAAAAACCTGCTTAAAATGTTCAAAATGTATCAAATCATATAAATACAAGGCGATTATATTGCAATAACAAAGATAAATAACATTTGTAATATAATAGAAAAAATGGATTAAAATTTTCTAAGTTGATGAAGGTGTTCGTGTAATAATTGGAAAATTTCTAAGTTAATGAACGTGTTCTTGTAATGTTCCCTTATATTGGGGCGTTGTCGGAGACACATACCCAAGGTTGTACATATATATGGGGTGGTCGGCTGACCGACTGCTAGTACTAAGGTTGCACAATGACTAGTCCTATATTAGGGACTTAACATAGTAAGGTCTGACGAACCAAAGCATTAATATAGAAGGTCTCTATGATGCATAAGCATTATGATAGCAGAGTTATGACTTGAAGTCCCATATGAATAAAACATACAGTAGTATGGTCTATGAAATAAAGCAAATATGTGGAAGGTCTCAAATATGTAAAAGCATTATATTAAAAGAAATGGGACTTGAAAAGGATTATTATAGTGGCGTGTAGGTTGCTTCGCAGCCTCTGAGACCGAGGTAAACTTGGACTCACTAACCGATGTGTCCTAGACATATCATCTTAGTGCCGGTGGTAAGCGGGTTTGTTGTAGCAATACGACTTGCCCGTGGACATCGCACACCCCTACCGGTTGTGGGCGGCGTCTTAGCGCATAGCGTTATGATACGTCGGCTATCTTTCGGATTAGGGTGAGTGTGTTTGGTAGTACTTTTAAGTGCAGCAAGCATACTCAACTTCATGTCTTAGTTCAATAGCGCTATGATATGTGAAGTTTTGGCTACTGACGTCTTAGTACCGTACTACTATGATACGTTGGTGGTATTTTTAGTTAACAACATTATCAAATTTTGTTACCAAAGTCGATAGGGATCAAGTGGGTGTGTTGTGAGGGGGCGCCATCCATATGATAGTTGCATTGATGCTTACTGCTACTTGCAGTATTGTGTCTTGTGATGGATCTGCGGGTGTGCTGCACCTGATTCGACGCATCTTGTGGTTCTGGTCGATGGAGGTATGCGGGTGGTGATGTCTGCTGGGACTGTATGGGGGACCTTGGGATGGTGTAAGCCCGACGATAGTCGTATTGATGCTTGTTGCATTCTGTAGCATTGCGTCTCTACGATGGTTGTTTGGCGGGTCGCTATTCTCAATGGCGCTCTCTGCGTCTTGGTTTGACTCACAACCTAAGTAGCTTTGCCCAAGTCGGGTCCCTTCATTGCGGGGCTGCAGACTGTCTGCCCTCCATGATGTTTTATATAACAACTTAATAATATATCTCTATAAAGTTCCCACCTTTGAGAGATTGAAGGCAACTTGTTGGTGGGTGAGACAAACATGATCGAAAAATGCATATACTCAACGTCAGAGACACAAACCCTTTCTGATGGCGAATTATTAATATTATCTTATAACTGCCTATTGGCTATATCTGCCATTGTATTGGTTGGTGGAGCATATGTGTTGACCTCATGCGGGTGGTAGCTGGAGGGAGAATCTGAGGAGGCTCTCAAGGCTGCGGCCGAAAGCCGCGCAACGTGGGACCCCATTCCCTTGAGGTGAGCGGTAGACTCATGACACGCTCTGCGGCCAATTGGCCGTGCTGACCATGCAATTGGTGGTGATGCCTTACACTTACATCACGTCTGCAGGAACGGCGGTCTGGCAGGTGGTGGCGCTCACGGAAGGCTTTTTATGGTCAGTGTGCCTATTGTTGCCTAACCCGTGTGACGTACATTCACTGTGGCTGGATTTGATCGTATTCTGTATGGCGTTTACACGCATTGACATGCGCGACTTCGGTCGATGTTTGTGCTTACGCACTATCAAGGGGCCAAGTCCTCTTTTACTGGTCCGCCAGTTATTTTGCTGTGGACTACGGTCCAGTTCCCAACTTTGCGTACCCTTCGGGGGGAGCGCATTAAAATGGTTGGCGCTCACCGTGCGCGGCGTGTGTGGGGCCGTGTACCTCCTCCACATTTTTTTTAAAATGTGGGCGAGCGAAGCCCTTGTAACTGGTATTTGATATAAATATTGTGAGCCTTTTCCAAGCGGGAAGGGATTAATTAATAAGGAATTGACTGTTGTGAACCAGATACAAGTGGAATAGGGACAATTTATTGTTCTTAACCTTTTTGAGCTCTGTCTTCGTGAACGGGGTTCTTTAGCTTATAAGACTCTACCAACAGCTTTCGATTGCTCTCGTGAATATTCATTCTTCCAAGATACACCTAAAAGAACTAAGTTACTATACAAACATAACGTAAAGAGGGGTCCTAACTAAGACGATCACGCCATAAATTTATTAAACGGCCTATATTTAAACCTTTAGAAAGATCAAGTTATACTGGTCACGTAAATTAGATATATTTATATATCTTACAGATATAGATTCTAAAGAAATACAAGTATAAGTGGATATATAGTATAAGAGAAAAAAGATGGGGGGGGGGTTCGTTACAATTTGGTGCCGTGACCAGGATAGAGGTTAAATTTTAAATAGGAGGCCGGTAATATAAAATTATGAGGTAGGCTATATGCCTACAATTTGTTGTCCGTGAAATGGAGAGGTGTCTTGGAGAGTGGTGTTTGCTGGGGGTGGTTGAGAGTCTGGGGGTGGGGCTTAAATATTAAAATTGAGTAATAATATAGGTGTGTGCGTAACGGAGCGAAATAATAAAAGGTGAAATAAGTGGAAAGACTCAATTAAACTAAGTGAAGGACACAACAGGTGTAAAAAAAAAACAAGTGGAAATAAAAATGGCTAAAAATAAGAAAAAATCAACCTCAATTAAGGCTAAGTCTAAAAATGAGATGAAAATGCTTCAGAAATTAATTAAGAATGCAGTGAAAACCTTTGAGTTTAAAATAAAGGAAGATCCTTTATTTTAAACTAAAATAAAGGATCTTGAGGAAAAATTTATTAACCAAACGAAAGATTACCAAATTAAAATAAATCAAGGAGAGGTGTCCGGGGCGAGCACCTCTCATGTAAATGATCCTAGACAAAATATTGTATATAATGTACATAATGTAACAATAGAAAAGCCGAAATTTGGAAATGGAAATACTCATCCAGTATAATTTTTGGAAGATCTCACCAATTATTTAAAGAAAGTTCCATCTAATGGTCTCGAAATTTCGATTGCACAAGAGTGCTTAGTAGGTGAAGCCAAGTATTGGGCTCGCATTAATAATGTGCGTTGGACAACTTTTGATGATTTTAAAGCTGACTTCCTAAGAGTGTTTTGGGGTGAAGAAGAACAAAATAAAGTAAAGAGATTCCTTGTGCAAAATAAATGGAATAGAAGTACACACCCCACCATGGTTAGTTATTTTCTTTATGTGGTTGAGAAGGCACAAACATTATCATATCCGATACCTGAAAAACAATTAGTAACTGATGTCATCAGACATTATCCTAAAACTGTGCAGCAATTATGGAGAATAACTAAAATTGAGACAATAATAGACACGACAGATTTCTTAAGAAACTTAGATGACATCGACAAACAAGATGAAGGTCGTGAACCTTACTATAATGAGAAAAGGAGGAAGTTTAATAATAATACGGAGCAAAAACATAAAGAAATACAACAATCATACAAAACATGGCGTAAACCCGAAGAGGGAAAAAAGAAGGTAAATGAAGTACATGAAATATATTTCACTAATGACCAACCCGATGTTACGGCCCCTGAGCCAAATTTAGAGCTGTAGAGGTCGAACTAGTTCCCGATTCGACCCCTTACAATGTAAAAGGGAACAAAGCATTAAATATGTTATTAAAACTGGGTTAGCGACCTGGTCAAACATTGGGTAAAAACAATAGAGGGTTGCGAAAACCTATTACTTTAAAAGAAAATTTTAACAGAGAAGGCCTTGGTTATAACGACAATGTAAATAGCATATTAAACACCTTAAAAGCCAGGTCGGACTTGCCCATAACGGAGTTATTCGTGCAAACCGTCTTCGAAGAAGACGAAGATAAATATCAAAGGGAATTTATAGGGAATATGAGATCTGGAATTAAAGTTTCAATATTTGACAAAGAAATAGACGCGCTCCTCGATACTGGGAGCGATGTTACATGCATTTCAGAAAGTTTATATTTACAAATTATAGATAATAATCGTAAAATATCAATAATGCCAGTTAAAGCAATGCAAATAAAAGGTGCTCTTGGGCAGCGCAGCACAAAAATACAACAGATGATCATATTGCCTATAAAGATAGATGAAGTAGTCTTTGAAACACAAACTTTAATTGTAGGTAATTTAATAAGACCTTTAATATTAGGCTTTGACTGGCTCAAGAGAAATAAAATATTGATTGATTTGAGAAATACTACTGTTGTAATAGAATTTAAGGTGAAAAACAAAGACTACTTTATACCTTTCAAATATAATAATAAATCTGTATTACATAATAACAGCATCAAACAATGTACCGATGATCCCTTAATAAATATAAAAATAGGATCTACATTGGAGGTCTCTGAAAGGGCAAAACTTAGTAAGGTTTTGGAAAAGCATAAGAATATGTTTTCGAGCAAATTGGGAAGAGCCAATTGCTATGAGCATAAAATTGAAATGATCGATGATGAACCTATAGTTACTAGGTCCTATCCCATTCCATATGCATATAGATCGAAAATGGAAGAAAAGTTAAATGAAATGGAACAAGCTGGTATCATCACAAGGACATCAACGCCTTACAGTAGTCCATTGACATTCACTCTTAAAAAAAGACGGCTCAATTAGAGTTCTGCTTGATGCCAGAAGCATAAATAAGAAAATGGTTGCAGAAACAGAGAAACCACCTATACAATTAGATGTTTTGAATTCATTTCACGGAGCGAATTATATCACTACCATTGACTTAAATAATGCATATTTTCAAATTCCGATAAATAAAGATGGTAGAAAATATACTGGATTCACATTCAATGGAAAGTCATATGTATATAATGTTTTGCCGCAAGGATTAAAAACATCAGTAGGAAGCTTTAGCAGAGCCATGAATTTAATATTAGGACCAGAAGTTCAAGAATTTTGTGTGAACTATTTAGATGATCTAGCCATTATTACAACAGGGACGTTAGATAAACATATGGAGCACATTGATATTGTTTTAAGTAAATTGAACAAAGCTGGCTTAACGTGTAACTTGCAGAAATGTGAATTTATTTGTAAGGAAATTAAAATGCTAGATTTTATAATTTCAACAGAAGGCATAAAGACAGATCCCGATAAGATTCGAGCGATTCAAGAGTTTCCAGCACCTAAAAAGATTAAACAATTAAGGGCCTTTTTAGGTCTATGCAATTTTTATAGAAGGTTTATACCAAATTACAGCGAGAGCATAATACCGCTCTGTGAATTACTTAAAAAGGGACGAAAGTTCCAATGGAGCGGTAAAGAACAGAAGGCATTTGATTTTATAAAACAACAATTTATTAATACAATACAATTGCATCATCCAGACTTTAATAAGCCGTATTATTTACAAACAGATTGTTCCGGTGTGGGTATGGCCGGAGTACTATATCAGATAGATGATAATAATGAAATGAGAATTTTAGGCTATCATAGTAAAGCCTTAAAAGGCCCCGAATTAAATTGGTCTGTTACTGAACAAGAGTTTTATGCTGTAATAAGCTGCCTAAAGAAATTTGAAACATATTTGCGGGGCAGTAAAGTAATAATATTAACTGATCATAAAGCATTATTGTTTATTAATAATATGAAGTTATTCAATGGTAGAGTAACCCGATGGATTTTGTATATAGAACAATTTAATTATGAAGTACAGCATATATCGGGTAGACGTAATATTGTTGCAGATGTGCTATCACGTTATCCTCCTGATGGCGATTTAATACAAGAGGATAAAAATAATAGTTTAGAAATTGCTTACACAGAGAGCGAACCGAATATTGAGTTGATAGAAAAATTAAAATCCTTAACAGTATATCAATTACAAGATTCAGAGTCGTTGGCTATTATTGAAAAGTTAAAGACATTAAATACTTCCATAATAAAACAAAACAATAAATTTAAAAGGTATAGTTTGAAAAATGATGTATTATATTACAAAACGAATTTACAAGAAGTAATATATTTACCTAAAGCATTGAGACAAGATATTATAAATCAAGTGCATATCGAAATGGGTCATCAAGGACCCTATAAGGTAATTAAATATGTGAGAGACAGATTCTTCTGGAAAGGTTTAACAAAAGATATTAAAAACCAATTAAGGGCTTGTCATTTATGTCAGTTATCTAAGAAAAGCAATATAACATATGTGGGTCCCTGCAAATCTATAATAACAGAAAACATTGGCGATATAGTCATGGCAGACTTATATGGACCACTTGTATCAGGTACCTTTGGGTACACTTTCATATTTGTCATTCAAGATTCATTCAGTAAATTTATCAAATTATATCCTTTAAAACAGTCAACAGCAAAGTCTGTTGTAACAAAAGTAAAGCATTTTGTTGAGATTATAAAGCCCAAGGCAATAATGACAGATAATGGAAAACAGTTCGTAAGTAATCACTGGAAACAATCAATGAGTGAATTAAATATAAAGCCAATATATACCACAGTTAGAAATCCTAGACCAAATACAACAGAGCGAGTAAATAAAGAGTTGAGCAGATTATTTAGGACGCTTTGTCATACTAACCACAAAGATTGGGCGTTAATATTGCCGAAATTAGAAGAATTGTATAATAATTCTTATCACAATAGTACAGGCTTCACGCCTTGTGAGATTCTTTATGGTGAGTCTAATGAGATGTCTTTTGACAAAGTAATTTCCAAAAGTAAAGACAAACATAATGTCGAACAGATTAGACAACAAGTGCGTAAAAATTTAAAAGAGGCAAGTCGAATAAGAAACACAAAATTTGATAAGCGAAATAGATTAATAAAATATAATATTGGTGACTTAGTAAAAATTTCAAGATCTAGTAGATCAGACGCTGATAATAAAGTTATGAGTAAGTTCAATTTGGCATATGAAGGACCTTATGTAATAGCAGCCGTACCATTTGACAATGTATATACCTTAGCAAATCCAGAGACAAACGAAATTAGAGGAATTTTTAATGCTATTCACTTATTAAAATATTTTAAATAATAATTTCTTTTTGTATAAAATAAAATAATTAAATAAATATTGTAACATAAAAGGGTTTTGTGGGTGGCCCATGGAAATAATTGTTTAAGTTAAAGGTCTAAAATTATTAAAGTTATGAGCAAGAGATTTGTTATATGATAGAAGAACGTTATTAATATATAATGAAGAGTTGTAAATATAGATCGTAAGATAATTTTGTAATCATTTTTATTAAATAAATATGGGATTTGGGTCAGGGTGAATGGCTTAATCACATTTATCCTATGTGGTATCGAACTGACCTCAACAAATATCCAAGTGGATTGTATACACATAAAGTGTGACACTATCGAAATAATGTTTCAAAGATTTAAAGATAAATTAATAAAATAAGAAATCGACAATTGACTACAAACTTTATTAACAACACGATATACAATAACTTGACGTATGGTGTTATCACATTGTGATAATTGTGGTTGAAGGGGTGTTGGTGGCGGCCATTCTCTGGGGCAGGGGGATTTGATAACATATGCCGTATTGTAACAGATTAAAAGAGGAAAGAACAGATATATAAACAATTATTTGAGTGTAGTGTATATGCTCTCAAAATACTAAAATTTTATATTAACGACTCCACTATGTGGATCATTAACATAAAATTTGGGGGTGGATTGTGACGCCTCATAATTATTATTAATAAATAATAGTTAAATTCATTATACAGACATTTAAAAATGTCTTAGAAATTATAATTTAAACAATAAAATGCAAATAATAAGCATAGAGTTCAAAAATATCCATTTAGAATATTGAATATTATATATATTAGTAAACGCATAAAATGTCTCTAAAAATCGCTAAATTTATTAAAAACCTGCTTAAAATGTTCAAAATGTATCAAATCATATAAATACAAGGCGATTATATTGCAATAACAAAGATAAATAACATTTGTAATATAATAGAAAAAATGGATTAAAATTTTCTAAGTTGATGAAGGTGTTCGTGTAATAATTGGAAAATTTCTAAGTTAATGAACGTGTTCTTGTAATGTTCCCTTATATTGGGGCGTTGTCGGAGACACATACCCAAGGTTGTACATATATATGGGGTGGTCGGCTGACCGACTGCTAGTACTAAGGTTGCACAATGACTAGTCCTATATTAGGGACTTAACATAGTAAGGTCTGACGAACCAAAGCATTAATATAGAAGGTCTCTATGATGCATAAGCATTATGATAGCAGAGTTATGACTTGAAGTCCCATATGAATAAAACATACAGTAGTATGGTCTATGAAATAAAGCAAATATGTGGAAGGTCTCAAATATGTAAAAGCATTATATTAAAAGAAATGGGACTTGAAAAGGATTATTATAGTGGCGTGTAGGTTGCTTCGCAGCCTCTGAGACCGAGGTAAACTTGGACTCACTAACCGATGTGTCCTAGACATATCATCTTAGTGCCGGTGGTAAGCGGGTTTGTTGTAGCAATACGACTTGCCCGTGGACATCGCACACCCCTACCGGTTGTGGGCGGCGTCTTAGCGCATAGCGTTATGATACGTCGGCTATCTTTCGGATTAGGGTGAGTGTGTTTGGTAGTACTTTTAAGTGCAGCAAGCATACTCAACTTCATGTCTTAGTTCAATAGCGCTATGATATGTGAAGTTTTGGCTACTGACGTCTTAGTACCGTACTACTATGATACGTTGGTGGTATTTTTAGTTAACAACATTATCAAATTTTGTTACCAAAGTCGATAGGGATCAAGTGGGTGTGTTGTGAGGGGGCGCCATCCATATGATAGTTGCATTGATGCTTACTGCTACTTGCAGTATTGTGTCTTGTGATGGATCTGCGGGTGTGCTGCACCTGATTCGACGCATCTTGTGGTTCTGGTCGATGGAGGTATGCGGGTGGTGATGTCTGCTGGGACTGTATGGGGGACCTTGGGATGGTGTAAGCCCGACGATAGTCGTATTGATGCTTGTTGCATTCTGTAGCATTGCGTCTCTACGATGGTTGTTTGGCGGGTCGCTATTCTCAATGGCGCTCTCTGCGTCTTGGTTTGACTCACAACCTAAGTAGCTTTGCCCAAGTCGGGTCCCTTCATTGCGGGGCTGCAGACTGTCTGCCCTCCATGATGTTTTATATAACAACTTAATAATATATCTCTATAAAGTTCCCACCTTTGAGAGATTGAAGGCAACTTGTTGGTGGGTGAGACAAACATGATCGAAAAATGCATATACTCAACGTCAGAGACACAAACCCTTTCTGATGGCGAATTATTAATATTATCTTATAACTGCCTATTGGCTATATCTGCCATTGTATTGGTTGGTGGAGCATATGTGTTGACCTCATGCGGGTGGTAGCTGGAGGGAGAATCTGAGGAGGCTCTCAAGGCTGCGGCCGAAAGCCGCGCAACGTGGGACCCCATTCCCTTGAGGTGAGCGGTAGACTCATGACACGCTCTGCGGCCAATTGGCCGTGCTGACCATGCAATTGGTGGTGATGCCTTACACTTACATCACGTCTGCAGGAACGGCGGTCTGGCAGGTGGTGGCGCTCACGGAAGGCTTTTTATGGTCAGTGTGCCTATTGTTGCCTAACCCGTGTGACGTACATTCACTGTGGCTGGATTTGATCGTATTCTGTATGGCGTTTACACGCATTGACATGCGCGACTTCGGTCGATGTTTGTGCTTACGCACTATCAAGGGGCCAAGTCCTCTTTTACTGGTCCGCCAGTTATTTTGCTGTGGACTACGGTCCAGTTCCCAACTTTGCGTACCCTTCGGGGGGAGCGCATTAAAATGGTTGGCGCTCACCGTGCGCGGCGTGTGTGGGGCCGTGTACCTCCTCCACATTTTTTTTAAAATGTGGGCGAGCGAAGCCCTTGTAACTGGTATTTGATATAAATATTGTGAGCCTTTTCCAAGCGGGAAGGGATTAATTAATAAGGAATTGACTGTTGTGAACCAGATACAAGTGGAATAGGGACAATTTATTGTTCTTAACCTTTTTGAGCTCTGTCTTCGTGAACGGGGTTCTTTAGCTTATAAGACTCTACCAACAGCTTTCGATTGCTCTCGTGAATATTCATTCTTCCAAGATACACCTAAAAGAACTAAGTTACTATACAAACATAACGTAAAGAGGGGTCCTAACTAAGACGATCACGCCATAAATTTATTAAACGGCCTATATTTAAACCTTTAGAAAGATCAAGTTATACTGGTCACGTAAATTAGATATATTTATATATCTTACAGATATAGATTCTAAAGAAATACAAGTATAAGTGGATATATAGTATAAGAGAAAAAAGATGGGGGGGGGGGGTTCGTTACAATATCAATGATATGTTGCTAACTGGTAACATTCATTGCTATGCGGATGACAGCACTGGTGATGTTCTATACACCGGCCGTGCCAAGATTTCTCGGGAAAACGTCGCCTAGTACCGGAACAAACTTGTGTCTGAAGTAGAGTCTTTGCTAAACAAAGTCTCGGATTGGGGGCGACTAAATCTAGTCCAGTTTAATCCTCAGAAGACACAAGTTTGCGCGTTTACCGCTAAAAAGAATCCCTTTGTCGTATCTCCTCAGTTTTAAGGCACTCCCCTTCTTGCCTCAGCCAGTATCGGTATCCTCGGAGTCGACATATCGAGTGACGTGCAGTTTCGTGATCTCTTGGAAGAGAAGGCCAAATTGGCCTCTAAAAAGCTTGGCGTGCTCAGCAGAGCGGGACAGTATTTCATGCCGGCACACCGCCTGCAACTTTACAAGGCGCAGGTTCGGCCTCACATGTTACATACTGTTCCCATCTCTGGGCAGGGGCTCCCCAGTGCCAGCTCCTTCCACTTGACCGCATCCGGTGCAGAGCAGCTCGAATCGTTGACGACCGAGCCCTTTCCGATCGGCTTGATTCATTGGCACTACGAAGAGATGTTGCATCCCTTTGAGTTTTCTTCCGCATCTACCATGGGGAATGCTCTGAGGAATTGTTCGGATTAATCCCAGCCGCCAAATTTCACGAACGCACATCGCGGCAGAAATACAAATACAAAAAAAATACAAAAATATTTATTCATAACACAAGTCTCATTTACAGTGTTAGATATGGATCTCACCCTTTTAAGTTTGAAAAACCTGTATTAGGATGAGTCCGCTCTTTCTTTAATCAGTAAGTCATGATAGGTATTACATAAAGATAAATCAACAGACAAAAGTAACAATAATTATAATAGCTGTGTGTGTGTGTGTGTGTGTGTGTGTGTGTGTGTGTTAGTGTGTGTTTTTCAATTTATACATAAAACAAAATAATAATTGTAATATAATAAGATTCATACGAACAAACGTATGTTACGTGTTGTGTGAAAGTAATGATCCAGTACTATCATATTCAAGCTGTTTCTACCAAGAAGTAATCAATTTTTTACACTCAAAGTAATGTTTGCTGTAAAACTTGAGTTTCCCATTTAATTTATTATACAATTAGTGAGATTGCGAATTGAAATTTGTACGAGCAAATTTTGTTTTAACAGTGGGGTAGGAAACGACAGAATAGGGATTACGCTTACTTAAGATTTTTGTATCTAGGGTAATAGTTTTGTGAATTTTAAGAGTACATTTTAATATGTAAAGTTGCCTAACAGTTAAAACATTGCAGTCCCGATATAGTTCAGAAGTCCCCGATGTAATTTTCCTGAATGTCATAACTTTAAGGAGTGAGCGTTGAGCCCTCTTAATTTTAATCATTTTGGTTTTGTGGGTACCACCCCATATTGGCAAGCAATATAGTATGATGGATTGTACCAGAGCAGTATAAATGTAAGTAATAAGTTTTATGTCGGCGACATGTCTTATATATTTGAACAACCACAATAGCTTTCTGACTCTGTGGGTGCAAGTGTCAATTTGTTTATGCCAATTTAGTTTCTGGTCGAGATATATCCCTGAGTATTTTGTGAAACTAACCTTTTGCAGCGTCTGGCAGTTACATTTAGGCGCTCTGTAAGGGTTTTTTTGGAATGGGCGATAAGATGAAGATTATTATTGGGTTGCGTGGAATTTTTGATTGCAAATGTTATATAGTTTGTTTTACTAATATTTAAGGTAAGGAGATTGCTATGTAACCATTTGATAACACTGTGTAGGCCCTTGGAGGCTGACTTGTGGACTTCATCCCAGTTTTTACCATAAAAAAGAAGCGCGGCGTAAGAGAAGATTTTACCGTTTGGTAATTTAGTTTCAGTAAGGTCATTGATATATATTAGGAATTTTTAACAGTGGTAGAGCCACCGGCAGCTTTTGCTGTCGCACGGATGGGCTGGCTCGAACCGGGGTGGTACCACGACCTCACAGAAAACCAGCGTGAAGTAGAGGTTTACCTCTGCGTTTCGCTTGGTGAGTGCAGGTGGCCGGAGGCCCTCTTTACTGGAAATGAGGCATTCCATCTTGGTCCTCACGGGTGACAACGCATCTACATTTTGATTTATAATAGAGGATAGATGTAGATGTCTATGGGCCGCAGCAAACTCTTACCATCAGGTGGACTGTGTGCTCGTTTCTCACTCTTATCCTATAAAAAAAAAGGAACAGGGTAGGTCCAAGAACACTACACTGTGGAACGCCATATTGTGTGCAGAGCTTATTAGAACTATATGAGTTATCGTCTATTTTGACTTTTTGAGTTCTCCTTAAAAGATAGTCGGATATGAGAAGAAGAAATTGACCACGAACACCAATTCTGTCAAGTTTCTTGATAAGAATGGGGATGGAATACGGTGTCAAACGCCTTTTTTAGTTCTAGAAATATACACAAAGCTTTCTCACTTCTATCAAGTATATTAACAATATTGCCGGTCAATGCTAAAATAGCATCTTCTGTGCTCCTTTTTCCTCTAAAGCTAAACTGAGCGTCAGATAAAATGTTATATTTGTTTATAAAATTTAAAAGCCGTTTATTAATATTTTTTTCTATAACTTTGGAAATCACTGTTAGAACAGAAATAGGTCTGTAGTTATTAACGTCGTCTATAGCCCCACTCTTATATATAGGATGAATAATTGCCCTTTTTAGTGACTGAGGAAACACGCCTTTATTAAAACATAGTACGCAGAGATGATTGATAATAGGGCTAAGTCCTGTTTTGGCAAGTTTAATAAATTTTGTGGGTATATTGTCCCAGCCAGGGGCAGAATCAGATTTAAGGTTTGTGATAATTGATTCAATTTCATTTGTATCCGGTTCAATAAATCCGATGGAATTGGGTTGAGAGGAAGGAAGTAACTCCAAGTTACTTTGAGGTAGATGATGTGTAATAATGTCTTCTGCGAGCGTTTTCCCAACATTCAAGAAATGGTTATTAATTAAATTTGCAGAGTTATTTGATGTATCAGCCAACTGTCTAAGTTCTTGATTATTAGACTTTTTATTATTGAGGTGCGTAATATTCTTTAACGTATTCCAAATAATTTATTATTATTTTTAGCTTTAAGGAGTAGATCTTGTTCATATTTTTGTATAAGTTTTTTTAACAGATTGTTACAAAAATTACAATATCGTTTGTATATTAAAGATGTTTCGTTTTATTTATTTTGTTGTGATTGTTTTTGACGCCTATTTCTGTTTTTTATGCATTTCAACAAACCCGGAGTTATCCAGGGTTTAATAATACGTATACTACTTGGGATTTTTATTACTTTTGTATTAGTTTCTATTGATTTGTTAATTATTTCAATTAATTTTTCAGATAAAGTGTTTGGGTCTTCTATTTTAATAAGTTCAGCCAGATTGTTATCATTTAGAGTATTTACTGCACTTTTGTAATCAATAAATACTTTTGTTGATTTTCTGTGAGTAAAATCGCTTTTCGAGTAGATGTAGATAATAACCATGGAATGGTCGGTAGTAGTGGCTACTAGGACCGCTATTGTAGCAGAGTACTTATTGGGATCAAGATTAGCGAAAACGTGATCTATACAGCTGTTGATTCTAGTGTTTAATCTATGTCCAGGCAATAAACCGTGTTGCGCCATTGTCTCAAGATATTAGTGACTACGTGCATGTAGGTGGCCCTCTAATAGATAAATGTTGATGTCACCTGTTATTATTACGTTTTTACTTAAATTGTTAGATTGAAGATATTGATCTAAAGAATTTACAAAACTTTCTATGTTATAATTAGATGGTGATCTATATATACACAAGATAATGAGGTCAGTTAAACAAACTTGCAGACATGTAAGACTGCATTGCGCAGTAAGCAGGAGTGTTATCAAGCCTGGGCTGCGGCTTCGGTGACTCGGGATGTAAACACCAGCACACTTAAAAAGAAGTATAACTTCGCCTCCAGGTCCTTCAAAAGAGTTATTGCCAAGGCAAAGTCAGAGCACATAGGCAGAATTGGCGAGAAACTAGTTCGCCTTCGGGGACTTAATTAGACTATCGCAATGTTTGCAAAATATCGCTTTGATTTTTAATATTATTGTGATATATTATTAGATTATGGTAACATTTTTCTTATCTATTTTTTTTTTACAAAAATCGCTCAAAAACATTAACTAAAAAGTACCATTAAAATTCCACTAGCATTTTCTTTTAAATATACGAGACTGGTTAGATAAAAGACTATTTCTGAAGAATTTAATAAAATTTTTATCAATATAGCAACTTAATATATTTAATGTACCTACTTAAATAAATCGGACGTCATGCAGCGATGGAGCGAATTTTATAGAGAAATGTATGCGTGTGATGATCTTAGTGAGGGATCCGGGGATGACGCCGTGACTGGTACGCCAGACCCGGACCTCGATGACACTGAGGTCATCAGTATGAAAGAGATTGAACGTGCGATTCGAAGTTTGAAATGTGGTAAGGCTGCGGGACTAGACAGAGTTACTGCTGAAATGGTCAAGTATGGTGGGCCTCGCGTCTGGGACAGCTTTCATCTGCTGTGCAATTTGTGCTGGCGGACGGGGGATGTCCCGGATGATTGGCGATCCGCAGTCATTGTGCCTTTATATAAAGGTAAAGGTTCACATTTTGACTGCGGGTGCTATCGGGCGATCAGCTTGACCAGTTTAGCAAGTAAAGTTTACTCGAAGGTTTTGACACGTAGGATGCAAGAGAAATCGGAAAGATTTCTATGGGAGGCACAATGCGGATTTAGACCTGGAAGAGGATGCACGAATCAAATGTTTTCTCTCCGTATGATCACGGAAAAGCTTCTGGCTGTTAACCAGAAGATTTTCTGTGCTTTTGTGGATCTTGAAAAAGCATTTGATAAGGTTGTAAGGAAGAAAATGTGGGAACTGTTGCCGGGGTATGGTGTGGATGGCCGATTGCTAAGGACTGTGCAGTCTCTTTACTGTGACTGTTAAGCCTGTGTGCGGGTAGGGCATGACCTGTCACCCATGTTTAGCGTCCAAACGGGCGTAAAACAGGGTTGTGTCATGTCTTCCTGGCTGTTCATACTGTATCTCGACAGCTGTTCACAAAAGCTGAAAGATAGCTGTTTGGGTGTGAAATTGGGTGACATAAAAGTAAATTGTCTGTTGTATGCTGATGATGCAGTGCTTATTGCACCATCAGAGGCAGAACTGCAGGCATTAGTCACGTGTATGAAAGAGGAATGTGAAATTAAAGGTCTCCGTTTGAATGCTAATAAAACTAAGGTTCTGGTATTTGAAAGGGACGAAGAGAGAACGAAGTGTGAAATATGGGTAAATCAGGAATGTCTAGAACAGGTAAATGAAATTGTATACTTGGGGAGTGCTTTTAGCCGGGATGGAAGATGTGATTTAGATGTGGACAGGCGTGTCGCTGCCGGGAACAAAGTCAATGGTGCCCTGACTGCGTTAGTCAAAAGGCAAGGCGTAGCGAAGAGTGCACGCCTTGCAATACATAACGCAGTGTTGGTACCGACTGTGTTATATGGCAGCGAAACCTGGGTATGCCAGAAGAAGCATAAAAGTAAGTTGAATGCAGTGGAGATGCGATCTCTTCGTAAAATGTGCGGCGTTACTATGGCCGACCGAAAGCGAAACGAAGAGATTCGCAATATGGCAGGTTTGAAAGATGACCTTATCACAAAAATTGATAAGGGCGTGCTTCGGTGGTTTGGGCACGTTGAGCGAATGAGTGAAGACCGAATGGTGAAGAAAATATATAGCGCGAAAGTTAATTTTTTTTTTTTTTTTTTTTATAGGAGAGGGGGCAAACGAGCATGCGGCTCACCTGATGGTAAGTGACTACCGCCGCCCATGAACAACCGCAACACCAGGGGAATTGCAGATGCGTTGCCGGCCTTTTAAAAAGGAGTAGGCTCTTTTCTTGAAGGTCCCTAAGTCGTATCGGTCCGGAAAAATCCCTGGTGGTAAACTATTCCACAAGGAAGTTGTGCGAGGAAGAAAACATAAAAAATAACATAATATTAAAAGGTGTCGAGGTAGACCGAGACTAACTTTCGAAGACCATGTGAGCAAATTGCTCGAAGAGGGTAGGGTCAAGAGTACTCGGATACCTAGACGTGCATGTATGAAGAAGATAATGAATCTGAAAGAAGCGAAAGAGATATGTAAGGATCGTGACACTTGGCGATCTGTTCTCTCTGGCTACCCCGTCAGGGATTGTGCGTGAAGATAAGTAAGTAAGTAAGTAAGTACTTAAATAATAACCGAGATATGAGTTATGAACAACAATAAAATAAGTTGACTACAGCTTGTAGAACACGTCATCATACAGAAAAACTTTGTATAATTATTGCAATGATGCAAACATTGTTTAACAAACGAGTAGAAGATAATTTTTAAATTAATAGCACTCTAGCTAAACTATCTCATATTTCCAATGTTTACATGTCTACAATTTTTTTATACATGAAAATTCTCCGGCAATGTTTTCGATCACATGGTAAATTATCTTTCAAATTCACCGAGCAGCAACCATAAAAAAGTAATCGTAAAATCACAAACATAATAACTCTAACATTTACTCGACATACGTGTGACGATCATCTAGACGATAAATGGTGAAATGAAGCTAATTTTTTATAGTACGTCTCGCATGCTACTTCCAAATTAATGCTACACGGCTGGTTTTTGTAACTCCACGAGTAAGTGTATTTTGCTTGTATACAAACACTGTCAATTTACTCCTTTACCAGTTTTTCGGAATCCACACATTCATACTGATATATTTATGTGAAAAACGTTAATCGTTTTCAAAATTTTGTCTTCCGAAAATAACAAAAAATTTGTTGAATGAAATATGGGGAAGAAACTTTTGTTCTGAAGCAATGTGACAATTCTTAATTGAGATAATTAAATATTTTTCATATCCATTAGATTTAAAATAAAATATGTTTGATACATGCAAATTCATGTTACATTTATACATACAATATTGTACGTTAGATATGTCATGTCATACTTTATAACATGCCTTAATTATATATGAGTTTTTTTATATCTGCTAATTGTAATATGTCTACTTTTCCCGGAGTTAACTGGTAGAGTATGTATAGGGCAGTAAGTCCGCCCATTGTAACCCTAAGTTTAAGTTCAATTTATAATAAATAATTTGAATAATCTTTTTTATAATTTATATTTTATACATTTGTCGGAGAGTCTATAAAATACCCGGTTGGATTGAGGTGCAATGGAGGGTATATCGAGAAACTCCCACTTGTTTGTGCAGTATAAAGTTCACTGTAGGTGCCGTGCGCGGGAGATTCCGCTCAAGTCATTCAACGAGTGTGGTCACTCTACTAGTGCTAAGATAGTGTCGTGGTTCTGTTCGTTGTAGTAATTCTTCTAGTGCAGACAAGGATTGGTGTTGCTGAGATGCTGTCCAGTGTTACATTGAGATAAGTAGTGGTGCTGTTGGTTTACATATTTTGGTGTTATCATGTAATTACGTACCTCACGTCACATTGGTGTGTGATTGTGGCAGAGACGTGTTACGGTGCGGTCGAACTGTAATTTCACTATACTTAATGTATAGTGCGTTACGTTGTCTTATTACTGATAATGATTAAACTGCGTAAGCAAGAGAGCAAGTTGAACATCCGCTCTCACACTTTTATTATTTTTAACAATTAACGCTATCCTTATGTATTTCAGAGATCAAAATTGTGATCCTCTGTTGTAATTCTCCGACATCAGAAGTGGGATCTCCTGTTGTCGTTTTCCGAGATCAGAAGTGGGATAAGGTCCCTGTTACTATATTAGTTATATAACCTTTGAATAGTGTGAGGGTGAACGTAATAAACGTTGGTGAAATACTATGATGCGCCTCGCGTTTTGTTTTTGTGTTCAATTTCTTAAATCAAGTTTGTTGTCGTATTTACGACGCTGACGAATTATTAAAGAATAGAGTAAAAGTTAAAAGTGAAATGTTTTAAGCCAAAATATAAATCATTTTGTTCGATTCATAATAAAAAGTACCCGCAAGTACTTCCATTGTTTCTTAACGTACCCAAATAAGATAACAAATGTCGAAAGAAATGTTGGAGATATTCTAAATGAATTATAGTTTGCATTCAGTGGAAAGTTAACTTGCTCGAGTTGTTGTGTTATAATTGGATACACGAGGTGTGATTTACATGGGCTAATTTATAAGTTTAAAATAATTAAACGTTGTACCGAAAAAAAATGTTTAACTTTAATGGCCTATTAATTAAAAACACTAAGTTGTACTTCTGTGTTCAAATGTGTTGATAAGTGTTACAGTTTACTGCGAGTATTCCGTAGTCGATAAAATTGGGATTTGATGTTGAGGGTCAAGTGGAGAGCGTGGAGCTGTAGCGGTCGCTCTTGAGTGGAACTATGCTGTCTGCTTATGACGCCGCGGACACATTATTTGCCGCTGCTACCGATCACAATTTGATACACGAGTTGGTTGCGAAAAATGCCAGAAAACCAAAGTATAACAGGCGAAATTGAAGTAGAGAAAATTAGTTCTGACATTGAAGTTAGTATTTAAGTTTACATGCGGATCGGACCGTACCAGAGGTTGTCGTGTAGCTGCAACTCCGTATATGGTACCCTGGAAAGATGAATATTGTCCTGAGAGTACTGCTGCATTTTTTTAAAAAGTTCCAACTGAATCTTTTTAATGTGTTCTTTTGTGTTATAGTAGCACGTGTGATGTGACTACATGTGCGCGAGTTTGAGGTGAGTGTGTGTGCCTTGCTGGTCGGAACGGACTGCCGGGTCCAGTTATAACATGACCTGGTTTCTGCAGACGCGTATACGCAGGCGCCGTCCCAGCCGTGCCTCGGTAGTCTTACACTATGTGTGCGCCTAAGTCGTACACTGTGTGCGCGGAAGTCTTATACTCTGTATGCGCGGAAGTCGTGTTCTCTGAACATGCGTCAGGGTCTGTCCTAGCAAGCGCTATCCTGGTTCACGTTTTTAACGTGGTTCACGTGGTTAACGTGGGATCTCGCAAGATCAAGTAAGAGTATGTGTTAGATACTTCGTATGGAGATGTATGCATACTTGTGAAAGCGAAGTGCTTTATTATAGTTCACGGTATGAGAGCGTATTTCTATTTGAGGGCCTCGTATGTGTGATGGATGACAGAATAGGCAACTGTGTATGTTGTCCTGATAGTTAACGACTTGTTTTTTGCGCAGATCAACTGCAACCTCGACGATGCTTGTGAACCCTTAGGTGCTCCTGCTGTTCCCGTTGACGCTTTGACCACATGAGCTTGCTTCAAGGCAGCTATTTATAGTGTGAGCTGTTGTTTTAGTAGCCACGTGCGCTAGCCCTATGCCTGCCGCAACGGCGAGCAGTGAGTGACGTGTTCATGTTTGCTATGTCAGCAATCCCAGCTGTGTGCTGATGAATACTGGTGAGTCGTACCCATTTTATTATGATTATGGTGCCAAATGCTCTCTCATCAAAGATTGTGTTGCGCCAATGTTTAATGGCAAAAGTGTGAATAGTATTGTAAATTTAACCGGAAGCGGTCATATTAGTGTGAAAAGTACCCCACAAATATCCCCATGATCATGTCCCCGATCACTAAGTTCCGCGAGAGTTAGATGTCATAGTTGATGACAGTGGTAGTGAAACCAAATCTGATTAAGAACTGCTTGTGTACTCATACTCGAAAACTTAGACCGCACCTCATGAGTAACATGTGGCGACGGGTCTGTAGGAAATCGTTGGTGCGATTTTTGTCTGTGTTGGTGCACAGTGCGATTCTGGCATATGTAACGGCAGATATGTAAAGAATCGTTGGTGCGATTCTGGCCTGTGTTGGTGCACAGAGCCCCTTGCGTATTTTAGCATATATGAGGGCAGATATGTGGAGAATCGTTGGTGCGATTCTGGCATATGTGACGGCGGATATGTAAAGAATCGTTGGTGCGATTCTGGTCTGTGTTGGTGCACAGATTTCAATGAAAGTTTCACGAGTTGAATATGCATTGCTTATGAATTGTAAAGAGTAAAAAATTGTTAAAATTACTGTGTTGGAACTTGTTGATCGGACCTTTCACAATAAATCATGTTGTGCAGGAAGCACTGTGTATGAAGCCTTAAGGACAAGGCATTGTCAATTATGACAGTTGACTATTGTACTTAGACTTAGGAGAAGTAAAGTACAATTTGGAATCGACCTTGTTTCTATTGGCAGAATAGCCGAGCTAGATTAATCTCTGAGCATATTTTGTCTACAGGCACTGCAACCGAGGACGGATGCTAGTCGGGAATGGCCGTGTCGTGAATTGATGGCGCCATAGTGCAACAAGCAGCGCCATCTAACAATTAGTTTTCCGAACTAATAATATGTACCCACTCATGTCAGGATGGACGAGTGGACGAATTGTTGTTTGTTACAGGAACGCATAAAGATACACGCCCGAGGACGGTCGTACTTCAGGATGGCCGTGTCGGAGAGTCTATAAAATACCCGGTTGGATTGAGGTGCAATGGAGGGTATATCGAGAAACTCCCACTTGTTTGTGCAGTATAAAGTTCACTGTAGGTGCCGTGCGCGGGAGATTCCGCTCAAGCCATTCAACGAGTGTGGTCACTCTACTAGTGCTAAGATAGTGTCGTGGTTCTGTTAGTTGTTGTAATTCTTCTAGTGCAGACAAGGAGGATTGGTGTTGCTGAGATGCTGTCCAGTGTTACATTGAGATAAGTAGTGGTGCTGTTGGTTTACATATTTTGGTGTTATCATGTAATTACGTACCTCACGTCACATTGGTGTGTGATTGTGGTGGAGACGTGTTACGGTGTGGTCGAACTGTAATTTCACTATACTGGATGTATAGTGCGTTACGCTGTCTTATTACTGATAATGATTAACTGCGTAAGCAAGAGAGCAAGTTGAACATCCGCTCTCACACTTTTATTATTTTTAACAATTAACGCTATCCTGATGTATTTCCAAGATCAAAATCGGGATCCTCGGTTGTCATTTCCGATACATTTATTTACATTAAACAATACAAATTTAATAATAATAAAAAAACTGTATATATATATATATATATAACATACAAAAATAAATGTAATATATATATATATATATATATATATATATACATAAATAATTTAAAAAAAACTATATATAAACTATAGACATATTTCTGGACATGGATAATATTATAAGCATTTTACAATTTGTTAAAACTTCGATAGAATATACCCGACCATGGCAATACAAGTAGCGTCCAAAAAATTGGAAGTATTTAAAAGAAATTAAATACATACAAAATATTACTAGTTCAACAACGTCCACCCAAAAACAGATGCCCTTCTCTTGTGCTAACATACCCGTGACTGTCACAACGTAACCTAAAAGGCTATTAACGCACCTGCGATTCCTCTGATGTTGCAGACGTTCATGCATGACGGTAAGTACTTGCTATCAGGTTAAACGTATGCTCGTTTGCCTCCTCTTCTAAAATAAGACGTAGTTTATTGGATTAGGGGGAAAATGAGCACACAGTGAAATGGTCTCCGAATCTCAACACAAACACTCTCCATACGAAAAACAGCAGCATAAAGCTGCTATTTCACACGGGTATTCTGTGAGAGAGTAGTCCTTACCCGGTCGATCCAACCCATTCATGCTAGAACAATAAACTATAGATAGTCGTTACTACTAAAGATGCAAAAATAAATATCTATGATCTGAATTAAAAAATAAAATAACATACTAACTCTACTAAGAAAAAATATAAAACAAACTCTTAGAGAAAATATTATTATGACATTAGGATGCTGAAATGCAGGTGGCTCAGGACCGTGCTTTGTGGCATTCTTTGGGGGAGGCCTATGTTCAGCAGTGGACTTGTGAAGGACTGTAATGATGATGATGATGATGATGTAGATAGTGTAGTGGGCGAGGCTTTGCATCCCCTCACCCCGCAAATTGTCACGCGTTGTTACATAGTGAAATTTAATTACAACGTCTCTTCTTTGTATTTGCTTGATGGTCACAACGTAACCTAAAAGTCTATTAACGCACCTGCGATTCCTCTGATGTTGCAGACGTTCATGCATGACAGTAAGTACTTGCTATCAGGTTAAACGTATGCTCGTTTGCCTCATCTTCTAAAATAAGACGTAGTTTATTGGATTAGGGGGAAAATGAGCACACAGTGAAATGGTCTCCGAATCTCAACACAAACACTCTCCATACGAAAAACAGCAGCATAAAACTGCTATTTCACACGGGTATTCTGTGAGAGAGTAGTTCTTCCCCGGTCGATCCAACCCATTCGTGCTAGAACAATAAAATATAGATACTCGTTACTACTAAAGATGCAAAAATAAATATCTATGATCTGAATTAAAAAATAAAATAACATACTAACTCTACTAAGTAAAAATATAAAACAAACTCTTAGAGAAAATATTATTATGACATTAGTATGCTGAAATGAATCCTGCTACAACACAAAGGCACTTATTAATCATATGCTTTATTTTGAAATAAAATATTATACATTTCTGATACTTTGGCCATACTTGTTAGGGACTATAAATTAATAAGGCAAATAATAGAATAAAGTCATATACACATATATTCATAGGTTAATGATAAGTCATCGCGCGGTCTGACTAGATACCGCGCTCTGACTAGGTACCGCACTCCCTGATAGTATCAGCTCCATGAATACGGCATCTTAATATTGTAGTGTGTATAAGACACTTTGTATGATGCTAGTGTGCGTAAAAATTGTATATGCCAGCAGCTTAACTATTACCCGATCTACGGGAAAATTTATTTTATGCTATGGCTTAGTAGTTAGTTCATATTAATGAATGTATTCCAGAAATACTTAAAAATGAATAGTTTATTAATAACGAATTTATCAATATATTTGTGTATATTATGTATAGGTTTTTCTTCTGATTAATAACATATAAATGATAAGGCCTCCTTTTTATCAGTTTCATTTTTTTATTTACATGTCACTAATATTCACAAATTATTTAAAAAAAATAGTTATATATATGGTGTAATCAAAATAGTGCTTTCTATTCTACGCGTCAATATGAACAACTTTTACTATAGATCTATCTTCCAAATCGCAAGAAAATTCAGGTCTTCCAATCATTTTGAGCAAGTTTGTACGAAATTTTGTATGGAATAACTGACTTTGAGATATTTTTTATAGGATCAGGGTGACAAACGAGCACTCAGTCCACCTGATGGTAAGTGGTTGCCGAGGCCCATAGACATATACATCTATCCTCGGTTAAGAATCAAAATGCAGATGCGATGCAACTCCTGAGGACTAAAATGGAATGTCTCGTTTGCAGTAAAAAGGGTCTCCGATTATCTACAATCACCATAGGAAAAACAGCAACGTTAAGCTCCTATTCCTAAGCTCCTACACTGGTATTCTGTGAGAGCGTGGTCCTTCCCCGGTCGAGCTGACCCATTCGTGCTACAACTATACCGGTAATATAGCTGCAGTATGGGTCTATCACGTATAAATTCAAAATTTCGAAGATGATCCCATAATAAAAAATATTCATGTTGACGCGCAGAATCATTCCCTAAGTTATTAAGTACTATTTTGTTACACCTTTAGTTAGTATATCAGACCGGCGAAAAAGTTTCTTCGTATATTGTATACAAATTCAAGAGGTTTTTGTTTTATAGTTTTATTACATTTAATTATAATAATATATATGGGTCCATTCTGTTCGATAATTTGTTACCATCTTGTAGGTAGTGACATAATAAAAAATAAACGTTGCTGTAGAAATCTTGGGATTTTGATTAAAAAAATGCGACAAGTAGTTTTATTTGATATATTCTATACCAGAGATTTGAAGGAACATGGATTTTGTCCTCCCATTTATAATGGAAAAAAATTATAAACTTAAATATTAAAACCTCCAGAAAGCTTTCTTTTAAAGAACACAAGCAACAAAAGAAAATAATGACTAAAACTTTTAAACCTGTTTTAAGTACTCGAGCAAATACTGGATTTTTAGGAATGTTAGTGTGTATTGAAAGTCTCAAACAGATAACTGATCTTGTGATCTGGCATTATCATGATGAAAGACCACTCCTTTTCTGATTATCAATGCCAGCCGTTTTTTTTTTTCTCTTTCTTGCTTGTCTCATTATTTATTGGTAGTAGAGATCCGACGGTTTTACCGGGGGATAAAAGCTAATGATAAACTTTCAATCCCACCATACACACAGCATTATTTTATTGCGTGTTAATCCAGGTTTCGCTTTAGTTTGTAAACAAAACACATATCAATACAGAAAAAAATCACACAAATTTTTTTGGGTCCTTTAATATTTTACTTGTTTTCTTTTTTATTTTATGTTGTTATAGCAGCAATATAAATACACATTCTGTGAATATTCTACATATTAAGGTTCATAAGATACAGCCTACTGACATACAGACGGAACGATAGTGGAGACTTGGGTCCCGTTGATACTCTTTGGGTACGGAACCCTAATAAACGGTAATTATGTCATTTGAGCAATACTACAGAAATAAACATTAAATAATATAGAATTAGGTTATATTATAATAAGTTAAATATATTATATTATAAAATATAGTAACAATAAATTCAGATATAAAAATCTCAGCCACGGGGAACTTTATTTTTGCATTCGCGGCAACACTGAGTAGCGTCATTGATATTTTGTGACTTATTTATGGCTCGTGTTATTTCATGTTAAAATTTCGAAATTGTATGATACTTAATGATAGTATGTGATTCCAGTGCCTTTCTTATTTCTCGTAGTATTATTTTTACAGTTTCAATACGTAAACTGATATTTTACTTCGGATTATGATCAAAATTTAATAAAACATTCGGTACGTTCACCTCACACGTTACCTGCAACGCGACTGGCTAGGGTACGCCGATTTCGGCGTAGTATTTGTTGCGGCATTTTACATGAGCGCCGGCGGTATCTAGTCAGAGCGCGCGATGACTTATCATTAATCTATGCATATATTAATATATATTTATAAAACTTTACATTTACTTTACTGTACTGTTACTGTGGGATGTATTTATACGTTATATAAATACATCCCACAGCTGGATAGAATCCTCCTCTCATTTCAGAAAGGGGTATGGGGCAACATGTCTACATGGTCACAAGTCCTCGAATAGTTTTAAACCTCAAGCACGCAGGAGATCTCACTGTATTTTCCTTTACCACCGAGCGCGTACCAATGAAAATCTAACCCATGTTGCTCGCGTAATATATGTTTTCTCTAGTGATCTCTAGTTTCTGTGATGATAATGCGGCTCTTACAGCTTCATGTATTTTCCTTCATCGGTCTTTCAGGCCGCGGGCTATAAAACGGGGGAGATTATTTATTTTACCGTAATTTATTTCACTAAAATCGATAATCTTAGGGTGGATAGTATTGTGTTTTGTGATCACATAACATGACATGGATGAGTTATCTAACCGCCGTCCGAACAAGGGCGGCGGGTCCCGGCTCTGACAACCAAGTTGTATCTTTCGATGTTCTGGGCGGTGAAAACCGCCCAGGGACGCGGTTGTACGGTGTGTACGCGGAGAGGCACACCCGTTTGCGGACTCGCTGCGTCCCATCGTAGTACTAACTGAGCTAGTGACATGAACTATATATATATATATATATATATATATATATATATATATATATATATATATATATAATTAAAAAACTATATATAAACTATGGACATATTTCTGGGCGTGGATAATATTATAAGCATTTTACAATTTGTTAAAACTTCAATCGAATATACCCGACCATGGTAATACAACTAGCGTTCAAAAAACCGTGTCAAATTTTCAAAGCTCTAGCGCTACAATATATTCGTTTTTTTCTTACTTGAACATAAGTCACACAAACATTGACAGGTACCTACCACTACACATGAACAACGTCGTCAAACGTTGTTTTTGGTTAGAGATATACCGGTGCGTCCTTGAACGTGAACGCTTACTGACGTTACCGACAAGTCATATGCAATATTTTGTTTGTGATACAGCGATACGATTTTGGACGTCTACAAACTTTGTATGGAGTAATCATACGCCACGTCCTATAAGTTGACTATTATGGTATGCGTACATGAACGTGTTAAGGACAATTTCCTCTTGACCCCCAAGTATTTGGCCGTTGATTGCCAGGCAATCAGGCGACCGTTTAGAATGATTGTGCTTAACGATTTCTTGTAATTTAACTGACGGCTGAGAGCGAGGTGCGTTTGAAAGTATATTGCTACACTTTTCTCAGCATTTACGTTGATTCTCTACAAGCGGAACTAATCGCTTAAGCAGAATATTCTTTTGTTCTGATGGGCAACGAAAAGTGCCGTGTCATCGGCGAAGAGAGCATTATTAACTACCGGGTCCTTCGGGATGTCACTCGTGAAGAGTGTAAAGAGGAGCAGGGAGAGGTCTGAGCCCTGAGGGACTCCAGCCTTGAGGAGGCGTTTCGAGGATCAGGTGCTCTCTATTCGATCGTGAAAGTCGCGGTTGGTAAGGAAGAATCTGATGATGTGTGTAAGCCTATCATGCAAGATGAGTTTATACAGCTTGTAAAGTAAGCCGTCGTGCCAAACTTTGTCAAACGCTTTTGTCACATCGAAAAATAGTGCGCCGGGGTTAGTGGTCCTACTGCTTCTTTTTTGGGAGATTGAATCCTTTCAAAATGTACTCTGTAAGGCGATGTAACTGATTGGTTCATGAGTGTTCGGACCTGAAGCCGAACTGTTCGTCGGAAAGCAGCTTATTTGCGAAGACGTATTTACGTAGGCGGTTCAATACAAGTTGTTCGTAAACTTTACACAGTGTACTGAGGAGACTGATTGGTCTATAACTGGAAGCTAAGTTGCGCGTTTTCCCCGGTTTCAGGATTCCTATTACATATGCTTCTTTCCAGGCATCCGAGAAGGAGAAGCTAGAAAGAACAGCGTTAAAAATACCTACTAGAAGACATACGAGCGGTACGGACAGCGATTTCAGCACCCTGTTGCTAATGCCATCGGGGCTGGGTGCTGATTTCTTTTTGAGACTTTTGATGACTTCTGTGACTTCGTCAACAGTCACAGAATCTAAGGGGTCGCCCGAGGTGGTATTGCAAACTTACACTTGATCTCCGCTTCAACCTCTAGGAGGTGAGCGAGATCTATGGGTTCGTTGGAGGGAGTGCATTGGTTCTCTAAACTGTTCGCGAGGCATTGGGCCTTTTCAGATTCGTTCTGCTTTCAGAGCTTGGGCCAACCGCCCGTAGGCGGTGTGCGATGGCTTGATTTCCTTCAGCAGATTGTCCCATTTGTAATGCCTAAAGTTGATTATGCGCTGTTTTACCTTATTTTGGAAATAGAGGTCGTAGTGTCTTAGGGCCGTATTTTTTGCTCTAATCAGCTCTCGAATGTCTGTTGAAAACGTCGTGTGTTAATTTTTCGACACTCAAACCGAACAGATGAGACCAAATCAGAACAATCTTTGACCGCTATACGAACGTTAGCGCCGATAGGGCGCTAATCGCCTCATTGGCTACCTCTGGCGAGACTATATCGCGTGGGATTTTATCTAAGTGCTGGAAGGTCGTAGACTCGAGTTTGACCTTTGTGATCTGAAGGACCTCACCAGCGAGCTGGCCCAGCTGCAACAACACTGGTCTGTGGTCCGAGTCTAGCTCTAAGATAGTCTCAAAAGATGATATCGACAGCGAGACATCTTTGAATATTGCTACATCAAGGATGTCCGGTTGATAAATAGTAGCGAATGGGTAGCAAGTTGGAGTCTCAGACGTGACAACATTGAAGTTTAGTCGCTCCATGATCGAATAATGATCCCATTGTTCGATCTTACGGATTGGGATTGCTTGTAAGCGAGTTCCAGGAGGTATGCTTACTGTTGAGGTCACCAGCTATTATGACACTGGAGCCTAAGTTGAGTAATTCTACAATGTCTGATTCAACTATGCGTTTGTGCAACGGTAGATATGCCGATACGCTTTACGCATTAGTCTGGTGGGTATTTTTTATAAATAGTCACCCTTATACTATAAAAAAAAAATAGTGTGACAAACGAGCATGCAGTCCACCTGATGCTAAGTGGTTGCTGTGACCCATAGACATCTACATCTATCCTCAATAAAGAATCAAAATGCAGATACGTTGTCACCCGTGAAGACTGAGATGGAATGCCTCTTTTTCAGTAAAAAGAGTCTCCGGTTCTCTACACTCACCATACGAAACACAGCAGCATTAAGCTGTTATTTTACGATGGTATTCTATGAAAGCGTGCTCCTTCTCTGGTCGAGCCAACCTATTCGTGCTTCAACTACTATAATACCAGTAATATAGCTGCAGCATGGATCTACCACGTATAAAAGTGGTGCATTCTATGCACTGATTCTCCTTGACCGGGAGATTTTGGGCTTTGGTCGTTATAAGCGTGCTCTGTCTCGAGCTTCTTAAGGAGTCCGCGGACGACCACACGCAGGTTGTGCTCATCTGGGAGGACTTAGGTGATAGTAGACTTAGGCTTATTTGCTGGGCGCGCAGATGATTCGTCACACTCTATTGAGGAATTTCGCCTCAGTTGAGTTGACGAACATGCGAATGCCTTGACCGGCATTATACAGCTTTGGGCAATATTTCTTTTTAGAGTCCAGCCAGTTTGATAGGTTGCTCCATTTGGATTTATCTTGGACGATGACGAGTGGCGGCGGCTTTCCCTACGTTCAGCAGAGGACCCTTTCGTTGCAAGCTTAGCCCCACGCTTCGGGGGTTGAGTGCTTGCCACGGGAGCTGGCTTTTTGCCGGAGTGGCCATGGGAGATAAGGGGCCTACTTAGGCTCGGCTGCTTTTTTAGGGATTGCGTGCTTGCGGTTTTTGCCATGGACGAGAGTGAATCCGTCGTCTTCGAGCTTGGACGGGACACGCGTGTCGGTCTCCATGTCGGAGCCTGATTTGATATCCGAGAAGACTGGAGAGGGGCCGTGAGGTGGACATCACGGAGGACACGGGGGAGCGACGTCGTAGGTCGTATCAATGGACACAGGGGTCACAGGTCCGGTGCTCAGCGACAAAGAGTCGTCGATCTAAACGGTCGGACGATTGGTAGGGGGCCAGACACGCTGGGTAGAGATGCCAGCTAGAGTCTTGGGCTTGGGCCAGGGACGTGCATTGCGCTATGCAATAAATACACCCTAAATGTCGGGGTGGATGCCATTTTGTTATCTATGCTAACACAAACACAAATGTGTACCAAGCTCCCCCATCTTTCGACAGGGTAGGTGTGTGCCTACAAGGAACACCTATACACCTATATGCCACTCTTCATAGATGGCTATGACATATAGGTGGGCCACTCACTTTGCGAAACTGAGAAAGTTCTGTGGTTAAAGTTTTTATTAACAAATATTTTCAAAGGATTACCCACAGGCTACCTTTCATGCGCCTGAACTAATTTTCGGAACTCTTTTTACAGTCCGCCACAGACATATCTTCAACGGTCTGCTCGAACGGTGCTAGCGCATCTTTCGATATTGAAAACTGTACCCGTTATAGCTGATTTTTTACGACTTTAATTACGCCTGTGCACAAGGGCGGAGACATAAATGACATTAGTAATTATAGTTTCCAATATCTAAAATTCTAGAAAAGTTACTTAATATTAAATTACTCAGCTACTTAAATAAATTTGATATATTGGCACCAACACAGTTTGGCTTCAGACAAGGAAGATCGACAGAAGATGCAATACTTGAATTAAGCACATTTGTAACAGAACAACTTGACCACAGTAAAAAATGTTTCTCAGTTTTCCTTGATCTGAAGAAAGCATTCGATACCATCTCTGTCCCTATGCTTGTGCACAAGCTTGAAAAAGTTGGAATAAGAGGGACCCCTCTTGCGCTTTTCGAAAGCTACCTATCACAGAGAAAACAAAAGGTAAAACTTCCTGGGTTCACTAGTGGGAATGCGGGGGTATCATCCTATTGTGTACCACAGGGTAGCGTTTTGGGGCCAACTTTATTTCTAATTTATATCAACGGCCTGTGCAGTATGATCATACCAAATGCTAAAATCCTGTAGTACGCCGATGACAAGTCTGTGGTTTTTGCTGGTGAATCTTGGGAGGTTGTCAAGACTAGTGCTGAAAGTAGTCTAGCTCGAGTTGCTCTGTGGTTGCAACAAAATCTTCTCACTCTAAATACAGCTAAGACAAATTTTATTTGCTTTAGCATTACTAACAACTCGCAACCACAGACTAATTTTTGCCTTAAAATTCATACTTGTAATGAGGATGCTAAAAACAAAGCTTGTGACTGCCCATCAATTTAAAAAGTCTCTCACACTAAATATCTCGGCCTCATTTTAGATCAGAGGCTATCGTGGTACCCACACCTGGAGCACGTCATCAGTAGGACTCGAAAATTGATTTGGATATTCAAAACCCTAAGACACGTAATACCAGATAATACTAAACAGTCGGAATCTCCCAGATATCTTCTAAACCAAATATACATATCCCTTGCACAATGTATCATAACTTATTGCATTCCGGTGTGGGGTGGAGCTGCAAAAACCCAATTTCTTAATTTGGAAAGAGCTCAGCGAATCCTTCTTAAGGTCATGTATTGTAAAAAAAGACGTTTTTCCACTGAAAAACAGTATGATATAAGTGGTCTACTCTCAGTTAGACAATTATACATTACTATAACAACGCTCAAAGCACACAAATCCCTGTCCTATGACCCATGCATCTTGGAAAAGCGGCGAAAAGATGTTGTGGCTGTGTCTTCTGGTTCCAAAACAGTGTTTGCTAGTAGGCAATTTAGCTCCCGTTCTGCATTCCTATATAATTTAATAAATACATACACACTCACTCACGCAAACACACACACACACACACACACACACACACACACACACACACTTGCATATATGCACACATATACTTTTGTACTTTTTGTAATTTTTGGTTGTAAATATGGAATAAATTAGTTTTTGTCATTTTTGGTTTGTTAAAATAGAGTAATTGGTTTGTCATTTTTGGTTATTAGTATTAAAATGTATGTTTAGATAAGGAAGAACGGGGTTTCCAAACACAAGCATTACTTGCTTAAATGGAGAACTCAATCAACTATCTAATTAATTTAAGTTTTGTGATGAAAAATAAATTATTATATTTTTTTATTTTATTTATTTAAAAGGTGTTATATAAAGGCAGTAAGCAGTAAGTTGGTGTTCTCTAGGAAGTCACTCATTTTGAACACTGAGAGTGCAGGCGTGTTGACATAGTAAGGCAGTAGCCCGCGGAGCCCCGTGTTCAGTCGAATGTTGCTTACATTTGACTATATACAATTCGGCATTGATGTTACTTCGATTTCGTAAAGGAACCGATACCAGTTATCCCGTCAAAGTGAAAAACTACCGATCAAAATCTTCCGTGAGCTTCTCGATTGCCTCATATTAGTGGCTTGCAAAGCGAAACTATCCTCCTCGTAAAAAATCTCGTGTACGTTTTCTGATAATAGATCAATATGAGCTGAATCTTTTCATACGTAATTTATCTAGTCTTTACTGCTGGCACGTTTCCTTTCGTTCAAAGTAGCCAAACTTGCTAAAATTTGCTATTCCAGCGGTACACGATTGCCTCAAAATGGTTTTATTCATAGATGCAACTTTCCGTCCGGATTTTTGCGACATTTGTAATCGCAAAAATTATTATGCGAAAATGATCCCTACGCAGATCTATGTTTTAGGCATAGTATATTTAACTTACAGTGGGTGCCGCGCGTAGCACGCAGCCGTGTAGTGGCGGTCAAGAATATCCACTACCCCATATTTTACCGTGGGTGTCGTAAAAGGCGACAAAGGGAAACAGGCAGGAGATGGCAGCAGCATCTTCCTGATTTGTAGCCGAAATTACAATAAAAAAACTGCGGTTGCCAACACGCTCGCCAAGCATGGCAACTATGCCAAATACCCCCCTATGAAAAGAGTAACAAAGAGACGGCCCCCAGTCCCCGGCGGCCCCGCTATTCCAGGCTACGGTGGCGACCATGGTAACGGCAGGGCAGGGGGTGCTAAGAATCTCCGGTGGAATTGCGGTTACCACCTTAGACGACTCGACCTGACAACGTACAACGCACGCACCCTGAGGACTGGCGAGAAGATCGTGGAGCTGGAAGAAGAGACAATTTACGCTGGCATATTATAGGATTACCCAAAGTACGAAGAGAGGGGGAGGACACGGTAATCCTGGAATCCGGCAACTTGCTCTATCACCTGGAGGGCGACCATCTGTCCCAAGGAGGTATCGGATTTATCGTCCACAAGTCTCTCGTTAACAACGTTGTAGAGATCGAGAGTGTGTCGACGAGGGTTGCGTACCTTATACTCAGAATCACCAAACGGTATTTGCTGAAGGTCATACAGGTTTACGCACCAACCTCGGCACACCCTGATGAAGAGGTGGAGGAAAAGTATGAGGATATCTCTAGAGCCATGCATACCTCCAAAACCCAATATACATCATCTTCCTATCTGTAATCGATATCTCTAAGTAAAATAACAATACATTTTGATGAAATTACATTGAGTTAAAAAGATATAATATATAGAGACAAGATTGTTTGTTTGCAATTTCACTTTGTGCTCATGTTGAATGTAAAAATCACTTTTTATTCTCACATACAATTTTAAAAAAAATATTTAAAGTTGAACACAACTCCGTATCTAAAATGGGTAAGAAAGTTTTATAGGTGAATGCAAATTTTCAAGCGAAACGCGTTTAAGCTCGGAAGTACTTTTCTGTCGAGATCTAACTTTCTAAACTATTGATTGACTTTCTAACATGTGATCGCTATATAAAAATTAATAAAACATTATAAAAAAGTTTATGTCGAGAAAATGTACCTCAGAGTAAATTCCAACACGGTATCGTTAGTTTTTGCAAGATTTAATTTGAAAGAAAAAGATTAACCTCTTAAGTCCACTAACACCTAATTTATAAAGCATACGTAGATATAATAAAGAAAATTACAAACTCTCACCCGAAGGATGGTCTGGATATCAGTAAATTTTTAATTTACAGTAAAAAGTCCGAATGAGTGCATAAGGTGTGAAATTCATCGCGGTATCTACCGAAAAAGAGCAGAAATACAACTGCCGGGGCTGCTTGCTCTGAGCTAGTTTTTGTTTAAAAAGGTTCAAAAAAGGTTGTTTACCTAATAATATGTAAACATAAAAGCCCATGAAAGCCTATTGTCACTTACACTCAAAAAGCTAAATGCGTTGTTAAAATAATACCACACCACACCTCGTAAATATCGTAAGAAACGGAAACTGAAACAGGAGGTGGACAGCAGAATCTTTCTGATAAAAGAGAAAAAAATAAAAAAAATTGCGGTTGCCAACGGGACGTCCAAACGTGGCAACTGTGGCTATGAGAAAGTCAACGGAGGAGGCATACGTTTAGCAGGACATATTGATAAGCTGTGATAATATTCATGATTGTTATTGTTATTGTGTTCTCCGGCTGTCTGTCTTCAATATGACGATTTCTAGCTAATAGATAGATAAGTTCCGCTGAGTTATTAAAGATTATCTGAGGTCCAAAGAGAGAAGGAGTACACGGTAGTCCTCGAATCCGGCAACTTTTTATATTACCGGGAGGACGACCATATGTCCTCAAAAGGTATCGAATTTATCGTCCACAAATCTCTCGTTAACGCCATTGTAAACATTATGAGTGTGTCGACGAGTATTACGTACCTTGCACTCAGAATCACCAGACGCTATTCGTTGGAAACCATACAGGTTTACGCATCAAACTCGATACATGCCAATAAGAAGGTGGGGGAAATGAATGAGGATATTTTTAATGCCATGCATTCCTCCAAAACTCACTATACGGTATTAATGGGAGACTTTAACGCAAAACTAGGCACAAAAAAAAACGGTGAGCTGAAAGTAGGGAAATTTGGAATAGGACAAGTTGGACCCAAGGGACCAACAGCTATCCGACTTCATGGAGAAAGAGGGACTCTTTATGATGAACTCTTTCTTCCAGAAGGGGCCCCACAGGAATTGGACCTGGTCGAAACCTGACGCTACAACCAAAATTAGTTTGAATTTATTTTGACGACAAGATGGCAATTGTTTAGTGATGTCTCAATGACTGCAAGGGTGAAATCTAGCAGCGATCACCAAATGGTTAGAGGCGCACTGATCCTAAAGTTAAATTGGAGAGGTTAAATGCGTTGACGTCTAATGAAGTCAATGCTCCGTCCCCCTCGTGTTCTACTCCAAAGTCCCGAAACCTTTCAGCTCGAGTTACAAAACTGTTTTCAGTTCCTAGAAGACTGCAATGCAGTGCACGATATGAATGATAAGCTCGTGGAAGCTATTCATGCAGTCGGAGCTATTTTCCGCAAGACCCTTCGCAGGAAAACACAAAAACTATCCGATCACGCCTCTTATATCTATCTATCTATCTTAAGGCTGTTAGACGGGAAATGAAACTACAGTCTTCAGTAGATTTTACAACATACAGGCAACTGAACAGACATATCTCCAAATGCGACGAGACTTAAGCAACTTCAACACAACTCGTATCGAAGGAGTGATCGAGAGGAACCAGGGCTCCAAAGTCTGTGACAGAGATCTGTCTGCCAGAAAGAGCCAACTATCGAAGCTGAAGACCGAGTGTAGCAGCATCGTTTCCGGGACACCTGAGATTTTGAGTAAGATATCGAAGTACTATGGGCAGCTGTACATGTTAACATTGGAGCCACGTGTTAGTCTGATTACCGATACAAGATTAAGTCTTATCCGACACTATTTTGATGATATCCCGGACGTCAGTCTGAGCGAGATTAGAATGGCTCTCCAACACCTTTAAAACGGCATAGCCCCAGGCGAGGATAAAATTACAACGGATATTCGAAAAGCGGGTGGAAATCCCATACTTGAAGTCCTTCAGAAGCTCTTTAATTCCGTCCTCCATGGTGGTACTACTCCAAAGGCGTGGAGCAAAAGTGCGGTGTTCTTGTTCTTCAAGAAAGGCGACTGCGCTCTTTCGAACTACAGGCTAATTTTCCTTCTGAACCGCGTGTACGTGCTGTTTGAGAGTCATTACGAATCACCAGACTTGACGACTTCCAAACTCCTAAACAAGCCGGTTTCCGAAAAGGCTTTAGTGGCATAGATCACATACATATACTTCGGCAAGTTGTACAAAATACTGAAGAGGACAATCTGACACTTTGCCTTGCTTTTGTGGACTATGGGAGAGCTGTTGACTCCGTCGAAATTTGGGCGGTGCTGCAGTCCCTTCAGCGATGACTGTCGGTATATCGAAGTGCTGAAGTGTTTGTACAGTACGGCTACGGTCGCTGTCTGAGTACAGAACCAGAATACGAAACCCATCAAACTGTATAAAGTTTTAAGACAGGGTCGTCACCCTGTCTTAAAACTTTTAATGTCTTAAATACCCGATAAACTTCACCGGTGCATTGCAAGACGTTTTCAAGCTACTAGACTGGAAAGGATACGGTATTAACATCAATGGCGAGTACATCACTCACCTTCGATTTACCGACGATATAGCCTTTATGGCAGGACCTAAGATGAACATGGACAAAACATAGATCATATGTAACGTCCATGTCACACCTATGATGGTAGTTGTTGTGAGAACAGGCTGGAAGTCTGTAAATGCTACAAAGCGTCATAAAAATAATCATCAATATTTTGTGTAATAGTTTTCAAATATCATTTTCATAATGTGTTTATTCTATATTGCTACACATACGTCAAATTCTCACCACTTAATGAGTTGGCTGGTAGAGAATGCCTCAAGGCATTAAATCGACGATTTCATTCTTTTGTTACAGGGAATGCAATATCGAATTTATAAATACGAGTACATAGCCCCCACACTATTAAGTAGATGTTTGGCACGTTTGTTACTCAAATGTTATAAAAATAAGCTATGTATTTAATATATTCTGTAAATCGAGTTTCATCGAAATGATCAAAATAAGTTTGCGAATTATATAAATCCACGGGCTTATTCCATCATTTTCAACCAATTTTAAGCAATGTTTGATTACAGTGGCGTTTCGTTTACATTATTCTCTTAGTAAACGTGCTGGAATTAGTATTTAATTTGATGACGATTGAAATCATAAATAATTAGACATATAGTGATAATGACATCCGAAATTATGTTTAAAATTGTAGCAACAACATAATGAATCCACACAATCCGAAAACGCACACAAGCACACAAGTAAGGTTTGCAAGTAAATTACATTTTCCCCAAAAAGTGGGGAAAGTATAATAGTAGACATAGTCATAAAATCAATATTTGGGTTGCGTTTAGAAATATTTATTAAATATTTGCAAAGAGATAAATGTAAATTTATTTATTAAGAGTGGTAGAGCCACGCGGCAGCTTTTGCTGTCGCACGGATGGGCCGGTTCGTACCGGGGTGGTATTTTTTTTTATAGGATAAAAAAAAATATAAATCAACATTAAATTTAAATAAGCCCATCAATATATTACATTACATAATTTATATGAGCCTGTTGCGAGTTTTACCTATTTTATAAAAGAAACATTATTTTTTTCTTACAATTACCTACTTATGTCATAATCAAGTTACTTATTGTATTCTTGTTTATGTAGATACACAGGTAAATCTCGCGACAAGCTTTTGTATCATATAAATTGTGTATTGTAATAAATTGATGGGTTTGATTTAATTTAGTTTTTTTTTTTAGAGCATTTTAATAAAAGTTTGTTTTTAAAACTGTTTTTTTACTATTAGGCTGGCTATTCACTATGGAATATAATATGATATCCATATCATGGGAGTGCATTAAATAACTAGTCCGCCAACTTTGGGTGTCCAACATATTGGATTTAGAGTCACTTCGTTTTATTTTCATATTTTTCTCAGTAAACCCTTTTATTTGATACCCATATCAAGGGAGTGCATAGAAAATAACCAGTCCGCCGACTTTGGGTGTCCACAATATTGGATTTAGAGTGACTTCATTTTATTTTATTTTTCTTCTCGGCAAACCCTTTCATTTGATACCTACCCATATCAAGGGAGTGCATAGAAAATAACTCGTCCGCCATGTTCTTCAGCGGTCCGCCATATTGAATTTAGAATGATGTCTTTAAACTAATTACATTTCATTGACATCTAAACTAAAAATGTATACAAAATATCAGCTCAATCGATTGAGGATAACTGCTTTAAAATTAAGTTGCAAGAATTGACCCTAACAAACATAATATATTGCAAGTTAAATAAAAGCTTTTAAAAAGCATAAGCTAGGTAATAGAGATTGTAAAACAGTTCTAATTCTAATAATAAAAAGAGTTTATTTAATGAACATTATGCTAACTTTTACCAGTAGAGCTTAAGTGGATAGTAGTGATTAGTGCAGTAATAAAACGGTATTTTAGTTGGGTGTTGTTTGAATTTCAAGTGTTTGTTTCATTTCTGTGTGTTGGAGCGTGCGGTTTGTATTCTATAACTAGCTGATACCCGCGACTTCGTCCGCGTTGTTTGATGTATTGACAGAGATTTTTCGATGTATATGCGACTGTAATAAAACGAATTATGTATAAATTAGTTATTTAACGGTGAAAAATTACTGAAAAAAGTATAGGAAACTACGGGGGGCAATTGATCAAGCAAGGTACAACTGAACAGCATTAGTTCCCTCGAGCAAATAATGCGCGGCTGGCCCCAATGACACATTGAGTTATACTATAAATCTATGCATGGACAGATAAAAATAGGCGGGCAGAATTTTGTTAACATCTCAACCGTCCACGCCGCGCGAGTGATTCTCGCCCCACCTGTCCGCGCATTAATATGTAATTTTTTTACGACCGCGTGAGACTTTCTTAGCAATAACGATTACTACTGAAAAACTACTATACCTACATTCAAATAAAAAATATTCCCAGAAAGCTTAAAGAATTTAAAATTTACTTACTTACTTACTTATCTTCACGCACAATCCCTGACGGGGTAGCCAGAGAGAACAGATCGCCAAGTGTCACGATCCTTACATACCTCTTTCGCTTCTTTCAGATTCATTATCTTCTTCATACATGCACGTCTAGGTATCCGAGTACTCTTGACCCTACCCTCTTCGAGCAATTTGCTCACATGGTCTTCGAATGTTAGTCTCGGTCTACCTCGACACCTTTTAATATTAACTTTCGCGCTATATATTTTCTTCACCATTCGGTCTTCACTCATTCGCTCAACGTGCCCAAACCACCGAAGCACGCCCTTATCAATTTTTGTGATAAGGTCATCTTTCAAACCTGCCATATTGCGAATCTCTTCGTTTCGCTTTCGGTCGGCCATGGTAACGCCGCACATTTTACGAAGAGATCGCATCTCCACTGCATTCAACTTGCTTTTATGCTTCTTCTGGCATACCCAGGTTTCGCTGCCATATAACAAAGTCGGTACCAACACTGCGTTATGTATTGCAAGGCGTGCACTCTTCACTACGCCTTGCCTTTTGACTAACGCAGTCAGGGCACCATTGACTTTGTTCCCGGCAGCGACACGCCTGTCCACATCTAAATCACATCTTCCATCCCGGCTAAAAGCACTCCCCAAGTATACAATTTCATTTACTTGTTCTAGACATTCCTGATTTACCCATATTTCACACTTCGTTCTCTCTTCGTCCCTTTCAAATACCAGAACCTTAGTTTTATTAGCGTTCAAACGGAGACCTTTAATTTCACATTCCTCTTTCATACACGTGACTAATGCCTGCAGTTCTGCCTCTGATGGTGCAATAAGCACTGCATCATCAGCATACAGCAGACAATTTACTTTTATGTCACTCAATTTCACACCCATACAGCTATCTTTCAGCTTTTGTAAACAGCTGTCGAGATACAGTATGAACAGCCAGGAAGACATGACACAACCCTGTTTTACGCCCGTTTGGACGCTAAATATGGGTGACAGGTCATGCCCTACCCGCACACAGGCTTTACAGTCACAGTAAAGAGACTGCACAGCCTTTAGCAATCGACCATCCACACCATACCCCGGCAACAGTTCCCACATTTTCTTCCTTACAACCTTATCAAATGCTTTCTCAAGATCCACAAAAGCACAGAAAATCTTCTGGTTAGCAGCCAGAAGCTTTTCCGTGATCATGCGGAGAGAAAAAATTTGATCCGTGCATCCTCTTCCAGGTCTAAATCCGCATTGTGCCTCCCATAGAAATCTTTCCGATTTCTCTTGCATCCTACGTGTCAAAACCTTCGAGTAAACTTTACTTGCTAAACTGGTCAAGCTGATCGCCCGATAGCACCCGCAGTCAAAATGTGAACCTTTACCTTTATATAAAGGCACAATGACTGCGGATCGCCAATCATCCGGGACATCCCCCGTCCGCCAGCACAAATTGCACAGCAGATGAAAGCTGTCCCAAACGCGAGGCCCACCATACTTGACCATTTCAGCAGTAACTCTGTCTAGTCCCGCAGCCTTACCACATTTCAAACTTCGAATCGCACGTTCAATCTCTTTCATACTGATGACCTTAGTGTCATCGAGGTCCGGGTCTGGCGTACCAGTCGCGGCGTCATCCCCGGATCCCTCACTAAGATCATCACACGCATACATTTCTCTATAAAATTCGCTCCATCGCTGCATGACGTACATCGCTACATTCAAATAAAAAATATTCCCAGAAAGCTTAAAAAATTTAAAATTTAATTTTTTTAAAAGAAAATTGGTCAAATTAAAAAAGCTTAAATATGAGAATTTAAAAAAAACGTATTTATTTTTTATTTCGAGTTTTACAAGAAAAGTATAATATTTACTGGAGACAATTATTTTATATTATAATAGGACATGATATATAATATTATCAATAATATGTTATGTACTCAATATAGATAAATATATAATATTTACTCAAAGAAAGAACTGATGCACTGCAATGGCCAGGGGTATGAAATAGTGATGGGTCAACTCGAGTTGCGCTTTACTCGAGTTAACTCCAGTTGGATCTCCCTAATTCGAGTTTAGGCCGCTGTACATGAACGGATCAATTGAGCTAGCAAAAGAGTAAGAGCGTGATTCGTTCGTTGTTCGTGATTTGTTATTTAGAATTTTATAATAGCTAATTTATGTAATTTAATTTCTTTTATAATTTTGAAGGGTTTTTGATCAATATAGTTATGTAAGTCGCAGACCTGTTATTGTAATACCCGAAAATGGTAGTTGTAAGATACACCATATTTTAAATTAACGCCAATTGTAACACTTAACTTACACTAAATATTTTAATTTTGAAAAAATTTGAATTTATTTAAGAATATTTTGACTGTAATAATTAAAATATTAATAGTTTATGTACCTTTATCTTAAAACTAGACTAATATTGTTTCGTGAAGACTGCTACATAGCTAGTTTTGTTGTTAAATACAAGTACTTACTATGACTAAGATTAAAATCAAATATACATAAGTATGTGATTCATACTACATATACCTTTTTAATTGCTAACAAATCATTTACTCTGTTTCGTACTGCCAACTCGAGTTGCGTGAATTTCAACTCGAGTTAACTCGAGTTGTCATTTTTCCGAGTTGGCACATCTTTAGTATGAAAGTCCTCATTAGCTTGCTTTTACGTTGACACTAGCGCCATTTCGCAGTCATTAAAAGTACTATTTTCCCCAAAATTTTACAAAATCACAAACTAAATGAAGAGATAGTATTTAATTACATTTCCTTTTAATTTTATTGAAATATGTACGAAATAATACTGAACCTAGTTGATAGCGCCCTAAAAGTGCAAAAGAAACTTCCCTCGTTTCGTCACCTAATAATTTGTCAGAGTGGCTCATCTATGCCCTATAAGTATAATAAGTATAATAGCTATAGCGATGGCGGCGGTGCAAGTATGTTGCGTGCAATAAAGGGTTGTCATTTGAAACAAAATTTCCCCTTATCTATACAAATAAATAAAATTAAAGTGTCTGTTTATAATGTGAAAATAACATTTTTACTAAATGCATATGAAAGCATGTACGGTACTTATAACAAAAATACAAATTTTAAAGTTTTTATCTGTCTGTCGGGCCATCCGTTTGTTCTGGCTAATCTCAGAAACGGCTGAACCGATTTCAACGGGACTTTCACTGGCAGATAGCTGATGTTATAAGAAGTAATTTAGGTTACTTATATTTTAAAAAAAGAGTTAGGGTTCTGCGCAACATAACTTAAACCCTAAACTACAAGCGGGCGAAGTCGCGAGGAAAAGCTAGTTTTTTATAAAACAATCTATCAAAATATAACATAACTTTGACACAATACTAATTATTATTACGTAACTAATACAAATGAACGGCAGGGTCGGGAAGGGATGCCCTAGACGAAGGTCAGGAAGGAAGGAAGGAAATCGGCGATACATTAACACTACAGTACACGCGCCCCTTTTTTTTAGTTGAGTACACGCGTGGCCTACTATAGTAGGCCATATTAAAATGTCAATAACTTGTATATTCCTAATTATCTTATTAAAACAACAAATGGAATGGAAAAGGATTTTATTTTACTTAGTTTTATTTATTTATTTTTTAGATAAATTATTAGGAAATTATTAAGAATCGACAATTTTGTAACTATATAAGGAAATGTGAAAAAATGGCACTTCTGAGATCAACGTCATTTTGTTTTAACTTAAAACTAAACTTTATGACTATTTTATTTGTTTTCGTAGCGTTCAGGATACACCACTGCTTGGTGATTGGGACAAATCCATTTATTGCAAGTCTTGCACCACTTATTTGTCGACCGATTTCGGGCTCTCGAGCAGAGTGCACATCAACCAACTCGTCCCATCTTTGAAGTCAAATCATGTTGAGACTCTTGTGGTTCTTGAACTATGCTGCACAAAAGTGCTTCTATCCTGAATTTAAGTTGTAGTGGAAGTCTTTCAATTGATGCATGGCGAATCAAAAGCGGTTTTATCAAAATGAAGGACAATTCGTGCAAAAAGTTACGCCTGACATTTCTTCGGCAGAGGTGTTCATTTGGTTGATTACCAGAGCGTTGATTCCAATAATGTTTATCAAATCAAAAAATATTACTAGCAGCCATCGACGGCAATTACGCTGGACACTAACTGCTTTCAGATTTTGTCTAGTATGTTTACACCAAATGTGGTGTAGACATTACGAGTAGAGATATATTACGAGAGAGAGTAGATTGAGTACTATTATAAAAAGTAATAATGCATTGTAGACAGAAAGTTGACCACCTAGTTTATTTTAGGAACGTAGGACACAAGTGTAGCGTCTTTTTTAAATTCAAAAAGAGAACTTTTGCTAGTCCTAGACTTCGAAGCTTTGAACTCCTTAGGAATTTCGGGTCTATTCTAACCGCACTGGTTTGGAAATTGTATGTGCCACAAGAGTGCTATCCCAAAAATCCTTTATGTTACGCCGTCTATTTCGCGAATATCTTTGTGCCAAATAGTTCCGTTCGTTGACTTATAGACTGGAACGCGCCTTCTGGTTGCTAGTTGTGAGAGTAAAACGTCATCTGAACCTGATGTTTCGTCAGATTGACTCAATCTTTCCTCTTCATATTCATGGAGTTCTGACTCGCGAACTAGGGCCTGCAAGTCTGGTTCTGGCTGAACTTCATCATCTTCACTCTCAATCACTTTTTCGTCTTCAGTATCTAGCTCATGGAGCCACCTTTCCACTAGTGAATCATTCATGATGTAGTCCAATATATAAATCTGTAAAAAATACTAAAATAAGAAAAAATATACATTATACAAATTGTAGCCAATTATTAAATAATAATAATAATTTAATATGCATGCACATAAATACATTATTAATAAGTAAAGAATATTATAATAGCGTTATAAATCGACAATACACCAAAAGTTACATACCTGAATTTGGTACACCAATACACCCGCGGACTACTTTAGTAGGCCCACGCTTTGGGCGCCGAATTGCTTTTGAATACGTAAGCGCTGGGTTCGCACGGGTTACTGAGATTGTGACAAATATACCAGACGAAGCTTACCTGGAATCACTAGCTTCTAGCTCTCTAAACTAAAAATTTATTGCAAAAAGAGTTACCCTGGTCTACTATAGTAGGCCGCGCGTGTACTCTAGTGTTAAAAATGGGCCAGATTAGGAGTACCCTTAACCGACGAGTGTGTATGCGTATTAAAAACAATGCTTCTTACATGAATCATTCATGTCATATACAGGGTTATTTTACAATGAATAGCCAAATTTTAAACTTAAGTTCAAATATATAAATAATAATATGCCATTATTGCAGTTTTTGAAAATACGATTTAATAAAGTTTCTACTTTATTTGAAATTATTGCAAATAGAATGCGATTCATGGCTCACAACGTTTTTACTACTGATTGGCCTTTACAAATGTGCGTGTGCAGTAAAAATCAGTTAACATAATGCATTACCACGCATTTTGAATTTAAAAGATAAAAAGGGCAGAATGTTTGAGACTTTTTTTAATTAATATTTCTTCACCATTTGCCTATATTGCTTATTCTGAACCTTCTCTGCGTATTTGGCCGATAATTGCAAAATGGCCTTGTATATTGCTAAACAGATGTACATATTCATAGTTATTTGTATGTATTAATTATATATGTATATGAATATGTATATATTTGTATATATGTATGTATATTTAATAGTAAAATGTATGTATGACGTACGTAATTATCATTTTTATTTTGTTTTTATTCGATATTGCTACACCTAAGTCAATTTCTCACCACTCTCTCATTCATAGAGAATGCCTCAAATCATTATGTCCGCACTTTGCATTATTTTGTTTTAATCAATATAATAAAGAACAAATAAAAATCAAATATTACGATCGTTTGGATAGAAAGGTGTAATAAAAAAACGTATTGATTTAAATTAATTTTATTGCAGACATTACATCATACAAAAATTATGTTATGTAATTGGAAAGAAACATGTGGCAGCGCAGTCGTCGCGCCACAAGCGAAAACACATCGAAGCCTAAATCGCGCTAACAAAAGTCCCGAATTTAAAGCAGTATATATAGAATAGCTCCAAACTACCACTCGGAGCGTTGGCCGCGCCCCGGGCAGAACACCTTGCCCGGCGGGAGATTTCCCCTTTTCCTTCCACCGGCCACAAACATATTATAAATAAGCAACTAACCAACTATTATGTAATGGAATTTTAGGGACCTTTTGTTAGGGAACGGTAAAATGATTTTACGTATGAACATTAATAAAATATAAGACATGATGGTGATAATTAATTACGGTATCTCAAAACTAAAGCTCTTAAAATTTATATTAAATTACCGAAGAAGATGATGAGCTAGATTATTTTTACAGTAGGTAAAGAATCCAAAAATTATTATAATAGAATAGAATTAGTTTTATTCAATACATATTACAAGAGTACTTATTGAAAAAACCATGCAAGGAAGAAACCCAGCGAAACTTTTTTAAATAAATTAATTTTATAAAATATATTAATTTATACAATTAGTATGAAAACATTTAGAAACAGCATGGTAGCGGTCACCTCATTTCCAGAGGTTATTATCAATCATGTATTCTTTAGTATTATAAAACAATGTATTCTTAGTAAAAAATTTGAACTTTTTGATAGATAAAGCCTGCATATTTTCTGGGACTTTGTTGTAAAAGCGTATACATTGCCCCATGGAGTCGAGTAACTCCAACGTCGTGTGCTCGTACAGAATGTAAATAGCAAGAGCAAGTACAAGCGCAACATATTGGAAATGGCTAAAAATATATCTCGAATAGAATAGAATAATTTTTATTCAATATAGCTTATGTCCGCCGCGCTGCCCCAACACGCATTGAGTCAGCCCGGGGTTTCCTTGCCCTAAAACCTCTCAGAAATGAGGGAGGCCTGAACCCAGCAGTAAGACGTATAGTGGCTGTAACTTAACAATGTAGATTATTACATAGTACTTATTGAAAGTCATTTTTTTATTTACGTAGGAAAATACGTTTTGCCCTGGTAAGAACCAGCAAGAAACCTAGCGGGACTTTTTTTTAAACATATTTCACTTTAAAATAATTTTGTTTGTAGAATTCTTTTATCTAAGAACCTTCTCAGAAGCTATATCAGAATATCTAATCCAAAAAAACCGCATTATAATCGATCCAAAAGTTTTTTAGGAAAGTGGTAAGAAAGTGCACAGAAAACATCCTCTTAGGGCAAATACATTATATACCGTGTCCGTTCCGACGTGGGCATAAATTGAAATTCCCAAATTTCAGGAAATTTTTACCCAAAAATAATTACGAATACTGATTACATGAAGCATATTTTGTGTTCCGAAAATAGCAATTTCATTAATCACAAAAATTCTCAAATAAGTGATTATAATTACTGACTTTTCGATAAAAGTGATTGAATTATGATTTTTGAAAAAACCACAATGATTTTTGCAAGATTTAACAACTACTTCTCGTGGATGATGTTTGTTATGTTATGGCGGGCCCTAGACTTATTATTAGTGTAAATGTGTGCGTGATCCCTTGTACGTTACAAGCGAGCTGACTTATTTTGGATGCTTCGCTAGATTGCATAGCGACATTCAGTCCGCCTTTTATATACTTCCATGGCTGGCCCTAACTTTATCATGAGGCAGAGGTAGAAGAGAGTTCCACACTCCTCTGCATGCGCGCTACACCGCTTGCCCCACTTCACCGCGGCAAGAAAACACACATCACTGAACACGTAGTGCTTATAAAAATCGTTGTTTCTTAAAACTTTATGTTTAGGCTAAATATTAATATTTTCAAAACTTGCACTCATTACGCTCGATCTCGGTCGCCTGATGTGTGGGCGAAGAACGTTTAACAACTTGGGCCGCGGGCCCGGGGTTTGCAGCGGCCAGCCACGCCCTACAGATTGGAAGTTACTCTCGTATAGTTTGGTCGCGTGACGACTGCGTCTAACTGAGTTGTCTTTTCGTTCGTTTTACGTTACAATGAGGTGTCTCGGGAGTTTTTGAGTGAATAAATTAACTTCTATTGCCATTAATTTCCATCGACGAGTTGTTTGTGCGTCATTTTAATATCGTAATAAGACATTGGCTTTGTCGGATAGAACGCTAAAAATTTCTGACACGAGAGGAGATCGCGTTTCTGCTCGATTATAATTTTAAGACTACAGCCACAGCTAGTAATTTGAATAACTAATGAAAAAAATATCTGACAGCTGAAATGATTATATGACAACTATTCACTTGTTAATTGAAAGTGGCGCTGGATTGGAAAAACTGCAAGAAATGGACATAGGCATTTGCCTCCTCCATTTCTTCCACTGCTATATATATGATATCCTTGGGCTATCCTTGGAGTATTATATATAGAATAATAATTAAAAATAATTAGAATACTCACATGGACATTATAAAGTTAAATATATTAGGTAATTTACTATGTAAGATTTTATGGAAAATAAATAACAGATATTTATATAAATATACTACTTCTAACAGAATAATATAATTTCATAATAGATTTGTGAATATATATTATAACACAAGATATTACGTATATAAATAATTCAATATTACATTTGTGAACAAAATTTTTTTTATAGGATAAGGGTGACAAACGAGCACACAGTCCACCTGATGGTAAGTGGTTGCTGCGGCCCATAGACATCTACTTCTATCCTCTATTACAAATCAAAATGCAGATGCGTTGTCACCCGTGAGGACTAAGATGGAATGCCTAATTTCCAGTAAAAAGGGCCTCCGGCCACCTGCACCCACCAAGTAAAGCCCCAAAACATTTTTACTGGAAATGAGGCATTCCATCTTAGTCCTCAAGGGTGACAACGCATCTACATTTTGATTTGTAATAGAGGATAGAAGTAGATGTCTATGGGCCGCAGCAACCACTTACCATCAGGTGGACTGTGTGCTCGTTTGTCACCCTTATCCTATAAAAAAAATTTTGTTCACAAATGTAATATTGAATTATTTATATACGTAATATCTTGTGTTATAATATATATTCACAAATCTATTATGAAATTATATTATTCTGTTAGAAGTAGTATATTTATATAAATATCTGTTATTTATCTTCCATAAAATCTTACATAGTAAATTACCTAATATATTTAACTTTATAATGTCCATGTGAGTATTCTAATTATTTTTAATTATTATTCTATATATAATACTCCAAGGATAGCCCAAGGATATCATATATATAGCAGTGGAAGAAATGGAGGAGGCAAATGCCTATGTCCATTTCTTGCAGTTTTTCCAATCCAGCGCCACTTTCAATTAACAAGTGAATAGTTGTCATATAATCATTTCAGCTGTCAGATATTTTTTTCATTAGTTATTCAAATTACTAGCTGTGGCTGTAGTCTTAAAATTATAATCGAGCAGAAACGCGATCTCCTCTCGTGTCAGAAATTTTTAGCGTTCTATCCGACAAAGCCAATGTCTTATTACGATATCAAAATGACGCACAAACAACTCGTCGATGGAAATTAATGGCAATAGAAGTTAATTTATTCACTCAAAAACTCCCGAGACACCTCATTGTAACGTAAAACGAACGAAAAGACAACTCAGTTAGACGCAGTCGTCACGCGACCAAACTATACGAGAGTAACTTCCAATCTGTAGGGCGTGGCTGGCCGCTGCAAACCCCGGGCCCGCGGCCCAAGCCGTTAAACGTTCTTCGCCCACACATCAGGCGACCGAGATCGAGCGTAATGAGTGCAAGTTTTGAAAATATTAATATTTAGCCTAAACATAAAGTTTTAAGAAACAACGATTTTTATAAGCACTACGTGTTCAGTGATGTGTGTTTTCTTGCCGCGGTGAAGTGGGGCAAGCGGTGTAGCGCGCATGCAGAGGAGTGTGGAACTCTCTTCTACCTCTGCCTCATGATAAAGTTAGGGCCAGCCATGGAAGTATATAAAAGGCGGACTGAATGTCGCTATGCAATCTAGCGAAGCATCCAAAATAAGTCAGCTCGCTTGTAACGTACAAGGGATCACGCACACATTTACACTAATAATAAGTCTAGGGCCCGCCATAACATAACAAACATCATCCACGAGAAGTAGTTGTTAAATCTTGCAAAAATCATTGTGGTTTTTTCAAAAATCATAATTCAATCACTTTTATGGAAAAGTCAGTAATTATAATCACTTATTTGAGAATTTTTGTGATAAATGAAATTGCTATTTTCGGAACACAAATATGCTTCATGTAATCAGTATTCGTAATTATTTTTGGGTAAAAATTTCCTGAAATTTGGGAATTTCAATTTATGCCCACGTCGGAACGGACACGGTATATAATGTATTTGCCCTAAGAGGATGTTTTCTGTGCACTTTCTTACCACTTTCCTAAAAAACTTTTGGATCGATTATAATGCGGTTTTTTTGGATTAGATATTCTGATATAGCTTCTGAGAAGGTTCTTAGATAAAAGAATTCTACAAACAAAATTATTTTAAAGTGAAATATGTTTAAAAAAAAGTCCCGCTAGGTTTCTTGCTGGTTCTTACCAGGGCAAAACGTATTTTCCTACGTAAATAAAAAAATGACTTTCAATAAGTACTATGTAATAATCTACATTGTTAAGTTACAGCCACTATACGTCTTACTGCTGGGTTCAGGCCTCCCTCATTTCTGAGAGGTTTTTAGGGCAAGGAAACCCCGGGCTGACTCAATGCGTGTTGGGGCAGCGCGGCGGACATAAGCTATATTGAATAAAAATTATTCTATTCTATTCGAGATATATTTTTAGCCATTTCCAATATGTTGCGCTTGTACTTGCTCTTGCTATTTACATTCTGTACGAGCACACGACGTTGGAGTTACTCGACTCCATGGGGCAATGTATACGCTTTTACAACAAAGTCCCAGAAAATATGCAGGCTTTATCTATCAAAAAGTTCAAATTTTTTACTAAGAATACATTGTTTTATAATACTAAAGAATACATGATTGATAATAACCTCTGGAAATGAGGTGACCGCTACCATGCTGTTTCTAAATGTTTTCATACTAATTGTATAAATTAATATATTTTATAAAATTAATTTATTTAAAAAAGTTTCGCTGGGTTTCTTCCTTGCATGGTTTTTTCAATAAGTACTCTTGTAATATGTATTGAATAAAACTAATTCTATTCTATTATAATAATTTTTGGATTCTTTACCTACTGTAAAAATAATCTAGCTCATCATCTTCTTCGGTAATTTAATATAAATTTTAAGAGCTTTAGTTTTGAGATACCGTAATTAATTATCACCATCATGTCTTATATTTTATTAATGTTCATACGTAAAATCATTTTACCGTTCCCTAACAAAAGGTCCCTAAAATTCCATTACATAATAGTTGGTTAGTTGCTTATTTATAATATGTTTGTGGCCGGTGGAAGGAAAAGGGGAAATCTCCCGCCGGGCAAGGTGTTCTGCCCGGGGCGCGGCCAACGCTCCGAGTGGTAGTTTGGAGCTATTCTATATATACTGCTTTAAATTCGGGACTTTTGTTAGCGCGATTTAGGCTTCGATGTGTTTTCGCTTGTGGCGCGACGACAGCGCTGCCACATGTTTCTTTCCAATTGCATAATATAATTTTTGTATTATGTAATGTCTGCAATAAAATTAATTTAAATCAATACGTTTTCTTATTGCATCTTTCTATCCAAACGATCGTTATATTTGATTTTTATTTGTTCTTTATTACATTGATTAAAACAAAATAATGCAAAGTGCGGAATTAATAATTTGAGACATTCTCTATGAACGAGAGAGTGGTGAGAAATTGACGTAGGTGTAGCAATATCGAATAAAAACAAAATAAAAATGATAATTACGTACGTCATACATACATTTTACTATTAAATATATACATACATATATACAAATATATACATATTCATATACATATATAATTAATACATACAAATAACTATGAATATGTACATCTGTTTAGCAATATACAAGGCTATTTTGCAATAACCGGCCAAATACGCAGAGAGGGTTCAGAATAAGCAATATAGGCAAATGGTGAAGAAATATTAATTAAAAAAAATCTCAAACATTCTGCCCTTTTTATCTTTTAAATTCAAAATGCGTGGTAATGCATTATTTTAACTGATTTTTACTGCACACGCACATTTGTAAAGGCCAATCAGTAGGCAAAAACGTTGTGAGCCATGAATCGCATTCAATTTGCAATAATTTCAAATAAAGTAGAAACTTTATTAAATCGTATTTTCAAAAACTGCAATAATGGCATCATCATTCATCATTACAGCCCTTTACAAGTCCACTGCTGAACATAGGCCTCCCCCAAGGAATGCCACAAAGCACGGTCCTGAGCCACCTGCATCCATCGACTTCCTGCATATCTTACCAGGTCGTCACTCCATCTAGTGGGGGGACGCCCTATACTTCGCCTGCCGGTACGGGGCTGCCACTCGAGAACCTTTATTCCCCATCGGTTGTCGGTTCTTCGAGCTATATGGCCGGCCCATTGCCACTTCAGCTTACTAATCCGTTGGGCTATGTCGGTCACTCCAGTTCTACTGCGGATATCCTCATTTCTGAGTTTATCACGCAGAGAAACTCCGAGCATAGCCCTCTCCATAGCTCGCTGAGCGACCTTGAGCTTCCTCATCCGGCCAGTAGTGAAGGATCACGTCTCAGTTCCGTATGTCATCACTGGCAACACGCACTGGGTGTACAGTCTCGTTTTCAAGTTTTGAGGTATACCTGACGAGAAGATGTGCCGTAATTTCCCGAACGCTGCCCAACCGAGTTGAATCCGTCGATTGACCTCTCGGTCGAAGTTGGACTTACCTAATCGGACTATTTAGCCCAGGTAAACATACTCGTCAACAACTTCGAGCTTAGTGTTCCCAACAACTACCGGCATAGGTGTGACATGGACATTAAACATGATCTTTGTTTTGTCCATGTTCATCTTAAGACCTATGCGTTGGGAAACACTATTGAGGTCATTGAGCATAGTGCTTAGGTCCTCCAGCGATTCTGCCATAAGGACTATATCGTCGGCAAATCGAAGGTAAGTGATGTACTCGCCATTGATGTTGATACCGTATCTTTCCAGTCCAGAAGCTTGAAAACATCTTCCAATGCAGCGGTAAAGAGTTTCGGGGATATGACGTCACCCTGTCTTACACCTCTCTGCAATTGGATAGGTTTCGTACTCTGGTTCTGTACTCGGATAGCCATCGTAGCCCTACTGTACAAGCACTTCAACACTTCGATATACCGACAGTCAACTTGGCATCGCTGAAGTGACTGCAGCACCGCCCAAATTTCGACGGAATCAAAGGCTTTCTCATAGTCCACATACGCCAGACATAGTGGCAAATTGTACTCCTCGGACTTCTGTACAATTCGCCGAAGGGTATGTATGTGGTCTATGGTGCTAAAGCCCTTTCGGAAACTGGCTTGTTAGGGAGGCTGGAAGTCGTCTGCCCGCGAGACGATTCGTAATGACTCTCGAAAACAGCACGTAGACGCGGCTCAGAAGGGAAATCGGTCTGTAGTTCTTCAAGAGAGCGAGTTGCCTTTCTTGAAGAACAAGACCACCGCACTTCTGCTCCACGCCTCCGGTGTAATGCCACCATGCAGGACGGAATTAAAGAGCTTCTGAAGGACTTCAAGTACCGGTTTTTCACCCGCTTTCAGAAGCTCCGCTGTAATTCCATCCTCGCCTGGGGCCTTGCCGTTTTTAAGGTGCTGGAGAGCCATTCTAATCTCGCTCAGACTGACGTCCGGGATATCGTCGGAATAATGTCGGATAAGACTCGCTCTTGGATCGTTACTCACACTTGCGTGCGGCTCCAACGATGACGTGTACAGCTGCCCATAGAACCTCTCAATCTCACTCAAAATCTTAGGTGCCCCGGAAACGATGCTGCCACATTCTGTCTTCAGCTTTGACAGTTGGCGCTTTCTGGCAGACAGATCTCTGGCAAAGACTTTGGAGCCTTGGTTCCGCTCTATCGCTTCTTCAATACAAGCTGTATTGAAGTTGCGTAAGGCCGGCCGCATGCATTTGGAGATCTGTCTGTTCAGTTGCCTGTATGCTGTTAAATCTGTTGAAGAATGTAGCTTCATCTCCCGTCTAACAGCCATGAGATTAAGAGTGTGATTGGAGAGTTTTTGTGTTCTTCTGCGGCGGGTCTTGCAGAACTTAGCTCCGACCGCATGGACAGTTTCCACGAGCTTGTCATTCCAATCGTCCACTTCATTGCAGTCTTCTAGGCACTGAAAACTGTTTTGCAACTCGAGCTGAAAGGTTTCGGGACTTTTGAACAAAGCACGAGGGGGACGGCGCGTTGACTTCATGAGACGAGTCCTCTCCAACTTAACGTTTAGGTTCAGTGTGCCTCTAACCATTCGGTGATCGCTGCCGGTTTTCACCCTCGCAATCACTGAGAAATCACTGAACAGTTGTCGTCTGGTCGTCATAATGAAGTCAATCTCATTTTTTGTCAAACCGTCGGGGCTCGACCAGGTCCACTTCCTGTGGGGCCGCTTCTGGAAGAAAGAGTTCATCATAAAGAGTCCCTCTTTCTCCATGAAGTCAGCCAACTGCTGGCCCCTTGGGTTCCGTTGCCCTATTCCAAATTTCCCTACTTTCAGCTCACCGTTCTCTCTTGTGCCTAGAATTGCATTGAAGTCTCCCATTAACACCGTATATTGGGTTTTGGAGGAATGCATGGCTCTAGAGATATCCTCATACATTTCCTCCACCTCCTGATCGGGGTGTGCCGAAGTTGGTGCGTAAACCTGTATGACCTTCAGCGAATACCGTTTGGTGATTCTGAGTGTAAGGTACGCAACCCTCGTCGACACACTCCCAATCTTTACAACGTTGTTAACGAGAGACTTGTGGACGATAAATCCGACACCTCCTTGGGACAGATGGTCGCCCTCCCGGTAATAGAGCAAGTTGCCGGATTCGAGGATTACCGTGTCCTCCCCCTCTCTTCGGACTTCGGATAATCCTATAATATGCCAGCGTAACTTGTCTATCTCTTCTTCCAGCTCCACAATCTTCTCGTCAGTCCTCAGGGTGCGTGCGTTGTATGTTGCCAGGTCGAGTCGTCGTAGGTGGCAACCGAACCTCCACCGGAGATTCTTAGCACCCCCTGCCCCGCCGTTACCATGGTCGCCACCGTAGCCAGGAATAGCGGGGCCGCCGGGGACTGGGGGCCGTTTATTATTGTCATTGCTCATGGGGGGTATATTGCCATAGTTGCCACGCTTGGCGAGCGGGTTGGCAACCGCAGTTTTTGATTGTTATTTTGGCTATTATCAGGAAGATGCTGCTGCCCATCTCCTGCCTGTTTCCCTTTGTCGCCTTTTACAACACCCACGGGAAGATATGGGGTAGTGGATATTCTTAACCGCCACTACACGGGGATATTATTATTTATATATTTGAACTTAAGTTTAAAATTTGGCTATTCTTTGTAAAATAACCCTGTATATGACATGAATGATTTATGTAAGAAGCGTTGTTTTTAATACGCATACACACTCGTCGGTTAAGGGTACTCCTAATCTGGCCCATTTTTAATGTATTGCCGATTTAGTCGATAAACCTTCGTCTAGGGCGTCCCTTCCCGACCCTGCCGTTCATTTGTATTAGTTACGTAATAATAATTAGTATTGTGTCAAAGTTATGTTATATTTTGATAGATTGTTTTATAAAAAACTAGCTGTTCCTCGCGACTTCGCCCGCTTGTAGTTTAGGGTTTAAGTTATGTTGCGCAGAACCCTAACTCTTTTTTTAAAATATAAGTAACCTAAATTACTTCTTATAACATCAGCTATCTGCCAGTGAAAGTCCCGTCGAAATCGGTCCAGCCGTTTCTGAGATTAGCCAGAACAAACGGATGGCCCGACAGACAGATAAAAACTTTAAAATTTGTATTTTTGTTATAAGTACCGTATATACTTTCATATGCATTTAGTAAAGATGTTATTTTCACATTACTAACAGACACTTCAATTTTATCTATTTGTATAGATAAGGGGAAATTTTGTTTCAAATGACAACCCTTTATTGCACGCAACATACTTGCACCGCCGCCATCGCCATAGCTATTATACTTATAGGGCATAGATGAGCCACTCTGACAAATTATTAGGTGACGAAACGAGGGAAGTTTCTTTTGCGCTTTTAGGGCGCTATCAACTAGGTTCAGTATTATTTCGTACATATTTCAATTAAATTAAAAGGAAATGTAATTAAATACTATCTCTTCATTTAGTTTGTGTGTGTTTGGGACGACCATGGTATGAATTGCTTCGTTTATTCTCATAGAATTATTCTATATATATACCGCTGTATTTCAAAACGTTTTTAATAGATTTTGTAAAATTGTGCCAACTCGGAAAAATGACAACTCGAGTTAATTCACGCAACTCGAGTTTAAACTCGAATTGTGCAACTCAAGTTAGCAGTACGAAACAGAGTAAATGATTTGTTAGCAATTAAAAAGGTATATGTAGTATGAGTCACATACTTATGTATATTTGATTTTAATCTTAGTCATAGTAAGTACTTGTATTTAACTACAAAACTAGCTATGTAGCAGTCTTCACGAAACAATATTAGTCTAGTTTTAAGATAAAGGTACATAAACTATTAATATTTTAATTATTACAGTCAAAATATTCTTAAATAAATTCAATTTTTGCAAAATTAAAATATTTAGTGTAAGTTAAGTGTTACAATTGGCGTTAATTTAAAATATGGTGTATCTTACAACCGGACCACCATTTTCGGGTATTACAATAACAGGTCTGCGACTTACATAACTATATTGATCATAAACCCTTCAAAATTATAAAAGAAATTAAATTACATAACTTAGCTATTATAAAATTCTAAATAACAAATTGTTTTGGTTGTGGCTAAACACTCTTTAAAACGACGCGCGCACACAACGTACGAATCACGCTCTTACTCTTTTGCTGGCTCGATTGATCCGTTCATGTACAGCGGCCTAAACTCGAATTAGGGAGATCCAACTGGAGTTAACTCGAGTAAAGCGCAACTCGAGTTGACCCATCACTATTTCATACCCCTGGCCATTGCAGTGCATCAGTTCTTTCTTTGAGTAAATATTATATAGTTATCTATATTGAGTACATAACATATTATTGATAATATTATATATCATGTCCTATTATAATATAAAATAATTGTCTCCAGTAAATATTATACTTTACTTGTAAAACTCGAAATAAAAAATAAATACGTTTTTTTTTAATTCCCATGTTTAAGCTATATTTTCATCCTTTATTTTTAATTTGACCAATTTTCTTTTAACAACATTAAATTTTAAATTCTTTAAGCTTTCTGGGAATATTTTTTATTTGAATGTAGGTATAGTAGTTTTTCAGTAGTAATCGTTATTGCTAAGAAAGTCTCTCGCGGTCACAAAAAAAATTACATTTTAATGCGCGGATAAGTGGGGCGAGAATCACTCGCGCGGCGTGGACGGTTGATATGTTAACAAAATTGTGCCCGCCTATTTTTATCTGTCCATGCATAGATTTATAGTATAACTCAATGTGTCTTTGGGGCCAGCCGCGCATTATTTGCTCGAGGGAACTAATGCTGTTCAGTTGTACCTTGCTTGATCAATTGCCCCCCGTAGTTTCCTATAGTTTTTTCAGTAATTTTTCACCGTTTTAAATAACTAATTTATATATACTTCGTTTTATTACAGTCGTATATACATCGAAAAATCTCTGTCAATACAACAAACAACGCGGACGAAGTCGCGGGTAGCAGCTAGTTATAGAATACAAACCGCATGCTCCAACACACAGAAATGAAACAAACACTTGAAATTCAAACAACACCCAACTAAAATACCGTTTTATTACTGCGCTAATCACTACTATCCACTTAAGCTCTACTGGTAAAAGTTAGCATAGTGTTCATTAAATAAACTCTTTTTATTATTAGAATTAGAACTGTTTTACAGTCTCTATTACCTAGCTTATGCTTTTTAAAAGCTTTTATTTAACTTGCAATATATGAATGAATGAATGAATGAATGAATGAATGAATGAATGAATGAATGAATGAATGAATGAATGAATATACTTTTATTGTACACCACGAACAAATATACAAACGTCATAACAAAATCAGATTATAATATGTACAATTTGGCGGCCTTATCGCTACATAGCGATCTCTTCCAGGCAACCAAAGGTGTAAAGTAATACAAACAATGAATAGGTAGGTGGTAGGTGGTGCAATATAAATATACAAATAATAAATGCAAAAAAAAAAGATATAAATAACTAAGTAATACATGAAATAATATAAATTACTAACACATAATAAAAGATAAGGTAACACATATAATATATACATATACATACACATATACATACATATATACATACACACATATATATAAACATATATACATAAATATACACACAACACGTATATATCAATATATATATATATATATACAAAATTCCTCAAACAATAATATAAAACTGATAGATACAATAAATACATAATCACACAATCTATCCTAACGGTCTCCGAACGACTGAGACAAGTAATGCTCTTTAAGTAATCGCTTAAAGATAACAATAGTTTGTGCCTCACGTATATGCAAAGGTAGGGCATTCCAGAGCTTAATAGACTGGACAGTAAAAGATTTATTGAAAAATGATGTATTGTGAGTTGGCACACTTAAAATGAATTTTCTAGAAGAGCGTAAAGGTTCCCCCGGAAGCCCCACAAAATTAAACTTCTCCTTTAGATAGGGAGGAGTAGAAGGGTGAAATAATACACAGTACAGAATAGAAAGTATATGCATGTTCCGGCGAAGTCGGATAGGTAACCACTTGAGACGTGAGCGAAATTGGGAAATATGGTCAAATTTGCGCAATCCAAATATGAACCGAATACTAGTATTTTGAAGTCTCTCAAGCTTATTTAGCTGGTCCTCAGTTATGTCTACATAGCTTGCGTCAGCATAGTCGAGAATCGGAAGGAGAAGAGACTGTGCGAGCATAATTTTTGTAGGAATGGGAAGAAATGATCGAAGGCGACGCAGTGAACAAAGAGCGACAAAAGTTTTCTTACTTACCTCATTCAGTTGGCGTATCCAATTTAAGGAATTATCAATATAAATACCAAGATTTTTGACATTGTCAAAGTAAGGGATAACAACTCCATCGAATACGATAGGTGGTACAGAGAACCAGTCAATTCTTGAGATAAAGCTCTGGCTACCAATAATGATAGCCTGAGACTTTTTAGGATTGACATTTAGGCCATATGATTTACTCCACTCGTGTATAAAATTTAGATCCTTATTTAATGTAGCGATTGCATTCGGCAGATTCTCAAGAGTTGACTGGGTGTAAATCTGGACATCATCCGCATACATGTGGTAGAGAGAGGATATTTTATGAGTGATTGAATTAATGAAAATGGAAAAGAGTAAAGGTGACAACACGCCGCCCTGCGGCACGCCTGCAGTTATATCACACCAAGATGAGTGAGTTTCATCGACACGAATACACTGCCGACGGCCACAGAGATAACTTTGAAACCAGTCAATTACTGATGGAGATATGTTAAGGGAACATAACAGACTCAACAGTATATCGAAGTCAACAGTATTGAACGCATTACTGAAATCCAGCAAGGTCATGACTGTGAGTTGTTTATTATCCATACCCCACCGTATGTCATCAGTAACTTTGATTAAGGCAGTAGCCGTACTATGACCTGGACGGAAACCGGATTGTAAGGAATTCAATAAATTGTGCTTATTAAGGAAAAGGGTCAGCTGTTGGCAAATAAGTTTTTCAAGGACTTTAGAAAGGAAAGGTAAGATCGAGATGGGACGGAAATCAGAGAGGTTGACGGGATTAGATTTCTTTGGAAGGGGTATAATATGAGCACTCTTCCAGGCTTGAGGGAATTTAGAGGAAGAGACACAAGCATTGAGTAAATAAGTGATAATGGGAGTAATAACATCAAGGAGAGGAACAATCATATTACGGCTAATGTTGTCGCTACCGGCAGCATTTGAGGAGATGGATAATATATTATGTTTGTTAGGGTCAATTCTTGCAACTTAATTTTAAAGCAGTTATCCTCAATCGATTGAGCTGATATTTTGTATACATTTTTAGTTTAGATGGCAATGAAATGTAATTAGCTTAAGGACATCATTCTAAATTCAATATGGCGGACCGCTGAACATGGCGGACGAGTTATTTTCTATGCACTCCCTTGATATGGGTAGGTATCAAATAAAAGGGTTTGCCGAGAAGAAAACTAAAATAAAATGAAGTCACTCTAAATCCAATATGGTGGACACCCAAAGTTGGCGGACTGGTTATTTTCTATGCACTCCCTTGATATAGGTATCAAATGAAAGGGTTTTCTGAGAAAAATATGAAAATAAATCGAAGTGACTCTAAATCCAATATGGTGGATACATTATTTTATGCACTCTCATGATATGGATATCATATTATATCCCATAGTGAGTAGCCAGCCTAATAGTAAAAAAAACAGTCTTAAAAACAAGCTTTTATTAAAATGTTCTAAAAGGAAAAAACAAACTAAATTAAATCAAACCCATCAATTTATTACAATACACAATTTATGTGATACAAAAGCTTGTCGCGAGATTTACCTGTGTATCTACATAAACAAGAATACAATAAGTAACTTGATTATGACATAAGTAGGTAATTGTAAGAAAAAAATAATGTTTCTTTTATAAAATAGGTAAAACTCGCAACAAGCTCATAGAAATTATGTAATGTAATATATTGATGGGCTTATTTGAATTTAAAGTTGATTTTCTTCTGTTTAGAGCATTGAAATAAAAGCTTGTTTTAAGAATGTTTTTACTATTAAATTATTTAATATAAGCCCGTAATAACCCGTGGCTGGATATGGGCTGGATATTATATTATTTTTTCTACTATAGCAAGGATTGCAGTGTGCCTAAGATAATCCAACACCACATTTGATTCCGAAGATATTGTAAGCGGTGACTATTACAAACCAGTGTTTGACGAAAATTCCATCGAGTGGTAAATCTTAGTGTCTTAGTCTAACAAAATCTATACTTACACTCTGTCCTTGAAAACAAATGAATGTAAGGGAATATATTTTTTTATAGAGTAAGGGTGACAAACGAACACAGTTCATCAGATGGGAAGTTGACGCTGTGACCCATGAATCTACATCCATCCTCGGTCAAAATGCAGACGCGTTGTCACCCCTGAGGACCAAGGTGGAATGCCTCGTTTCCAGGTCTCCGTTTGTCTACACTCACCACACGAAACACAGTAACATTGATTGCTTTTACGTGGTAGAGCCACGCTTCAGCTATATTATGGTTGCAGCATCATCGATCACTAATATATTAGTGATCGATGTGTAGCATGAATAATTCGGCCCAACCGGGATAGGACCATGCTCTCACAGAATACCAGCGTAAAATAGTTAATGAATTCAAAACAGTTTAATGTATTCAAAATTTTAACTAACGAGAAATTAATTTTATTTCTCAGAAATAATGTTCTGAAATCAATAAAATAAAGAACTCTTAAGCCGCGTATCGATTATGCGCTCCAAGAGGTCGAACATTGGCGCGCATTCCAGCCGCGTGTAATGGATACCGCCTTGTAACGCGAGCCAAATTGTTCGTTCGAACGCTCAAAATCGGAGCGGGCCGTTCCAACCGTTGTCGGTGTCGGTTTTTTACCGCATATCCAAGTAGTTCAGTTTTGGCGCGCGCGCCCGTGGGGACGGTTGTTTCCGTCGATTCGTGTGCGCGTTGCGTTCAGAGCTATGGATAACCAAAGTTGCCGTAAATTAATACAATTATATGGTTCAAAAGATCTGCTGTGGAATACCAAAAATCGTTTTTATCATAAGAAAGCGCTCAGAGAAGATGCATGGAGAGAAATAAGTGCTGAAATGGGAGTATCAGTGCCAGAATTGAAGAAAAAAATGACCGTACTCTTGTCATCGTACAGGAGAGAAAAATGGAGAATATCTAAAAGCCAAATTACCGGATCTGGTAATTATACACTGATTTTTATAAGTACTAACTCTAAATAAATCAAAAAGGGCAGTTTTATTTAAATAACAATATTTTAAGCAGCATCGAACATCGTTGGCATACCATCTTAATAAATGACCGCCACTTTGAAAAAATCTCGTTTTGGCGGACAGTGATGAAAAATGTATCAATCGATGGAGTAAGTGATTACAAACAACTTACTTTACTTTTTCGATTGACAAATGTTTTGTCACTGGTCACCAAATCCTAAGAGTTTTTATTTTATTTTTAGGCCAAAACGAGCTATTTTCAAAATGGCGGTCGGTAGGTATGCCAGGTTCCATACAAGAATGTTCGAACCTTTTTAAGTTTAATTTCTTATACATTTTTGTATTTATTATAAATTAAAAAGCATTGCTACACCATGTAAAGTATTACATGGGACTACTTATATTGTAACTAAACTGCATTAATGAAACTAAGGACTCATATCAATTGTTTATTGTTCACAGGTCGAAATAGTATTTATGTATCAAAATGGTTTGGTTTTGACGATTTCAGTTTCATGCAAGACAAGCTTACACCCAATGATACAACAGACACTATGCAGGTACATAAATAACGTCACCAATTTTAATACCTATTTTGCCATGGTATTTCTCCATTAGTAATTAAAATGTTTAGCAAGATGTAAACGGTTTTCCTAAGCACCATTTCCACTTCTACGTGGTAAATTAGTAATAGGGAGTAATGATGAAAGTTGACTGTCATTTCTCCCAACTTCCGAGTATTATTTCAGTATCTGTGTCCGTGAATAAAGATCCACGTTGCATGTAATGGGTACTGGATGTTTTTCTCAATAAAGTTATGTAAATGTATAACAGCTAAAACCACTTTTGTAGCTTTATCAGTTGAAAGTAACATAGGTTTCCTTAAAACTCTAAAAACTAAACTTCCAATTCCGAAAACATTTTCCACCACTCTACATACTCTTGACAGGCGATAGCTAAATATTCTTTCTAGAAACCCTCTCTCTGGGTCTCCTTGGAATGGATTCATTGTGTATTCTTTTAGTGTGAACGCTTTGTCTGCCAAAATTAAGTATGGGACTTTACGTGGTAGAGCCATGTTGCAGCTATATTAGTAGTATAGTTGTAGCACGAATGGGTCGGCTCGACTGGGGAAGGACCACGCTCTCACAGAATACCAGCCTAAAATAGCAGCATAACACTGCTGTGTTTCGTATGGTGAGTATAGAGAACCGGAGACCCTTTTTTACTGGAAACGAGGCATTCCATCTTAGTCCTCACGGGTGACAACGTATCTGCATTTTGATTCGTAAACGAGGGTAGAAGTAGATGTCTATGGGCCACAGCAACCACTTACCCACTAGGTGGACTGTGTGCTCGTTTGTCACTCTTATTCTATATTTAAACCTATATTTGAAGTATCGTTGGTGGAATTTCTCAAACTTTTCTTCGAGTTTTTTGTACAATATAGCGTGTTTAAAGATCACTCCTTCCGAAAGTCTCCAAAACAGTAATCTGCGTCTACGAGTACTTATTTGCACTCGTAGACGCAGATTACTGTTACGATATACGATATTAAAGTGTTTGTAGTTATAAAATTCCGTGCCGCTGTTAATAGGTGCTTGCATCATAATGTGTTTTTATCCATGGCACCTATAACGTGAAAAAAATTCCACTTATCATCAAATTCTTGAGCAATCTCTAACCATTCTTCCTCTTAGGTAGGATCTGTAAAAAATACACTTAAATTAATTATACGCGCGTTTTCTTTTCAGAAACCTGCATCATATAATGATGGAGAATATTCACAAAAAACTTCACAAATAAAAAAGGAAGAATATTTTCCAGAGTGTTCTATTAATACCAACAAAAAAGTTCCAGAAAAATCTACCAAGAACCCAAAAAAAAGAAAACATCATGAAGAGGAAAATGAAGTGTTGACAGAAGAATTTAAAATTCTTAGTGAAACGTCTCAAGCTACTGATCCATATTTCAGTTATGGTCAGCACATAGCAAATGAATTAAGAAAATATGACAACCGCACTTTGATATTCGTCAAACAGGCAATAAATAATATCATTTTTGAGGCCGATGTAGGCAAGTACGCCTCCAATGTACGCCACACAAGATACTCAAAATTCTTCAACACCAAATTTAAACGATAATTCCTAGGCCACAATGTCACCTCATGATAATGTACAGTTACTGAAATAAAAAAAGTTTCTTAATGTTGCTATTTTTACTCACCTTCACCTACTCTGTCAAAACTCCGATGGAATCACAAACGTCTGGGACTACTATAATCTAAGAGTCCCCCTAACCTTTCGGCCACTGTAATAGCTTCTCAAAACTGGGTGTCCATTTTCTTCACCTTTGGATCGGTCAAATTTCTCAAGTGATTAGAGTGATCTGTTGACATCCTTGTAATTTTTTTTATGTGACATCAACAGCCTCAAAGTGCATATATCTCATGAGTAATTTTTTCTTGTGTATAATAATGTGAATAACTACGAAAGCGTCAGGTGCTCGTACACAGCCAACATCCATGTTGAATGGTCATAAACTGGAACAGCTGCCACACGCGCCAGGCGCGCATTGTTAAATACTTCGAACATTTGGAACGCATTCCGCGCGGTCATTCATGGCGCGCTTGCCAGAGCGCGTAATCGATACACGGCTTGATACTATAACAACGAAGCCGTTATAGCTATAGGGGCTAAGCGCTCGCCGTAAATTTCACAGTACGCGAGTATGTGTCCCGTCGACACCAATAAAATTGTAAACTTGAATTATAAGTACTCATTTGCCACGTAGTCGTTGTTGTCGGTGATTAAGAAACGAAATTAATTGTTGTGGAAAACCTGAATAAGAAAAATTTCACCCTCAAGAGTAGATATGATGAGTAGATATGGATATGGGATGAAGTATTTAATGTAACTATTTAGAGAACATTCAAAAATTTAATTATAGTTCAATAAGTATTTATTTTAGTTCCTTGAAGTTGGCTTTTAAGTTCTATTAAAAGTCAAATTTTTAGCCTATTATAAAAAGCCGAAAATAAAAACATTTTACTAAAATTTAGTTTAATTATTTTATGAAATTTAGTTATTTATTTTATAAGTTCCTTTTGTGTGAAAACAGAAACGCAAATCACATTCTTCAAAACTATTTTTAAATTTTTGTACATACTTCACAATAACCATAAGATGTCGTGAGATGTCGCTTTTTAAACGCAAAATCACGTCACACCTCCGTTCTGTACAATGCTCACGTAATATAATTTGAGAAAGTTAAACAATTATTATAAGAGTAAGTACTAGTTGTGCGGTTTAACCTCTTTAAAGAGAAAATACCCATAGCATAATATATATATATATAAGCTTTAACTCGCGTGGACTTGTGGACTTCATACCGATCATCATAAGTTCTTTATATTTTATTTTTAATTAAATTGTCACACGCAGTATTCAAAACAAAAATTATAATTTTAACTGGAATATATAAAATTAGTTCACAAGTCAATTATTGTAAGACAAGATTATATAAATAATAATATTATTTTAGTGATAAAATAATAAACCCCACTCTTCTTTCTTTCATTTATGTTCACTGATCTGTAGTCTAAAGTTTGTTGTCTTTGTAGTGCACATGTTGTTAAAGTACATGTTACCCGTAGTTTTTTCTCCACTTTTTTAAAGCTCTTTTTTTGGGTTTTCTGGAAGACTGATGTCTTGCAGTGATGTTTTGTTTCCATTGAATATTTGTATATTTTATTTTGTTAATCCTTTTTGATGTATAATAAGGAATATTGAACTGTATAGTTAATTAAAAATGTATTACTATAAGCATACACTAATAGCATCGTATGTTAACAGCATTATTGTATCCATCACCATCATATGCAGACATTGATAATAATGGCAATAACGATTTTTACATAAGAGCAAACATATCACGTCACTTTGTCTCATCCGTTGTTCGGAATGCAATGACAGCAATATATTATGATAAATCAAATTGGATTGATACTTAAGCAATAACTTATAGTCTTAACATACCTTTATTGAAAATTAAAGGATTCAAGTAAAGAACGCTTCTTTTTATTCTTAAAAGTTTGACCACCGCTCATCCACGAAACAAAACAAACGATGACAACAATTTACACGCACATAAATAAAATTGGAGTATATCTCTATAACATCGAAATAACTTGATCCTTTTAAGCTCAGAGGGGTATTTGCATGCTGTTAAGACATGAATAATGTCTGTCTGTCAACTGTCAACCGATCGTGATGAAACTTCACGAACAGATAGAGTGCAATGTCAGGAGTCATCAATGATTTATTTTATCCCAAAAACATGCAAGCTTCTTTTTCTGTAAAATCGAGAAACTGATAAAAAAATGGTTTTTGACTATTATATCATAAACTTTAAGTGATTTAAAAAAAATTAAACAAAACATTTAGACTTTCAATCTCTATATATAAAAATCAATTGCTGTCCGTTAGTCTCGCCAAAACTAAAAATCAGATTGACCGATTTTGATGAAATTTTGGTGTAAGATAATAAAGCGGGTGAAAGACCCTGTCGCCTAAGTTACAAAAATCGTATTTATAATAACCGCACTCGCTTTAAGAAATAAAAGCGGACTACTATTGCACGATAATGTTGCTACAAGTGTGCAGAGACGCGCTCCACCGCGTCAGGCGTAGGACAGTTGCCTTGAACCACAAAAATTCAATGGATGGTGGCACCGTCCACAATTTGTTTCCAAAAAAAAATTGTTTATAGTTGTTTTTATGGCTTCACAGATGTCGCTACTTCATAAAATTAAATTATTTGGTAAATAATTACCAAATATAAATTAGTGCACCAAAAAATTATTGGTTATGTTATCAATAACAAATTATCATTTTAACATAAAAATACGTAATAATTATCGAATCAATCGATGAATATTATAATTAGGATACTGGCAACCAGCATAATATTACAATAAAAAAATAAAAAAATGAAATATTTATTGTCATACTAAATTGTCATTCTTGTTTCATTTTATCTATTTTTATCTCAAAAATACAAGTTTACTTATTGAAACTAATTACCTACTTTTTAATATTGAAAGTATAAATTAGTATTACAAAAAAGTAGGAACTGTTTCAGTAAGTATACGAATTAAAGAACATAATAGCTTAAATATGATGTTATGATGTATATAATATAGCTATATATAGCGAATCAATTCGGTTTCAATTTGCAGGAGACGCTAGTAGTTTCGTCTGCAATAAAATATCGTCAGAGGGCTCTCTTTTCCTGTATATACTTATTATACTTATTGCCCCGCGTCCTGCCACCAGAGTTGCATTATCTATCATAAGATATGACCGCACTGCATCAATAATAAAAATCAGTCCAAATAAGTCGTAGGTATGTTTTGTGATATTACATTCAGCTATTTAAAATTATAATCTTTATCTTTATGAATAAATACTTTGTTGATTTGAGATTTGAGTAACGTATTGTGCTATTTCTTTTAAATTTGGGTTTTCTTAAATACTTGATCAGCGGTTATTAAGGCCTATTAAATTTCACTATAGGCCTTATTATAGTCGTTTTTCTTGTGTAGTTTTTTTGCTAGTTGAGTTGTTGAGTTTTATATCACTTTTAAAATGTTATAAACGCAAATAAATCGTAGGCTTTTATTATTAAGCTAATGTCGTAATCAGAAAAAGGCCTGGTTTCAAAATTAAGGCTTTGACATTAGAAGCTATTAAATTATGTGTAAAATATTGGTACTGTGCCTAAGCTCTCTCGGATCATGTCGGATTGCGATTTGATGATCGTGAGGTAATAAAGAGTGCACCTGTGCTTGCGCATATATTCGGATACTATAATTCTGTACTGTGCTGATGGGCTAGTCTCCGTTGAGATTGGCCGCTGTGACAGAAATTTGGTTGGGAGGACACTCAACCCAACAATAAACCCAATTCTCAACTCAACCTAACACTCAACTCAACTCGAGACACAACCGACGCACTGACGAAAATCACGAGGAGTGAGTTTGTTGTCAGTTTTTTCATCATTATACTAATGGCCTTACGTACTGTTAGGCGAGGCAATTCATATTTTTTTTTAGAATTTCAAGTCTTAATTGCTGCATTCATGTGATTATTGATCATAAATATTAAATATATTACATATAAAATAATTATTTGAGTTCGTTAAAGCAGTAGGCCTTATTACCCTAGCATAGTAAAATTAGGCATATTACCCTAGCATGGTAAAATAAGGCCTATTAGCAAGGTTTTACGAAATGTTTAATTTTGTTTTTCTTTATGGCAAATGTTACAATTATTCATTCATTCTTTATAGAAACTGTACTAAACTAATGATTTTTATTAAAATCTGTAGACCAAATTAGATATTTCTGATTTAATTTTAGATTTTCCCTTAGTTAGGCCTTATAACCCGCAGGTACCTTATATTTGAACGGGTCTCTAGATGGTTTGAAATTACATTTGAACCAGGTAGATGGCGCTGTTCTCGAGATCCAAAAATCGCCCGGGCGAAGCTGAGGCGGATCTCTAGTTTTATATAAAAAAGGTCTTTACACTTAATCTGCTTTTTTTTAAATTTTGGTTAAAAACCAATTTTATTCAAGGCCATTTTACAACAAAATTATATGTGTTAAAGGATAAGCTGATACAACTTTTCGAAGTTAATGGATCTTCAATTTGTAATTTAACCACTCTACTATAAAGCACATAGTTTTAGTGATAATAGCAAAATCCGAGCTTAAAGTGGTTTTTCGATATTTAACTACTTGCCCAAAGCCTACTATTGTAGAACTACAAGTGTTTGCGGACGAAGTCGCACGTTAAAGCTATTATAACATTAAATGTTAACGTAATACTGCAATTACTGACCGGCCGGTCACATTTGACCTCCACGAGCTTTAAACATGGTCATGGCCTATGTTCCACATTGAACTAGAATGACAAATTACTTGGCTTTCCAATGATAATGCAACAGCTATGTTTTTCAATTAGTACTACTGTTCAACAAATGCATTAACCCAGTTACCGTTGTTTGTAAAAGCTCCACTCGTCGACAGTGTAGATTAAATGTGCGCTAGGAACTAACCAATTAGTCTTGTTCTGAAAGAGAATGACTAATAATTTAAGCATTAAATAATTTAATACTATGGATTATCCGCTTATCTTTACTTGATGTTTTATAACTCTACGTAATTTGCTGACGAAGATGCTTTGTTATCGAGTTGTATAACCCGACTTTGCATCTTATCAATTCATATCACTGCCTACCGAGCTTGACGATTACGGTAAATCCTTTTCACAACGGTTATGGCACATAATGGGACATGTCCACCTGTGTCCATTCGTTACATCCTTAAAAGTCCACTGCTGAAGATAGGCCTCGTCCATTACATTGCCTCATTTTGTCATTGTTGCTACGTTTGGCAGACGGGTTGGCAACCGCATGTTTTTATAATTTGGAGGTGTTATTAAGAAGACGATGCTTTATATCTCCTGTTCCAGTATTCCTCTGTCGCCTCGTACAATATCCACGGGGCGATATGGGGTTGTAGATATTCTTACACCGCCACTATATGTATACTGTTCTTATATTCATTCATTTATAGCCTATCAAAAGTCCACTGCTGAAAACAGGCCTCGCCCATCAACATGAGGCAATTATAAATGGATATCGACATAGTTGCCACGCTTAGAAAAATATTGGCAGCCGTAGTTTTTTTATTATTTTGAGTTGTTATCAGGAATATGCTGCTGCCATCTCTTATTTACCTCTGTTGCCTCATATTAGAGTTGTGGATTTTCTTACACCGCCACTACACTACAAAAAGGTAAAACAAAAATCAAAAAAGACGTTAATCTGACCACTTTAATATAGATAGTGGGAAAAAGAAATAACCAAGAATACTCTGTATGAAAGTTTCATGATTTCAAAGATAAAGCCTTTCTTATAAAACTAATTAATATCAATATTAAAGTCAGTGTTTTTAGTAGCATGTACGTGTATATATATGGATGTGAAGGAGGCGAGAGCCAAATATAAGTCCGTAGTCTCTGCCCATCCCTCTAGGTGACGGGCGTGAGTTTTATGTTGTTATCTTATGATTTTAAGGTCGCAGCTACAAATTAAGACCGAATACTGATTGTTTTGTCATGGAAATAAGTGACTCTGCTATATACTTTTATATTATATGAATCAGCACATTTAAAATAAGTGTCGTAATTTATATGCACACAGATATTTTACCACCATGTATGCCGGTGGTCCCAACATTTCCACCAACGGATCCAATTATCGCCTCAGTTTTTTTTTTGGGTGACATGTATATTTCTTCAACATTTTTATTAAATGTTTTCATGATATCATATTACCATTTGTTTATCTTTTAAATGTTGAGAAGTTTAGCACCTGTCAACTTATACTTACGAGTATCATAATTCATATTACGTTATTAAATCCGCGGTTTTTCATTAAGATGAGTTCACAGACAGTTTCGCAAATCGCAGTTTTTTATTACTTTCAGTTGTTATCAAGAGATGGTGCTACCTAGTTTCTTTTTCAGATTTTATGTGTTGCCTCTTACGACACCGACGAGATAATATGTAGAGTAGTTTATTGTCTTACGCCACCGCTACAACGCACCGCACTATGTACTTATGTGAGGACAAATATTAAGGAATTCAAAACGTTTACTTTTAATATTTTAGAATTAATAAATAAATAAATAACAGATCAAATGAAAAATAATATGATGATAAATTCTAACGTCATGCGTCATTTAACTTACGCAATTACTTTATATAGGCAATTGCGTATTTTTATAGAGTATGGGTGACAAACGAGCACGCAGTGCACCTGATAATAAGTGGATGCTATGGCCCATAGACATCTAGATCTATCGTCAATTAAGAATCAAAATGCAGATGCGTTATCATCCTTGACGACTAAGATGGAATCACTCACCATACGGACAACAGTAGTATTAAGCTGCTATTTTACGCTGATATTCTAAGAGTGCGTGGTCCTTCCCCAGTCGAGTCGACCCATTCATACTACAACCGTACCTGCAGTGAGGCTCTACCACGTATATAGTTTATTTCCGTCACTACATAGGCTTATTGTCGTCTTCTAATAATGTCACTGAATAAATCTTTGTTTGTATTTGTTATCTGTGCTTTAATATTAATTATAAAAGAAGAAACGTGTGAAAACAATTTAAATATATACATATTTTACACTATTTTCCTATTTTAAAAATAAACATGGTGAATGTCATAGGAATGGTATCATGAACATTATTATTGTGTATTTTTTACTGTGTCTCAAAGTGAGGTATAAGATAATAATAACGAAATCTATTTACATTTAAAAACAAAAACAGCACTTTTATGATACCAGTGAGCTGAAAACATTATTTTATTTTTGTGGAACATTACTAGTTATAATTATTAATTACAATAATAGTTTATTTACTTACTACAATACAGCAAATTCTATGAAACATGGAACACAAACTTTACGCAATTATATAGTCTAGATATATTGTGGAAGACTGGTGCCTAAACCAGGACTTCCCTAACTGTGCCTTGCGACTCTATCCCACGGGCATCGTTAAGCATCTACAGATTGGCTGTGTCAAGACCACCGAGTCGAATGAGCTGGAATGAGCACTGCGCGTATTCTGTTCTGTCGTCCCGAATCCCGTAGTAGTAGTAGAGTCGCGGCCGGCCGGCCAGCGCGGCGCAGACGTCGACCTCCCGCCGTACGTTTCCCTTTCCCCCGCGTATTCATATGGTTACAGTCAGTCAAGCTTTTTTTTTTGTTTAATTACGCACGCGGAATTTTAATATTGACTATGGATAATTTTATTCAAATAAATAGAAAACGAAGGGAAAACAGGAGAAAGCAGTAAAGAAACTTCAGAAAAATGGAAGAAATATAGAAAATTTGATGACCAATATTTAGATTTCAGATTTGCCTACAATACTAAAGGAAATGTAGAACATCCTCAATGTGTTGTTTGTCATAAAGTGTTGGCAACTAAAAGTATGCTTCCTAATAAATTAAACGTCATTTGGAAACAACTCACAGTCATACAAAGTAAGCCGAGAGACTTTTTTGTAAGAAAATTGCGAGACCTGAAACATCAGTCTACGCCTTTGCTTTTAAGAGCATCAGTTCATACCAAAGCATTGCTCAGCTCCCCTACAAGGTAGCTCACCGTATTGCCAAATGTAAGAAGCCACACACAATTGCTGAGGAACTTATTTTACCTGCAGCGATTCATATGGTATCAGTGATGATTGGATAATTGGCGGCTAGAGAAATAACCTACCTCTTATAAACAATACGATTAGCCGCCGTATTCATGACATGGCAGAAGATATTAATGAGCAAATTTTGGAGAAACTTTCAGGCCACTCAACTTGATGAAGCGACGGATAGTAATGACGATGCATCATCATTCATCATCATTACAGCCCTTCACAAGTCCACTGCTGAACATAGGCCTCCCCCAAAGAATGCCACAAAGCACGGTCCTGAGCCACCTGCATCCATCATACAAGAAACAAATGTGTTTGAGGATTTGTTATTTTGCAGAAAAATATGTGATAGTGGTAAAGCTATTGATTTATTTGAGATCTTAGATTCATATATGATCGAAAATAATATTAAATGGGAGAAGTGTGTGGGTGTGAACAGAAAATTAGAAGAAGATCAAGTACATACTGACTACTTCCTTGCTTTAAAATGCATTCTACAAGAAAAATCGATAGAAAGCCTTGATTCCTCTCTAAAACTAATATTTACACAGCACTTGTCATCACTAAGCGACCATATTAAAAACTATTTTCCAGAAAATCTGGAGCAATATGACTGGGTTAGAAACCCTTTCCAGTCGACCTCACCATCAAAACTTTCGAAAAAGGAAGACGAACAATTAATAGAATTGTCCTGTGACTCCCAGCCTTAAGCTTCAATACGACAAAGACAAATTGCTTGAATTTTGGAGTTCAGTTTCACATGAATATCAAGTAAAATATCAGTTTTGCAGTGTTGAGGATTCTATTACCATTTGCGACATCGTACTTGTGCGGAACAGGCTTTTCTGCAGTTGCAGTATTAAAGAACAAGTACAGATCGAAAATAAACGTACAGAAAGAGATAGAGTGGCAATTTTCAAAGTTCAGCCACGTTTTGAGAAGCTATGCTCAGAAAAGCAAGCACATCCGTCTCATTAGTGGCCAGCCAACAAAGTATCTCTTTTCATTGTTGTTCTTGTTTTTTTTTTCTTATTTTTTAATAAAAATCATAAACGTTTTTGGCTAGAACTACAACTGGCAAGTATTTTGGCCAGAGGATGGGCGTCGCAAAAAAGTAGCAAATTCCCAAGGGCGTCACAGTTAAAATAAGTTTGGTAAGCCCTGGCCTAAACTAAGCTGCATGCCTGTAATTTCACAGGCATACAACCTAGTTTAAGCCTTCCAGAAAATAATTACAAATTCTTTATCATTTATTTAACACATAGACATAATTAAGTAAGGTAATTTACAATTTATATTATTACTATGCTTAAGACTACATTTTATGTATAATTTAAGCTTAACCAATGTTAGAACGGTTTAACTCGGCTTTACACTTTGATGTCGGTCTGTAGAAGTACCACTTGATACCTATTTCTGCCGCCAAATACATTGGTATTGGCAGTGGTAGTGGTAGTATTGGTAGTGGTAGTGCTGGCAGTGCTGGTTTTGACCAGCACTACCAGCACTGCGGTTATCCGCTAGCACAGTGTAATATCTATAGCTGGGACAGCGTTTCTATAGTTTGTTTGTTTGAAGTGGATACTTTGGTGGTTTTTTTTATTACGTTCGCCAATTGAAAATGTTTATAAATTGTATACACAGCGTCCTTTTTAATTTCCAAAAATTTTATTTAGTGGTACACCCTGCTAATTAACAAAGGAGCTCCTGATGAACAACAGAAGGCAGTTTTAAAAATAAATTAATTCTCACAGTCTGGCGACAGGCATTATCAATTAAAGGTTTGGGATTCGGTGATCACTAGTTTACCTATTCAAACAAATTGTCATTCAAGTTATACTTGCAGTTGGTACATTTAAAAAAGCCTAGAACCTGAAGTGGCTTAAGATTTAAGACATTATTAAAGAAAACAAAGAAAGAAAAATTTCTTTAAGAATTGTATATAAACAGAACGACTTTTCTTAAAAGACCCTAACATAAGCATAAGTATCTTGATTTGTAACTGTACCGTGAAAACACGACTTAAAAGAGAAATAAAAAATGTTGTACCCGGTTGTTTCTTGGAAAAAATCGCTGCCTTTCTGTCACTTTACTACTCAAGCGTCTACAAGGAAACTTTAGCACCGAGGAGCTGACTTATTATTTTCAACATCGTGTTCTTTTTAATGATTACTAGCGATCAGCCCCGACTTTGACGGGTAGTTTCCATCTACCGTGTCCAATTGTAAATCTTAACCATCCAGGACTAACACAAATACGCCCAAATAGTTTCATCAAAATTGGTCGAGCCATTTTCGGCTTTTTGCGAGTGTATCGGACAGCAATTGATTTTTATATATAGAGAAGATATATTGTCCATCAACAATCACCCAAAAACTTTCTAAGCAAATGTGAATTTTAATTGCAGGTTTAATCAAGTATACGAACTTTTTCGTCGCCTCGTTATAGCGTCGATCACCACTCTTCCTTATCCCGTAAGTATCTTAAGATTTGTATTTTTTCGGGAAACCAATTAAAAATGTTGTATCATTTCATTTTGCAATTTGGTAATTGCGTGAAAGAAACCGTCACCACAACCATATCCTTGATGTCGTAAACGACCACTCAGTGGGTCCGTGTTATCCGACTGTATAACATTTTCTTATCTTAGGTCATAATATCCATATCCTATCTCTGTTTCCACATAACCTTCCTACCCCTTTCGGTTTAAGCATTCTTCTAAACCTATTATAAAAAATATTGAATATTATCATTATATTTTGCGGTCGCAAAATAGATATGAAAAGTTTTGGAGCTATTATGGGGTTGATATTAGCAAACGCAGAAGGACAAGCTGCCTGATGCGATGTGCAACTATGTTTTGTGCCAATCTGTGGACAGTGGATGGGCGTTAGGCTTATTATAATTATGATGAAAAAAAAGAAGATGACATGAGATCTTTAGGATATTATAAAACAACTACAAGACCCTTGAGTATAATAGGGTACAGTAGGTACTTGAACGTCACATAACATTTGTTTAAGTAGAAATCGTCTATTATGTCATGTCAGTATCACGTAGTATTGAATATATTCCATGTTAGGTCATACGCTATTAGCTATAGGGCGACCCCCCACTAGATGGAGTGACGACCTGGTGAGACATGCAGGAAGTCGATGGATGCAGGTGGCTCAGGACCGTGCTTTGTGGCATTCCTTGGGGGAGGCCTATGTTCAGCAGTGGAGTTGTGAAGGGCTGTAATGATGATGATGATGAGATGGCAATTTCCGCTCATATATACCTATATATTTGAAAATCTTTGATTACACCACTCGATAGCTAAAGGACCAAACAATTCGTTACGTTAAGTAAGGACTGTGATGATTCGGCGGAGGGCGAAGCGTCGTCATTTTGAGGTCGTTCCGTACTGTCACATAATTACCGTTTGGTATAAATTTTGACTCGGAGAAGCTACGACGTTTAACGTTGCCGTGGAAGTAGTAAGTAGTCACTGGAACTGGTCTGTTTTGTTGACTACCTATTCAAAATATAGTGACTACATAATTATGATATTGGTAGATAAGTGCAGTGTAAGATATAGAATTCTTGAGACATTTTCTACCTGTAAAATATGCAAGATGACAGAGTCATCATCATCATCACAACAGCCCTTCACAAGTCCACTGCTGAACATTGGCCTTCCCCAAGGAATACCACAAGGCACGGTCCTGAGCCACCTGCATCCATTGACTTTCTGCATGTCTTACCAGGTCGTCACTCCATCTAGTAACGTGGTAAACAAATCCGAAACAATACGACTATGGCAACTTCTTACTGTTATTATTGTAATTTTAAGATTAAAAAGAAATAAATATACTAATATTATAATTTAATAACAATTACTTACATATGAATGGTAACGCCATATCTTAGTAAATTACTTTGCAGATATCTTTTTGCAGCAAAAGAATTTGAAAAATTTCTGCACTTTGTAGGACGTCGATTCAGTCGCGCAACTAGTAGTACTTAGTAGACGTGGCTTGGTTACCCCCGGTGAACAAAGAGGAACCCCTTGGCTTGCCCGTGGTGTATGGCCGGCCCACTGTCGGTGGGCTGTGGTGAAAGAGGTGCCCCTACCGCTGCAGCCGAGGTGGAGACTCGGAGGAAGAGGAGTGTTGGTATGCCGATGCGCCACTCGCCCTATCCTCCGCGACTTTGAAGGGGCCGCACTGTTGATGCGGTGGTGGTGGGGCCGCGGGGGGAGAAGAGTGTCGGTATTGTGAGGTGCCGCTCTCCCTACCCTCCGCTGTCGAATCTTAGTTGGCGGCGGAGCCAGAGACCAGATCCACCGCTGGGGTCGGGAAAGTGGGTGCTACTAAGCGCTCGATTTTCCAGGCCCCATGGCCTCTGCGTATCGGACTCGGGGGGGTCCGATACGCAGGTAGAGTTAGAGGCCGTGGAGGGCGGCGTGCCTTGTGTTCCTGGTGCGCCTTGCCTGAGAAGGAGAATGGGGAGGATAGGTCCTCCTCCGAGAAGGGGCTGTCATGGGGCGGCCGGCGCTGGTGGGGCCACGGATGTGCGTGAAAGCGTTCCCGTGGCCTTGCCAATATGCGGCGAAGGTGGAACACCATGAGGTTTTAGTTGGTGCGAGTCCGACATAACCCGTCCTTGTCCTTGTGAGGCGGTATGCGTAGGCGTTTCCCCATGTAAAAAATACCCTCTCTATTAAGTAGATTGTTAACACGTCTGTTACTCAAATATTATAAAAATAAGCTAGGTATTTAATATATTCTGCACACCGAGTTTCATCGAAATGATCAAAATAAGTCTGAGGATTATATAAATCCACGGACTTATTCAATCACATTGTTTCACGGATTTTCAATAAATTTTAATCAATGTTTGATTACGGTGGCTCTTCTTTCACATTATTATTTATGTAAACGTATTGCAATTAATATTTAATGTTCATCATCATTACAGCCCTTCACAAGTCCACTGCTGAACATAGGCCTCCCCCAAAGAATGCCACAAAGCACGGTCCTGAGCCACCTGCATCCATAGACTTCCTGCAAATCTTACCAGGTCGTCACTCCATCTAGTGGGGGGACGCCCTACACTTCGCCTGCCGGTACGAGGCTGCCACTCGAGAACCTTTCTTCCCCATCGGTTGTCGGTTCTTCGAGCTATATGGCCGGCCCATTGCCACTTCAGCTTACTAATCCGTTGGGCTATGTCGGTCACTCTGGTTCTACTGCGGATATCCTCATTTCTGAGTTTATCACGCAGAGAAACTCCGAGCATAGCCCTCTCCATAGCTCGCTGAGCGACCTTGAGCTTCCTCATCCGGCCAGCAGTGAAGGACCACGTCTCAGTTCCGTATGTCATCACTGGCAACACGCACTGGGTGTACAGTCTCGTTTTCAAGTTTTGAGGTATACCTGACGAGAAGATGTGCCGTAATTTCCCGAACGCTGCCCAACCGAGTTGAATCCGTCGATTGACCTCTCGGTCGAAGTTGGACTTACCTAGTCGGACTATTTGTCCCAGGTAAACATACTCGTCAACAACTTCGAGCTTAGTGTTCCCAACAACTACCGGCATAGGTGTGACATGGACATTAAACATGATCTTTGTTTTGTCCATGTTCATCTTAAGACCTATCCGTTGGGAAACACTATTGAGGTCATTGAGCATAGTGCTTAGGTCCTCCAGCGATTCTGCCATAAGGACTATATCGTCGGCAAATCGAAGGTGAGTGATGTACTCGCCATTGATGTTGATACCGTATCCTTTCCAGTCCAGAAGCTTGAAAACATCTTCCAATGCAGCGGTGAAGAGTTTCGGGGATATGACGTCACCCTGTCTTACACCTCTCTGCAATTGGATAGGTTTCGTACTCTGGTTCTGTACTCGGATAGCCATCGTAGCCCTACTGTACAAGCACTTCAACACTTCGATATACCGACAGTCAACTTGGCATCGCTGAAGGGACTGCAGCACCGCCCAAATTTCGACGGAATCAAAGGCTTTCTCATAGTCCACATACGCCAGACATAGTGGCAAATTGTACTCCTCGGACTTCTGTACAATTTGCCGAAGGGTATGTATGTGGTCTATGGTGCTAAAGCCTTTTCGGAAACCGGCTTGTTCGGGAGGCTGGAAGTCGTCAAGTCTGCGCGCGAGACGATTCGTAATGACTCTCGAAAACAGCACGTAGATGCGGCTCAGAAGGGATATCGGTCTGTAGTTCTTCAAGAGAGCGTTGTCGCCTTTCTTGAAGAACAAGACCACCGTATTTAGTATTTAATGTTACTAGTATTTAATTTGTTTATCAAGTCTGACATATTGAAAACCACTTAGGTTGTCTTTTTAGATACGAGTAATAGTATTGCAATATCTATTTGAATCGGATATAATCCGAGGCACCCATTTATTACATATTAGGTACTTAAACACTGTATACTTCAGATAAGTAATTAATTACAACATACTAGGGGATTACCCCATATCCTCCCGTGGGTGTCGTAAAAGGCGACAAAGGGAAACAGGCAGGAGATGGGCAGCAGCATCTTCCTGATAATAGCCAATATTACAATAAAAAAAACTGCGGTTGCCAACCCGCTCGCCAAGCGTGGCAACTATGGCAAATACCCCCCTATGAATGTAGCAAAGAGACGGCCGCCAGTCCCCGGCGGCCCCGCTATTCCTGGCTACGATGGCGACCATGGTAACGGCGGGGCAGGGGGTGCTAAGAATCTCCGGTGGAGGTTCGGTTGCCACCTTAGACGACTCGACCTGGCAACGTACAACGCACGCACCCTGAGGACTGACGAGAAGATCGTGGAGCTGGAAGAAGAGATAGACAAGTTGCGCTGGCATATTATAGGATTATCCGAAGTCCGAAGAGAGGGGGAGGACACGGTAATCCTCGAATCCGGCAACTTGCTCTATCACCAGGAGGGCGACCATCTGTCCCGAGGAGGTGTCGGATTTATCGTCCACAAGTCTCTCGTTAACAACGTTGTAAAGATCGGGAGTGTGTCGACGAGGGTTGCGTACCTTATACTCAGAATCACCAAACGGTATTCGCTGAAGGTCATACAGGTTTACGCACCAACCTCGGCACACCCCGATGGGGAGGTGGAGGAAATGTATGAGGATATCTCTAAAGCCATGCATTCCTCCAAAACCCAATATACGGTGTTAATGGGAGACTTCAATGCAAAACTAGGCACAAGAGAGAACGGTGAGCTGAAAGTAGGGAAATTTGGAATAGGGCAACGGAACCCAAGGGGCCAGCAGCTGGCCGACTTCATGGAGAAAGAGGGACTCTTTATGATGAACTCTTTCTTCCAGAAGCGGCCCCACAGGAAGTGGACCTGGTCGAGCCCCGACGGTTCGACAAAAAATGAGATTGACTTCATTATGACGACCAGACGACAACTGTTCAGTGATGTCTCCGTGATCGCGAGGGTGAAAACTGGTAGCGATCACCGAATGGTTAGAGGCACACTGAACCTAAACGTTAAGTTGGAGAGGTCTCGTCTAATGAAGTCAACGCTCCGTCCCCCTCGTGCTCTGTTCCAAAGTCCCGAAACCTTTCAGCTCGAGTTACAAAACCGTTTTCAGTGCCTAGAAGACTGCAATGAAGTGGACGATATGAATGACAAGCTCGTGGAAACTGTCCATGCGGTCGGAGCTAAGTTCTGCAAGACCCGCCGCAGAAGAACACAAAAACTCTCCGATCACACTCTTAATCTCATGGCTGTTAGACGGGAGATGAAGCTACATTCTTCAACAGACTTGACAGCATACAGGCATCTGAACAGACAGATCTCCAAATGCATGCGGCGGGACTTACGCAACTTCAATACAGCTCGTATTGAAGAAGCGATCGAGCGGAACCAAGGCTCCAAAGTCTTTGCCATAGATCTGTCTGCCAGAAAGAGCCACCTGTCAAAGCTGAAGACAGGATGTGGCAGCATCGTTTCCGGGACACCTGAGATTTTGAGTGAGATTGAGAGGTTCTATGGGCAGCTGTACACGTCATCGTTGGAGCCACACGCAAGTGTGAGTAACGATCCAAGAGCGTGTCTCATCCGACACTATTCCGAATATATCCCGGACGTCAGTCTGAGCGAGATTAGAATGGCTCTCCAGCACCTTAAAAACGGTAAGGCCCCAGGCGAGGATGGAATTACAGCGGAGCTTCTGAAAGCGGGTGGAAGACCGGTACTTGAAGTCCTTCAGAAGCTCTTTAATTCCGTCCTCCATGGTGGCATTACACCGGAGGCGTGGAGCAGAAGTGCGGTGGTCTTGTTCTTCAAGAAAGGTGACAACGCTCTCTTGAAGAACTACAGACCGATTTCCCTTCTGAGCCGCGTCTACGTGCTGTTTTCGAGAGTCATTACGAATCGTCTCGCGCGCAGACTTGACGACTTCCAGCCTCCCGAACAAGCCGGTTTCCGAAAGGGCTTTAGCACCATAGACCACATACATACCCTTCGGCAAATTGTACAGAAGTCCGAAGAGTACAACTTGCCACTATGTCTGGCGTATGTGGACTATGAGAAAGCCTTTGATTCCGTCGAAATTTGGGCGGTGCTGCAGTCCCTTCAGCGGTGCCAAGTTGACTGTCGGTATATCGAAGTGTTGAAGTGCTTGTACAGTAGGGCTACGATGGCTATCCGAGTACAGAACCAGAGTACGAAACCTATCCAATTGCAGAGAGGTGTAAGACAGGGTGACGTCATATCCCCGAAACTCTTTACCGCTGCATTGGAAGACGTTTTCAAGCTTCTGGACTGGAAAGGATACGGTATCAACATCAATAGCGAGTACATCACTCACCTTCGATTTGCCGACGATATAGTCCTTATGGCAGAATCGCTGGAGGACCTAAGCACTATGCTCAATGACCTCGATAGTGTTTCCCAACGGATAGGTCTTAAGATGAACATGGATAAAACAAAGATCATGTTCAATGTCCATGTCACATCTATGCCGGTAATTGTTGGGAGCACTAAGCTCGAAGTTGTTGACGAGTATGTTTACCTGGGACAAATAGTCCGACTAGGTAAGTCCAACTTCGACCGAGAGGTCAATCGACGGATTCAACTCGGCTGGGCAGCGTTCGGGAAGCTACGACACATCTTCTCGTCAGACATACCTCAAAACCTGAAAACGAAATTGTACAACCAGTGCGTGTTGCCAGTGATGACTTATGGAACCGAGACGTGGTCCTTCACTCCTGGCCGTATGAGGAAGCTCAAGGTCGCTCAGCGAGCTATGGAGAGGGCTATGCTCGGAGTTTCTCTGCGTGATAAACTTAGGAATGAGGATATCCGCAGTAGAACCAGAGTAACCGACATAGCCCAACGGATTAGTAAGCTGAAGTGGCAGTGGGCCGGCCATATAGCTCGAAGAACCGACAACCGATGGGGAAGAAAGGTTCTCGAGTGGCAGCCTCGTACCGGTAGGCGAAGTGTAGGGCGTCCCCCCACGAGATGGAGTGACGACCTGGTAAGATATGCAGGAAGTCGATGGATGCAGGTGGCTCAGGACCGTGCTTGGTGGCATTCTTTGGGGGAGGCCTATGTTCAGCAGTGGACTTGTGAAGGGCTGTAATGATGAATGATGATGATGAGGGGATTAAATATGTTGTTGCCGTTATAACGTAGTTACCACTTTAAACTAAAATTAAGCCTGCATGGTCCAAGATTCCTGATTAAAACTTTTTTGACACAAGAACTATAACACCCAAAATTCAAAAATTTTGATAACATCCTGATCGATTTATAACTTACATTCAGTATGTAAGTTAAACATTCGAATACGAGTTCCAACGAGGTTCTAACGGAGCAGAGACGTCTTGTAACATCAATGATGTTCTGTGAGAGCATGGTCCCTCCCCGGTCGAGCCGAGATATTTGTACTACGACTATAATAGCATATACTCAGATCCAGGAGATAAGCCGCAAAATTACTGCAACATTGCAATCTCTTTATCGACTGAAATATTTTCTTCCTACCGCTACAAAATTTTTGCTTCTTCAATCTCTTGTTCTGCCAATTATAGACAATGCAGATGTGTGTTGCTCAGACTTATCTCAACAGCAACAGCATCTTAACACATTGGATCGTCTCCTCAATAACTGCATCACATACATTTCTGGTCTTCGTAAATATGACCATGTATCATCTCTTCGGACTCAGCTTAACTGCCTGCGTATCCGTCAGCGCAAATATGTTAGAATACTCTGCACTCTTTTCACTGTCCTAAACGATCCATGTGCTCCTGAGTACTTGAAATCTAGTTTTTAGTACCTAGGAGATACTCATAATTGTTTTCTCCGTTCTTCGGATAATCTAAAATTACTAACACCTTTACACAGTACTGGTTATATATCCCACTGTTTCGCTCTAACGGCGACAAGACTCTGGAACGAAATGCCTCTTGACATTAAAAAAGCTTCCAACAAGTTTCTTTTTAATAACAAAGTTCGTGAACATTTTAGTAAAGCATTGCAAGTGTGAATTAATGCTTTTTCCTAAACCATGATTCTATCGTCACAAATTTTCCTTATTTTATACGAGTATATGTGTGTGTGTGTGTGTGTGTGTGTGTGTGTGTGTGTGTGTGTATGTGTGTGTGTGTGTGTGTGTGTGTGTGTGTGTGTGTGTGTGTGTGTGTGTGTGTGTGTGTGTGCGTGTGTGTGTGTGTGTGTGTGTGTGTGCGTGTGTGTATGATATATGTATAGTTATGTATACATGTGTAGTATATATATATATATATGTTTATCTCTGCTTAGCCTAATGGTTGACTGGGAGAGAATGCCTTACGATTTTTCCAATTTTTCTTTTGTGCACAAAAGCTTAAATAAATAAATAATAGCTAAAGTAGTAGAAGTAAATAGCTATAGTAATAGAAACATGGCTCTACCACGTCAAGCTGATTTAAAAAATATTAAAGCATTAAATGAAACTGATTTTAGGGATTTTATCGATTATCATATATCATATATATCGATAGCTAGATAGCTATATAATCCTTAAAATTGTTTAATTTAATGTGTAATGTTGGCGTAAATATAAGAAATCGTTAAGATTTTAAAGCATTGTAAATTTTTTAGAGATATTATAGAATCAAGATTAAATAGGAAAATTGTAGATCGCGCTAGTATAGAATACAAACCGCACGCTAACACACAAAAACGAAACAAACACTTGAAAGTCAAACAATTCCCAACTAACATAACAACATTTTATTACTGCGCTAATCACTACTATCCACTTAAGCTCTGCTAGTAAAAGTTAGTAAAATGTTCATTAAATAAACTGATTTTATTATTAGAACTGTTTTACAATCTCTATTGGCTTTTTAATACATATGCTTTGTAAAAGCTTTTATTTAACTTGCAATGTATATTTGTTAGGGTCTAATTTTGCTACTGAATTTTAAAGCTGTTATCGTCAACCGATTGAGCAGAAATTTTGCATAGTTTAGATGGCAATGCATGGTCAGCTAAGTGACGTAATTTTAAATTTAATATGGCGAACCGCCTATGATAGCGTATTATTTTTTTTTCTGTGCACAGCTTAAATATGGGTATCAAATGAAAGGGTAAAAAATAAAATGAAGTCACTCTATATCCAATATGGTGGACACCCAAAATTGGCGGACTAGTTATTTTCTATGCACGCCCTTGATATGGGTATCAAATGATGCGAGATTTACCTGTGTACATTAACAATAATATAATATTATGTAACTTGATATTGACACAAGTAGGTAATTCTATGAAAAAATAATGTTTTTTTTTATTAAATAGGTAAATCTCGCGACAAGCTTTTATATCATATAAATGGTGTACTCATATGTAGTAAATTGATGGGTTTGATTTAATATAAAGTTTATTTTCTCATTTTTAGAGCATATAAATAAAAACGTGTTTTTAAAAATGTTTTTTTAACTATTTGTTTATTGAATATACGCTCGTAACAACCCGCGGCTGGATATGGGCCTCTATCTTTTTTCTGTTATAGCAAGGATTGCAGAGTGCCTAAGATAATCCACCACCACATTTGATCCCGAGGATATTGGAAGCGGTGACTATTACAAACCAGTGTTTGACAAAAATTCCATCGGGTGGTAAATCTTAGTGTCTTAGTGTTGTAATGTTTTAAAAGTGGTAAATGAGAGAAAGGCGTGTTGTTTATACTAAATCTTTAATTATACTGCTCTTACATTAAAATATAAGTCGTGTGGGCTACTCCACACTACACCTCCCACCGAAAAAAAATATAAAAAATAATATAATGTTATTTTTTTACATAATAATAAATATTCCTATTCTAATTAAACAATTTTACTTTCAATCTAATAAACAAATTACTAGTAAGTTAAGTTAGGTTAGAATAGGCCTCATTCACTTTAGATATATATATATAAGTCGACGAATTGTTAAGTGTGCACATTTATTTGTCAAAATTAGGGATTATTACTTTACGTAATACATTGGCGAACAATTACAATTTATTCGTACGATATCTTAGCCATTGAGTTATCTAGTCACCAAGTCATCCATCTTGTCATTTCATCACATATTTAGTTTTGTTCAGGGATCCCCTTTTTACCTCCTTGTATTTTAATTATTATCATACTAACGCTACTCTTATATGTTTTGTTTTCGATTGTCAGGCCTTTTTTTTCATAATTCTTGTAGGTAGGTACTTTATTTTATTTCTTAATATTTTTGATTGACCTTTAGCTAACTTTGTTCCTTTTAGTATTCTATGCACTTATATATTTATTTATTTATTAGATATCGGGAATCTGAGTATTAATTCACTTCATTTATATTTTATTTCATGATTTTTATCACGCGGGTACTTTACACATATGGGCCCCCCATTTACTTGGATATTATATTGCATTTTCATTACATTAATTTTATTATATTGGTACATTTACTTTTTATCATACTATATCAAGGTAGAACTGTACCTTGGGTTGTGCGCACCACCTTGAGGTCTACGTTTAAGTCATTTTAAAAAGGACTCCGTCAATTGTTGGAGAGACCTAAATTCGGACGGACGGAGGAGAACTAAATTCAATCTCAGTTCTCTATGTAACATTATCAAGGGTAACAAATTCAAAACTCCTCTGGTCCCCAACAGTACTAATATGAATAAACTCGTTCACATCACTTGTACTGAAGGTATTGTTCCCTAGTACCCGTTACTTCCGATTTTATCATCCAATCATGAAAACATACCCTGTGTTCCTGAGGTCACTGCCTATGATACTCCCCGGCTCGTGTCGTCGGGCAGCGGACCTCAAACCGGTTCTGCGAGCGCTTCACGGCCCCACCACCTTCATGGAGACAACGCGGCACCGGTGCAACAGCTCTTGCTCGGAACAACCCGGTCGCGAACGCACGAATTACGGCTACCTCTCTTATAGCAACCAATAAATTACCTACACAGTCTACATATTGAAGTTCTTATTTAGTCAAGAATTTCACAAGCACAAGTGGAGCTTGATAACCAACACCCTGCTCGAGGACTATATGCTTTACCAGTGATGGACGTTCCCGTATCTCTCTTTTACTTATTTATGCAGGTCAATTTTTGTTTTGTTTATATTTATTTCTTTATATTTATAGTATTTATTAATCATTATTTAATTGTACCATCATTTTCACGTCAACGGCTCGCGTACATACATGATCAAGATTATGGACCATATTCATATACAATTCGTAATAAATTCTCTTTTACCTCATTAACAATACATTAAAACTTATTCCGGAACTTCTGTCAGCCATCTCTTCCATCTCTGCACAGAGAGGATGACTCACTGGCCCATGCCGCAAAGGAGATGGCCGATCTTTTAAGCTCTCTCTTTGCCTCCAATTCGACTCTAGATGACGGGGGAATACACCGCCGACCATCCCGCGGTGTGAGTGTTCCATGCCGGATGTGCGATTTACACAGCGCTCGGTTCGAAGAGCACTCTTCTCCCTGGACGTCAGCAAGTCGAGTGGGCCTGATGGAGTCCCTCCCATTGTGCTGAAGACGTGTGCTCCAGAGTTGGCACCGGTTTTAAAGTGTCTTTTCCGGTACTCCTACTCCCAAGGCGAAGTCCCAAACTCATGGAAGACAGCTTTGATACACCCGATCCCTAAAAAAGGCGACCGCTCAGACCCGTCAAACTACAGGCCTATCACCATAACCTCCTTGTTCTCCAAAATAATTGAATCCATTATAAGCTGCCAGCTCATGAGGTACCTTGAAGATCATCAGCTGATTATTGACCGCCAATACGGTTTTCGTCGGGGTGGATCAGCTGGTGATCTTCTGGTCTACCTGACTCATAGATGCACGGAGGCAGTAGAGTCATTGGGGGAGGCATTGGCCGTTAGTTTGGACATAGCGTAGGCCTTCGATCGGGTCTGGTACAAAGCGCTTCTTTCGAAGCTTTCTTCCTGTGGGCTTCCCGAGAAATTGTGCAAATGGATCACCAGTTTCCTTGCTGATCGGAGCATCAAGGTCGTTGTAGACGGTGCATGCTCTGATTTCAAGCCTATCAACGCTGGTGTTCCACAAGGCTGCGTGCTATCACCAACGCTGTTTCTCCTTCATATCAATGATATGTTGCAAACTAGTAACATTCATTGCTATGCAGACGACAGCACTGGTGATGCCTTATATACCGGCTGTGCCAATATTTCTCGGGAAAACTTCGCCGAGTACCGGTACAAACTTGTGTCTGAAGTCGAGTCTTTGCTGAACAAAGTCTCGGATTGGGGGCGACTAAATGTAGTCCAGTTCAATCCCCAGAAGACACAAGTTTGCACGTTTACCGCTAAAAAGAACTCTTTTGTCGTATCTCCTCACTTTCAAGGCACTCCCTTTGCTGCCTCAGCTAGCATCGGATTCCTCGGCGTCGACATATCGAATAGTGTGCAGTTTCGTGTTCATTTAGAAGGGAAGGCAAAACTGGTCTCTAAAAAGCTTGGCGTGCTCAACAGAGCGAGACAGTATTTCATGCCAGCACATCGCTTGCAACTTTACAAAGCGCAAATCCGGCCTCACATACTGTGTCTGTCACTAACTGTGTCACATATGGCCTGGATACTGTTCTCATCTCTGGACCGGGGCACCCCAGTGCCAGCTCCTTCCACTTGACCGCATCCAGCACAGAGCGGTTCGAATCATCGACGACCGAGTTCTTTCTGATCGGCTCTATACACTGGCACTGCGTAGAGATGTTGCATCTCCTTGCGTATTTTATCGCATTTACTACGGGGAGTGCTCTGAGTAATTGTTCGGACTAATTCCACCGGCTCAATTTCACCATCGCACATCGCGACAAAACTTGCGATACCATCCATACCACCTGGATGATTGATGGTCCACCACTGTGCGATTTAGAAGATGTAATTCAATATAGATTATAAATGAAACTTATTGAAAATCAATCTTATGTTTAATTTACCAATGACTCGGAAAATACCTCTACTTGGAAGAACCAGCAAGAAACCCAGCGAGATTTATAAAACCATAACATTTTACAATTATGTATTATATTATACAATTAACTACACAATACAAATCAGGAATAGCTTGGTAGAAATCACACCAGTCCCAGGGTTTATTGTCATACAAAACATTTTATGTGCATGCTTACATCCACTACACAATCTTAATAAAATTATATAGTGGAACTACCTATCCGCACCATCTGGATGATTGGCGATCCACCACTGTGCGATTTGGGAGATGTTTTCTTCCTCGCACAACTTCCTTGTGGAATTGATTACCACCAGCGATTTTTCCGGACCGATACGACTTAGGAACCTTCAAGAAAAGAGCCTACTCCTTTTTAAAATGCCCCTGGTGTTGCGGTTGTTCATGGGCGACGGTAGTCACTTACCATCAGGTGAGCCGCATACTCGTTTGACCCCCTCCTATAAAAAAACCTTCCTAACCCTTACGGTTTATGCATTATTCTAAAATCCGAAACTTTCAACTATAACGAAAAATATTGGATATTATCATTATATTTTTGGTCGGAAAATAGCTATCAAAAGTTCTGGAGCTATTATGAGGCTGATGTTAGCAAACGCAGAAGGACAAGCGGCCTAATGCGATGTGCAACTATGTTTTGTGCCAATCTGTAGACAGTGGATTGGCGTTAGGCTGCAATAGGTTAATTATAATTATAATGAAAAAAAAAAGAAGATGAAATGGGACCTTTAGGATATTATAAAACAACTAAAAAACCCTTGAGTATAATAGGGTACAGTAGGTATTTGCACGTCACATAACATTTATCTAAGTAGAATAGTTTACTATGTCAGGTCAGTATCATAATATATTCCATGGTACGTCATACGCTATTCATGTCAACTTGTTATTAGGTCATCAATCATTTTATTATGTAGTTCTAAGTCAGATTCTAAATACATTTTAAGAACGAGTATGTAAAATATTATCAAGCACTAACACTATAATTATAGCTTAGGAAATAATTTTCCAAGCTTGAGTGATTCTGAATAACGATAAAGCGTCAATTTCCTGTCAAGTGTGTCGATTAAGGCAAATACGCATAACAGATACGTCAGCCACGCATGTTCATCCCTGTTGATGATGATGATGACAAGATTTGGAAAGATATAACAAAATTGGATTTGAAATATAATTATTACGAGACCTTATCAATAAAAATGTTTAGTTGTTAAAACCAAATTATTACGTTTAATTTAAATGGTTTTTCTCATATCAAAAGACATTGGAAAAATTTTTAACTGTTTATTTTTCTCGGAGTGCCCCAAATCCCGATCACGAATATTTCGCCATTTCTAGCGATAATGCAAAATATTCTTTTAAAACCAATGTCTCTTACTTCTAGAGGCGATAGAATGTCGAAGTGCATATCGACTGATTGCAATTTAGTATACTCGTGTCTTTAGGGTTCAGTGAGCGCGAGCTTGCCTCAAAACCTACCTAAAATTATATAATATTTATGAAATAAGTAGTTGTTCGGACATCTGTACTATTAATAAAATTATCCTATCATATACACAATATTTAGCGACAAGTTAATATAAATTGTGTAAAATTATTCGCGAAAAATGTCAACTGTATCGTTGGAAAGTCAAGCAAATACTGTAGTAATACTTATTAAAAAAGAAGTGCGTCCAAAATTCACTCATAATTTAGAACTAATCCCTAAGGAGGATCGCTGGACACCCGCAGCGTTAGAAAAAGATTGATCGATGCTGACAGCACTTAATTGTATAGCAAAACGACCGCCGCGCCGGTTCATATAATATTTGAAGGAATTTCACATGTTTTCGGCACGCGAAAAGGTAAAGAATTTATGTAATAAGGCTTTCTGTCAAGAAATTTTCAGTAGCATGAGGAATATGGCGATGTTTTACTCCCGGCCCTCGGAAAGCTCGAAAATCCATTGATCCTCCGCCTGTTCTTTCTGGTAATATAATGATAATCCGCTGACACTGTACTGCCGCAGGTTGGTGTAGTCATAATATCACTAGCTCCATTACCTACACAAAGCTAGTAAAAAAAGCATTTGTGCGCTTGTGTGGTCTGTGTTTGAGCGTGTACTTGATTTTCTTTTATTTTGCCCATTCACACATATAGCGTGAATGGGGCTCTACACGCTATTATGAGGAGTCAGAATGTGTCAAATAGGGCATGTATGGCAATTCATAATGCTGTGTTAGTCCCTACTTTAACGTATGGTAGTGAAAGTTGGGTCTGGCAGAAGAAGCATTAGAGTAGAATAAATGCTGTAGAAATGCGGTCCTTAAGGAGTATGCTAGGACTGAATCTGAATGACAGGGTGAGAAATAGTGTGGTAAGAGAAAAGTGTGATTTGCAAGATAACGTTGTGACAAGGATTAAGAAAGGAATGCTTCGGTGGTTTGGTCATGTAGAAAGAATGAACGAGGCAAGAGTTATAAAGCAAATTTATGTTGCAGAAGTGAACGGCAGGGTCGGGAAGGGACGCCCTAGACGAAGGTTTATCGACCAAATCGGCGATACATTAAAAATAGGCCAGATTAGGAGTACCCTTAACTGACGAGCGTGTATGCGTAGATATATGGATGTAAAGGAGGCGAGAGAGGTGTGTCAGGATCGCGCCAAATGGAAGTCCGTAGTCTCTGCCTACCCAGAGGGGTACATATACATAAACAATCACGCCTGTCACCGCTCTGGGTGACAGGCGTGATTGTTTATGTATATGTATGTGTATATATCGTTACGTTGCTATATTAAATATATTACTTTGACTTATTCTTACTTACGGGCGAGTGCAAGCTATTTTATTTTATTACTTTTCTTTGCACAATCATTGTTACATAACATCAGCTCTCCACTTACTATCTATACACAACATGATAACTTGTTCATAACAATTATTGATAAGGTTTAAAAGAGGAATAAATCGATATTTTTAAAACTATACCGTTATTAAATTAAATTCGTAGTTTATTCGCGAATATTTTTAGCTTTTTCTTGGCGCAACTTCACGCGTTTCACAAAACGTGTGATTCAGACAACAGAGTGCATCGCCCAAGTGCTCTTTTTGATTGGTTCTTTCAGACCGCGATGTGAATCACGCTCGATTTTTTTAATACTGGGGCTATTCAGACATGGTGTGAATCAATTATGGCACGTTTAAGATTATCGGACGAGCAACTCGCCGAGTAACTCGTCATTGGTGAACGAGTACGACGCATTTACATATTCGTCTGTTATTTATTATTAATTATTAATTCAACGCAGAGTTTTTAAACATGGATGACGTGCGTTTCTTGGCTACGACTTCATGTCTACTTGACATTTATTGACTCACAAATATTTATTTGCAGTATGTGAGGTGACCAGACGGGGTTACCATCTGGCAAGACATACAGGAAATCGATGGATGCAGATGGTTCTGAACCGTGCTTTGTGGCATTCTTTGGGGGAGGCCTATGTTCAGCAGTGAACTTGTGACGGGCTGTAATGATGATGATGAAATATTTATTTTCATTAATATTGTAGCGGATGGAAGGAAAAGGGGAGATCTCCCGCCGGGCAAGGTGTTCTGCCCGGGGAGCGGTCAGCGCTCCGATTGGTAGTTCGGAGCTATTCTATATATGCTTCTTTAATTTCGGAACTTTGATAGCGCCATTTAGGCTTCGATGTGTTTCGCTTGTGGCGCGACGACAGCGCCGCCACATCACCCTCCTGCTCAGACCGGAGGTCGATAGTGCAGTCCGATTGCCGGGGCGTCCTTAATGCCGGTGGGGAATGCATGCTGTGTGCGTAAGGGCAAGTGACGCCGGTGCGAATGATATGCCGGTGTGTAATGCATGCCGTACTACGCACTTGCAAGTGATGCCGGTGAGAATGATGAGCCGGAGCAAGTGCCAGGGACTGCCTTGTAGTCTGCGGTGAGTCGAGAAGAAGGCAAGTAATCTGCGAGAGTGCCGTGAAGCAGAGGCGAGCAGTAAGGCTCAGAGCCGTGCCGAACACTGTAGCGCAGAGAGTAGCTTGAAGGAACAGGAAGCATTATTATTCCAGGGCTGCGATGCACCTTTTATAAAGCTAGATGGCTTGCAGAATGTGAAGACTGCAGACAATGTCTGCTCGGGAGCGAATGAATGGGGTACTTAAGGATGATGAAGGTTTGAAGGTGTAATTTCCGAAGGTTGTTTTTGTCGCTAGTACCGAAGTCCTAATAAGAAATTTGCTGTTTCACAGATGCAACGGTTGATTTCAATAAGCAATGGGCAAAAATTTCACCGACAAGTGGTAAAAATAAAAATTTTGTAGAACCGACTTCAATATAAATATAATTTATTGTTGATTTTTTAAGCCGCACGACCGATTTCGATAAAATTTATATGGGACCACCTGGGAAGTGTACCCTTTGAAATAAAAAGAAGAATTTTCTAAATCGGTTCAGGCGTCTTCAAGTAATCGATACATACATAAAAAATTGTAAGACTCCTCCTTTTTTGAAGTCGGTTGAAAATTAATCTTTTCAAGTGTCCGCACTTTGATGAAGAATAATTAGCTATGCAAAGAGCAGTATTTTGTAGAAATGTGGGACACGTAGAACGCATGAGAATTTTTGCCTAATTTTTTTAACTGCTATTAAAAATGACATGAGTGAGTCAGAACTCCAGTTGGTACTGGATACCACTCTCTTGCCTTTTACTGCCAGATAAGTGAGCCAACATAATTACAGGCTGTGACGCATGTCGTCTCAGGGTGATAACGCATCTGAGCTCTTTTTTGTTTTAAATTGATTCGAGGTGTAGTATAGTAGCAACTTATCATCGTGTTTATTGCCATGATATTTTGAAAACATCGGGGCTACAAAAATGTTTGTCTTGCTCAATCTGAGTCAGTTGGACGACATTTTTTATTTATAAATTTCTTCACAGTTTTTTTTATGTTAACAAAAACGCTTTATCAGGTAAATCAAAAAATAAAATTAATTTACACTTGAACGTACACAGATTTATTATAATGCTAATTATTTGTTGCAATTTAAATGCAGCAATTTAATTCACCGCCACCACCACCACCAAGTCAGCTACGACAGTCCACTGCTGGACACGGGCCTCCCCCATTAAGGGAGGTAAATGCCATACTCGCTACGCTTGGCAGGCGGGTTGGCGAGTGCAGTCCAAGGTGTTATATTAAGTATTAACAAGGAACGCTGCTGCCCATTTCCTGGATTTGTCCCTTAGTCGGTTTTCACGACACCCACAGGAACAGTTGGGGTGGTGCTATTCTAACATTTAAATCGAATTTCAAATCTAAAAAGGATTTTGTAAAATGAAAAATCACAAGCTTAAAATTAACGTCTGGCATTCCATCTTAGTCCTTAGAGATGACGAAGCATCGGTATTATGATTATTTATCAAGGTTAGATATAAGTGTCTATGGCCCACAGCATCCACTTTCCATTAGGTAGACTGTGTGCCCGTTTGTCGTCATCCTTACTTCTATAAATAATTTCTCAGTGCGATATCAATATGTATAGATTTTATTATCGGCGCATGCTTATTGTAACCACTTGTTAGCACCTACATTATATTACCTAGATTTGTTGTTTTAGTGTTGTAGACTTGTAGAATAAGAAATACTAATACATAAGTTATAATTAACCTGGGCGTTAGGAAAACATGTTTAGCGCTAACCTATCTAGATAAACTTAGAAAGTGAAACATGTTTAAAGCAAAACTTCAATCAAATCGTTAGAGATTCTCTTTCAAAGTATTAACAAATTTAGTGGTATTTTAAATTTAATTTTCTCTGAAGATACTAATAACTTACTTCGCCCTAGAAATGCTACTGTGGACGAACTTTTGCTGTGGAAGGTGGCTGTTAATATCTACGACACGGTTTAATTAGTATCGTGTACTTGTACATTTTATCCTGTTTTTTTTTTTAATTAATGAGATAATTCAGAGAGGAAACGTAGCTAGCGTTCTTAGCACTATGCCGCGTTGAGTAGGACTGTTTTATAATTTTATTTTTAGTTTTTTTTAGTGTTATTATAAAATGATTGTTGCATTTTTTATAGAATAAGTTTGACAGAAGATATACAGTCCATCAAATGGTAAGTGGATACTGTGGCCCATATATATCTACATCTATCCGCAATTAAGAATCAAAATGCAGATGCATTGTCACCCCTGAGGACTGACATGAAATTCCTCATTTCCAGTAAAAAGGGTCTCCAGTTCTCTACATCTCTTTTCTGTGATGTTGGTGCTGTTAGCCATACGACTGTTACAGCTTCATCTGACACAGGGCTAGCTAACTCACTTTATGTAACGCAGCAGCATTAATTATTGTATTATTACGTTACATGAATAAAAATAATTAAATAAGAAACATATTGTAGGAAAATTATCACCATTACATATATATACGAATTATTTTACACATTATTTAAAAAAAACACTTAAAAATTCTCAAATCATAAAAATAATGTGTAAAATAATTCGTATATATATGGAAATTATAAATATTGAGAAGGACCAGAGATGAGAACAGTATTCCATGTGGGGCCGAAATTGCGCTTTGTAAAGTTGCAATCGATGTGCCGGTGAAATACTGTCTCGCTCTGCTGAGCACGCCAAGCTTTTTAGAAGCCAATTTGGCCTTCCCTTTCAAGTGACCACGAAACTGCACACTATTCGATATGTCGACGCCAAAGATTCCGATACTAGCTGAGGCAGCAAGGGGAGTGCCTTGAAACTGAGGAGATACGACAAAGGGGTTCTTTTTAGCGGTAAACGCGCAAACTTGTGTCTTCTGGGAATTAAACTGGTCTAGATTTAGTCGGCTCCATTCCGAGACTTTGTTAAGCAAAGACTCGACTTCAGACACAAGTTTGTTCCGGTACTCAGCGACTTTTTCCCGAGAAATATTGGCACGGCCGGTATATAAGGCATCACCAGTGCTGTCGTCTGCATATCAATGAATGCTACTAGTTAGCAACATATCATTGATATGCAGGAGGAACAGCGTTGGTGATAGCACGCAACCTTGTGGAACACCAGCGTTGATAGGCTTGAAATCAGAGCATGCACCGTCTACTACGACCTTGATGCTCCGATCAGCAAGGAAACTGGTGATCCACTTGCACAATTTCTCGGGAAGCCCATAGGAAGGAAGCTTCGAAAGAAGCGCTTTGTGCCAGACCCGATTGAAGGCCTTCGCTATGTCCAAACTAACGGCCAATGCCTCCCCCTTGGACTCTACTGCGTCCGCCCATCTATGAGTCAGATAGACTAGAAGATCACCAGCTGATCAACCTCAACGAAAACCGTACTGGCGGTCACTTATCAGCTGGTAATCCTTAAGGTACCTCATGAGCTGGCAGTTTATAATGGATTCTATTATTTTGGAGAACAAGGAGGTGATGGCAATAGGCCTGTAGTTGGATGGGTCTGAGCGGTCGCCTTTTTTAGGGATCGGGTGGACCAAAGCTGTCTTCCATGAATTCGGGACTACGCCTTGGGAGTAGGAGTATCGGAAAAGACGCGTTAAAACCGGTGCCAACTCCGGAGCACACGTCTTCAGCACAATGGGAGGGACTCCATCGGGCCCACTCGATTTGCTGACGTCCAGGGAGAAGAGTGCTTTGCGAACCGAGTGCTGTGTAAACCGCACATCCGGCATGGAGCACTCACATCGCGGGATGGTCGGCGGTGTGTTGCCCCCGTCATCTAGAGCCGAGTTGGACGCAAAAAGAGAGCTCAACAGATCGGCTTTCTCCTTTGCGGCATGGGCCAGTGAGTCGTCCTCCCTGTGCAGAGATGGAAGAGATGGCTGACAGAAGTTCCCTTGGACAGCCTTGGCGAGAGACCAGAATGCACGGGTTCCCGAAGGAAGGCGAAATATATGTGATATCTAAAGTTAATTATTAAGAAATTCAGTTAAAGATATTCCGACGTCACTTATTAAACTAAGTTTGTATAAAAAGGGTTATTATAATATTAATGAATTCATAGATGATAATAACCCCTGGAAATGAGGTGATCGCTACCAAGCTATTTCTAATTTGTTGTGTTGTTAATTTGTGTAACATACATGATTGTAAGCTGTTATTTAAAAAAAAAGTCCCAGGGCAGGGTTTCTTGTTGGTTCTTCCCAGGACAGAGGTTTTTTTTTCCAACCAGTGCTCATACAAAAGAGTGACTTTCAATAAGTATTATTTATAATCTATATTGAATAAAAAAGTTTCTGTTTCTGTTACTATTGTACGTATGTATACAACCCTATGCAGAACATAAGGTTACGCTTCAACAACATTTTACAATTTGCTTTGTTATTCGCGATGAAAAGACTGTAGTTTCCCAGCTGCCAGGCAGAAGTGATTGTAGAATGTTTGTAGAAAAGTTCAATAGTGAATGGTAAATTATTGTTTTTATCGAGCATAAGAATTGTACTCTCAAGCAATCATTTACCTAATTCAAATATTCATATCAATGTTAAATATGAATATGATATACCCAGTTCCTAAAAGTTAGTAAGTATTTCAGAAAAAGCATGGTAAAATCACAATAAGTAAATTCGATCTGATTTGTAAATCCTACATTATCCCTGATGAACATAGGCATATAATATTTTCAAAAAAGTTAGGGATCCGTATGAAAACTTCGTTAATGTAACCCAAGGTGTGAAAAAATACCAAAAAGAATCCTTATATCGCGTACGCTGCGGAAACTATTGATAATAGAGCAAAGTAATGTACTTCAGTTTTATAGAGGACATCAATATCTACAAAAAAGTCTACGATACCATATGTTTAACTATTACAGTTGTCACAATAACTAATTTTTCATGTTAAAATGTGAAATAGTAACGCTGGTACAAACTAGGCCACATTATTCGTATCAGTACCTATAACATGCATAACCAGCAATTACGTTAACCATGTAATTTTAGTAACATATTTCACTTTTTAAATCTTTGTTAATTCAGCAATTGTCCGTTGTGATGTCTCTCTCGAAGTTCGCATGTCGCAAGGCGTAGACGCGTGATATACGCGGGTTTAACCGCGGAGCACAGCTAGTGTAGAATATTTTTATTGACTGAGATAATATTATTGAAGCAGCATTCACTCTGTTAGTTGTTAAGGGTGGAAAACATTATAATTTTTTTTTTGTTTCTATAATCTAGCACTGACATTTAAGAAGGCCAATATCAATTTGAAATTGAGAAGTTTCAAATTTATTGAAGGCGTCGATGAGCTGCACTAACATATGATGTTGTACGTATACAAAGTTATGGCTGATTATGTCTAAATGAGTATGTACATACATACATACATATAATCATGCCTCTTTCCGGTAGGGTTAGGAAGAGACCACTTCTTTCCACTTGCTACGATCCTTACATACTTGTTTCGCTTCGTCCACTTTCATTATTCCCTTCGTACATGCTCTTCGGTTTAGGGTACTCTTGACCTGGCCTTTTTTCAAGACGTCCCTGATTTGATCTAGAAACGTCCGCCTAGGTTTACCTATTCCAACACTTTCATTCACACTCGTCTTATACACCTTTTTCGTCAACCGTTCTTCATTTATTCTCTCGACATGGCCAAACCATCTCAGCATACCTTTCTCAATTTTTGTCACTACATCTTCTTTCACACAACAACGTTTCCTTATCTCACTATTTCTTATCCTGTCACTCAATTTAACTCCTAACATATTTCTTAACGCTCTCATCTCAGCTGCGTTTATTTTGCTTTCATGTTTCTTCTGCCATACCCAACTTTCACTTTCGTACATGAGTGTTTGAACCAACACCCCCTCATGCACAGCCAAACGAGCCTTGTTAGACACCTTGCGACTGCTCATATAGGAGTGTAAAGCTCCATTCACCATATTTCCTGCATTCACTCTTCTTTCGATATCACTGTCACACTTTCCACTTTTTTTTATTCCTTACAATAATAAAAATGAGTATGTACAGGATGGATAATATCAATTCTACTGCGATAACGCCATTATTACGCGCTATGGGGTTTCGCTAACTGCCCGGCCAAATTTAAATATACTTCTGATTATTGAAATAAATTTCTTTTATTAAAAAATAGGTAACTAGCTGTATTTTTAAGCTTTTTAAATGAGAGGTAAGGCGTAGGCTATGACTCTGGGTGACTACAGACCCACAGCCCTCACGACATTTGTGTTTAGTAAGAGGGAATAGTCTAATAATTAAAGTCATAGAATGAACAAAACGTCTATCTTATTGACACCCAGAAATATTACAACTAATTCTTTATTGCTTATTTTTCTGCTATAACTTTCTTGATGGTAAAATACCCGAAAGTCTAAAAGAAAATGTAAAGAGTTAAATCACCTTTCATGCGTGATTGAGTAATCTATATCCGAGGATGTTCAAAAACAATTAATGAGGAGATACATTTAAATTATATTACTGTACTTAAAGATAATCTTTCATTAAATATTTATTTATTTTTATCTTTCATTAAAATGCAGTAATCGAATTTCGAACAAAGAATGGTCAAGATACATCATCCCAAAAATTTCGTGTCACATTGTTTGTCGGCGATGAAATCCTAAACTGCTGAACTGATTTCATTGAAATTTTGCACACTGTGTGCAGTTTGAACCAGCTTGAGAAATAGGATAGTTTTAATCCCGATATCTGACCCACAATATTTTTATGGCGAACTTAAAGACTTCGCATTTAATTTTTTTATAAGACAAGTGATTGTCGGAAAGAGCAGAACGACGTCGGCTTGGCCAGCTAGTTTTATATAAGCAGCTGAATCTTTGTGAATGGTGGTTTTGTTTTCGATTTTTAACATGACATCAACTTACGGATACAGATATACACAAATATAAATAGCTACAAATCCGCTTCAGATGTAAACATAAGGCCAAAAGGGAATACGTTAACTTAGTTGCCCTTACATGGAGCCTCTGCATAATCTCCATATTTAAATTATGGGAAAGGGGAATTTAATAACTTCCCTAATTATCATGTTCATATGCACGCACTGCATTCAAAGAAAGAAGCTTCGTCTCCCAATTGATGACGGTAATATTAAGTACGGTTATGGTATTTTATATAAATTGTTACAAGTAAATTGATCAACATCTCGCCTGCTAAGTGGTACGTATTAGCAGAAGGTTTAGATACCCACTACGCATGACGCATTTTCTTCGTGGAGAGGAATTTCGGTAATAAAAATGTTTTTATACAGCTATCGCTTCTACTGGTGTTATTCTAGTGAGTTCCAAAATTCAGCATTAAATCATCAAATATAAACTAACGATAACAAAAACAACATATTAAATTTCAATGAAGCCCATAATTATAAGTAAATTGTATATTTCTTATAACATAAAAGTATACTAAATAAATCTGTAAATACGCGGTTGGGAAGAGCGAGAATAATGACAAGGGTTAAGACAAGGGTTTTCATTTATACATCATTATTTAGAAAAGATACTGTTAATATTAAGGATGACATAATTTGGGTTGGATAAAAGCCTATGTTAATATATAGAGGTAAAATTATTATGGTTATCTATGTTGTCTGTTTTTGTAATATTATCTTTTAAAGGCAGAAAATTGTCGATAAACAAGGTATGAAATTGAAACTTGAACTTTGTTATAGTGGCATTGGAAAATAATCATAACACGAATTAGTGAATAAAAGTCGCTTTGAAGATTTTATCGCAATAGATATTAAATTAACGTATCTTTAATATACTTAATATTTTCATTTCTCGGCATGTTCGTACATGGGGTGGAGGGAACTTTAGAATAAGGGTTACAAGCGAGCACACAGTCCACCTGATGGTAAATGGTTACTGTGGTCCATAGACATCTACATCTATCTTCGTTTGCGAATTAAAATGCAGATGCGTTGTCAGCTGTGAGGACTAAAATAGAATGCCTCTTTTCCTGTAAATAGGGCCTTCGGTTCTCTACACTCACCATACGAAACACAGCAGAATTAAGCTGCTATTTTAAGCTGGTATTGTGTGAGAGCATGGTCCTTCCCCGGTCGAGCCCACCCAGTCGTGCTACAACTACATTATTAACAAAGCTGCAACATGGCTGTAACACATAACTGACTTGTTTTACGTCCCGATGATTATTTTAACCATGGCTGCTTTCAATATATGAAAAAGCATTTCTGTCTTTGGAAAAGTAATGATGAGTAATGTTGTTGTTCTTAGCACTTGGTCCGGCGTATGCAGAACGTCATTCCACATTTTTAATTTTTTTTTTATATTAGTTACTTTGTTTCAGTGTTTAAAAAATTGCCTGCTGTTTTTATAAATTCTATGTGAGTGCTGTTGTATGTTTTATGTGCGCTATGAGTTTCACTCTGAATTCACACCGAAATTATTGCAGAGTAAATTGAAATTTTAAAAACTCGATCAAAGCTCAATCTAACGGGGCCAGAATTTGTGAAAATATTTTTGGCACTATTTATTTGATTACAATCTTGGTGAAAAATGGGCAACAGTCCACCTGGTGGTAAGTGGATACTGTGGCCCATAGACATCTAAATTTGCATTTTCAGATGCGTTGTTACCACTGACGACTAAGGTGGAATGCCTTGTTTGCAGAAAAAAGGGTGTTCAGTTCTCTAGATTCACCATACGAAACACTGCAGCAGTTATTATACCAACACATATTCCGAATGTTAGTCATTTTAGATCCCATCGGGATTTAGTTTAGCTATAAACAATCATCTCGAAATATATTGGGTTAATATAACCTTATTCTGTCAAAATGTTCAGAAGTTACTCGATCACTAACAGACGCTTCGATAATTATCGTGCTTACTAATCATTGAATAAAGCTTGATTAAAGTAAGCTATTAATTTTCTCGACCTTTCTCTTACTACTGTTATTCAGTAAAGAAAGAGACTGCAAATGTAAGTATTTCTTAAATTGACGGTGATTTTATGAGTAAGGCCGTAACTGCATTTTAAGTTATATCTAGTCAGATCATAAGTATTGTCACACAGTAAAAACTTTTCTTTTAGAATACTGGCCACAAAAAGGTTTATTGAATTCGAATTTTGAATTGTTCATGAAAATAAAACTTTATACTTTTTAGAATTTTACTCATTTTTAAATATGGAGTGGACGCTTAAACGAGTCCAACGAGGTCATTTTCCATCCTCGCTCATGGTATGGTTGGGAGTTTCTTATTGGGGCTTAACAGAGGTACATTTTTGTGAGAAAGGTGTAAAAACGAATGCAGTTGTATATCAAAATACAGTCCTGACGAACCATGTGGAACCTTTTTCTCATACCATGTTCAATAACAGGCACTGGGTATTCCAACAAGATTCGGCGCCAGCTCATAGAGCGAAGAGCACACAAGACTGGCTGGCGGCGCGTGAAATCGACTTCATCTGGCACGAAGACTGGCCCTCCTCCAGTCCAGATTTGAATCTGTTAGATTACAAGATATGGCAACACTTGGAGGAAAAGGCGTGCTCAAAGCCTCATCCCAATTTGGAGTCACTCAAGACATCCTTGATTAAGGCAGCCGCCGATATTGACATGGACCTCGTTCGTGCTGCGATAGACGACTGGCCGCGCAGATTGAAAACCTGTATTCAAAATCACGAAGGTCATTTTGAATAAACTTTAGTGTCATAAGAATCTATGTTTTGTTAAGTTCATTTTGGTATATAAATGGTTACATCATGAATAAACTTGTTTCAATTATTTTATATTAAACATGTGACAGAATTTATGACCTGACTAGGTATATATAAATTATTTTAATATAAGTTATGACCCCAAAGACTAAGATATATACCTTTAAACCTTGTTAATTGTAAAAAGGGTCCTCCTTTTTGCTGTTAACAAGGTTATAAAACATAGCAGCTTAGTATTTCTTTTTTACTTTGATATTCTGTGAGAGCATGATTCTATTCCAGTCGAGCTGAAACGTTCCTGCTGCAACAATAATATAACATGCATTTTGAGTATGGGTTATGAGAATAATGGGTTAAAAAGTGATAAATGCAAAAGAAGGATAATAAGTAAGAAATTTTACGGACAAGTAACCAAACAACTATCAAATTCATATTTTGTTCCATATTAAAAGTAGACCTTTGGGGCTATAATGACTGGTTTCATTGCTCAAATTTTATGAGTAAGGCCGTAAATTAATGACTTTGTACAATATAAAACAAAATTTTCTAATATTGAACATCTCTTAATGTTGAAAGAATTGCCAAACTAAATTCATTCATATTCCCTAGAAGCATCGTCTTTAAATATTCATTCAGTTATTTTCTGTATCAGATGTATAGTTGTTTGGTCGTCTTTATTTCCCTGTTCGATTTTCTCGTTTCATTGCTTTTAACAAATCAAATTATTATTAAAGACAATGAACTCAATAAATATAAATTGTTACGCTTGAGATAATTTGTTAAACAATTTAGCACACCAGTTTCTACGTGTGTGATACTTTACATAAATAATTAAAAATTATTTAGTAAAGCGGACTAAAGTGGTAGATACGTTATCTAGTTAATAATTTTGATTCATTCATTTTTCGAGAATGGTACGTGAGAAATATACAAAACTATAAAAATTATAAGTTTTGATTCCAAAGTTTATTAATTGTGTTTTTGCTGTAAAGTGGGGTAAGAGAATTCATCGTCGATTTTCTCCCTTGGGTTTCGTAAGGGACAGCTATAGGAAAAGCCAGACACCTGTTAACTATTCTATTGATTACGAAGGGACGAAGCGTTAAGGGTGCGAGACGTCTGAAATTTCGATTGTCAATCCAACTGCAAAGCATAACAATTACGGAATCTCTTCCCTATTAAATAAAAGGCCCGTGTTCAGCTGTGGGCTTCTTGATGAAGATGAAGATGCAGATTTAAAAGTGAATGGATTCTTCTATGTTTTCCTGATATCACAACAGCCTTTTTATCCAACGCGAAATTATGACTATTTAAGAACGCATACGCTGGCCTGCTTTATATATATATATATATATATATATATATATATATATATATATAGAGTGTGTTTGAGTGGGACCCGGTAGGTGGCGATGTTGTCGAGATCCAGAAATCACCCGTGCGATGTCGGGTCGGATCGCTCGTAATTAATACAATCAGGCGTTATTCCGCAGAAATCCGTTATATTAAAGATGTTAAAAATTATAACAAATAATTTTTTTACCATTTTTAAGATTTATTATACCTATCACGTGTTTTGAAATAATAACCGCAGGTCTGTTATATTTATATTATAATGCAGCTTCTCGTCACCATCAATCGATATAAAAATAAGCTTTGGCATTTATATATCCTCAGTTGGTCGTCAGAACAATTGGCAATCAATCAACACAATGTATTGCTTTGAACAAGTTTTGTATTTTTTTAACACCAAAAATTAATATTACGCGAATAAATTTGAGCTAATTATTAAAATTTTAGTCTGTCTATCTGTGTATTCCAGATTCACGCAAAAACTACTGGACCGATTTACATGAAATTTTGTAGTTAGTAACCCGGGGCAACTTATAAGCTACATTTTATTCGATTACGGAACTTCAAAAAAATTAGGTTAAGTATTTTCCTTCCTTTAGATGTTTATTTTTATTATATCTTAGTTATAAGCGGGATGACGTGTGTTTTTAAAATAAATACCATATTACCATATTTATAAATATAGTTTAAATTATAGTTATAGTCTTGGTAAAATAATTTGAAACTACACTGATTTAGTTATCAAAACAGCGCCATCTATCATCAAATGGCAAACGTAGTATATTTTACGTTCAGTTACTATTAAATTAAATAATATAAGTAACTTATACTTACATGTTCAAATAATTAGATATTTATAATTATTTAAAAACTCTTACGTTTAATTTTTTAGTATTCTTGTTATTTTATTTTATGTGTAATAATTTCAATAGATAATAGTGACGTCTATTAGAAATATGAAAATTGATAAGGTTTTTATTTAAATTACTAAGCTATATGTAAAGTGATTTAAACTGTCCAGTAACAGTGGTAGAGCTAGGCGGCAGCTATTGCTGTCGCACGGATGGGCCGGCTCGAACCGGGGTGGTACCACGACCTCACAGAATACCAGCGTGAAGTAGAGGTTTACCTCTGCGTTTCGCTTGGTGAGTGCAGGTGGCCGGAGGCCCTTTTTACAGGAAATGAGGCATTCCATCCTAGTCCTCACGGGTGAAAACGCATCTGCATTTTGATTTGTAATAGAGGATAGATGTAGATGTCTATGGACCGCAGCAACCACGTACCATCAGGTGGACTGTGTGCTCGTTTTTCACCCTTATCCTATAAAAAAAAGTCTGCAATTATAGCAAAATTTTTATTATCATTACAGTTTTATGAAAGAGATTTTTATATAATATGTCGTTGCCAGATCGTAGAATTGATCATATATCGTAAAGTAGTCTATCATTTCGTCAAATTGTGTGGTCATTTCATGATATTTAACATTGTTGTACGTGGTAAAGCCAAGCTGCAGCTATATTTATAATATAGTTGTAGTATAGTAATATAGTAGAATGCTACTGAATATACTATGTAAATAATTGTAAATTCGTTCGTGGAATCGTTGAATGTGTAAATACTAGGTAGATGTGGTGGTATTTAAACAAATACGAGGGCCGTGTAGCTCGCCGTGAGATTTCATCATTGCGCATCCCGCGTTGGAATCAGCGCAGCGAACACTTTTTTGGCCAAATACTCTGTACGGCCTGTGCCCAGTAGTATCATGTATGTAAGCTGCTACTTCTTTACTTTTCATGGAGCGATATATGCAGTTTTTATTTCATTCATATTTTCGGGTATGTTACTTTGTTTTCACCCTACCGTAAATAATAAGGGTTGCAAATATGAGTAGAACTCACTACCGTCAGCCTATCAAAAGTCCACTGAAATGAAAATAGGCCTCTTCCATAAATTGTCGTGTTTCTGAATAAGTGGGTTGACAACAGCATCTATTATTATTTTGATCCGTTGTCAGGACGATGATGCTGCCCATCTCCTGTTTGTTTTCCTATATCGCCTCTTACAACGGGACGATATTGGGTGACGGATTCTCTTTCACCGCTACAACAAGGCGAACATTTTTCTACTCCTGTTCATGAGTGTAGTGCTTCTCGTGTTCACTGTGAATAAAATGTATAAGTAATAAAACTAATTTTAAGGATTTTATCGCGTTTTATTTTAAATATTTTAATTCCCAATATTTTGGGCACATTACAGCACCCGTGGTCACGGAAGCACTGAGGTGTTTGACGAGCTGATGTCACAGTTAGAATAGAATAGGACAAGAATATAATAAAATAGAATTGTTGGAGTAATATGCTTGAAGTATGTTTCAATGGAAGCACGCTTCAAGATGTAGCCAATCTTGTGACACCTTTGACATATGGCAGTAAAGAAGGCACTCGCTCAACTGTGGCTGACTTCACTCGTTCACTGTGACGTAGGCGCGGGACCCGAAGCTTAATGTGGTGCAAAACTTGCTTGAGGTGTTAGAGCTCGGCAGCCAGGTGTTTACTGTCACAGATCTGTCGTGCTCTCTGAAACAAAGTTTTACCCACGGTAGCTAACTGTGAAGGATGGTGATGAGAATCACCGTTTAAATATCTATCTGTATGGGTCTTTTTTCTATACACCATGTGGCTCAAGATGTTATCAGGATTCCAAATTACTAACTAAAAATAAAGTAATTTTAATTATGAATGAATGTAAAGAGTAAATGTGGGTTACTCTAAAAGTGATCGAATTTTGCTAAATTTGGCACGAAACAGTCAAAGCGAGCGAAGCTTCGGGTAAAAAGGTAGTGTAAAATATAAAATAAAAAAGAATAATAATTATGTTGTTAAAAAGCTTCACTTCGTACGTGTGGACACAATTACACACACAATGTTTTTACGTCTGGTGTAAATGAGACTATTATATAGCCATTTTCGGAAGTCATGATATCTTTTTGTCATATCCCATAGTCGTCTCATACGAAATGATATGGTGTAATGTATTATTAATTGAACGCTGCCACCAACCGAACTATATAATTACAATACACTTAATAATATTATATTTAATAATTAACAAATATAGATTTCGTTATAACCATTTGAGTTACTCTGCAAACTATTTACACAATTTATTTCTGCCTGCTTCGCATTATTCTCAAGCAATTCAATCGCAGACTTGCAATTCGAAATATCACTACTATGCAACACGCTATGCAGAACATAAAACTACGCTGCAACAAATTTCCACTATTTGCTTTGTTGCTCGCAACGAAAAGACTAGTTTCGTAGCTGTATAAATATAACGTCGTTTTAGGAATGTTACCGTTTCGATATCAAAATACCGATAATGTTGTTGAAGGTTATTAAGTTTGAAATGCTTTTCGATATAATTATAGGCTCATATAAATGATTGTTTTATTGAATAAATCTATTTATCATGACTTCCATCACACGAAAAAAATCATATTAACTTTTTACGACCCTTTAGTGTCATGAAATAAAATATTTAATTTCCAATAACTAAGAATCAATTCAAACAGCAGTCACTTTGGTTACCACCTTGGTGGCATGTATGTAAAAGAGAAGACTTGCTGTGTTGCTAAACATCAACACAGCAAGTATCCTCAGCATGCTCATAAGCAACACAGAAAATCTCATTAGCATGCCTAAAAAAAATTCCCACCCTGCTCCACATAAAGTAGGCTACTTAGCATATTTGGTATATGCTACTCATTTTTGTTGATATGGGTACAGTATCGTTGACTGTTTTACCTCCTTAAATATTGTAAAGGATTAAATTGGCATCCTGTATATTTTTTTTATCGATAACCCCAATCTATAAACGTCGTCAACCACTTACTTTAACATTGCGTCAACTAAATAGTGACGTTACTGGATAACAGAGGGTGCTTATTACAATAAAAATAAATGTTCTAGAATAATGTAATTGAAATAATAAAATTTAAAGATTATTCGGTATATGTATATGTTATACTTATGATAATAAACCAAAATCACGTTTATTTTTTGCCCCATATCGTGACTTACAATATCTTAATACACAACCGGGCATATTTTCTTTAAAAATATTTTTTTTAATATATGAAACGAATGCGTCTTGACTTTTTGACGATGTCACTAAGACTGAATGACAAAAATCGGAGATATATCCTATAGGACAAAAGTTACAGACGACAATTTTGCTGCTAATGTCCGGTCTATTACTACTATTACTTAAATGTCAATGTTCGTAGTTAACGGATAATAGAGAATTACATAACTCTCCACATTTCTACTTAAATCGAACCTAAGCCGCAGCCTCTCTCCAACCCACAGCTGTATGTTATATCCGGTTTTCAAAAATGCTGTAACTGATATGTACGAATACAAATCGAAAGATTTGTAATTACTTATTATTTACTACGGTAAGGGTTTGGCGAATAGGAGCTAGGCGACAAAAAGTGTAAAATTTTTTTGTCACGACCCCTTGTGTCATAGTGTAGACGGCCTTGGCGGCGAAATAAGGAAGTGAGATAGAATAATATCCATCTCCCTCGCACTTTTTCTTATCTTGCCATGAAAGAAATATTTCATTTCAAATGACGCTTAATTTCAACAGACGCTAGTAATTCATTTATTTGTATTTGTTTATCAATAATATAATACCTACGTTTATCAATATACTACGCAAGAAACTTCGTTCCAACCGAGTATTCCGCGACACTCACGCATTTTTTATACTATTTTAATACAAACATACTCGGTGCCATGCTAGGTGGGAAATAATTATGTTTGTATAAATAGAAACACTTATTTCTGTGACCTAATCCTAATTTTTAATTTAACATATTAGGTTTAAAAGGTAAGGGTATCTTACATTTTAAACCTAATATGGATGTAGGTATCAATGGGCTATGATGCTTATCTAAGTCTTGTTATTATTATCGGTTGTAGAACTCCTTTCTCCTTAGAAGTTCGTCGCAGTAGATACCACCCGCTTACTTATTTTTGTCACCAAATAGCTGTGCTTGCACTGCTGTATTTCGGTCTGTAGGGTATAGAGAATCAGTATAGTGACAGGATGTGATGCATTTATCTTAGTCCTCATAAGTTAGTGAGAACACATCCGTAGCCTTTTTTATTTGAAGTTGGGTGCAGGTGTCCCTGGACTTCAGTAGCCACTTACAATCAGATAGACTGTAAGTTGGTTTGATTCTATTATGTCGCAGCCACTCACTGCAAGGTATGTCGGCTAATTCCGCGTGTAATATTTAGGCCAAATAATATGTTACATTTTATCGTTACCCCTAACACACAATAATTTCACTACACCATATATTTCAAGAGGTCATTCTGAACTTTGCACGTAAATATTATAAAGTAATAGTTTACTACTGCTGTAATTTCTGAGATGATTTAGGGACAAGAAAAAGTCTGGCGTGCTATTCTAATGCACGTTGAGAGACTTCACCTGTCCTCGATTTTTTACGGTTCTGACATACAGGATTGCCACGATGTTTTTATTCAGCTCCGAGCACGGAATAAATTAATTTTGAAAATTAGCGCCAACGGAAATCGCACTTGTTAGTAAGATTATTATGAACTCTTAAGTCGAGCGCTTACTCCCTGAACTACCGCGGTTCCATTAAAATATTAACTAACGAAAATATAAAAGAAATATTATAGTTGTCCCTTCTTTTTCGTACGTGATGCGATGTTTCATTATTGATATGCTGTTATCTTATAATTCGGCGTCTAAATAGACGCTGAGTAGAAACCCACTTGAAATGATAACTTCGTCTGGCGTTATAATTAAAATATTCAACTCTAAAAGAAAGTGCAAGCGACACTACCACCATAAAGGCGTTTTGAATGTGAATTGATTTTTTACGCTATTGTTCTATTTTATTCGTTTATTTATTTTCCTTAATGAAACTAACAACAGATTAATTAAATAATAACAAGAAATTCAATGTAAGAAAGAAAAAATCCGCCTTCTTTTTTGTTATTGTACGAGTACGTGCTGCCCAGCTCTTAATTACAACGGATCTTAATGAAAAGTTGGCGCCTTATTATTCACTCTATTAAGTTGTACACAAGCGACCTTAGAATAACTTCTTTTATTTTCACAAGAGTCTGAATGTTATTTAAAATCATAGAAAGTGTGAAATTACAGCCTCTTGACTAATCGACTGTCAACTTTTAGAGCGGTATTTAAAGTGATTATAAAAATTTCACGTAAATACGGATAAAATTATTCATTCATGTTTATTCCAGCGCACAATCTCCGATTTGTATTTTATAGTTTCTGTTGTTTGTGAGCATATCGATTTCAGGTGTATTCTAAAGACTGCCACGTCGATCTAATAGTCTTAAACGTGGCTGCTGATAACGCGATCCCGATTTCGAATTCGGGTCGGCCCAAAATTGAAATTTTCTGTCAGGAAATTCTCAGTTTGCGGTATTTCACCCCCGTGCCTCGGGAAGCACGTAAAGCCGTTAGTCCTGCGCCTGATCTCTTTTAGGTGGAGTCGGATAATAGATAAATAAATATGTAGGCTCGGATTGCCGTTCCATCGGACTAAGAGAGCTAGGAAATAGTAAGTCCACCTGTGCTATCGCATATACTTGGAAACTATAATTCTGTTTTACGTAGATATCTTGTCTCCGTTGAGGCCTGCCGCCGTGACCGAAATTCGGTCTGGTAGACATTATTATATCATAGAATTGTTACGAGTATATTGATTTCATGTGTCAAAATCTTCAATGTAAAATTATTACTATAAGAAGAAATCCCCATATAACTCCTAAGATACTACTAGATTTTCACGAAATGCTGATATGCGGTAGACTCATTTATATACTAACCCAGATATGGAGTTCAACCTATTAGTTCAAAGAACAATAACAAATAGCTGTAACATTTAACAAAATAGTGCTAGAAACTGTGTATTAGCTAATACACAGTTTCTAGCACTACTTTGTTAAATGTTGTACGGGTCAATAATGTCAATTGCTTTACAAAAACATTATTATTAGTAATTCTAATTTCTCTATTCTAATTTAAATTACTAAGCATTATGAGTCGAAAATAAATACTGTTTTTAACTAGAATTTGAATCCAAGCCAGAGGGAAAAATTCATAGATAAGTCATGCATCAAAACAATGATTTTGACTGTTCTCTCATAGAAACTGTGGACACCCCGTGTGGATATCTTGGTCTTGTTACAGTTAACAAATTCAATTGAAACTATCATATATAATACGTTTGTAATAAGCTAAGGCATTTTATAGCTAATATTATAATTCTTAATAACCACATACCATTCAAAGTTAAGTAGATGATTTATAACTCATTAGCCGAATCTTTTATAAAATACGGGCTCGGTAATTATGGGCGCATATATAGAACACATCTGAATCATATACCTATGTATATAAGCTACAACTAAAAATTCTTAAACACATAGTATCTCCACATAAAAGGAAATATTTCCAAGTGATAATGTTCGACTATTTAAACACAACAATTTAAATATAGCTTACTCAAAGAACAATTCTTTAATTAAAAATTTACTGAATAAATATACACGCGAGCAGTCGCAAAAAAACAGTTTAATACTGCCCGTGCTAATAACGTCTACGGAAAACTCTCAGCTATTTATTGAATTCCCCAATAAATAGCAAATTACCTTCTAATTTACGTAATAACATTACACGAGAAAATATTAAAACAAAATCAAAATCTTACTTCATACTAAACACTGACTTTGACACTGAGAAATGAACTTACCAAGCATCTAGTTATTTAATTATATATGTTATCAAAATTATAGAATTAGCCCGATTTTTAAACTATTTGTAAAGCAATGTAATATTAAGTAATTTAATATTAAGATTAAGTGTAATAATGATTTCTTATATTTACGCGGACACTACACATTGAATAAAACTATTTTTACGGATTTTATCGTGTTTAATTAACTTATTTTATATTTCTTACGAAACGTAAGGAATATAAAATAAGGAATATAAAATAAGTTAATTAAACACGATAAAATCCGTAAAAATAGTGTTATTCAATTAAGTGTAATATCAAAGGAAGTCAAAATTTTTCAACTGTCACAAGCTACATTTATCTAACTTATTTTATTTTGTTAATTAGAGGCCAATTTTGGCTTACGAATTTCAACAAAAAGATAATTAAATACATAAGACAGTTGTTATAATAATTATTCTTTGATTTCAGACATAAAAATCATTTATAAAGGAAAATATTTCTGCTGCGTAGTTGTGAGCTGTCAAAGCATAACGACAACTTACAATTTTTATCAATATGGAATAAATCCAGGGAAGTATTATGATAATATTTCATTTGTAGATGAACGATGCGGGGTACAGCACATTTCAAGTCAATATAATATAAAAACTTTTGAGCGATGTGTTTTGAGATCTGTTTACATTTTTTAATGAATATCTCCGCTCTGCTACATTAACAGCCAGATTTCCTACAGTGTCAAAATTGTACCGACGGTAGGCTGTTTAAAGATAAAAGGGGATTAAATATACATATTAAACGATGCCATAGTAACAGTATTTAGGCTTCACGGCCTACCGTGGAAATTCATAACTCTATTAGTGATTCAACTGATGACACAAAATTTTTCCTTTTCTTCGGAGCAAATTTACAATTATCATCGTAATGTACCAGTGGTTAAAAGAATCCCTAGAGGTGCGAGGATGCAGCTTGCTAAAGCATTGCCATGCACTATTCAAAATTGTTTCACTAATAGTGAAAAGAGTTGGCAAAAATTATTTACTTTCGCATATTCCCATTTTCATTTTGATAAAACAATAAATAAATCAATTACGTCTCAACTAAAAGAGACATCTTTTCTAAATTTAGATTACCAGATTAATACTCATTTATCTCGACCTTGTCCTAAATTTGATTTAAAAAAAGTAGTTGAGTCGAAAGTAATGGACGGTGACTTAAAAAATGCATTCCGTATTTTATTCTCAGATGACGTGCTGGCTCCTCGCAATGTTAAATATCTGGAAGGCCTTCGTCAGAAGCATCCTTCGGTCAATCCTTCTCAAACTCCTTCTTTACCACTGTCTCCCAACCTTTACAAATTTCTGACAAAGACACTTAAGAAGCAATTATGTCATTTTTGAATGGCTCCGTTGGCAGCATTGACGGAATTACGCCCCAACAACTTAAAAATCTTGTAAGCGCTTCTGCCGGTGACGCCGGCGGAGTACTATACTAGACTAATGATACTACAAAATTATGTCATTTTATGCTTTCTACCAGAAAGCAATGTTATGTTGTTAATGTTAATCCAAATTTCATTTCATTCTTATATCGGGCAAGATTATGGGCCTTCTAAAAAAAGGATAACGGTATCCGTCCTATTACTGTTGATTCCACATTTCGATGCTTAACTTCAAAATTAACGTGCAGACACATAATCTCTATCATTATAAGACAAAATTTCAGCCTACTCAACTAGGCTTTGGTACTAGAGGTGGCTGTGAGGTGGCGATACATTCAGTGCGTACATTTTTAAGAAACTCTGATGCAGATGTTCTTGTGAAGGTTAACCTAAGGAATGCTTTTAACTCCATCGAAATGGTAACCATGCTGAAAGAAGTGGCTAACAATACCCCCGAAATTTACGTTTGGTAAAGTTACAGTCAAAATACTAATTTGTTTTACAAAAACCACATTGGCGATTCTGCTGTCGGTGTTCAGCAGGGTGATCCATTAGGTCTAACACTTTTCAGTTTGGGAATTCAATCCATTATTTCAAATTTGAAATCCAAGTTGAATGTCTGGTAATTGGACGACGGTACACTGGGAGGTAGAGTAGATGACGTCCTCAGTGGTCTTACTCGAAATTTCAAAAATATTGGTCTCGAACCAAATAGCAATAAATGAGACACTCTAATTCAAAAATTAAATCATATTTCTCCAGGAATAAAAACTGTCAGTACGGAACGCTATACCTGCTAGGTGCCTCGTTGTATTTCGATGGCATTTAATGTGTTTTAAAAACAAAATTTGATTAGTTTCTAAACCACGTTGACAAATTGTATAAGTTAAACCCGCACATTGCTTACTATTTTAAAATATCATCTGACTTTACAATATGAAATACCTAGATTTACATACTTACTCCGCTCGAGTCCAGTCTCTTTTTTTTATAGGAAAAACGTGACAAGCGAGCACACAGTCCACCTGGTGGTTAGTGGTTGCTGTGGCCTATAGACATCTATCCTCGATTGCGAATCAAAATGCAGATGCATTGTCAGCCAGAAGGACTACGATGGAATGCCTCTTTTCCAGTAAAAAGGGCTTTCGGTTATCTAAACTGACATACGAAACACAGCAGCATAAAGCTGCTATTTTACGCTGGTATTCCCTAGATGTAACTTAAAATACAACAACCTGGACTCAAGCAACTTTACCTATAAAATTAGGTGGTATTGGTGTGAGAAAACTATCTGGCGTTGCATTGCCTGATTTCCTTGCTTCCGTGCATAGTGTCAGTGACTTATGTAATATAATTTTAAATAATTAAGTAGACCTGTGCTTTACTACGGAGGCAGGGCAGACATAGTGAAAGCTCGGTCCTGGCGAAAATGTACCACTGGAAGTTCACCAACAAAAACAGTGGGATATTCCGTTGGTACAGAGCATGCGGAAAGATTTGTTTCATTATTTCCATAGTGACCAAGATCAGGCGTCTTCTAGCTGTTTCGACGAATCTAGTCATTGATTACATGATTTACCATCAAGTAATCTCAGCACATTACTTGATGGAAAAAGCTTGCGCATCGCCGTAGGAATCCGACTAGGGGCGGCGATTTGTCAACCTCATCAGTGCCCCTGTGGTAGCACCGTCAACAAGTTTTGGCTCTACGGACTTTCATGTAAGAAAAGTGCTGGTAGGTTTTCACGGCACGGGTCTTTGAAGGATGTCATCCGAAGGGCTCTTGTCTCTATAAATATTCCCTCGGTTTTAGAGCATTGTGGAATATTTAGACACGATGGCAGGAGACCCGACGGTGCGACATTGTTCCCTTGAGAGAGGTAAAGCCCTAGTGTAGAATGCTACTTGCTCTCTCTCACTCTTTCTCATCTCAAGGGTACCTTGTTTAGAGCCGGAGCAGCATCAGAGAAAGCTGAACTAAGTAAATGGCGCAAATATGAGTTTCTGAGAGATGACTATTATAGATACCATTTTCTATAGAAACTATGAGTTCGTGGGGTCCACGTGCGGTGAAGTTCCTAAAGGAAATCTATCTACGACTGGCCGTTGCTATTCAGCGAGGAAATGCAGCTAGCGTTCTTTACACGATACCACGGGGAGTAGGACTGTATGATAATTAAGTTGTTAGTTTTATTTTTTTTATTATAGTTTTTTAATATTGTATATAATAAAATATTGTTTATGTAATATTACGTATATTCTATTTCTCTTTATAAAACCACATGGAAATATCGATGTACATAACAGCGTTATTTACAAACCTTTGTGGTTTATAGATGCTATTTTACTCATTCTACTGTATTCAAGATGGTAATGATAAATAAATAAAAAATAATACTCGTAAGTTATGAATCTAGTTATAGATTTTTTATTCAATATAGATTTTAAGTAATACATATTTAAAGACTTAACATAGTCAGTATGTGAAGAAACAGCAAGAAACTCAGCGGGACTTTAAAAAAAAGCAGTTTACAGTAACGCATTTTGTTACATAAAGAACTATTTAACTATCATATTAGAATTAACTTGGTAGCGACAAACCATTCCCAGAGGTTATTATCGTTCAAAGGTATAGGAATTGTATAATAAAGAAATAAAGTTTCAGGGCCACATTGAATGAAATTTTTCATTTCATATTTTCAATTAGAATTTTTGTCTTTCTACAAAAGCGCCTTTAAAACCGAAGCGATTCTTTTTTTTGTTTCCTGTAGTAAAAACTCAATTTGAAAATAAACTCCAATGCAAACAGCTATAGCAGCAGAACATGACTAAAAAGGAAAACAAAGTTTATAAATTATTTTCTACTAAACTACACACCATTTGAAAACAGATTATTTGCTCTTTTATGCAAATATCAAGGCAGGAAACGTATTTGCAATGCATATTTTCCTATGTATGAATATAAAAAGACTTTTTTATATAGAGTTCAGAAAATGATTACACATTTTTCTACATAATAGCTTACATTTTCGAAAATTACTTGTATAATATCGACATTCAATAAAATAATATTAACATTTTATATAATTAGTTTATTGTTTTAAATTATTGTATATATTACCCTGTGGCGAAGTAAGAATATCCACTACCCCATATCGGCTCTAGGGAGTGGTAAGAGGCGACAGAGATAAACAATCCAGGAGATGAGCAGCAGCGCTTTCCTAATAACGACTACAAAATAAAAAATTACGGTTGCCAACCTGCATGCCGAGCGTGGCAACTATTCAGCAGTGGAATTTAATATACAGTCTATCTATCATCTATTTTTCTAACGATAAGTGTCAATATTTAGCCGAGCGAGCGAATTTTCTTAAGACGAAATCATTTAATGCATTATAGACAGGCACGATACCACAATAGGAGACTACGCTCGATCATAAAACGACGTGTAAAAGTGTAAAAATGTGTTAGACCAAGTAAATCATGTTAGCGGAAACATTCACCAAATCACGAAAATGTGACTAGTTAATAAGAGAGTAATATTTTCATATATTTTGACTGGATAAAAAGATCAATAAATATAACTGTATAATTACATTACTACGTATTATTGTCTCCAAGATTTTATATAAAACCGACATTGTTGATTTTATATACATTTTTACGGCGGTCTTATATATATTTAAATCGAATTCGATGATAAAGTGATTTTATATTTTTAGCGTTAACGTTCTAATATTTTCTTTAAATTTTTTGAACATTGAAATAAAATAAATTAATTTTTTATTCTCTGTATTATATTGTATTATATTTCTGATTTGTTTCCCTCTGTCACCTCTGGAGACACAAACCTGGATGATATGGGTAGTGTAGTGAATATTCTTACACCGCCACTTCACGGTAAATCATTATGCTTTGTATATATCATGCATATGGCATTTAATTTTATTTAATTCATTTCCATGTAACTTTATTTTAAACTAGCTTTTACCCGCAACTTCGTCAGAGTGAAACTTAAACAAAAAACCTGCAGCACTTTGCAACACTGCAAGGGTGTTTGGGTGAGAAATTCAATTATCAAAAAACCACTTCAACTCAGATTCATGCTTTTATCTCGAAAAATATCGATTGTTTAAAATCAAAATTAAAGATCTTTACGTAAAAGTTTATGCTGCATCACTCCTATTTCTTGTAGAAAATCCATTATATATATATATTTGTTAGTAGTTCTTGCACATACACTTGGGCACTGTAATCGTATACAAATCGTATCGAGATAAAGATGGGTAGTCCCCGAGACTGGCCGCCGTAATCAAAACTTGATCTGGAAGATATTGTTATTATTATTATATGTGTAAGAGCTCCGCACATTAAAATTACAAACGGATTCTTTTTTGACAATACCTACTTTTAGTGAGAAAATATTGGATCGTTTTATGTTTCAATTCAGCTTGTTTAGAACAATATACATTGTGTAGAATAAATACATCAATAATTGTAATAAATTAATACATAAGCAAAACAAAATAGTTATTTTTTTTTAAAATATTGTCATAAAATACAAATCAAGCGATGAAATTATTAAGGTCTAAATCCTTATAATAGACTAGAAATTATGTTAAAATAATGTTAAGGTAATCGAATACTATCATAAACAAAGTCAGAAACATTATGAAAACATTTTTTGTAAAAAAAAAAATTTAGATTAATTTTGAAACCACTCTTGTACAGATAACATTTTAGATAATCTATTAAATAAATAAACCAAGTGATATTATGAGGAGTGCAGTATAATTAAAAATAATTATATTTTTTTTTTATATTTTGTTAATTATTTTTTTAATCTTTAAGTGCCGACGTGCATTTTTTGTAAAGTTAGTACCGACGTGAGATCTGAGAGGCCGCGTATATTATGTAGTATTTTTTAAAGAAAGTGATGATTTAAATATCCGTCTTAACAATATGATGAAAAGTAAAGGGTTTTAAGTAAGAATGAGTATAAAAAGAAATTCAACTTTATTAAATTTTTAAATATAAGAGTACAATAATATTTGGCTTGAATTTTGGGGAAAAATCCGACTATTAGATATAAAGAATCAAAACACGAAGAACAATCTTCTCAGAATAACAAAAAATAGTATTTATTACTTATTACTTATATAACTTTTATAAAAAAAATTAAGTAGGGACATACACCTTCTGAAAAAAATTACCACAGTCCAACTACACCTTAAAATCTAATCTCAGGTAAGGCACACTTGTTTCGCGCACTGTAAAGAAACGTGTTTTTTTGCACGAATAGCATCTATATATCTATTTTCTATTCAGTTTAGGTTGACATGAGAGACAAGTCTTTCGTGTCTTGTCTTCCTCCGCTTCATCTTCAGATGTCTCTGGCTTATCAGAACCAAGTACTTTTGCCAAACTCATCCTTAGTTCACGGGCTTCAGATCTCTTTGATTACTGTAAATCTATCGCATAACTATTTCTTTTACAACTTGAAGTCTCTATTATATTCAGAATTCACGACATCTGTCAAAATAACAGTTTACCTTAACAAAAAATAAAACAAAACAGATACGTAAGTACTGACGTGCAGCCTGAGAGGCCGCGTCGGAATTTCAAATCGTAATTACTCACCAAATGCGCGTGAAACGTCACCACTTCCTGCTCCGACGTTAACGTGAGCTAAGTCCTTGCAGCTACTTAAAAGCGGGGATCGGTATTACTCGGGGAAACGGGGGAATAAACTAACAAGTCAAGTGCCTGTCAGGGCCTCACAGGCCGCACGTCGGTACTTAAAGGTTAAATATAGTCATAATCTAAAAAGGCATCTTTTTTAAAAACTCCAAATAAAACATGAATTATCTTAAGCATTTATTACATTATTCAATTTTTAGAAAATCTAATTAGGAATTATTTTGGAAAATGTAATCGTAATTAGAACCGACAGGATCCGATTTAGTTAAAGTCCCGACCGCTCTACTTTCTGAATTGTCTACAATATAGGACAGTTTAATCGCAACATTACGATTTAGAATGACCAGACGGCGCCCGCGCTTTGATCTAAGCGGATGTCTTGACTGCGCGTGTGACATTTGTTTGCGATGGCGAGTGAAGCGACAGAATTGAGCAATGATTCGTGTGGCAGCATGTCCACAGAAAAAGAGGTGTTATTACAAATTATAGACCTGTATAGGGAAATGCCCTATTGGTATAATAAAAATGATAAAAACTATTTAAACAAAGCAATGCGTGAAGAGGTCTTCAAGGTGTTATTAAATATTTACATATCCAATGACAAGTATTCTTTAACCCAGCATTTTCTCTTTTTTCTTTTTTAATATCCATTATTCCCACCATGGCTAAGGTAAGTCCTATTTTCTGCTGTTTTGATAAATGCGGCGCTATCGATCAAACGTGCAACCCCGTGGGTACTTCTTTTACGAATGTGTTTCGTCACGATTTAGAATTCAATTAAGTGTAATGTGATCACTAGCTTCCAAGTTAGGTTCCTTATTAGATTTTCTAAAAGTTGAATAATGTAATAAACGCTTTACCTTAACGTCAAAAGACATATCGCTCTCTCCTTATCATTTATGTTTGCATTTCAAAAAGATTTCCGTTATTAAAACTTAGAATTAACAATAACTTTAAGTCATAAAAACCTATATTAGTTACTTTTTCATATTTTCTTAGTGCATATCTACGATAATTGTACTGAAACGTTTTTTATATTGTGGAATTATGAGCACATGTTATTATTTCATTTGGAATAGTGATGAAATTTATACATTTAAAATTAGGCCTAAAGTACTTAAGCTTTTAAAACCAAAAAATAAGATTATTATAAACGAACACAGTCTCGGGCACAGCTAGTTTTAAATTTTTATTAATCATGCTAAATGCGGTATTGTCTGTTGTATAAAATACTGTACAGCATTGTTCGGAATATTACAAATTATAATAATCACCTTTCATGAAACAAATACAACATGAACAAATTTTATCTCACACAGAGTTTTGTTTCACGTTCAAAATAAAGGTAAATATTAGCTTCGTTTTAATATTTTATGTGCTGTGTGTACTTATTACTTTCAGCAAAAGCATTTACAAAATATATTCAAAATTCATATAGAGATTTATTTTCGTTTATGGTACGATAAAAACCTAACAAGTTTTGTGCATCGACGATCACTGTTAAAATTGTTAATTAACTACTTCGAAATAATAAAGTTTCAGTCCAATATGGGCACTGGTCTTCTTTAATTTCCGGGGAATAACTTATTTATTTAAATTGGTGTACCAAAAATAATAAACTTACTTATCTCTCATTAAATAATATTAGATACATAATAAAAATAAAAACATTTGACAAGAGTATGTATATTATGCATTTGTTACTTGTAAACTTAAGTAAAAAGTTATGAAGAAGTTAGTAAACCGCCGCACTGCCGCATTACGTTACGAAATTCATGTTTTCGAAATGTTTTGTTTCCAGTTATGCAGATTTCCTCACAAAGAATACCGGCAATAAAATGATATAAAAATATCTAAATGTTTAACTAAATGTCAGATTCCTATATTCAAATAACATTTTGTTCTCAGTAACGATCCGTATTGTTTCACACGACATACAGTTGTTGAATTAGTATTTGGTTAAGAAGAAGGTTTTAACGCACTTTGAGTACAGTAAAACAGCTAATAATGGATAACAAAGCGTTTTTTGTTTTAAATTTAGTATTACTAAGAAGCATTACTATGAAACTTACGTGAAAACCTAAGCTCTGGAAATCTACGCCGTATTTGATACTGCATTCAACAAATGCAAGTGTCATGCCTGGCGATTACAGCAAATCTTTCGTATTGTTAGAGAGGCACATGTCAATTGTCTAGCTGTGTAGTAAGAATAAAAAGATAACTTAAATATTTTTTATAGAATAGGGGTGTAAAACAAGCAGTCCACCCGTTGATAAGTAGATTCTGTGGCTCATAGATACATCTATCCACTATTCAGAATTAAAATGCAGATGCGTTGTCACCCCTAAGTACTACGATGACTCTTTTCCACAAAAAATGTTCTCCGACTCTTTACACCCACCAAACGAAACACAGCAACATTATTTTGTGTTGTTTCACGCTGGTATTCTGTGAGAGCATGGTCCTTCTTTGGTCTCTATTTGTGCCACAAACATTATATAGCTGCAGATAGTGGCTCTTTCAAAGATATAATTTATGCAGGGTTATTTTTCAAAGAGTAGCCAAATTTTAATCTTAAGTTCTAATATATAAATTAAAAAAAAATTGAAAATACGAGCACTATTTACTCGTAATTTCAATTTTTTTCTGACTTTTATCTGAAATTATCCCAACGTGAATGTGATTTATAGCTAAGAACTACACTGAGTGCGATTCAATTCACAACGTTTTTGCCGATCGATCGACCCTTACGAATGTGTGCGTGCGTAGTAATAATGCATTACCATGCATTTTGAATTTAAAAGATAAAAAGGACAGAATTTTTGAGATTATTTTTAATTAATTTTTCCTCACTATTTGGTATTTACATATTCTTATACCTTCTCTACAAATTTGGCCCGTTTTTGCAAAATAAGCCCGTATATTAAATAATTTCAAATCTTAACTAACTTTTACATGAATTTGAAGAACAAAAAATAAAATGCGCAATATTTCACTTGTCTACTCCTGTTTAGTTCGGAAAATCGAAGGCTTGACATCTACTTCACCAAATTTGTCTGTGGTTGCTACAGGTTACGGCGAATTTCAGTATTTGCCAGCATCAATTTTGCTTACTGTGCTTAGTTAAAGACCAAAGTGCTGTATCAAACCAAGGTTTAGTCGAATATTGTTTTAACCCATGTTATTTCTCAGTAGACATATACCTTAATTCTATTTCATTATAGTATGGTTAATATATTGTGCTGATATAGTTTAAGGAGAGAATTCTCATCTTTTATTAAAAAATTGTGAGAACAAGACTTCAATATACTCGTATGTTTTAGAATAAATTTTAATTCCCAATCCGAGATAGGCCCTTTTTACTAGTAGCGAGGTATTCTATCTTAGTCATCAGGGGTGGCAACGCATCAGCATTTTGATTCTTAATCGATGATAGATTTAAATGTCTATGGACCACACCATCCACTTACCATCTGTGCTTGTTTATCACACTTTATCATCATCATCATTACAGTCCTTCACAAGTCCACTGCTGAACATAGCGCACCCTTAGAATTATACAGACCCAATACGAAATTTTGATATTTTGACTTTCCGCCACAGAACGACCTAAATGATCATCTGCATCGACTTTAATTAAAACAGTGACCGATTTATGAGTAGAAAAGGACAAACACAATTTAGGTCTTTATCGCTCGGCCCCTGTTCCCCGCGCCCTCTCGGGTTTAGAGTGACGCAATCAGTAATGTGCCACGCGTCATAAGTGAAAGTCGCTAAGTGTTTGTTTTTGTGGAGACCTAATCCGGATTCAGTCTTTACATTATTGAAAAATAAGGTATGTACACGTTACTTTTTTGATAAAGTAAAGACCCATTTTGTAATAAGTCCATGTTATAGCAAAAATGTTAATTGTGTACAAGACTTATTATTGTTTAAGTCCATCTTTAACTGAAAATATATAACAATTAAAGACTCAATCATCCTTTGGTCGTTATAATTATAAAATACTGTGCATTATAAAAACTTATTCGTGATTAAGGCTTTCTTGTAATAATAGTTATAGTTTTTAAAAGTCGTATTTATCGAAATGTCTATCTGGTAATGAAATTGTTTTGTTTCTTCTATTGAATGTGACAATTGTAGTTCATATTTTTTTTACATTTTAGGTGAAACAAGTCAAAACATGAAGAGAAGAGTAGATTATATTTTAGAAAAAGTCAATTTCAACAGTAAAAACCAGGTAAACATACTTTTTTCGTATTATTATTCTTGTTTTTACCAAAACAGTAATTATTTTATGCAATAACCTTCTTAATACCCTTATTTCTAGGCACATGCTAATAATAATACGGAAACATCACAAAATTACCAAGATAACTGTGTTCGTATGGTATGTACCTTAGTAATATATTTGAAACAGATTGGTGTTGAATTGATGGATATCAAAAATTAAAATATTATATTTTCAGACTGACACAAACAAAGAAAATAATATTCTGCCATTTAATTCATCTTGTGAGGAGTATCCAGATAAATTATCATTCAACCAGATGGATCAAATTGTTGCAGAGGTAAATACACACATCAATAGTGTCAATAGATATTATTTTATTGTATTAACATCAGAACTTAAAACTATTCGCGGTATAGAAAAAGTTTGGACTTACGTGGGTAAAATCGTAAAGAACAGCTGCTAGTATTAGGTAGTTACCAAACAGTTTCCTCAAGGTAGATGTTGTGTGTACTTTGACTTTTATACTGACATAATTTAATCCAATTTTTATTTGTTAAAAATTTACTTTCAGGTTATCCCCGAAACAAATAATAAATCATTAACGGATAGCCCCTCCATAATAGAAAACTCTCCGAACCGATCCATTCCATACTTTGACCCAAAGGTGCTTTGTGTAGTTGACACCAACAAGGTGAGTTTTCAATTGACAATATAAATATTATGTGGTTTATTTCTTCTTCTATTTAAATGAAATAATATTATTTCCAGCTACAAACGAAAATGCAAATCCAGGAATTTACTATAGTTTTAGAACCAGAGTTGAACAATTCTGAACAGTCACATGTACCTACTAATGAAAAAGAATACCCACCGTCAAAAAAGTCATATCGTGATTCGTCAACATCATCTGACAGTACTACTTCTTCTTCAAGTAGATCTTCATCATCATCGTCGTCGTCTTCTGATGCTCACACCAATTTTTACAAAAATATATCAAATACCCATTTATCCATAGATGAACCTTCCACATCCAACTTGACGGGTCAAGTTACACGCAAAAATACAAAGAATTACCATCAGTCACCCATTCATTCAAATGAAAGTGATGTAGACTTAAGTGACACAGACCCAACTTATACTCTTGATAGCTCTCGGTCTAGAAGAACTACTCGTTTATCCAGCAGCAGTTCTTCGTCTTCAGCCAACACTGCCCTCGAATTGACTAAAACTTCCGAGACAACTAGAAAATCAAGAAAACGCATACGAAATCCATCAAACTGGAAGCAAAATGTTGCAAAAATCTTAAGAAACACTGGAAAGGCTTATGTTTCATGTACCACTAAAAAGGAAGTATCGGCCCGTGTCATTAAAGATGCTTGTAAATGTAGACTTAAATGTCCAGAAAACGTCGTTGATGCAGACAGAAAAACGTTGTTTGATAAATATTGGTCATTAGGCAACATAGAACTACAAAGATCTTTCATACGAAATTGCATGATGGAAATTAAGCCAAAGTACAAATATAGTAATTCTGCTAAACCTAGACTACCGAATAATGCATTTTATTTCACAATAAATAACACCCGAATTCGGGTATGTAAGACTTTCTTCATTAATACTCTGGGAATATGCGATCGTCAGATCAGAACAGTAAAAAAGAAGACTGACCCACAAGGATTCTTAACTACCGATATAAGAGGTAAGCACGTGTCAAGACAGCCTATAGATCCAGCACTCATTGAGAATATTAAACAACACATAAACTCAATTCCAAGAATAGAGTCTCATTATTTGAGAACAGCAACTACCAGAGAATACATCAGTGGGGATAGAACCTTGACTGACATCTGGAAAGATTTTGATAAAATTCAAAAACAAGAAGGTAAACCTTCTTGTGACTATTGGATCTACTATGAAATTTTTACAAAACAATTTAATATTAGTTTTTATCAACCGAAAAAAGACAGATGTGATTTATGTCTAGACTATGAAATTGCAACGGTGGATCGGAAAACAAAAATAAAAGATAAATACGATGAGCACCTTAAAGAAAAAAATTTGTGTCGCCAAGAAAAACGCCTAGACCGCCAAAACATCAATGATACATTCATTTGCTCTGTTTATGATTTACAAGCTGTCATGCAGTGCCCTACTGGAGACATTTCTTCGTTATTTTACAAATCAACACTCAATTGTCTAAATTTCACTATAGTAGAATTAATGGCTAAGAAATCAGAAATACCTAAAAAACGTAAAGTAAATGAAGAATACAATGAAAATGACATAGGTGCTTACAGTGACGTGTACAGCTACTTTTGGGATGAAGTGCAAGGAAACAGGGGAGCTAATGAAATAGGATCGTGTATTCTAGACTATCTGAACAACTTAAATGAACAAAATCCGAATAAAAATCTTCATGTCACTTTTTATTCGGATAATTGTTGTGGACAGAATAAAAATAAGTTTATAATAACGTTATATTCTTATGCAGTTACTCATTTTGAAAACATAGAAACCATCACTCACAAATAATTCATCAAGGGACATTCACAAAACGAAGGGGATAATGTTCATAGCTTGATTGAGAAAGAAGTTAAAAAAAAAACAAAAAAGGTGGACCAATTTATGCACCATATCAATATGTAACTCTGATTAAAAATGCTCGTAAGAATGGGAAACCTTTTACCGTTAAAGAGTTAACATACGAGTTTTTCACTAATTTAAAGGCACTTCAAGAACTATGGGGATATAATTTTAATAAAGATGATGATAAAAACAAAGTTATTTTGAACGACGTAAAAGTTTTGCAGTTTAATAAAGCCGAACCATTTATCTTCTCTTATAAAACTTCGTACAGTCAAAGTGAGTTCAAAAAGGTTAACATAAGGAACAAACGTAAGAAAATGATGAGTCCAGAAGAAATAACTGTGACCAAAGCATTTTCACAAAGACTAGAGTTAAGTGAACGTAAGAAAAAAGACTTGCGCGATCTCATTAATAAAAACCTAATTCCTAGTTATTACGCAGATTTTTATAACTCTATACTGTAATTTTTTGTTATTAAGAAAGTTTTAAGTATTAAGTTCCAAACAAGTTCCTTAATGATTGTGATAAGCTTATCATAATATATACCTAATTATTAGGCAATTTATATCAAAGATTTAAGTTTTGTTATGCAAAGTTTATTGATAAATTATTTACCATGGTTGTGATGATTGATAATAATAATAAAAGTAGATTTTTAAGCTAAAACTCTTTGTAAGTTTAATTTTTAATAAAACATTTTATTCCTTATGTTGTTTTTTATGTGTGGAATATAAAATTACCTTAAATAATTTAACTATTATAGTGTCTTATTTGTGAATGTAACGCATCTTACAGTCAAAACTCAGAAATATAGAGACCTAAAACATAAAAGGTCTTTTTAAAAAATCCAATTTCATTAAAATAAAAACCTAAAATGCACCATGATTTAAAAATGTTTTAAATATTATAGTTTTATTTATTTAATTTCATTAATTTATTTAAAATCATCTAGGTAAATAACTAAAGTTTGATATAAAAATAACAATTTCATAATATTTTCAAAATTCAGTCGAATATCTTTTGTTTTCTACAAGAATGATAGACTTGTGAATCTTTATGCCACGCTTACCAAAAATTTGCGTTTCCTTGTTGAGTCTCTATAATTCTAAGGGTGCGATAGGTCTCCTCCAAAAATACCACAAAGTACGGCCCCGAGCCCCCTACATCCATTGACTACCTGCATGTCTTATACTTATTCTATATAAAAAAGGCCCATGATCAGCAGTTGAATTTGACGGACCGATAAAGTAAAAGAAAGAAAGACCATTTGATAGAAAACATAAATGGAAAACACATAACACTCTTGTCTGAAAACGATACTATGAATTGTATTGTTCAATATACCTAGTTCTCTTTTCCTGAACTGTAAAGAGGCTTGTATGCAGGATGCATTAAAGTAATTATGGGCTGTTATTTTAGTTATCGGTAGATTTTTTATACATTTTCCAGGCTGAATGGACTTATTTAACACAAGAACCTCTAGCGATGATTTATAACACCTCTTGCTTTGCTTTGATTAGTTTTTCCACCGTAAAGAGAACCGTCGAAAACTGCAGTTCGTGAACGCTTACAACTAACTTCAAACTATATTTCTATTATTATTATATATTCCGGATATAATTATAAGATAAATTATGAAAAGACTGTTAAGAAGCCCTCAGGGTTCTCCACGATTTATCACTAAAAATACTGTGCTCTTAATAAAAGCACGTAATTTTACGTAATGAAAAAATTACACGTCTGTTTGTTATTTAATTATGTTGATGACTTCGGTTTCGGTACGAGTGGAACATTTCATGTGAGGGGTCACCGGAATACAAATATTTACTTTCTGTAAGCCATACTGTTAATTTAGGTATTCGTAAATATTTTTATTTAATAATGTAATATATTACATGTTTACTTAAGTTGAATTGACAACTTGGACTTTTTATTTTATAATTTTTATTCATAATGGAACTTTGAATTGAACACGCTTCTGCGAAAATGTTGTATAAGAAGGTGTTACTTATGTAAGATTTACAGCAATATGCTATCTGAAATTGAATGATTTTTATCAGTTTCAGCTAGATCCTTCATTATTTTTATAATCACGGAAAAGCCTATTTATGGAAATGGGTTTCCATGTCGTAGGAAGGATTTACATTTTAATCGTCACACTTGGTTGGTGGATTTATTTAAGTTAATTGATGAGAGCAACTATACTATGATCTTCCTATAGCACATGCGTGCTATAGGAAGAATATAGTAAGAATGGCTATATTTGACGGCTCTATGGCGCAGTAGCTTAGCAATGACTTGCTGCGCTGGGGGCCGCGGGTTCGAATCCTGCACGGAACAAGTATATGTATAACCTACAGATAATTGTTTCGGGTCTGGATGTTTGTCCTTGTGCAATTTGTGTTTGTAAGCTGCCTCTGCGATACAGGAGAAAACCTTGAACTAAACAAAACAAAGACTGAAATATATGTATTATCTGCTATTCATGCATATTATCCGTACCTATATGTGTAGTAGTAGTGAAAGTAAAAACCTACCAGATCTTGGTTCACTTTCCAAATATTTAAAAACTTATTGAAATGTAGCAAATAATCGCTGTAACTGTATAAAGTATGGAGATTAAAATGATAAAAGAACTAGAGATTAAAATGATTTCAAAAGATATCACAATAGAAGTAATTACTTATTCAATTTCTTCAATTTTATTTTTACGAATAATACAAATTAAAAACAAACTCACTCGATAGACTTATCATGTTAAATTTAAAGGTACAGCCATTATATGTTTCACTGCGGGCACAGGTCTCCTCTTATTTTTGAGAGGATTTTATGGCAAGGAAATGTCCGCCACGCTGCCCGAAAGCGTGTTGGCGAACTTCACATGTCTTCGAATTTTTTTTTCTTATTTTCAGACATGCAGATTCAATTTCTTCAATTTTATTTCTACGAATAATACAAATTAAAAACAAACTCACTCGATAAACTAATCATGTTAAATTTAAAGGTACAGCCTTTATATGTTTCACTGCGGGCACAGGTCTCCTCTCATTTTTGAGAGGATTTTATGGCACGCTGCCCGAAAGCGTGTTGGCGAACTTCACATGTCTTCGACTTTTTTCCTTATTTTCAGACATGCAGATTTTCTCACGATGTTTTCCTTCACCACCGAGCAAGTGGTAAATCAGCACTTAAATTTCAGTTAACAATTTTATTGGTGCCGGCAAGCATCGAACCTGGGTTCCTCGCGTACTGTGAATTTTACAGCAAGCGCTTAGTCCCTGAACTACCACGGCTCTGTTTGAGCTACCACGGCTCTTCATTTATTCTGGACTAATATTTACCCATCATATGATCACTACAGCTCCTAAAAAGTCCTGCATATGCTACACGTAGGCCTCCGCAAAGGAACACCTGTATTCATCGTATCCTGTATCTTTAACCACGCCATTACTCCTACCGTGGACCATACCCGTGCACTTCGCATACCAGTACGAGACTGCCATTTGATAACCATTCTCTCCCGTCGGTTGTCGGCTACTTGTAATGCTATTATTACCGTAAAATGTAATTTATGCATTTTCAAAGATAAAAGCAAATTTAGCGACATCAAAAACTTCCAAATTCGCTAAGCCGTTAAGGCACCATAGCATGGATCACTAAGAAACAGACATGCCTCCATTTAGAAATATAACCCCTCTTCTGTGCTAGTCACGTACTAAGAGAGGTCATTCGAAGGATTCAACTCGGCTGGGCAGCGAAACTACGACACATCTTCTTGTCAGACATACCTCAAAACCTTAAAACGAAATTGTACAATCAGTGCGTGTTGCCAGTGATGACTTACGGATTTGAGACGTGGTCCTTCACTGCTGGCCGTATGAGGAAGCTAAAAGGTCGCTTAGCGAGCTATGGAGAGGGCTATGCTCGGGGTTTCTCTGCGTGATAAACTTAGAAATGAATATATCCGCAGTAGAACCAGACTAAACGACATAGCCCAACGGATTAGTAAGCTGAAGTGGCAGTGGGCCGGCCATATAGCTCGAAGAACTGAAAACCGATGGGGAAGAAAGGTTCTTGAGTGGCAGCCTCGTACGAGTAGGCGAAGTGTAGGGCGACACCGTACGAGATAGAGTGACGACCTGGTAAGAGATGCAGGAAGTCGATGGATGTAGGTAGCTCAGGACCGTGCTTTGTGGCATTCCTTGGGGGAGGCCTATGTTCAGCAGTGGACTTATGAAAGGCTGTAATGATGAATGATGTTATTTTACAGTACCCGTGTTATCTTCCCGTCGATATCAAAAATAATGGTAATTTCAATTGCTTCAGTACTGGGCGGTGAAAGAAAATATCGTGAAAAATCTTGAATGCCTAAGGATTAAAATATTTCGAGGACTTGTGAAGCTCGCAAATAGTAGTATACTGGAGTTGCAAATATACACAAAACCCTCTCAGACAATGAGAGGGGGCCTAAATGCGTGGTACTAAATTTACAACGTGCTAGTAGATATTTTCTGCCCATTTCCATCGTTAAACAACAGTGTACGTTCACTACGTAACAGTGTGTTGAGTACTATTAAAGCTCAACTCCACCAACATTTAGCACACTGTTAACAAACATTTTGCGCAGAATTCCAATAGTGCACGTAATGAGCTGCAGATGCGTTAGTCTCTGTTTGCAACTGAAAAGTTTTGCGTAAATTTTGTAAGCGTACAATGTAGCATATTTGTAACCAAACATGTTTACATTGATCCTCGATAGCGCTTGGCTTCAGTAAACGGGCAGGAAAACAATTGTTTTATGCTGCAGGTTGTGTCATAATGTAAAGGCTGCTGAAAAAGAAAAGAAGAGCAACTCTTTTATGGGGTTGGGCCTTTTATGGGGTTGGGAATGGGCCACAGCAACCACTTACGATCAGGTGGACTGTGTGCTTATGTGTTACCCGTATCCTATAAAAACAAACGATATGATCTGCTAGATAACACGTTACAAGAAACAATTTTAAAAACAAAATCTGCTTTCAAATTAAGTGCAATAATGTAATTCGTTAACTACATTACAACACTACTCAGCTACCATCCAGTCAGCTTTAAGTTAGCTAAGCATGTATTTGCTGAGAGATGGCTTTCATATGTTTGACTTTAAATTATTAATATAATAATTATGATTTGCCTATAAAACGAACATTTTGAATCATAGGAGAATAGTCGATAAATTCAGCAGGGAGAGGATAAAATACAAACTCATATCATATTGTTGCGCGCCACTATTAATGTCTTGTACATGGCAACACTAGTTATCACTAGCGTCCTCTAGTATCGAGTAGCAGAACTAGGAGTGTCAAGACCCTTCTTGAAATATCGGGACCGATATGTACCCGAACATTCTAGATGTTTCTATAGTAGAAGGTTCTGGAAACTACCTGAGACTGTTTTGCTTTTTGTTAATTTTCTGTTATTTTTTCTTGTTAATTGTTTTTTTCTTTTTTGTTATTACTGTATTTGTGTATACTGTATACTGTTTCTTGAAAACGTGACTTGTTCTTTTTACGTGGTAGAGCCATGCTGCAGCTATATTAGTAGTATAGTTGTAGCACGAATGGATCGGCTCGACCGGGGAAAGACCACGCTCTCACAGAATACCAGCGTCAAATAGCAGCTTAACACTGCTGTGTTTCGTATGGTGAGTGTAGAGAATCGGAGACCCTTTTTACTGGAAAAGAGGCATTCTATCTTAGTCCTCACGGGTGACAACACATCTGCATTTTGATTCGCAAACAAGGATAAATGTAGATTTCTATGGGCCACAGCAACCACTTACCATCAGGTGGACTGTGTGCTCGTTTGTCACACTATCCTATAAAAAAAAGAACAAGACCCTGTTCTTTTGCCGCCGCCCTTACTGTTTAGAGTAAAACGTCGTCCCCCTCCCCTAACATGTCCACAAGAGACGGTTATCGGCGCAGTCCAAGCATCCGTTGCCACTCATGCATGCCTCCCACCACCCTCCGTCGCGGCCTTTCTGGCGGCCACCCCGGCTGCCCCGCAGTCCGACTCACCCGCGTCCCTCGACATGGAGTGCTCCTACTCCGACTCCGGGTCCATGGCGTCGACCTCCCGGAAGATGCCCACCCACGAAACAAAGTCCAGCACTGGTTCCTCAGAGTCATCTGACTTCGACGGAACCGGTGAGTCCGAGTTCACCACAGTATCTTCCAAGCGCGGCAGTAAACGCGCGGCGAAAAATCGCACTTCCCCCGTCCCGGTAGAACTCGCCGCTGCCTTAAGCCCCGCATACCCCGCCGCTGCCTCAACCACTGCAGCTCCAGCTACCATCTCCTTACCCCGCAGCCCCCGCCGCTGCTTCGGCCCTCCTAAACATCCCTCCACCAACAAAGCCGGCATCCCGCTGCGCCCCCATCCTCGCTAAAAATCAGGGCCCGCCCCTTGTCTTCTTAAGAGACAAGGCCAAGTTCACCTGCCTTTCCAAAATCTGTTACGACACAGGTATAAAATATGACCAGGCCACCAACATGGGTGATTAAAATAGTCCCTCAGTCGATCGACGATTATCGCCGCCTTACCAGGCTTTTCACAGCCGAGCGTGTGTCCTACAACACGTACGCTCTTCCAGAAAAAGAGTCAGGATCGTAATCCACGGTGTTCCACTTAAACTCACCAACGAAGATATCCTTGAGGACCTTAAGTCCCAGGGATTCCCAGTCGAGGCTATGCACAAGATGCACATCAACAAGGGCAAGAGGTTCCTGCATACCCTTGTAATTCTGACGAACGTGCCGGAGGCAACAGCCATCTTCCGGTAGGTACGCACAATGTGCGAGAGTGAGGGTCAAGCCCCCACATAGGTGCGGTTTTCCGACGCAGTGCCACCGCTGCCAACTTCTGCAGTCTGGCCACCCTGCAAACTACAGAGGCTGCCCTTGCGCTCCTCATATTCGTCCTAGCAAACAAGCTCCACCGCCGGTCAATGACAGGTCATTACCGGCCCTCCTGTCAAGAATGCCCCGTCAGGGCCTTTCCTAGCCCCTTCAGGACCCCTTTCGACCCTCTCAGGGTCCCCCAAGGCCCTCCAGGGCCCTCTCCGGCCCCTTCCGGGCTTCTTCCAGCCTTCGCAGCCTCCAGTCTTCCCCTGGGGCCTCCAAAATGCCGACCCTCCGCAGACATCTTCCGCCCCTCAGCAAGCACAACCCTCAATGGTTGATGACCTAAATACGGTGTATTCCGCTATTATAAACATCAACATTGGGGAGATTGCCTTCCTAGCACGCAAACTGCGCGCTGCTCAGTTCCCTCAGGAACGTCTCCTTGCTCTTACAGAGCATCATAATCTACTGTTCCCTGTAAATTGATTTTTTTTTGTTAAAAAACATTACCTCCACGCTAGGATTTTCTCCTGTGTCGTGGAAGCAGTTTACAAACATAAATTGCACAAGGACAAACATCCAGACCCGGAACCATTATTTTTAGGCCATACAAATACTTGTTCCGTGCGGGATTTGAACCCGCGGCCCCCAGCGCAACAACTGATTGCTAAGCCACTGCGCCACGGAGCCGTCGTTATATAATTTAAGTTAAATTAAATTAAATAAATTAAAAGATACATTATATAATGACAGAGCACTCTGCTCTCCCAAAATATCAATGTCGTATTAAGCCTACGGGTTTATCGCTTGTATCCTTTAACATTCGCGGGTTGCGAAATAACCTCCCAGACCTTAAGCTCTTTCTTCAAGATCGCGAAGCCGACCTCCTCCTCCTCCAGGAAACGAATCTCAAATATAGGACATTTAAGGCCTTTCCATTCAAAAATTTTCTCTTCTTCGTAATGACAGACCCGACCGCCAAGGCGGCGGTACGGCCAATTATTACAAGAAGACACTTCATTGCTCTCCCATTTCTACTCCGTAGCTTACCAACATGGAAGCCACGGTATGCAGGCTAGCTATGACTGGACATCAGTCCATCGTCACAGCCTCCTGTTACATCCCCAGTGGATAAAAGATAGAAGAACTCATAAAATATTTTGAGGCTATCTTATCTCTAGGCAACACAGTCATTATGTTTGGAGATTTTAACTCCAAGCATACTGAATGGACCTGCCGTACTTCTTCTCAGAGTGGCAAGAAACTGCTTGATATCATGCAGTCTCTTGACCTTACTGTCCACAGTCCCCTCGGTGTCACTCACTATCCCGACAACACCGACCACGCTCTCGATGTGTTAGACCTTGCGTTAGTCAAAGGAATTTCCCTCAATCTCAAGGCAATCGAGACTCTAGACGATCTAGGATCTGACCACCAAATGCTCTCCCTCATTCTTGGTCATCAGCCAAAACTTTCACTAACTGGAAGGGCTTTAAGGAGTCCCTAGCTAAAGTTATGGACTCTCAGGACTCCCCCATCTCCCTATTGTCGGAAATCGACAGTCCCGAAAAAATATACACCGCAGTCGATTCTCTCTCCACCCTTATTAAAATCTTCCCTTAAGAAGAATGAAAGGGTCGTCCCGGTCTGATGATCTTCCCCTACATATTTACAACCTATTGAAAGCCAAGAGAGCTGCTTTTCGGAGAGCAGCAATCTATCCCACACCCGAATAAAGGCGTACCGCCAATCGTCTTCAACGAGAAGTCCGTTTCTGCCTCTCCAAACTTCGAGACTTCGAAAAGAGTAAGCTCATGGAGAATATCTCTCCCTCTCATACAGCGTACTATCAGATGGCAAGAGCCCTCCGCATAGACGCTATCACCAACACTTCCCCTCTCTCCCGTCCCGACGGTACGGTTGTGTTCGAGGACGAGGAAAAAGTTGTGCTTTGCAGACAGCATTGCCGCACAATAGCTCTCAACCCACCGACCCCTCCCACATCCAGACAGTGGAGGATGAGGTCCGCCGCCGGAACTCACACACTCCACAGCCTCTGACCCTATCACTGTGTCCAATGATGATATCTCATTCCTCATCAAAGGACTGAAGCCCTAAAAGGCTCCAGGCGCGGATGGCATCCCCAACTAAGCCCTTAAACACTTTCCTGAGCAGGTGTTAACCCTTTTAGCAATTACCTTCAAAGCCTGCTTCAACCTTAGTTATTTTCCCACTACGTCGAAAGAGGCAACTGGGATTGGTATTCCCAAGCCAGGAAAGCCTCTCAACCTCCCCGCCAGTCATCGTTCCATCAGCCTCCTCAAGGCCATGGGCAAACTCTTCGAAAGAGTCGTCCTCACTCGCATGAGGCTCTATCTGTTTCCCACAGAGGTGACCCTCTTGTCATTCACCACCAATTTGGTTTCTGAGCGAAACATTCTTGTCTTTTACAAGTTCACCGTTTTGTGGAATATATCCTCAGCGGTTTTTATCCTCGTCGTCATAAGACCATCACGGTCTTTTTTGATATTGCTAAAGCATTTGATAGAGTCTGGCACGAAGGCCTTATCTACAAATTATATAAAATAAGTCTCCCCGATCGTCTTGTACGTCTCGTGGCCTCTTACCTGTAGGATCGTACCTTTCATTTTAGACACGAAGGCACGCTCTCCTCTCAGCGTCCATCCAAACTGGTGTCTCTCGGGGCTCAGTATTCGCTCCTCTTCTGTATATCCTGTTTACCAATGTCATTTCCATCTCGTCGAAAGGTGTTCAGCTCTCCCTGTTTGCAGACGACACTGCCCTCTACTGTAAAGGTATCTCCCTACCTTTCATACGAAACAAGATCCAAAAGTCAGTTGATGACTTAGGAGCTTGGTTCCAAAAATGGCGCATCGATGTGAACCCGGAGAAGAGCTCTGCCATTTACTTCGATTATAAACGACGACGCCGCTTTAAAAACACTCCACCTATCCGTATACTAGGGACCCCTGGCCCCTGGCGTACGTCTGCCAAATACTTATGTGTCACCCTTGACACGAAGCTGACCTTCGGGTTCCATGTCAAAAGAGTAACCCGCAACGCATTTTTATCTGAGTAGGCTCAATAGTATGCTGGGCCGACACTTTAAAATGTCCCTCCGAAACAAGCGAACCCTTTATAAGGTCTGTTATCAACCAGTCATGACTTATACGGGCACTATATTTGCTCACGCTGACCCCAAAATCATTAATGAACTCCAAGTAATTCAAAACCTCCTCTCAGTCGAGCTGTGAACGCACCCTGATACGTCCGTAACGCCGACCTCCATCGGGACCTTAGAGCTCCCTACAATTCAACAATTTCTAAAAACACTCTCTGAGAACTTCTTCAAAGCCTCACTCCAATCATTTCATTCGTGAGGCAGCTACTTATGCAGCTCCACTCTCCTCTCGCTATCGAGCCCGCAGGCCGAGAAACTCTCTCTTGGACCCGCCAGCTAACTTTCAACCGACCTGAACTTCCTCCTGGCGGCTCAGGCCGACTCTTCTTAAATTTGCCATAGTAGGCTCCCCCTCAGCGGCTCGTAGTCGCCTGCGCCCCCTTTTCCCAAAAGAGGGTCGCTTCCGATTCGGCAGAAAGGTCTCATAAGCCAATGCCAGTCCCACAGGTGGTATTTAGTGGGTACACTTAGGGCGGTTAGGTTAGGTTAGTCACAGTGAGTCCACGGGATAGGATTGGGAATATTTTGTTTCCAGAAATGCCTATATCTACAAGAAGTAATTTTAAAATAAAATGAACCACGCAATATCACTCGTAATAAAAAGTAAAAGTTGACTTTAAGTTATTATGGATAAGATTTTAGCCTCTTAGGTCGGTATCGGCCCAATCCCACATAACCACGACAGCCTGCTGTCGTGGTTATGTGGGATTGGGAATATTTTGTTTCCAGAAATGCCTATATCTACAAGAAGTAATTTTAAAATTAAGTGAACCACGCAATATTACACGTAATAAAAAGTTAAAGTTGACTTTAAGTTATTATGAATAACATTTTAGCCTCTTAGGTCGGTACTAAGACAGAGGTGTAAAGAAGAATTAAAATTCGAGGCGACTTCAGAAGCTATGATGTGGAATAATTATTATTTTTAGTTCTTTGATGTCAGTTTTTAATTTATATTAAAAGTTTAAAACTTTAAACCTTTTGAGTGGACTAACTATCACATATTATTTAGTTAGATTGTCGCAGAAACATTTTATCCCCAATTTTTTTTTATCTTTTTCTATATATTTATATGGGGCCATTTATGAAGTATCATGTAATATACATACAAAAGAAGAGTCGAATTAAGAACTTACTCGTTCTTTAAAGTCTATATTTTAGTAAATAAAACAAATAAATATAAATTCGGACTGTAAACAAGCATGAATTCTACAGTCACGTATGTGATGTTGTTCATGCTCCACCTCAGTTAACAATTCGATCAAATAATATCTTGCAAGAAAATCCCGCAAAAGACGAAATAAAACTGACGAGTTTACTTTGAGCCTTACGAAATAGACTTACTTGGTCTAAGCTTTAAGTTACTCGTATAGCAGATAGGCAGCGCGTGTCAAGGATATATTCATGTTGGGTAATTTTCCACCAGATTTTTGTACGTGGTAGAGCCATGCTTCAGATATATTAGTAGTATAGTTGTAGCACGAATGGGTCGACTCGACCGGGGAAGGACCACACTCTCACAGAATACCAGCGTCAAATAGCAGCTTAAAACTGCTGTGTTTCGTATGGTGAGTGTAGAGGACCGGCGACCCTTTTTACTGGAAACGAGGCATTCCATCTCAGTCCTCACGGGTGGAATTGCATTTTGATTCGCAAACGAGGATAAATGTAGGTGTCAAAGGGCCACAGCACCCACTTACCATCAAGTGCGCTGTGTTCTCGTTTGTCACCCTATACTATAAAAAAAAATAATAATGCAAAGTAATTATCAAAATTTTAAATTTTTCGTTAAAATCTGAGTGACAAATATACATTCATGAAATGAACTATACTCTCTACCTAAATAAATTCTAGTCTACTCTCATTCATAAAATAACTCCAAAGTTTTAATTTTTGACATGGCCCTTCTTAATGAAAAATTTACCGCAATAGCTATTTTTATAGTTTTTTTATGAAATTGAAGTAACAAACGAACTTACAGTCCACCTGATGGTAAGTGGCTTCTGCAGTCCATGGATACCTGGAACCAATTCAAACGAAGAACGCTTATGCTTAAACCTCAAAGGACTGAGATGGAAAAACTTATAGGTTATAATTATATTGGCTCTCTGGCTGTGGTACCCTTAAGACCGGAACATAGCAGTGCACGCACTGTTCCTTGGTGGTAATAATAGGCTAAAGTAAAAGGAGTCGTACCAAAAGAGAAATTACAGAAAAACCAAACTTTCTTTGCCTGAATGTTGTTACCTTGACAATATTCCTTAGTCCAGTAAGGGGGTAGAGCCCAGTTAAAAGGTAAAGATGCTAAGAAAAATTTTATTGAAAAATGAAAGATCCAACTTCCTAAGCTAATATGTGTATATTGTTATATTCTGTTACGTATTGTAGTAATTTTTTTTTTAAATTGCATACATCTGGCAGTAGATATTGAGAATGCTGATAAAAAATAGAAAATAAATTTCCTAGTAATAAGTAGCAACACTACATCCTAATGATGATAATATCCCTCCTCTCATATCTGAGGATTTTTTATTTATTTATTTGTAATCAGGATGATTTAAGTGCACGGCGTGGTGCGCTCTTACTTGCTTCAAAACCCCTTTCAGTTCAACTAATACATGCCTTACTTTAATGCGATATTAAATATATTTTTATATTTCCAGTATTTTATTGAATAATTTATTAACAAAATTTGAAGCGACAGTAGATATTTCACTTTGCGATTATAAAGCGTGACAGTTACCTAAACTACCTTTCACGCTTAATTTAACCGTTATCATCATCATTATCAGCCCTCCAAAGCCAAGCCAAACTCCACCTTTGGACATGGGCCTCTCCTGTTGTAGAGAAAGGCAAATTATTCTGGCAACGTATTGTCCCATACGTCACAGTGAACTTTTGCAGTCTGATGAAGAAGAAGGAAATCACAACAGGATGACTTCGCTTTTTCAGATTGGCATCTTGCTGATCGGTTGCTTTTTCATTAAATAAGCAACAATCTAAAATTTAATTTAAATAGTTAAGAACTTTTCTCACAGAGTTAAATAGTAAAATAACATATATGTATTTTATTATTTCGGCATTTAAGCCATGATAAATTCGGTAAAAAATCATGTACCATATTATTCAAATGGATATTCTGTAAGACTGTAATCTAATGTTACTACACCCAAGGGAAGCTTTGGAGTGATATTTATTTCACAGTGTTATTTTATAAATGCTATAATGTTTTTGTAAAACTTAATATTTATTATGTTACATTACTAAAACTACTCCCACGATACACATTATTAACTTGCTAAGATAAAGTTAGTTGCCCAGCTATTAGAAGTAGCAATCACCGAAATAAAGCATTTAGAAACTACTTGAAATAGCTTCATTGTTCTGATGTAATACAGTAAATTATACATATTCTTATTAACGCAATATGTTTTTTTATAGTTATAGAACGCAGTGGAGCCAAATCATAATAGTATATAAAAGTGTAATGCAAACTTTACACACATTTTCTTAAATAAGTGTTCATTTTGTTATCACATAAATATTACACTATTAAGTGAATCTCTTTTTTCATATGTCATTTTTCATTTGTTAAAAGTTATGTTACGTATTTTATAATGCAGAGAAACTGAGCAAGGGCATGTCCATCAAGGTCAGGTCAGGTCGGTAGTTACCGTTACAGCCAAAGATTCCGCTCTTAAATTGCTGTATATCTTAGTTTTTTCCCTCAATCGTCTATTTTGCCTCTTACCTTTGCGTCTTTCCACAGGAAGATAAGGGGTTGTGGATATTCTGAGACCGCCACTGCACGGTCACTATAGATCACTAGTAGTACTCAATACTTATGATTGCACACTCTGAAATCTTTAATGACTTAAAGAAGTTCCATACTAGAATTTATTTTCAATTTTTCAAATGTTTCAGAGATAAGATGGGTTCATCGATTAACGTCTAAAATAAAAAAAGAATAGAAAAAAAAACGAGTAAAAATAAATAAATAATTAAAAAATTCAACCCTAATAAGATGGGTTCATCGATTAACGTCGCGGGTGAAGTTGGATTTATCTTGTCAGTTGTTTTGTCCTATGTACGCTATTTTCTAACACGTAAGCATACCAATGTAGTACAAAGGTATTTTCATAGTAGGAAGTAGATAATCTATCATCGTTACGTGCCGTAGGATAAGGTGGATTAAAGTGCATTACCATAGAACTTTAACATAAACTGCTTCCTGTTTTAAAAAGTTTAAACTGCGAGGTTCCTGGGAGTTTTATTTGAAGTTTTATTTTTTTATCACATAATTAAAAGAAAATTTATAAAAAGAGTCATGTAGTGGCAGCGTAAGAATACCCACTATAGTCTACTAGTCCAGTCACTTTAGCATGCAAAAGGGGTTTATAGTTTATTTCTATATTAGAAATGAGGATATCTGCAGTAGAACCAGAGTAACCGACATAGCCCAACGGATTAGTAAGCTGACGTGGCAGTGGGCCGGCCATATAGCACGAAGAACCGAATACCGATGGGGAAGAAAGGTTCTCGAGTGGCAGCCTCGTATCGGTAGCTGAAGTGTAGGGCGACCCCCCACTAGATGGAGTGACGACCTGGTAAGACATGCAGGAAATCGATGGATGCAGGTGGCTCAGGACCGTGCTTTGTGGCATTCCTTGGGGGAGGCCTATGTTCAGCAATGGCCTTATGAAGACCTTTAATGATGATATTGACGATGGTGATAATAAAATTAATAACTTGCTAGTTTTTTCAGTTTATGATATTTTAAGAACTTTCAGTGTCGCCCATCGTAAGAATAAATATGTTCTATAAGCTTTTAATACCAGTTACTAGACTCTACAGTATTAGTAATTCATTTATAGGGCAATGTATTTGTTTTTCTAACAAAATCCCAGAAAATGTACAAAATTTGTCAATAAACAATTTTAAATTTTTATTAAAGAAAAATTGTACAAAAATATTTTGAATCATTGTAAAGTGAATATTATACATGTGAAACTCCCGCTAGGTTTCTTGCTGGTTCTTCTCAGGACACAGGTATTTTCCAAACCAGTGGTGAATAAAAAAATAATAAAATGACTTATATTAAGTATTATGTATTAAGATATTTAATAAAAATTATTCTATTATATTCTATTCTTTTCCATTCTGTTCCATTCTGAACCAGTATATTCTATTCTATTCTATTCTATTTATTCTATTCTATTCTGTTCTGTTCCATTCTGTTCAGTTATGTTCCGTTTCATTCGGACCTGTTCAGTACTCTTCTGTTCTGTTCTGTTCTAACGTATTACCACTATCTATCCTAACCTATTTTACCCTAGAATAGAATAGAACAGAATACTGTTCTAATCCTTTCTGAACTTTTCTGTTCTATTATGTTCTATTCTGTTCTAACCTGTTCTATCCTGTTGTAACCTGTTCTATCCTGTTTTATCCTGTTCTACCCTATTTTATCCTGTTCTATCTTGTTCTATCATACTTTATCCTATTCTATCCTTTTTGATCCTATTCTATCCTACTCTACCCTTGTGTCTATATTTGTCCCTGTGCAATTTATGTTTGTAAGCTACCTGTACCCTACCTATGTGGGGGTAACTTTTTTTAAATAAAAAAAAATAGAAGAAAAACCGATTAAAAATAAATAAATAAAAAATTCAACCCTATTCTACCCCATTCTGTCTTTTTCTACCTTATACTACCCTATTCAACCATATTCTAACATCTTCTACCCTATTCTACCCTATTTATCCCATTCTACCCCATTCTACCCTATTCTACCCTATTCTGCCATATTCTACTCTATTCTACCCTCTTCTGCCCTATTCTAGTCTATTCTACCCTATTCTTCCCTATTCTACCCATTTCTACCCTTTTCTAACATATTCTACCATACTCTACTCTTTCCTACCCTTTTCTACCCTATTCTAGCTTATTCTACTCTATTCTACCCTATTCTGCCCTATTAGACCCTATTTTACGCTATTCTACCCTATTCTACCCTATTGTACCCTACTCTACCCTATTCTACCCTATTCTACCCTATTCCACCCTATTCTACACTATTCTACCCTATTCTAACCTATTCTATCCTACTCTATCCTACTCTATCTTTTTTTTGCTGAGGCAACCCCGGTGACAAATAGTAAAATAATTTGCTCCCAAATAATTTCGTAGATATAAATATTGTAATTGATACTTTTCCACCTCAAATTTAAGTTATAGTTGTTAATTTGGAACAAATCGTCCTGAGTCACCTACATCCATCGACTCCTGCATGTCTTACCAGGTCGTCACTCCATCTCGTGGGGGGTCGCCCTACACTTCGCCTACCGGTACGAGGCTGCCACTCAAGAAACTTTCTTCCCCATCGGTTGTCGGTTCTTCGAGCTATATGGCCGGCCCACTGCTACTTCAGCTTACTAATCCGTTGGGATATGTCGGTCACTCTGGTTCTACTGCGAATATCCTCATTTCTAAGTTTATCACGCAGAGCAACTCCGAGCATAGCCCTCTCCATAGCTAGTTGAGCGACCTTGAGCTTCCTCATACGGCTAGGAGTGAAGGACCACGTCTCAGATCCGTAAGTCATCACTGGCAACACCCACTGGTTGTATAATTTCGTTTTAAGGTTTTGACGAATGTCTGACGAGAACATGTGTCGTAGTTTCCCGAACGCTGCCCAGCCGAGTTGAATCCGTCGATTGACCTCTCGGTCGAAGTTGGACTTACCTAGTCGAACTATTTGTTCTAGGTAAACATACTCGTCGACAACTTCGATCTTAGTGCGCCCAACAACTACCGGCATAGGTGTGACATGGACATTGAACATGGAATTTTGGTATGGGGTAATGCGACTGATATTGAAGCTATATTTGTTTTGCAAAAGAGAGCCGTTCGGGCGATTTATAATCTAAATTGTAAAGAGTTTCTTAGACAAAAATTTAAAGAAATAAACTTATTTACTTTGGCATCGCAATATATTTATGAAACATAAAAACATAAAAAGACTTTAATACGAATAAGGACTTACATACTTAAAACACTAGGAACAAACATAAGCTTGTAATACCAGTTACTAGACTCCACAGAATCGGTAATTCTTTTAATTTAATAATTTTTAAACGTGGTAGAGTCATGCTGAAGCTATATAAATAAAGTAAATTCCTCAGCTATTAGAAGTAGCAATCACCGAAATAAAGCATTTAGAAACTACTTGAAATAGCTTTATTGTTCTGATGTAATACAGTAAAGTATACATACATATTCTTGTTAAAACTACATGAATTTTATAATTATAGAACGTAGTGCAGCAAAGTCATAATAGTCTATAAAAACCGGCCAAATGCGAGTCGGACTCGCGCACCGAGGGTTCCGAAAGAATCCGTAGGTACATAAGTTTAAAATTATTTTAAATATCTTTATTATATGATTTTTTATGCTATTCGCAATTTTTCCTTTATCTGTGTTATAATACGTCGCTTCGTACTAAATTTTAAGATTCCGAGTTCACGGGAAGTACCCTGTAGGTTTTGATTTCCTTGCGAATGACAAAATTTGCGGCATAAACGGCTGTATCTTTTGATTGCGTTGGCTTAGAAGTATGATTTTTTCACAGCTCCAAGGGACAGTAGACTTGAGTGTTTGATATGAATTTCAGCTTGATACCTTTACGCGTTCCTGAGAAAAAGGGTCTTGACAGACAAACAGACAGACGGACGGACGGACGGACAACAAAGTGATCTTATAAAGGTTCCGTTTTCCTTTGCGGTACGGAACCCTAAAAATGTAATTCAAACTTTGCACACATTTTCTGAAATACGTTTGCATTTTGTTATCAATTCAAAATTACACTATTAAGTGAATCTCTTATTTGATCTATCATTTTTCTTTTGTTAAAAGTTATTTTATGTATTTTTTTTCCCTCAATTATCTCTTTTGCCTTTTACCTTTGCGTCTTTTCACGGGAAGATATGGGGTAGTGGATATTCTGACACCGCCACTGCGCTGTCACTACAGATCAGTAGTAGTACTCAATACTTATGACTGCACACTCTGAAAACTTTAATTTTTTAAAGAATTTCCACACTTCTCAGATAAGACGGGTTCTTCGATTGACGTCGCGGGTGAAGTTGGATTTATCTAGTCGTTTGTTTTGTCCTATGTACGCTATTCGCCAATACATAAGCATACCAATGTAGTGCAAAGGTATTTTCATAGTAGGAATAAGATAATCTATGGTAAGATAAAATAAGATAATCTATAAGGTGGATTAAAGTGCATTACCATAGAACTTTAACTTTTGTTTTTCGTGGGGTAGTTAGTAGTCCAGTCAAATTAGCGATCAACCTCGGAATGAGATATATTAAGCTGAATTTTCGTACATACCTTCACTTTGGCGTTCTAAAAGTTGTCTCAAAAGTTTCATAAAATCTCGTATCTGTGTCGTAAGTTATTCAAGGTCAATGTTAAAAAAATATAGTTTTTCGCGATTTTCTCTATTTCCATTGCTCTAAAGATGTTAACATCTATTACAAAAATTGGAGAATGAAAATGAAAATTTTAGCGGTTGGGTAGCTTTATGCCTGGTGGATACCACATAATTTGACAGAGGCCCAAAAACTCCGTCGTGTTGATTGATGTCGTTAAATGGTTCAAAGATCTAAAGGAGGTGACTCAAATGCTGTGTTCGACATACTTACGGGTGACGAAAGCTGGATTTATTGTCTTGATCCTGAAACTAAGAGAGAGTCTGCTGTCTGGGTGTTTCCTTCCGAGGAGTTGCCAACTAAAGTGAAGAGAAGGCGAAGCGTGGGAAAGAGAAAAAAAGTGTCCTCGGAAGGACAGGTCATTACGCAACAATTGTTTTAGAGGATAGAAAAACAGTTACAGCAGAGTGGTAAACTAACAATTGTTTGGCACTTGTCTTGGAAAAAGTTTGGGAGAAACGACCTCGCAGTAGGATCCTCCTTCACCACGACAACGCCTCGTTGCACATTGCCAAGCAAACAATCGACTACTTGGCGACGTCAGACATGGAATTACTGGGTCACTGGCCCTATAGCCACGAACTCGCCCCTTGCGATTTTTATTTATTTCCGAAAATAAAAGAAAACCTTCGAGGAAAACGTTTTATGGACACCGAGGAAGCAGTGGCTGCGTTTCAAAACGCCGTTGAAGAGGCATTTTGAGATGCAGGACTAAGGACGAGTGGGAAAAGTGCTTTTCTGAGTGGTTCCATCGGATACAGCGATGTATTGATCTAAATGGACACTATTTTGAAAAGATATCATAAAACTAATAACTTGCTAGTTTGTTCGGTTTTTGATTTTCAAAGAACTTTCAGTGTCACCCTCGTAAGAGGAAATATGTTCATACTTTAAACTCTAGGAACAAACACAAGCCAGTTGCTAGATTTCACAGTATTAGTATTTCATTTATAGGTCAATGTATACTCTTTTCTAACAAAATCCCAGAAAATATACAAAATTTGTCAATAAACAAGTTTAAACGTTTTATTGAAGAAAAATTGTACAAAAAGGGTTATCATAATATAAAAGAATAACACATTAATGAAAATAAACCCTGGGAATGAGGTGATCGCCACCATAAAGTTTCTGTTAAAATTCATTTAAAAATTGTATAAACAAAATTATTGTATTATGAATTATATAGCATGTTATACTCCCGCTGGGTTTCTTGCTGGTTCTTCCCAGGATACAGGTATTTTCCAAACCAGTCGTAAATAAAAAAAATAAAAAATGACTTACATTAAGTATTATGTAATAATCTATATTCAATAAAAATTATTCTATTCTATTCTATTCCATTCTGTTCTATTCTATACCATACTGTTCTATTCTGTTCTATTCTGTTCCATTGCGTTCCGTTATGTTCCCTTCTGTACCGTACCGTTTCTGCTCGGTTCTGTTCGATTCTGCTCTATTCTATTCTATTCTGTTTTATTCTGTTCTGTTCTATCGTGTTTCTTCCTGTTCTAACCTGTTCTATTTTGTCCTATCCTATTCTATCATATTCTATCCTACTCTATCCTATTCTATCCTACTCTATCATAATCTATCCTATTCTATCCTATTCTCCCATATTATATCTTAATCTATCCTATTCTATCTTATTTTATCATATTCTATCCTATTCTATCCTATTCCTTCCTTTTCTACCCTGTTCTACCCAATTCTAGTCTATTCTACGCTATTCTACCCTATTCTACCTTATTCAACCCTATTCTACCCTATTCTACCCTAGTTTACCCCATTCTACCCAATTCTACACTATTCTACCCTATTCTACCCAATTATACCCTATTCTACCTTATTTAACCCTATTATACCCTATTTTACCCCATTCTACTCTATTCTACACTATTCTACCCTGATCTACCCTATTCAGTGCTATTTTACCTTATTTTACCCTATTCTAACCTACTCTACCCTATTCTACACTAGTTTACCCTTTTCTTTCCTATTCTACCCTATTCTACCCTATTCTATCCTATTTTATCCTACTCTATCCTTTTCTATCCTATTAAATAGATTTTAAGTAGAAAAATAATTAAGTATCTTATCTTTAAAATGTGAAAGTTTTTAGATATTAGATAAATATTATATTAATAGTATCTTAAAGTTAATATTCTTCTTCTTCGTCGTCATCATTCTGGACGTTCGGGAATTTCTGTTTCATCTTCATCATCTTCGTTGTCCAGAATTTCAGGGTCAAACGCTTACTTCCTCACAGTCACTTTGCAATAACTTACTCACTTATTATCATTGTTATAATTCGGTAACGCTTATTTCTGTTTATATCGAGAAACGTTTACTTTTTTATGTTAAAAATAATAATTAAAAGTCACACTCTCATTCATATTGTAATATGAGTCATGTGAATAATTTGTTCAGTAATAGTAAAATGCAACAATTTTCCGCTTCGTGCATCCTTTGAATAAAACTTCATTTGCAAAACTGCATATAAGAGCACTTGCTCGCATTTAAATGCAGTTCTACAAGCATCATGCGTCGCATTTTTGTACTGTTTGGAGTTTTTTTCAACACAGTTTCGGTGCGTTATAATATTTTTTATATATTCATCTAGTGTGTTATTCTATTAGAAATTTAGTTACTTAAGCGAGTAGCTGAAATAAAATAATTATTTTTTTATGTTACTTTTTACCGAAAATTTATAGAAAACAAATTGCTGAAAAATTTTTTACTTTCTAACTTTTTCAATTAAAATGATATTTATTTTAATTGTTGTTTTTCAGGCAAACAAAGACGAAGAATATTTTATCAAATGCGAAAACTTGATAAATCCCGTGAGTAAGGATTTGTTTAAAGTTAAATATTACAGGCAATGTAGTAGATCCATCCATCCATCCATCCATTACAGCCTATAAAAGTCACTGCTGAACATATGCCTCCCCGCAGATTGCCTCACAGGGGGGATATGCTATAGTTGCCACGCTTGGCAAGCTGGCAAGCGGGTCGGCAACTTCAGATATTTATTATTTTTAGTTTTTATCAGAGAGATGCTGCTGCCCATCACCTGTTTCATTTTCTCTCTGTTGCCTCTTACGATACACACGGCACAATATGGGGGAGTGGATATACTTATACCGCGAATACACCGACTTCTGAGAGAGTTATGGAGCAATAACTCTATTGCCTTCGAAATGTTTTTATTTCTTAGATATGCAGGCTTGCCACCAATGTTTTCCTTCACCGCCAGGTACGTGGCAATTCAACACTTAAAATTGCAATTAACAATGTCATTGGTGTTTGTGGAGATCGAACACAGTTATGTTAAATTTCGGCGAGCGCATTACTTCTCAGATAATACGGTTTGAAAATATTTTTCAGTAAAAGCGGTAAGAGGATAAAACTTAACAGGTTTTATAAGGATTTGTTTACAAAGAATAAATTAAATAATCAACTTGTAATGCTGAATTTACCGCTATTCTACCGATATTATATTGAAAAACATAAAAAGGAAAAAATATTTTTTTCATTAATACCTCTGAAAACGAAGGGTTTTCTGAACTATCCTCTTGGGTAGATTGAGTACAATTGGTAATATGGAGACCATTTGCCCTAACTTATTCGAACCCGACGTCAAACTCATAAATTTTGTGGTCGGGCTGTACTAATGGACAATTTCAACAACAATACACCTATCTGGAAACAAACAAGAAACATTATAACCTGAATGCTTTAATAAAAGTACCTGATATATCTCTCCCATTATTTAATTAAACATGATAACAGAATAGTTTGCCTCTCTGATATTTTCAAAATATATTTCTCTCAAATATTCAGTTATTTTATAGATATATTAAAGAGAGCTGAATAGTAATTGCCGTGCGTTGACTGTCTACGAACCTATTAAGGAAAATACGCTACCTATCTGCTGATTACCTAAGACCTCAAATAGATTGATGGAATAGCCATTTCCTGTAAGTTGCGGCGACAAGCTGAAGTGCTGGAACATCAAGGTTTAGACGGTTACAACTAGGTGCAACCAAATGCGGTTGGTTAAACTTTGATGTATTCGAAATAATCATGATATGTACTGGTAAGGTCAGAAGAAATAATAAGGCTGGGTTTACCTGGGCAATAGAATAAATAAAAGCGACTGCCAAATGCGGCTCCTTAAACTTCTGTCGCTGAATGTTACTTGATATATGAATTCGTATTTTTGACAAATTTACACAAGTCATTGTCATTTTAATTGTTATTCGGGCTTTACTATACCTATTCTCACACGAAAGCAACCGGCCAAACCTAATTTTAGCCATGAATAAATCATATACACCTCGGGTTAACCAACCGCAATCGGCTGCACGTAGATATAGCAGGTTTTAAGCGTATTCACACTTCAGTAAATAGCCGTGACATATTATATTATATTGGTTTATTGGACAGAACGGCGAAAGAAGTGACACTGCGATCGCCCATCCCTCTGCAGATAACAGCGATTATTGCAAATCCTTTGTTATATAGGAGATACCTTTTTATTACGTGTTAAAACCACGCTGCAGCTATATTGCATCACTAATAGGTCAGCCCGATCGGACTTTCCTTGGTCTCGTGGTCTTTATTTCCCTCTTGAACTCGGTCTTATAGAATAATATCGTAAAATTACAACTTTATATCGCTGTACTTCGTATGGAGGAGGAGTGCAAAGAACCGAATACCCATTTTACTGGTAACGAAGCATTCCATCTTAGTCCTCAGCGAAGACAACGTAACAACCTTTTGATTCTTAATAGAGGGTAATATGTAGGTCTCTACAGGATCCCCTACCATCAGGTGGACTGTGTGCTCGTGTGTCACCGCCATTCTATTAAAAATATGGCTTTAGCGTGACTCTAACACTTTCTATAGAGTAGGTATTAAAATATTCATATGGTGTTATTTTACCAATTTCTTTTTTAGGAACATTTGTCATGCTGCCTGTCAAAAGAGCTCTGGTATAACACTCAAAATAAAAACTTTATTGAGTGTTACCAGTTACCTCACTCTCTTGCCTCGGTAAGAACTTTTTAAAACATATATTTATCTTTATTAATTTCAGGATTTGAATTCTTGTATTTTACTTTTTATTTTTTTGTATAAAACGAAAGATACTTTCTTGCTAATACGAGTATTAACGACTAAATAAGAGGGTATTCACCAAATTTATTTAAAACGTAGACAACAACTTCGGGCGACGCAGCCTGTTCATTGATGGGGCGGATGGCTGTATATCCTTAAAAATTCAACATGTAGATACAACATAGTGAACACAGATTACTACTAGTGATGGGGAGCAGTATTACCGATGCGAGGGTGCTGAATAGGTGATGCTATGAGCGAGGAGAGCTATATGGCGGATCTCATTGCAGACATCTGCACTGACTACATCGAAGACTATGCAGTGACCAAAAACTCTGACATCGGCAGTTCATTTTATGTATCAATAGATCATATTATTTCAAAATGTAAGAATGAAAATCCCATGTATCATTACTGTATGGTTCGCGTGAAAAAACAGGAACTTAAATGAAGGGTCATGCTGTTGAGAAACCAAGAACTTAAACATTACTCTAAATCTAACGACATCTTGACGCACACGACCCAAAGAAAGCGCATCAACGTCATCATCACCATCATAGTTTATCAAATACCTCTGTTAGCCTCCCCATTGATTGTCTCTTTTCCACATTTGTTTAATGATTGGTACACACAGATTTTTATTTTATTATTTTGTAATTAGGAAGACGCCGCTGACCAGGAGAGAGCTAGTTTCTTTTATAGAATAACTCAATCCGGACAGCTACTCAGTAATTTTTGGCAGAAAACACAATTACTGAATTTTAGCCGACACCGAAATCGTATACGGAACCACATAATTAGTAGTCGCGCTAACTAACACTAGACTATCGAGGCAGTCAGCATGCAACATACTGGGCACATCGTCACATTTGTCCGACTTTATAAAGAAATGTGTGCAGAAGGCTGTTTCAATGGTCTTTAATTTATGTAAACACCGATAGCTTGCTTTTAGTGTTTAATTTTCAGTTTGTTGTTCTATTTTCAGTGCAATCGCGACATATGCATTGCCAAAAAATTGGGTTTCTCTTCTTCTCGAGGAAAAATCGACAAAAGGGGTCTGAGCAATTATATGGAAGAGAGCTTTAGTAATGATACAAAATTCATTGAAACCCTAATGGAGAGATGTGTGGACGGTGATTTTCATAAATATGGACCTCCAGATATATGTGATTTGAAAAAAATTTAACTTTGTGTTTATTTATAATCCACAACGGTATTGATATATTGTTTTATATTATATAAAATTAATTATAATACCTAACCATTAACTAGCATTGGTAATGATGAATAAGACATCCAACCTCCCTCACCCCACAGTATAATTGTAGCAGTGTAATGAAATAGCTCATTTTATATTGCAGCTTTGCCATGAATGGAATTCAAATGGAACTTGTGCCGGAGATAAGGAATTGATAGACGAATGTATGAAATTTTATTCATAAATTCATAATAAAACAGTACGGTTGAAAATTCAAGCTACGTGCTTTACGTGAAATTAATATCTACAAAATATTAAAATGCATTGTATATATGTAATAAACTAAATATTCTAATGATTTTGTATGATTTTGTCCATTAATCAAGTAATTTCCATAACATTTCCTTTAGTAATAACATTACAAAACGCATATTGCAATTTTTATTTAACAAATAGAAAAAAACTTAAAAATTAACATCATATTTGGAAACTTTTTTATAATTTGGTCTTTGATAATACCACAGTAAATTACAAAAGTGCCGTACTGCTGCTGATTTGTGTGAGAACAAGAGAAAATAAAAAATGAACAATAAAAAGCTATAGAAACCTGATCGCAGTGCTCCTTGCTAAACGGCCAAGCTGCTTTGGATACCGATTAACGGCGATGAATTCATTTAAAATCGCTGCAACCAAGATCTCACATATCACCAAATGCAATCACAACCTGAGAGATGAGCAGCGTGATCGTGCAAGGGTATCAGCTTTGCGCTAACCAACCAATCTTCTTCGCTTATTGATGACTTATTGATCGATAACTAGCCCAATTTTTCTAATGAATTTTCAAAAATGCTCAAATTTGACGCAGTTTTGGTAAGGCCCATAAGTACCAATAAAAAAAAAACTATTAATTTGACGTAATATGGAAAGGTTTCTTTAAGATTTATTAAAAATAAACATAAAAAATTATGTACTATTTTATGAAAAAAGTTTCTTCCTTACTTACTTACTTATCTTCACGCACAATCCCTAACGGGGTAGCCAGAGAGGACAGATCGCCAAGTGTCACGATCCTTACATACCTCTTTCGCTTCTTTCAGATTCATTATCTTCTTTATACATGCACGTCTAGGTATCCGAGTACTCTTGACCCTCCCCTCTTCGAACAATTTGCTCACATGGTCTTCGAAAGTTAGTCTCGGTCTACCTCGACACCTTTTAATATTAACTTTCGCGCTATATATTTTCTTCACCATTCGGTCTTCACTCATTCGCTCAACGTGCCCAAACCACCGAAGCACGCCCTTATCAATTTTTGTGATAAAGTCATCTTTCAAACCTGCCATATTGCGAATCTCTTCGTTTCGCTTTCGGTCGGCCATGGTAACGCCGCACATTTTACGAAGAGATCGCATCTCCACTGCATTCAACTTACTTTTATGCTTCTTCTGGCATACCCAGGTTTCGCTGCCATATAACAAAGTCGGTACCAACACTGCGTTATGTATTGCAAGGCGTGCACTCTTCGCTACGCCTTGCCTTTTGACTAACGCAGTCAGGGCACCATTGACTCTATTCCCGGCAGCGACACGCCTGTCCACATCTAAATCACATCTTCTATCCCGGCTAAAAGCACTCCCGAAGTATACAATTTCATTTACCTGTTCTAGACATTCCTGATTTACCCATATTTCACACTTCGTTCTCTCTTCGTCCCTTTCAAATACCAGAACCTTAGTTTTATTAGCATTCAAACGGAGACCTTTAATTTCACATTCCTCTTTCATACACGTGACTAATGCCTGCAGTTCTGCCTCTGATGGTGCAATAAGCACTGCATCATCAGCATACAGCAGACAATTTACTTTTATGTCACCCGATTTCACACCCAAACAGCTATCTTTCAGCTTCTGTAAACAGCTGTCGATATACAGTATGTTCATACTGTATCATATAGCCAGGAAGACATGACACAACCCTGCTTTACTTCGAAAGCACTTTGTTCATTCTTAAGGCCGTCGCACCACTTCGGGTCCTTCCAACCTCTTTCCAGAAGAGTTTGGAGTTCTCCTTAAAGCTGTGCGACAACATTTCGTCCGCTTCCATTCTACACCTTTCACGCACTTCCTCAATCAGTGCTTTCGTGTGAACTTTCTGCAGCCTATATCTTTCTTTCATCTTCTCTCTCATATCCTAATCATTACTAGAGGCCAAGTAGTCTAACCATGCTTTCTTCTTCTTCTTTACAGCTTCTTTCACTTCATCATTCCACCATGCATCTCTTCTTTTTTTTTCTTTTTTTTTCTTCTTTTTTTTTTCAAAAAGTTTCTGAACTGATTAAAATTCTCTAAATAAGTGTAAGAGGTCTTCTATGTCCTCTGGCTGTTAATACTCTTCAAATTAAGTAGACGGAGCCGGATACTGTACCATTTAAAAAAAATATAGTTACATAAATTACGTAAATATATATTATAGTCACATAAATCACGATATAGGTGTTATATACGAAGTAGAGCCATGCTGCAGCTATATCAGTAGTATAGCTAGTATCAGTCGAATGGGTCAGCCCAACGGAGAAGGGCCACGCTCTTACAGAATACAAGCGTAAAATAGCAGATTAACATTGTTGTTTCGAATGGTGAGTGTAGATAACCGGAGACCCCTTTTACTGGTAATGAGAGATTCTATCATAGTCCTCACGTGACCGCGCATATGCATTTTGATTCGTAGTTTAGGATGGATGTAGATGTGTTTGGGACACAGTAACTACTTACCAACAGGGCCACCTGATGTACAAAGAGTGTGACAAACGAGCACAAAGTTCATGTGTGCTTGTTTGTCACCCTTATCCTTTAAAAAAATTAGATATATCGTATAAGTGGGTTTAAGTGGGTGTAAAATATAATTATTATAAATAATAAATGAAATCAACCAAACGGAATCCTTCTCAAGATTAATAACAGAAAAAAGAAAAGAAAGAAAAGGGCAACAATGCAGGTGGTTTTGCAAAGCCACTGCCAAGGTGTTTGAAGGAATAGGGGACAGAATGACATAATTGGGTTATGTTGTTCGTAGATATCTTTGAGAGTCTGGTCCTGAAATTATGTTTTCTTATTTAATTCGCCTTTGACAAGGTTTTATCGCCTTTGAGGTAATATCGAATAGAATAGAATTTTTTTTATTCAATATAGATTACATGCAATTCTTATTGAAAGTCCTTTTACACTTTTACGACTGGTTCGAAAAAAAACCTCTGTCCTGGAAAGAACCAGCAAAATACCCAGCGGTACTTTTTTTATGTAAAATTATACAATAATTTATAATATCGTATACATTGCCCCATGAATTAATTACTGACTCTGTGGAATCGAGAAACTGGTATCACTAGCTTGTGTTTGTTCATGGTTTTTACGGAGTGTACATCAAATTATTTTATTACAACTACTTTTGTTTTATCGATAAATAATATCCTCGAAAGTACTCGGCCCATTCGCATGATAGTAACTTATTCGAGAGAATAGTCTAGTTCGTGATGATGGTTACCAAAACATTTTGTTTATCGCAAAATACATACATGTAACAAAAACTCCGTAAAGTTATGATGTATCGTTAAGCCTTCAAACCACGAAGCGTGAGTTTCCGGAAGCTAGATCGCAAATGGGTGTAATTTATTATACTGCGCTTATGAAACACCAATTTCCTTTCGATGTTATTTCTCATAACGATCGATGTTTTTGCAAATGAACATATGAAATGAATTATTACCAGGGGAAAATTACTTTGTCAAAATCTGTAATCAATATTAAATTCTCCTCTTTTATCTCAGAGTAATCTGCGTTCCATTCATCCACTCATTACAGCATATAAAAGTCCACTGCAGACCATAGGCCTCCCCCATAGATTGCCGCCAAGGGGTATTTTGCAATAGAAACCATGCTCGGTAGGCGGGTTGGCGTCCATTCTTCATCTCACTTTTTAAGACCACATCTGGGTATGGGTCTTTCTTGTACTTACGCAACTAGCAATGCTGCACACAAACACAACACTAATACTCGAACTCGGACATTATCGAAACAATGCAATAGGTTTACCAAGCAACAAGGTTTTGGTAAACCTTGTTGCTTTTGGTTTACCAACTTAGAACAGGATAGAGCAGATATCATTGAAGTTTCCTATGCTGAATACAGGTCTGATCCAAAGTTCGATAAAGCATCATCATCATCATCATCATCATTACAGCCCTTCACAAGTCCACTGCTGAACATAGGCCTCCCCCAAAGAATGCCGCAAAGCACGGTCCTGAGACACCTGCATCCATCGACTTCCTGCATGTCTTACGAGGTCGTCACTCCATCTCGTGGGGGGACGCCCTACACTTCGCCTACCGGTAACGAGGCTGCCACTCGAGAACCTTTCTTCCCCATCGGTTGTCGGTTCTTCGAGTTATATGGCCGGCCCATTGCCACTTCAGCTTACTAATCCGTTGGGCTATGTCGGTTACTCTGGTTCTACTACGGATATCCTCATTCCTAAGTTTATCACGCAGAGAATCTTCGAGCATAGCCCTCTCCATAGCTCGCTGAGCGACCTTGAGCTTCCTCATCCGGCCAGCAGTGAAGGACCACGTCTCAGTTCCGTATGTCATCACTGGCAACACGCACTGGGTGTACAGTCTCGTTTTCAAGGTTTGAGGTATACCTGACGAGAAGATGTGCCGTAATTTCCCGAACGCTGCCCAACCGAGTTGAATCCGTCGATTGACCTCTCGGTCGAAGTTGGACTTACCTAGTCGGACTATTTGTCCCAGGTAAACATACTCGTCAACAACTTCGAGCTTAGTGTTCCCAACAACTACCGGCATAGGTGTGATATGGACATGAAACATGATCTTAGTTTTGTCCATGTTCATCTTAAGACCTATCCGTTGGGAAACACTATTGAGGTCATTGAGCATAGTGCTTAGGTCCTCCAGCGATTCTGCCATAAGGACTATATCGTCGGCAAATCGAAGGTGAGTGATGTACTCGCCATTGATGTTGATACCGTATCCTTTCCAGTCCAGAAGCTTGAAAACGTCTTCCAATGCAGCGGTGAAGAGTTTCGGGGATATGACGTCACCCTGTCTTACACCTCTCTGCAATTGGATAGGTTTCGTACTCTGGTTCTGTACTCGGATAGCCATCGTAGCCCTACTGTACAAGCACTTCAACACTTCGATATACCGAAAGTCAACTTGGCACCGCTGAAGGGACTGCAGCACCGCCCAAATTTCGACGGAATCAAAGGCTTTCTCATATTCCACATACGCCAGACATAGTGGCAAATTGTACTCTTCGGACTTCTGTACAATTTGCCGAAGGGTATGTATGTGGTCTATGGTGCTAAAGCCCTTTCGGAAACCGGCTTGTTCGGGAGGCTGGAATTCGTCAAGTCTGCGCGCAAGACGATTCGTAATGACTCTCGAAAACAGCACGTAGACGCGGCTCAGAAGGGAAATCGGTCTGTAGTTCTTCAAGAGAGCGTTGTCACCTTTCTTGAAGAACAAGACCACCGCACTTCTGCTCCACGCCTCCGGTGTAATGTCAACATTGAGGACGGAATTAAAGAGCTTCTGAAGGACTTCAAGTACCGGTTTTCCACCCGCTTTCAGAAGCTCCGCTGTAATTCCATCCTCGCCTGGGGCCCTACCGTTCTTAAGGTGCTGGAGAGCCATTCTAATCTCGCTCAGACTGACGTCCGGGATATCTTCGGAATAGTGTCGGATGAGACTCGCTCTTGGATCGTTACTCACACTTGCGTGTGGCTCCAACGATGACGTGTACAACTGCCCATAGAACCTCTCAATCTCACTCAAAATCTCAGGTGTGCCGGAAACGATGCTTGCTGCCACATTTTGTCTTCAGCTTTGACAGTTGGCTCTTTCTGGCAGACAGATCTCTGGCAAAGACTTTGGTGCCATGGTTCCGCTCGATCGCTTCTTCAATACGAGCTGTATTGAAGTTGCGTAAGTCCCGCCGCATGCATTTGGAGATTTGTCTGTTCAGATGCCTGTATGCTGTCAAGTCTGTTGAAGAATGTAGCTTCATCTCCCGTCTAACAGCCATGAGATTAAGAGTGTGATCGGAGAGTTTTAGTGTTCTTCTGCGGCAGGTCTTGCAGAACTTAGCTCCGACCGCATGGACAGTTTCCACGAGCTTGTCATTTATATCGTCCACTTCATTGCAGTCTTCTAGGCACTGAAAACGGTTTTGAAACTCGAGCTGAAAGGTTTCGGGACTTTGGATTAGAGCACGAGGGGGACGGAGCGTTGACTTCATTAGACGAGACCTCTCCAACTTAACGTTTAGGTTCAGTGTGCCTCTAACCATTCGGTGATTTCTACCAGTTTTCACCCTCGCGATCACGGAGACATCACTGAACAGTTGTCGTCTGGTCGTCATAATGAAGTCAATCTCATTTTTTGTCGAACCGTCGGGGTTCGACCAGGTCCACTTCCTGTGGGGCCGCTTCTGGAAGAAAGAGTTCATCATAAAGAGTCCCTCTTTCTTCATGAAGTCGGTCAGCTGCTGGCCCCTTGGGTTCCGTTGCCCTATTCCAAATTTCCCTACTTTCAGCTCACCGTTCTCTCTTGTGCCTAGTTTTGCATTAAAGTCTCCCATTAACACCGTATATTGGGTTTTGGAGGAATGCATGGCTCTAGAGATATCCTCATACATTTCCTCCACCTCCTCATCGAGGTGTGCCGAGGTTGGTGCGTAAACCTGTATGACCTTCAGCGAATACCGTTTGGTTTTTCTGAGTATAAGGTACGCAACCCTCGTCGAAACACTCCCGATCTTTACAACGTTGTTAACGAGAGACTTGTGGATGATAAATCCGACACCTCCTTGGGACAGATGGTCGCCCTCCCGGTGATAGAGCAAGTTGCCGGATTCGAGGATTACCGTGTCCTCCCCCTCTCTTCGGACTTCGGATAATCCTATAATATGCCAGCGCAACTTGTCTATCTCTTCTTCCAGCTCCACGATCTTCTCGTCAGTCCTCAGGGTGCGTGCGTTGTACGTTGCCAGGTCGAGTCGTCTAAGGTGGCAACTGAACCTACGTAACGGAGATTCTTAGCACCCCCTGCCCCGCCGTTACCATGGTCGCCACCGTAGCCAGGAATAGCGGGGCCGCCGGGGACTGGGGGCCCTTTCTTTGTTACTGTCATTCATAGGGGGGTATTTGCCATAGTTGCCACGCTTGGCGAGCGGGTTGGCAACCGCTGTTTTTTTTATTGTTAGTTTGTTGTTATCAAGAAGATGCTGCTGCCCATCTCCTGCTTGTTTCCCTTTGTCGCCTTTTACGACACCCACGGAAGGATATGGGGTAGTGGATATTCTTGACCGCCACTACACGGCATATACTATATATTACTAAGGGCTACGGCCATAAAGCACTGTCCTGAATTACCTGTATCCATCAACTTCCTGCATCTCTTACCAGGTCGTCACTTCATCTATTTGACTTATTAGTGGGCGATACAAATCGTATATAGATACAATATGTATATATCGGTACAATAGATATCCAATATCTATTTATCGAATGACAGAATATGTATTAGCACATAATAAATAATAGTATAGGTACAAGGTACAGAAGTTGCACTCTTTTGATGCTGACTGCTTTAATAGCATTCATAATTATTATTAATTAGATAACACACACAAGCTAAATAAAACTTTATCGCTGCGTGCGAGTGTCCGTATTAATTGCATTTTTCCCCTTCCTACGTCACGGCGGACTTCTCGTGGTTACTAAGGGCTGTCAATAAAGATTAAAAAAATATATTGCGAAATGGTTAGTAAGTTACTTAAGTAAAGTAACTATTCTGAATATGAAGGACTAACCATATTTTCGCTAGTATGTGAGTTCAATAATGCCCAACGCATGCAACTTGCAAGGCCATTATAAATAAGTTAAAAATCTTGTAAACAAACTTTTAATTTCAGTATTTTGTGTTATTATAACTTAAAATATTTATTATTAAGGTATTTAAGTATGTAGGACAGTAACTTGGACAGTGAAGTAAATTTCTAATTTTTTTTAATAAAGTGCCGAGGTATTACTTCTGTAGTTAAATTATTACTTAATGCTTTTTTCACTATAAGTACCTCTCCAACAAAAGAAAATTCCAATTTCTTACGTTTACTTAAAAAATGATATATTTGCATCAATCAATCCACGAATCAATTGTAGTAGGAACGACGTTTTACCATTATAATTTATCAAATAGATAGGTAATATACATATATATATGTATTATTTTCAAAGTACTTTAAAACTTTTTCAACTAATTTATCCTACAATTAAATATGCTAAACACTAAATTAAAATTAATTCAACAAGTAAGTAGTAAGTAAGTAATTCAATAAGTATTTACAAAAAACTATTTACGTAAACAGCATTAAAAACTTTAGCATTCAAAATAGACGGCTCCGTGGCGCAGTGACTTAGCAATGAGTTGTTGCTCTTTGGGCCGCAGGTTCGAATACCGCACGGAACAAGTATTTGTATGGCCTTCAAATAATTCTTCGGGGTCTGGATGTTTGTCCTTGTGCAATTTATGTTTCTAAACTACCTCCACGATACAGGAGAAAATCCTAGTACGGGGGTATCGTTTAAAAAAAATCCCCTAGAACGCGCTAGCCGCGACTGCGTATATAGATCGGGTCGCCTCGCGATTTAAGGAAATTATTTCCGGCAGGTAGCAAGAGTGACAGAGGCCTGGTATTAGATACTATACAGTAGTACAGTTCATTTGACAGAACATCAAACGTAGTGATTTATATACTCTTTGATAACATCTTACATCTAAATCAAAGATTTAATAATTACCTAAAATACTTATAACATATCCATAATAACACTGATTCAAACTTCATACGAAATATGAGCGCGCGAAAGCATATGTTCCGGATAGCTACCTACCATATGGTGGATTATTTGTGCTCTAAGTCATTATTACTCTCACTTCTTTATAAAATTGTTTGTAAGGTTATATACTATAAAATACAACAAATATACACAATTAACATAGTACAAAACTATTTAAATTAGCCCAGTAAATAACATTATATACTTTTTATAGGATAAGGGTGACAAACGAGCATACATTCCACCTGATGGTAAATGGCTGCTGTGTCCCGTAGACATCTATATCTATCCTCGATTACAAATCAAAATGCAGATGCGTGAGGACGAAGATGGAATGCCTCATTTCTATAAAAGGGTTTCCGGTTCTCTACACTCACCAAACGAAACACAGCAGCGTTGAGCTGCTATTTTACGCTGGTATTCTGTATGAGCGTGGTCCTTCCCCGGTCGAGCCGACGCATTCGTGCTACAACTATACAGCACATACCACCTAAAATATATTTTTATTAAAATATTTTCTTTTAAATATTTTTATCAATAATAAAAAATGGACCCACTAACTTTTTAACTTTTTGTTAACTCGTTTAAAAAATAAATAATGTATTTATCTATTATTAAATATGATTTGAATATAGTACACATTTATTTAAATTTGTCGAGAAATTGAGATCATATTTTTATCAATAATGAACAGAAAAGGACCAATAATGTCAAACTTACAGTCAGACAATATTTATCATAAAGGACAAAAGTTGATTCCGCTATTATAAATAGGCAACTAAATTTAGACCTAAAACTACTATTTCTACCACAGTTGTGAAATTGAGGTAACCGCAGATAAATTAAGCGATCAGAGGTAGTGAAATGCTGAGTCGCAAAGAATCGCGATACATTGCGAATCTGAAGTTTTGACCGACAAAATTATTTATCTCGTAGTGTTATTAATAAATAATGTAATTAATATTTTACCAAAAAATATTTAAAAAAAAACTAAAAATATCTTGACAAAACTCATTAAAAAGTTCTCACGAACCCAAACACTTTCTTGCGTCCAAAGTCCAATGTCCGATTTACAGACACAATAGTAATATCTTTATCATCTTTATTCTGTGGTGTTAGTGTTGTAAGCCTTTTCGCTTTTACAGCTTTATCTGATATAGGACTGTTTAAAAGATGGGAAAGGTGATGATGATGATGATAATGATGATAGTTTATGATTTGGTTTTGTTACTAATCATCGTGTCAGGGGTTTTTTGTGATATCTACCCGGTTCCCGAGTGGGGGAATGCACATTCCCAAAAACTAACAAAAAGCGCGGTCATCTCCATAGATCGGTACTCTAGCGTTTATTTAACCCTGCGCAAGTAGATACTTGTGACTGATGTTCTGTTCTCTTGAATCGATTATCATTTTTTTTCAATTATTCGATGAGTCTGAACAGCGTCAACTACGCCGAACAAATGTAACTCCAATTTGCCAAATGTAGTGATTGTAACAAATCTCCCTTCAAAGACAAGACTCATTACTGGATTCTTCTCATTCTATATCATACATAGTATTTATTGTGATATTTTTGTGACATTTTGCATTATATATTTATCTACAGACTTTCGATAATCTATTAGAAGGACGCATTACATGCAGGTGAGATCGCCAATTAAATAAAAAAATGTATTCCTTCCTAAATATTTATAGAAAAGTTTAAAACAGACAGTTCTGCATAAAACTGATAGATATACGCCTGGACACCATTTTATCAGGGAATGAGGTGGACATTACAGTTTAGATACTGTTAAAAATAGTTTTATCATTGAATAGGTAGAGCATAAATTATTTGTTTAGGCCAAAATGGTCATGTTAGGACGGCACCCAATCACGTTCGACTTTGCCAATCGCCCGATCGTACCAGGTGTCACGCGTGTATCGGAGAGGGGGCAGCAGAAGGGAGCTTTCCAGCGTCTTGGCGGTCGGGCGAGTAGGTGACAGTAGCAGCTTGCTAGCAGCGACCCGGTTAAGCCGAGTGTTTCGGCTATCGCTGCGGAAGTTTGCGCGAGTCCGGTTTTGGGTGATTAGCGTCTAGATTTTGGATTTGGGCGCGTGGTCTTCGCTACGCAATTAGGTTTCGTGAAATCCGCCTCGGATTTGGTGGTCTAGGATTTAGGTTCCCGTACAAGAAGCCTTTATGGGGTTTTACGGTTTAAATAACTTCTTTGAAAGTAATTGTGCATATTAGCTAGATAAATTGCGTGTTTCTTCGTCACGTAGATATGTGAATTGTGCGATAGTTAACTCGTGCGAGAGAGCGGAATAGTGTACGCGCGTCGAGGAGATATACGGTCTAGGATTACGCCGCGCATTCCTTGTTTGAGAGCTTCTCCCGGTTTATTGTCAGGATATCGTTATAATGGTGTCGTCGCGGGTAGTGCCTTTTGTGTTTGAGTTGCCTAGTTAGATTAATTTGCGTGTCAACGAGGCTTATTGTGAATCTTGCGCGACGTGTTATTCTGGTGTCGAATATATAATTTGTGATAAGTGAATCCGGGAGATTCAATATCGAATTTTGTGCCACTGTCCTTGCCGTGTCGGGTATCACGTGTTCGATTCTGCGATGAGTGTGGAATTGGGCGAATTGAAGTTAGTTAAATGTACAATGAAGCTAAGAGACTGAATTAGTGACAGTGAAGAAAGAAGTGGTCCGGCTATGAAGCAGTCTGGAACGATGCAGCATTTTGGGGCAGCCTGGAAATCAGCCGCTGCTGGTCGCCTACACGCCCAAGCCTCACAAATTCACACCTCACTCTACACTGTTCACCAAACACCATTACACATACTCACGGCCTGCCCAAGCCTTGGAGTGAAGTTAGCTTCGGCTACCGGTAAGTATCATTGGTTTCTAGTTTTCTCCCATATAGTCTATTGTGATAGGATATTCCACGTGGCCATATTGAGGCCCGACCTGCGTCTGCTCGTTGGATTCCCGCTCAATGGGCCCCGGGCTATTTTGAACTTTGTAGGGGCAGCCGTAGGCCGTAACAGTATTAAATGTTAGGGCACAAAATATTGTTAATATCCAGGTATAATTTTTAACGAACTATAATTTTATGCTTATTATTTGCTGCATTTTGCAGACATAAAACTGATTTGCTTAATATAATTGACTTAATATATGTTAATATTTTACTGCATTATAAAACTTTATTTCAGAATTCTTCATTATGTAAAATAACTAACCCAGGTACTTCAGAAACAAAAAAAAAGATTTTTAAGGTCATTACTGTGGCTGCAGCGAAAATATTAACACTTTCTGTGTCAGATAATAAACGCTTTACAAGATTCCAGGATTCATTAGTTGACAGTGGATTATGGCTTGCTATAATCAACAATGCAGAAAAATTTATTCAACAAGAAATTTAAAATTATACGGATAATGAAAATAGCGTTTCAGATTCTAGGGGAAAAAGTGGACCAGTCGAATAGAACCACAAGGAATTTGAATAAAAAGATTATTGTCATTATCTAGTATTGGCTGTTTATTATCATTGAGAAAATGTGGATCGAGGTATATTCTTGAAAATATCGACCATGGAAGGACATAGTATATGGCTGAAGTTAACAGATAATCAATTATAAATTATTTGGTTTTTATCACGAGATATATACTTTTACGTTATGGTCACTATAGGCCACACTGACGAACACATGCACGCATGAGCACGAAGGCACCCACTTCCGCAAACCTATCCGTGTGTGACGTACCGCTTTACGTGAGTCGGGTGCAGTGTATGTCACAAGACTAGATCAAAAATGGAAACATGATTACATAACTTAACGCATGACGTAACGTTTGATTTTTTACTCCCAATACATTTTAATACCCCGGGCTTATATATGAAAATCGATTCTTAAGGAGTAGACTCCAAAAAATCTCAAACATTATTTCCTTTTTATGTTTTAATTCAAAATGCGTGAACTGATATTATTTTTGGTCAACCGGTAGGCAAAAACGTAGTTGCCCATAAATCAAATTTAATTTGAGATAATTTCAAATAAAAGTAGACTCGTATTTTCAAAATCATCATATATATCTGATATCATTATATATATATCTGAACTTAAATTTAAATTATTAATGATTGATCCTTCTTGATTAGATAGAAGGAATAAAGACAATACATTTCGCCTTTATGTATATATGGATATATATTATATTAAAATGATCATATAAGAGCCTAAACATTATATTTGTCAGGGAAACAACAATAAAATAATACAATTACAAGCACGAATTACTTACACAAAAACATATAATACATACAATAATGGTAGGTAAATACAAAGTATAAGTATGATGCTTAGGGTTTTACTTATCGCCTCTTATTTCTGCAAATATCATTAGCTCCACGTCATGCAAATAGTCAATTTGTCTAACCAATAAGAAACATATTAGGACATTCGCTATGCATGTTACATTGCCATGAAGACCTTACTCTAGTTATGCCGTTTTGGTCTTAATTATATTCTTTTTTCTAACTGTATTTGTAATTATATACAAAAAAAAAACATTTTTAACCTAACAATTTTAAAAGTTACACTACTTTAAACTTTTTTGCTCCTATATAAGAATATTATAATAAAACATAAGAATGTTAAACTGTTTATTCCACTTCTACTTTATTAAATGTATTTAATTCTGAATCCAAATCATTTGAATGATTTCACACAAATAATGAAACGATTATGTGGAAAACGTTAATCTTTTTAACAATAAAAACTCACCAGAGAAACGTAAAAACCGCTGAACAAAATACACGGATGATACAAAATACGTGAGGATAACAATTGAAGACGGAATTAAATATATTATTAGATTTATATCCAGTCCATTCTTTTCAATATTTAAGTTATTGTTTTTCTCTTTTTTCAGACAATATAAAACTTATATACAGTAAATTCGAGTTACGATTTCAAACTCTGGTGTAACTCAATTAATAGTTCGTATAGCGCGCTTTTTAGCGCTTTGCAATGACAAACTTAATTAATGTAAAAGTACATAACACCTGTGAAACTAACTTGCTTGGGAAATGCAAATTTTAACTAAATATGGTATAATATCACATTTTGGAATTATTTAATTATAAATTATTAATTTAACAAAAACATTTTCAAAAAAGGAAACTAAGGAAAGAGGTATCAAACATGATTTCCATTCATGTATACCATATCTCCCATTGTTAACGATTTTCTTCTATCCTGGGTTTGAATCCCGGGTCGGGCTAAAATCAGTTATTGGGTTTTTGGTCAAAAAATTCTCAGTAGAAGCTCGAAGTCAGGAAGTTGGCGGTGGCTAACTCCCGTGCCTCGGAAAGCAAGTTAAGCCGTTGGTCCTGAGCCTGATCACTCTTTGGTCGAGTCGGATTGCCGGGACATGGGACCATGAGAGTGAGGGAATAGAGAGTGCACCTACGTTTGCGCAGATACCTGGAGACTATAATCCTATACTTCGCAGATGGCTAGTCTATGTTGAGACTGGCCGCCATGACCGAAACTCGGTCATGGCGGCCATGGAGGGCATATTATTTTCATTATAAATACTTCGTTTTCCAGATGAGTGTTACGTTTGCAATACACGCAGTTTGTTTTTACTTTATCCCAGGGGTTCTAAAGCGAATTTACGATTATACGCACAGATTAAGGTTTTGTAATGTCTTAGCTCGGTGTATTAGATCCTAAGTGATTTTTATGGTAAAGAGTTTCAAGGGTCCACAAAAAGGCACTGGAACAAATTGTTACTCCTTGACCTCCATTGTGATAGCTTGTTGGCTTGTTCATTGCCCACAATACCCACATGAATCCCTCTAACGACCATGTTGTAACACCCCCGGATGTTTAAACGGTTACTTTAGTGCTGCTCGACTGTCAGAATTGATTGTATAATACGGTTGATGTATTGTTTTTGCACATGAATATCAGCATTACGTATAATGGCATAAATTTCCGCTTGGAAGTTAAAGGTGAATTTGCCCAAACTAAGTTGCCAAAACTAAGCTTGAACTTGGGGCGTACTCCGTAAAACCAAAGCCTATGTGAGGCCCATTCTTGATCCATCTCTAAACCACATTAGGCTGCCGACCTCAGAGATGACCTGTCCCTTCAGCCAGTCTTCTCTGGAGGATAGTTCCACTATATAATCTTATTAAAAGTGTGTAGTGGATGTAGGCACGCACGTAAGAATTTATGGATGATAATAACCCCTGAGACTGGGAGCGCGCGACATCACCTGATTTGAGTCCAGGTGACGAGTGATTCTCTCGCTCGAAATTGATCTTAGTGTCTTGTATATGGTGGGTAGACACGTGATGTGACGGTACTTGCTCAGGTCTGTGTATCATGGTCTTTAGGAACCAAATGAGTGATCCCAGTAGTGAAGAGGCTCGGGAGCGACTTCTGGTTTAAAGACTCTTGGAACTCTCGGACAAGCAGCGTGACTGACCACGAACCCCTTTAGCAAGTAGTGGTGCAGCCCGTAAAGTCCCGGGATTTTTCAGTTCGGGGTTCATCGTCCAGCGAAAGGGTGACGGGGTTCATGGGCGTAATACTCGCACACTAACTTACCACAACTTCCGTCCAATATCCTCGCTGTGGTTAACGGACTCCAACCACAGTCTTCGCCAGAAGGCTGTAGTTAGAAAGTGCCGGCCTGATTTGGCTTTTAGTGCGTTCCACATTCCGCTGGTCGCTCCAGTGATTTAAAGAGCCTCATCTGATCACTCTGGAATAGGTAATTCTGGTTGAACTGCTTTGACCTCTCGGTATATCGCCGAATCCGCTTCCCCCAAGCAGCGATTCTTTGCTTCAGGTCGCCTATGCGCTCCGTTAGTTTCTGTGTGATATCTGGCTGGGAAAAACTGATATTTGTCCCAGCAAACGCTATCCTAACGATGCGCACAACTCTCGGCCTATTATTACCCGACCTGAAGGTCAGTCTGCCCTTGCGATACGGTCCTCAATTATATTTCTCCAAGCTGGGATAGCACTACTTTGTCCGATAGCGCGTCCAGCCGTAGAAAGCTTGGCGCCAATGATACAGCAGACTGCCAGTACGGTACCAAAAAGAATTAGGTCCGTCTCGCAAAGTTCCCGACTGGCTTTCAAATAGGTCACCAGCATTTAGCGTTTAGAGTTCTTACGACAGCCTGATTCCACTTGCTTAGGAGTAGGCGGGGAAGTCGAAGTCGATTTTCAAGAGGCGTATTGCGAGTTTCCGTAATCGCCTCTTTCAATGTACTCCTCATTTGCTCTAGCCCATGGGAGACTATTCCACCATCGTCTGAATCAAACACAACTGAAAGATTCACGGTGGCGTCCACGTTTGTGGGTTTGTCTGCAACTTGTGGCGCCGCATTCCCATTCGTAGCATATTCATCCGATAAAGGAACACTTTCACATCGCAGCCGTTCTAGTTCGGCGTCATCAAATGTTTTTGAGCGCATAATGTACCGAACTCGGTCTGCCAGATTTTACTCAGTGATGGTAGTAGATGGCTCCAGCTCATCAAAAAATCGATGCACCCTGTGCCGGTACGCAAAACCTCAAGCTTCTTCCCCTTTCGACCTGAAGTAAGCCCGCAATGCGTTCCTATTCATGTTGATTGTTCATTGTATGCGGCGTACTCCACCAGTGGCGAGTGCTGATTACTGGGTCTGAGCAAACACTTCCGACACCAAGCCAGCTGGTGGAGATAATGATGCGAGGGGCTGCTGGGTGGTCATGCAACACGTCGCACTCGGATGGCGGCCCACATGTCGTCGCGTCCAGTGCCAGCTCCAGACGCGCCCTGACGACTTCCAGGCAGCGACCTTTTACGCATTCTTCTATTTTTTATCATCCTTTTGAGAAGCGCCAGTTTACTGGAAACGCCCAGACCCAGCGCCGTTTAACGGATATGCCATATGTACAAGCGGGCCTTTGCACAATCAATTTTGCTGAGGCACGGCGCTAATACCTCTTGGCAAGGCACTGACTGACTGCGTCCACATAGCTCTTAACTTAGTTTTAGCACTTAACTCTTACGTCAGCGGGCGATGGGGTCGTCAATTTCCTACGCCTTATTACATTATTATTTAAATTTGCTCAACCTTTTACAACTCCAGTGCAACTCCCGTGGTTAAGATAACTTTGGGGATTATACATACTTTTTCTTGTTTCCAAATTCTTCCAATTTCTTCCTTTAAGTCAGCGTATATACAAATATTTTCAGCAATTTTTTTTAATGTTATTTGTATTGGGTACTGCAACATCTATTAGGTACATGGTTTAGTTATTTTTATCTTGTAGGGTATTGTCTGGTCTATTATAACGAACGATTTTTTCAGTAAGTATAGCTCGTCGTAGTAAAATTTGTGGGAGGTATTTTCTAGAACTGTTTGTGGTGTGTATTTGTACTAGGGGGTGTTTGCGTTTTGGATAAGTTTATGTTTGAGTGCTAATTTTTGATGTATGATGTTTAGGAGCTGATTATGTCTTTCTGTGTGAGGCTTGTACATACCCTGGTAATGTATTGTATTGTTTCTGGATGGCTGTTGCACTTGTGGAATTTATCGTTTGTAACTGTGAAATCTTTGATTATATGTTTTCTATAGTTTTGTATTAATTACCTGTTCAAGTGTTGCTATTAAAAATCCTTCTGTTTCTGGGAACAGGCTACCTTTTTTAAGCCACATGTTTGACGCTTTTGTGTCTATGTGTGGTTGGCTTATGTCGTGTGGGTGTCACCCGTGTAGTACTTTTTTCTTCCTGTTTTCTTTTTTCTTTTTCTGTGAATCTCTATTGTTTGGGGTTTCTAGGCCTGTCTGTTCTTCAAGTTTTAGTGGTGTGTAGTTTTGTCGTTGTGAGTTATAGCTTTGTGTATTTCACTCGTTTCCGATTTTAAGTTGTAGATCTGCTTCTGCCATAGGTGATGGATATCTATTAAACCTCTACCTCCATCTTGTTTCTTGATTGTGAATCGTTCTATTGCAGATTTTTTGGTGCAGGGGGTTGTGTTTTGTCATTATGGTACGTGTCATTCGTTATATTTATTCCATCCGTTTGGCTCCATTTTATGATTTGAAATGAATATGTGAGAATAGGGATCACGTAAGTGTCCTGAGAGCTGGGTTTTACATATGGCGTTAATTCTCATTTTATATTATAGAGTTATTGTATTCTTTATAGATCTTTATTATAGTCCTTTCAGTTCTTGGAATCCCAAGAATTTGTATAAATCGGTTGGCTCCATTGCTGTTATTCTATCTATGTCTTCAACCCTTTCCTAAATTAATAATTTTACATTTATCCAGTCTTAATTGCATATTTATGTCCTTGCTAAATTCTGTGGTGATTTTTATTAGTATTCTCATTTCTTTTTCTGTCCATGCATATAGATTAATGTGTATAATCTATATATATATATATATATATATATATATATATATAAGATGTGAAATTATTGATTCATCGCTATTGTGTTTAAGACGGTATCCTGTCCGTTTACTGTACAGCTGGTAATATTATAGTAGATTCAGTGCAAGGCAGAATCACAGGGGACTCAACCTTGAACTCACCTTGATAGATACCTTTCTTGATGGATATTTGACTTGTTGTGATGCAGTTATTTCGGGTATTTAGTTGCAGTGTGGTTTTCTATTTTGTCTTGATATTACGTAAAACGCTAATTATTTCGGAGTTAATCTTGTATTTTTCCAGAATTTGTATAAGCCAGGAATGTGGGATGCTGTCAAAAGCTTTTCTATGATCTATGTATGTACAGTGTAAATTTCTGTTTCTTGCAGTAGCGTGTTTTAGGATGGTTGAGTCTGAAATGAGTTGCTCTGCTCTTTACATCCCATGTGGCCCCGCCTGCACCCTTTCTGCTCTTCGGCAAGTATGTTGTGTCGTTCTGTGTGTGGGTTAATTTTACTCACTTTTGCTAATGTCAAAATTTTGTGGATAGTTCGTAAGCATATGATTGGCCGATATTGGGCTGACTCTGTGGAATAATTACCCTTTGATAGCATGTATGTTATACTTGCAGTAATAATTTCGGGGATGTTCTGTTTCGGAAAAATGATGTCTGATAGGTTTTTGGCTATAGTCTTATATATCGTAGGCATGTTAATTTTTTATAGTAGTAGTATAAGAAATTAACATGCCTACATAAGACTATAGCCAAAAACCTAAATATACCTAGTCATGTCATAAGTATTGTCACATAGTAAAAACTTTTCTTTTAGAATGCTGGCCACAAAAACAGTTTATGGAATTCGAATTATGAATTTTTCATGAAAATAAAACTGTATACTTTTTAGAATTTTACTCATTTTTAAATATGGAGTGGACGCTTAAAGAAGACCGTGTTGCAGTTATTGTGTTGCATCGTTGCGGTTACGCGCCAATTCAAATTTTTGACATACTGAAAAATTTGAATATAACCAAAAGATTCGTTTATCGTACCATCAAACGATACAATGAAGACTCTAGTATAGATGACAGGTCAAGAAGTGGTCGCCCTTGGTCTGTTAGGACTCCAGCAGTGATAAAAGCTGTGAAGGCGCGAATTCAAAGAAATCCCAAACGTAAGCAGAAACTGTTGGCCCTTCAGATGGGGTTAAGCAGAACCACGGTGAAAAGGGTGTTAAATGAAGACTTAGGGCTTCGGGCATATCGAAGAAAAACAGGACATCGTTTAAATGCTCGTCTAATGGACCTGAGACTGAAGAGATGCCGCGCTTTGTTGAAGCGGTACGCGGGAAAATAAAATCGGGAAATTCTTTTTTCGGATGAAAAAATTTTTACCGTAGAAGAGAGCTACAACAAACAAAATGATAAGGGTAGTGAAGAAGCGAGCAACCGTATTTCGCGTGTCCAACGAGGATTTTCCATCCTCGCTCATGGTATGGTTGGGAGTTTCTTATTGGGGCTTAACAGAGGTACATTTTTGTGAGAAAGGTGTAAAAACGAATGTAGTTGTATATCAAAATACAGTCCTGACGAACCTTGTGGAACCTGTTTCTCATACCATGTTCAATAACAGGCACTGAGTATTCAAACAAGATTCGGCGACAGCTCATAGAGCGAAGAGCACACAAGACTGGCTGGCGGCGCGTGAAATCGACTTCATTCGGCACGAAGACTGGCGCTCCTCCAGTCCAGATTTGAATCCGTTAGATTACAAGATATGGCAATACTTGGAGGAAAAGGCGTGCTCAAAGCCTCATCCCATTTTCGAGTCACTCAAGACATCCTTGATTAAGGCAGCCGCCGAAATTGACATGGACCTCGTTCGTGCTGCGATAGACGACTGGCCGCGCAGATTGAAGGCCTGTATTCAAAATCACGGAGGTCATTTTGAATCAACTTTAGTGTCATAAGAATCTATGTTTTGTTAAGTTCATTTTAGTATATAAATGGTTATGTTACGGCCTACGGTTGCTCCCTTAAAGGATCCAATCCCCTGGGGCCCATCAGCAGAAGACTTCCCGAGCAAACGTAGGTCGGGCCTCCTAAGGCCACGTGGAATCTCTCTAATTACACTAAAATATATGGGGGAGCGTTATACTACGGCCAGTCGACCGGAAGGAATTTGGCGGAGTTCACTTACCTCTATCCAAGGCGACTGGTCCCTCCGGAGTCGGTCAGGTCGCATGTGGTTGTGTAGTGCAAGGGAAAGAATGGTGATGTGGTGTGTATCTGGGTGTGACTGATGGTGATTGAACCTAGACCTTAGCCGTCGGCAGCAGCCCGAGCGTCGACACCGCTCCAACTTGAGGGGGCCTTTCGAGGTTATCCACAGTCACTTTCTTGGTTCACCACGATGACAGTCACTTAACTCTATCGTACTATTAACTAGCTTACCGAAGCCACTAACTATCGCGGGGTATAAGGTTACCGCACAAAACACGCCCGGAGTTTCTGGGTCAAAGGTCACTACCGGTTCGCGTGGCAACAGATAGTTCTAAATACGGAGGCCGCACTAGCTTATATTGTCGAATGCACTTATACAGATTCTGAGTCGGACCCAATAAGTCCCGGGAAAGGCTATCCAAACAGGGAATGCGCGTTATAATTCCTAGACAGGATATTTACTAGACGCCCTAACTATTCCGCGGTTCCCGCACAAAATTAACAGCGTGCAAACATTAGCGCATCTGGCCGATGACTGACTCGCTTGCGACCCGCGCGCCACTGCCACGCTCGAAAGAACTTCAGACCGGAATCGCGCCGAGCCGAGTGACATCTGGTGTCGATTCCGACAACAGAGTTTTGCGCGAACAAACCCCCGTCCCGGACATAAGGATTTAGGTCCGCGAGCAAACCGGTCAGCGGGACAAGGTCGAGACTGCAAGTTGCAAGACCGAATCTACAACCAAACTAGGCCACCTTAGGCAATCCATTAGGTCTTGCAACCCTAATCAACGCCTCAAAGATATCCCTAATGTGGCAAGCCGGAGGGTCAGCCTCCACTGGATGCCCCTCCTGGGCATCGCAGCACTTTAATAAGTCCTGTACTGGACAGAAGTCCGACGACCTCTTTCAAACACCATCTGTGCCCCTATGATTAGTTCCGCAATCCGACCGGATCAGCTCTGCAAACAGCGACGCTACACGAAGCTGCCCCGACAAATTTTGTGCCAGCAGTTGCTTCAGTGCAGAGCGCACCCACAAATTCCACATGAACGTCGTCTGTGGAGAGCCAAACGAAACGCACAGATAGTCCCTAGTATGAATTTTCAACAAGTAGGCCTAGCCAGGCCACCCACCATAGTATCATTTACTAAAATAGTGCGGCAGCTGATTTCAATCTGATAATCTCCAAACTAGCTAGCCTGTTAGGCAAGTAGTCCCATGCTCATATTTCAACTAATTTTTCAAAAGCATCAATGTTCAACTACAGAATTAATTCAACCAAATTAATCACCGATGCGCATAGGTCAACTTGCAATTAAACAAAACAATAACGTAAGGGACAGCCCTACTTCTTCGCAAAGCAAAATGATTAAACACTATCATAAACATAAACATAATTTTTCAAATAGTGCGCCATTCAATTTCCTTCCAGCGAACAGACGCAACAATCAAATACAGTGATTAAATATATTTACAAAACACATGCAGTAGCATTTAAAGGAGTAGATTAAATTCAATTCTTTTAATTTAAACCGCTACAAATAGGAAAATTTCGCGGAAAGCCCAAAGCATTTTTTAATTTTAATTCAAAGTATTTTTTAACTAAGTGCTCGACCAAACCAAATCTAATACCCCTTGACAGCGTGATTCAACGCTCCCGGGGGGCCCTAATCTTCCCACCACCAAGGGGAGGCCACATGGCGTGAACCCGAGATAAATAGAGCACAACCTTTAACAGTTGCCACTCGGGTTGTACGCCTTCACTGAGGCCGTCGGCAACAGAACATTTTGACAAGTGGACTGTTGACGGCTTAAGGCTCAGTGGAGGCAGCCGTGGTGGGAGCTAAGGCGGCAGCTAGACAGGGCCGCCTCCATCAAATGGGGAACAGTGGTACACCAGTCGCGGCCACTCAGCTAACGGGAGTGAGAAGGGTCCAGCGGACCGATGAGTGGCCGTGAAGTTCCTCTCCACACGCTGAGGGGGGGTGATGACACCCCCGCCCCTGGGGGAATTACCCCCCGACTGGTCGGGGGAGGGGCCCCTTTCAAACTTAGGGGCCTGATGGCTGGCCGGCGGGCGCCGAGAGTCGCCCGGCAGAGGGCGTGGCTGAGCGCCCCCGCCCGTGGAGGTCGAGGGCCTGGCAGAGCTCCGAGAGGAGACGCCGTTCGCACTCAGGCACAAAACGGCATGATGATTGCCCTGGCAATGCAGACAGGGCCGTCGATGCGGACAGTCTCGCTGGAGGTGCCCTCCCAGATATGACCAGCACCAGCGGCGCTCCTTGGCGATAGTTCGCCTCGCTGGAACCGGCTTACCTAATAATTTCGGGCACGACGTTACCCGATGATCAGATGCTCGACAATAGGAGCAGGGGGGGGTTGACGACGACTTGCCTGGAGGATTCAGCCTCTCACTGGGCACGTCTCGCAAGTCGTCAACGGTGCCCGCCGCGTTCTCGATCTGCCGGCACTGCTCCTCCAAAAACCGCAGCAGGTCATAGAAGGGCGGAATATAGGAGGCCTCGTCCCCGCCGTACCTCTCCTCAAAATGGATTCGCAGGTCGAGAGGTAGACGGGACAGCACGATGCGGAGCAACAAAAAAGCCCATTCGCCCACTGGTAAACCCAGCCGCCTCAATGTATTACAGGCCACCAAGACTGGATCCAACAGGTCCGGACGCAGTCTGGCCGGTCACTAAGCAGCGGGAGGCTTAGAAGCTGCTTAACATGCTCGTCTGCAATTCGCCGGACGTTGGCGTATCTTCTGGCTAGGAGGTCCCGAGCAGTGTGGTAGGCGTCGTCCGACAATCTCAAGTGGCCGACGACGCCCAGGGCCTCCCCCTCCAGTGAGGCCAGGAGGTACGCCATCTTTTGGCTCGGGGTCAGGTCACTCCGGGCGTCCACTAGGCTGTCGAAAAGACCAACGAAGGTCAGCCATTCGGAATGGACCCCGGAGAACTTTGGCAGGTCCAGAGTTGGGAGTCGTCCCAACAGCTCCGGCTGAAGCTGCTTCAGAGAGGACTCGGATAGGTTACTCATCCGAGCTTCACGCGCCTCCTCGGCATACCTGCCTTCAGCCTCGATCAACTCGTCCGTGAGCCACAAGAACTGCTCATAGTCCGCAAAGCAAGAGTCCAGGACTCCCTTCTCCACATCCGAATCCTCGAGCTCAGCGTAAGCCTCCTCCACTGCGGCCCTTCGAGCATCCACCTGCTCGAACCGCTTCATCAAGTTATGGACCCTATCCGGTCGACATATCAAAGCATGGGCGCTTGTGGCCCAGCGCAACTCAGTCCGCAGACAACGGATCAGTAGCTTAGGCGATGTCATCACTATTAAATACAAATTACGACGCGGCTTGAGCACAGATTACAAAGATAACAAACAAAAAATACAACAAAAATTAACAGTTAATAAATGCAGTTCCTATCAAATCGCGTTGAATAGAAATTACACAAATACGAATTACTACGTATCAACCAAATACAAGTTAGCTCAAAAGAAAAGACACAATCAAATTAACAAATAACAAATACTAGTGCGATGAAATCAAGTTAAATTCAAAGTACGCAAATACAATTACTACTCTTTAGTTCAAATACACATTACAGTATAAACGAAGATACACATCACGGTCGATCAACAAAAAATGCCTAGCTCGGAAATCGACCCTTCGATAAGTAATCCACTACAACTATCCGACAACAATAATTAACCGATTACGTAAAAATAACCATCTACCTACATGACGTATATCTCTAGAAAAACTCCCGCTTGCACAACCTAGGGCGCGGCTTTTCAAATTACCCTCTAACCAAAAAAAGGCAAGCAACAAAGCAACAAAGGAAAATAATTCTATTATTACGTACAAAAAAATATTTTTACGTATTACGGACGGGCGTGATTGTAGATACAAATTTAACCAATCAAACCAACGCTCCCTGCCACCAAAATTGTTTAATGTTTATCTAGCACTATGGTCGAGATCGACCGGGGAATCGAACCCGGAACCGCGCTCTGCTACCAGTTTGTTACGGCCTACGGTTGCTCCCTTAAAGGATCCAATCCCCTGGGGCCCATCAGCAGAAGACTTCCCGAGCAAACGTAGGTCGGGCCTCCTAAGGCCACGTGGAATCTCTCTAATTACACTAAAATATATGGGGGAGCGTTATACTACGGCCAGTCGACCGGAAGGAATTTGGCGGAGTTCACTTACCTCTATCCAAGGCGACTGGTCCCTCCGGAGTCGGTCAGGTCGCATGTGGTTGTGTAGTGCAAGGGAAAGAATGGTGATGTGGTGTGTATCTGGGTGTGACTGATGGTGATTGAACCTAGACCTTAGCCGTCGGCAGCAGCCCGAGCGTCGACACCGCTCCAACTTGAGGGGGCCTTTCGAGGTTATCCACAGTCACTTTCTTGGTTCACCATGATGACAGTCACTTAACTCTATCGTACTATTAACTAGCTTACCGAAGCCACTAACTATCGCGGGGTATAAGGTTACCGCACAAAACACGCCCGGAGTTTCTGGGTCAAAGGTCACTACCGGTTCGCGTGGCAACAGATAGTTCTAAATACGGAGGCCGCACTAGCTTATATTGTCGAATGCACTTATACAGATTCTGAGTCGGACCCAATAAGTCCCGGGAAAGGCTATCCAAACAGGGAATGCGCGTTATAATTCCTAGACAGGATATTTACTAGACGCCCTAACTATTCCGCGGTTCCCGCACAAAATTAACAGCGTGCAAACATTAGCGCATCTGGCCGATGACTGACTCGCTTGCGACCCGCGCGCCACTGCCACGCTCGGAAGAACTTCAGACCGGAATCGCGCCGAGCCGAGTGACATCTGGTGTCGATTCCGACAACAGAGTTTTGCGCGAACAGGTTACATAATGAATAAACTTGTTTCAATTATTCTATATTAAACACGTGACAGAATTTATGACATGACTAGGTAGTATGAACTTTATAAGTACCCGGAGATTTCCAGTTATGTAATCTATCTGTAATATTTCAAATCTCATCTTCTGTAATCTCATTAAACTCCATTTCTTCTATTGTACTCCATCTCTGTTCTTCTTCATTTATCTACACAGCATCCTCATTATGTTTTACCTGTTGCTCCCATATACCAGACCAAAATTCACCTAACTGTTCTGTTGTTGGTGTTTATACATTCCTGATTTCTGTGTCAGTCTGTAGGTTCCCTAAGTTTCTATAAAATAGTTGTTAGTTAGTCGCAAATATGATATTATCGTTTTTTCGTTGTTGTGTTTTTTTTGTATCGTTTGAGACTGTGTTCCTTGAGTTTGTCACATTTTGACATTTTAACTCATCTAACATTGACACCTCTTACTTTTTTGTCCATGGTACGTTAACGTTCCGTTTCTTCACTTATTGTTAAATCAATTACACATTTCTTTCCATACTGCTGGCAGGTAATTTACTGATGACTTATTTATTTAGAATTATTTACTTTTATATATTCGATTGACTGGGAGGCAATTTTAGCACTATAAAGTTCGACAATCCAAAGAGAATATAATCACTACGTTTAAGAGGCGGGACTTCCATAGTAAAAATAAATGCATGATATAACGCCAAGCTACTCTACCAACATCAAGATATGACATTTAGTTTTGAGAAACAGTGCTGACAACATTGACGAATTACAATAGTGCTGTAAATCTCTATCCTCGAATAATTTTATCGATATAACATTTATCGATATATTGTTTATCGATATTTTTACATAAGAAAAGTTAGATCTCTATACTGAATTATTTATGAGAAATACATTTTTTAACGTGGGGATTGAGTAAAAATGCCGATGAGAATAAGAAATCAATGTATTTTACACACAGCAATTTGTAATTTTATTTCTACAATTAGGTACAAAAATATGTATAAAGAAAATATAAAATAAAAAACGAACTTTTATACTAGTTAAAGTTAATTATTAGTTATATATATATAATTAAAAGTTAGTTATTACTTAGTTACTAGTGAAATTAAAAAACATCCTAATTTCAATAGAGAAGATGGATGGGTGCTGCCATCTGCTTGGGATCCCATAATTAATAAAATCAAATCCAAACCCAAGTATACCACTGCTAGACTTCAAGATACTGTAAGCTCATTCTGCGTAAATCGAACCAAAAATTAATATTAAAAGGCTGAGGGTAGCCGGGCTAACTATGGCAGCAGGACGTCAAACAACTCAGTCCCCCGTGACCACGGGTGCTGGAAAGCACCCGAAACGTCGGGAATATAAAAATAAGTTAATATACGCGATAAAATCCGTAAAATTAGTTTTATTTAAAAAAATTTAATACTGATTCGATTAATTGCTTTTATGTGTAACAAATACTATGAACAAATCGCTAGGCTTCTTCACAGAGGTACCTATGTACATACTATTCGCAGAGATCGTTTACTAATTATCGCTTTCAAAATGAATTTTCATTATAGCTAATGTTTGTAGATGAATCTATAAAAAAAATATTTGTAGCCATGTAATTAACAAATAACTTTGAGTTTATTTATATATTATCTTTTGCTACATGTAAATAAAACCTAATTAACATACACATAATTGTGGAAGTTTAAATTAAGTCCACTTAAGAAATAATAGTTCGTTTTAGTTGGGTTCAAATGCAATGTTTGTCACAAATATGTCTTAACATGTGAATCTTTTCAATTGGTGCATGTGCCAGCTATTTCACCCATTGCTTGCATCTGAAAAAATAATATAAATAAAATCACATTTATATGGAAGAAATAGAATGTTAGCAGTTAGAATTGACCTTGTAGTTTCTAAGTATAGTTCGTTTCGGATTGCTATACCATCGAACTATCAGATTTAGGAAATAGTGTTTATATTTGTGCACACAATCGTACACTATAAAAACCTGTCCTACATAGATGGCTTGTCCAAAAATGTACTCGCGTTAAATATCATATTACTATTAAAGTTTAAATCACCACATAACTCTCATCATCTAAGGGAAATATTGCTACGAATAGCCTTTTCTTGTTATCATTTTTTCCGCTTCTTGCACCATTTAATTGGAAAGTTTTATAATGCATATTTAATTTCTTAATAATTCTGTAAATGAACAACGGCTCCTATAGCAAAATTAAAAGCAATCTTAATTAATAAAATATATACTAATATAATTGTTTGATTTGACATTTGAACCTATTTCATTTGACAATGTCGTTAATAGACATATTACGAAAAGCAGAAAGAAGAGATAACCGTTATTAAAATTTGACCCCTATAGTACATATCATTTTTAATATGGAAGTTGCACCAGCCTGGTAGAATCGATGACTACGTACTTTTATGATGTGCTTGATGGGCTTGTGGACAAATATGTACCGACGTTATATCTTACTACCAAAAATAAATTTTCTCCGTGGTTTAATAAACCTCTGATTAAACTATCAAAATTTCATAAAAATCGAAACGATATGGAAACCTGTGTGATTATGAAACCTTCTCTATTCTGAGACATCGCTTGAAGAAAATGGAGAAAAATTGTTACAAAAGATTTATTGAAATTGCTGAAGAGTAAATTAAAGAGCATCCAAAATATTTTTGGTCTTTTGTAAATTTCAAAGGAAAAAAGAAAGGAATTTTAACTAGTGGTAGTGAGATTTGCGACGCGTTCAATCAATATTTTCATTCCGTATTTTTATTCAAAAATGATTCTTTTGTTAAAAATAATTTTATTAGCTCCTATCCCCTCTCAACGTTAACCATAATTTTTAGAACTTCTATTGAAACAGACGTTTATCCTAGTAAGTGGAAAAATCTTTAATAACTACTATTCCCAAAAATAACAGAAAAGATATAATTACTGAGTATAGACCGATTTCTAATTTATATGTTTTTGGAAAGGTTCTTGAAAAAATTTTCACATCCTATATTTCGTTTTTAGTTCGTAATTACATATGCCAACAACAACATGGTTTCTTTAAGCACTACGGTGCTTGTTGATACCAATATGGTAACTTTTATTGATTATTTGTCGACGGCCATGGATAATAACTTACAAGTGGATGTTGAATACACAGATTTTTCAACGGCTTTCGACAAATTAAATCACGATCTACTTATTGAAAACCTTACAAGGTCTGGAATTCACGGCAACGTTCTCAGGTAGATCCAATCTTTTATTGAAATATATTTCAAGCAGTTTGTGTAAAGGGATACTCTTCACAATTTCTACCCGTACCATCAGGCGTGCCTCAAGGATCACAATTGGGCCCTTTGCTGTTTTCTTTATATATTAATGATATAGAATTTGCACTAAAAAAAGTGATTACCTACTTTATGCAGACGACACAAAGTTATTCAATATTATCGAAACAGTTGATGACTGAGTAATGCTGCAAAAAGACATAATTCTCTATGTGATTATTGTGGAAATAACCAATTATATATCAATAATAATAAATGCCATATTATATCTTATACACGTAAAGTCAAAATTATAATATTTGATTATAGCTTGAATGACACCACTATCAAAAGAGTAGATAGTATTAGAGATCTGGGTATAATAATGGATTCAAAATTGTTAGTCAATCTACACATTGATTATATGTTAGGCAATGCATTTCGTAGCTTGGGATTTATTCTTAGGATTAGCACAAACCCTTTAATGAATCATTAACGCTAAAAACTCTGTACTTTTCCTTTGTTCGGTCAATCTTAGATTATTTCAGTATTGTATGGAGTCCCTGTTATCATATACATAAGAATAGAATTGAAAGAGTACAGAAGATGTTCCTAAGGTCACTTAGTTATCGTAATAACATTACTAACGAGTCATGTGATGAATCTTTGCCTAGGTATAAATTGTTATCCCTTTGCAATAGACGAAAACTGTTTGATATAATGTTTCTATATAAAATTTTGAAAAATTTAATTGACTCTTCTCTTCTTCTCTCAAAGGTATCATTTATTGCTCGTGCTTGTCTTTCAGTGCGATCCTCACGTAAAATGCCACTTTTTGTTCCTCCACGATTACATAAAAGAAACACTCGTAACTTATTCTTATACCGTTCTACTGACTTATATAATAAACAATTTACTAATATCGACCTTTTTAACACATCTCTCAATACCTTAAAACAGACATTAAAAACCAATTTAAGTAAGGTTTGCATGTGAGTTGCATTTTTTTGATATTTTTATATACCTATATATACTGTTAATGCTACTGTACTTAGTTGTTTTGTCAGTGTAGTAGTTGTGTTGTCATCGAAACGGGCTTATTGGAAATTCACACAGATATTGTTGCACTCTCGGTTTATGTTATTTTGAAAAGTTTGCAGTATATTTATATTTATGGGATATGTACGACGATGAATTTAATTTTATTCGTTCCTATTTTGATCACAGCGACAATTTAAATAAAATTATATAGGTGTATTAACTGCGGGGAAAATAATACAACGCCGCCATGTATTATCATACAACATACATAAACATAGGCATCCATCGTCTTCCTGCATCTCTTACCATTCCTTCACTTCATATTTTTCAACGCGGGTTTGCAAAATTTGTCAATTGGTGCCGGTGATCGTTTACTCCCAGAGATCATCAAAAAAGGATATCTGTGTGTTTACCATTCTTTTACACTAATTTGTCACTCTTCTTAGCACAACTTAGTTTTTCTTTTTTAACACGCTTTTATTAGTTTAGTATGTATGTATCTATGTAATGAAATTTTCGAATGTGATTTTCATCCTCTTCAAAACGTCGGATTGATTTGAAACTTCGTACACTTACCAAGGACCGATGAAAATGCAATAATTTAAATAATGTGTCACATTTACGTCGGTTGAAACTGACATCTCACTCGCGTGTGTTTTCTGTGAGTTTTCTTGGTCGCGTTTGACCTCCGCTTCCTTACGGCGTGATCCCTTGGGCGCTTCTTTTTCCGCGGTGTCGGATTGTGTAATCAACTAAGTCAGGTCATAAGTTCTGTCAAACACTTTTTATAAAATTAATGATACACTTTTTGATAATTATATAGAAATTATATATAACATGAAAGGTAATTTAATTTAGAATACAATTTTATTTACATTATTAAAATTGCCCTCCCCTATTTTGAATACATGCCCTTAATCGACGAGGTTAATTGTCAATTTCAGCACACACCACATTCATATCAATTTCTGTCGCTGCTTTAGGCAAAGGTGCGAGGAGAGATTCTAAGTTCTGATGAGATTTAGCGCAGACTTTCTCCTTAAAATTTTACCATATCTTGTAATCCAGTGGGTATAAATCTGGACTATAAGAGGGCCAGTCTTCATGTCCGATAAAGTCAATTCGACGGGCGGTCAACCAGTTTTGTGTGCTTCGTGCCCTATGAGCTGGTGCAGAGTCCTGTTGGAATATCCAATCTCTGTTTGTGAACATTTTTTTCGAACGAGGTAGCACTATGTTTGTTAGGATGGTATTTTGGTACACCTCGGAACCGGTTTTTACACCTTTTTCACAGAAAAACACCTCAGTTAAGCTTGCATATGAGACTCCAAGCGTAACCATGAGTGGCGAAGGATAATGTCCTCGTTGAACCCTCAGTATAAACGTGCTGGTTTCTTCACCGCTGTGGGCATACACCTTATCATTTTGTTTATTATAACTTTCTTCGATGTTAAAAATTTTTTCATCCGAAAATAAAATTTCGCGGCATTTTTTTCCCGCGTACCGCCGTAATAAAATACAAAAAACTTATCTCTTAAAAATTGACCTACAGTGCCGAAAAGTTAGACACAATTTAAAAGAAAGTTACATGGTAACACTACATAGCGATTATTTACATAACAAAACAACTAAGTACAGAAGCATTAACAGTATATATAGGTATATAAAAATATCAAAAAAATGCAACTCACATGCAAACCTTACTTAAATTGGTTTTTAATGTCTGTTTTAAGGTATTGAGAGATGTGTTAAAAAGGTCGATATAAGTAAATTGTTTATTACATAAGTCAGTGGAACGGTATAAGAATGAGTTACGAGCGTTTCTTTTATGTAATCGCGTAGGAACAAAAAGTGGCATTTTACGTGAGGATCGCACTGAAAGACGGGCACGAGCAATAAATGATACCTTTGAGAGAAGTAGAGAAGAGTCAATTAAATTATTCAAAATTTTATATGGAAACATTATATCAAACAATTTTCGTCTATTGCAAAGGGATAACAATTTATACCTAAGCAAAGATTCATCATATGACTCGTTAGTAATGTTATTACGATAATTGGCCTTAGGAACATCTTTTGTACTCTTTCAATTCTATTCTTATGTATATGATAACAGGGACTCCATACAATACTACAATAATCTAAGATTGACCGAACAAAGGAAAAGTACAGAGTTTTTAGCGTTAATGTTTTATTAAAGGGTTTGTGCTAATCCTAAGGATAAATCCCAAGCTACGAAATTCATTGCCTAACATATAATCAATGTGCAGATTGAATGACAATTTTGAATCCATTATTATACCCAGATCTCTAATACTATCTACTCTTTTGATAGTGGTGTCATTCAAGCTATAATCAAATATTATATTGTTGAAAACTGTGAAATTTACGAGTAGTTTAAAATAATTTATTTGGTAGAGCCATGCTGCAGCTATATTAGCAGTATAGTTGTAGCACGAATGGGTCGGCTCGGCCGGGGAAGAACCACGCTCTCACAGAATACCAGCGTAAAATAGCAGCTTAACAGTGTTATGATTCGTATGGTGGGTGTAGAGAACCGGAGACCTTTTATGGAAAAGAGGCATTCCATCTTAGTCCTCACGGGTGACAACGCATCTGCATTTTGATTCGCAAACGAGGATAGATGTAGGCTACAACAACCACTTACTATCAAGGTTGACTGTGTGTTCGTTTGTCACCCTATCCCATAAAAAAAATTAGTCCTTGTGCTTCTTCGGCCCTTCGCAGATCAATCTTTGGGGGAGGCTTATGTTTAGCAGTGGTCTTGTAATAGGTTAAATGGTGTTGATGACTTCAAATATCTTAACGTATTAAATTATCTACTTAATCTATTTTTTTTAATTAAAATTTTAGACTAACAGAAAAAGAGACCGAGCGCTAAGTACCTTTCAAGTGATGCCGAAACCATGCTCAATTTCTTGACAAGCACTCATCTACACACGCTTCGTTATTATTTTTTTATTAGCCCGTAAAAGTTCACTGCTGGCGCACAAACATAACTTAAATCTATGTTGGATGCAAATTATTATTATTAACTGACTCACAAAGTAATAAAACTTTAAGGGGAAACCAACTAATGAAATGCACAAAGTGCGATTACCAATACCACCCCTTGTGTGTTAATATATCCGAGTATCGTAAGATTACAGAGATAACAAGATCAACATGGATATGCCCACAGTGTCGCTGTGCTACGCCAAAAACCGACAACACGAACAAACCCATACGCTCACCCGTCTGCAACGAAGATATCGACAGCTGTAGTCCAGTGGTGGTTGAATCACCCTCTTTGGCAGCAAACTCATGTCAGTTATTTATGCAGATTGCACCTTGAATATAGAGCTGATCCGAATAACCAACGTAAATTATTGGTCTACACGCGGTATAGAATCTTTTTTCACACTCTACTACGGAATATTAAAGCTGAACATAATAATAATAATAATAAGAGAAAGAATAATAATAATAATAATAATAATAAGAGATACGTGACAATATATCAAGCAAGCTGAATTCCCAACGAGACAATTTAGAAAGTAATTATTCACATATCACATTACAACACACGACCTTTACGGCCGAAACAGAAAACTCACAAGAAACTGACATTCATCCATACATTATAGAAAGTAACACTCCCGTGCATTCATCTAGTTTAACCTTACAATCTCAAACTGAAGAATCAGTGGTACCTACTCAAGCCTTTGAACCTCAACAAAACCAAGCAATAAAAAATAACGACGCGGAAAATATCCAGGAACTCTTTAGAATGGCAATAGACAAATTTCGGAACACCAACCCAACTAAACGACCTTATATACCAAAACAAAAAACTTCTAAAAGGCTAGCCCAAATTGTAGATTTTATAAACACTGAAATATTACCAAATCACATATCGAGAGAGCAGGACTTTGAGACCACTCAGACCATAATTTACTGCGCGGCATACACAGCAGCTATAAGTAACGGAACAAAAATCAGAGACACAAACACACTGCCCACCCAAATTCGAAATAAAGAACCCGCCTGGCAGACAAGGTTGACAAAAAAGGTACAGGATTTCAGAAGAGACATTGGAAGACTAACAGAATATATCAAAGGCAACAGAAGCAATAGACTCATCACTTTAGTAGAAGCAATAAAAAATAAATACCGAATACATTCACAGCACGAAGAACCCAATTTGAGCGATGAACAATTTCTTGACACACTTAAACAAAAACTGAATGCGACATCTAGCAGATTAAAAAGATACCTTAACTGTACACTTAGGAAGTCACAAAATAGCCAGTTTATCAACAATGAAAAACAATTTTACAGGAACCTGACTTCAGACACGCAACATGACACACATAGAAATAGGCAAGATGCACCATTACCACCTGCCAATGAATTACATAGCTTCTGGTCTGGTATATGGTCTGTGCCGGTACAACACAACACAGAGGCGGAATGGCTGAACACAGATTTCAAAGTAACTGATACTATCACAACGATGGCATTTGAACAAATACCTTTGGAAGTATTTGTGCATATATTAAAAAAATCCCATAGCTGGAAAGCACCTGGAAGCGACCGCATACATAACTACTGGTATAAGAAACTTACAGCAATTCACCCTCTACTTCATAACCATATCAATAATTTTATACAAAAACCAGACATAATGCCCCGATACATTACACAAGGCCTCACCTACATGATTCCGAAAGACGCAGATCATCAAAATCCTGCCAAATACAGACCTATCACATGTCTCCGAACCATTTATAAACTACTTACAGCATGTATAACTGAACTCTTACATCAACATATAGCCAAAAACAACATTCTTGCTGAAGAACAAAAAGGATGTCGAAAAAGTAGTCAGGGGTGCAAAGAGCAACTCATAATAGACTCCGTAGCAATGAAACAAGCTATTTCTAATAGGAAAAACATCAGCACAATGTATATAGACTACCGAAAAGCATTTGACTCCGTACCGCACAGCTGGCTCCTATATGTACTACAACACTATAAAATTCACCCACAAATTATACATTTTCTTAAAAACTCAATGCAGCACTGGAAAACTACTTTAAAAACCATTGGAACTTCTTGTTTAGAAACACCAGAAATTCCAATACGTCGAGGAATATTCCAAGGTGATGCGCTCAGCCCTTTATGGTTCTGTCTCGCATTAAACCCTCTCTCGCAAATGCTGAACAAAACCAATCATGGTTACTCTATCATCACTCCACACAAACACACCACTCTTACACACCTGATGTACATGGATGACATAAAACTATACAGTAACACTACACAGTCCCTGCACCGCCTTGCAGACATCACCCAATCTTTCTCAAACGACATTCATATGGAGTTTGGGATCGACAAATGCAAAACGTTCTCGGTTAAAAACGGAAAAATTAACCGTAATAGCTATAGCCTAATATCAGGAGACACGATTGAACCCCTAGAACCGTTAGCCGCATATAAATACTTAGGTTTCCAACAAGCGCGACAGATTCATCAAAAGGAAACGAAAGAAGATCTCAAAAAGAAATTTAAACATCGGCTCAATAGTATATTCCGGTCTCAGCTCAACTCCCGCAACATGTCAAAAGCTATCAACAGTTACGCAATCCCCATACTGACATATTCGTTTGGTGTAATAAGCTGGACTCAAGGTGACCTTACCAATCTACAACGTATTATAAATACCACTCTAACGGCTCACCGCAAGCACCACCCTAGATCCTGTGTACAAAGGATGACTCTTTCAAGATCCGATGGAGGACGAGGTATAATAGATGTACTCAACTTGCATAACAAACAAATCAAATGCCTTCGACAATATTTCTATCAACGTTCAGAACACTCACCTCTCCATGAAATAGTAACCTTAGCCGACAAACGCTTCACACCACTTAACCTTGCAGACCGAAATACACAGCGCAACGAACGGATCACTGACGTAAAAGAGAAGATCGCCTCATGGCAACAGAAGTCCCTACACGGAAGGCACTATCACGACCTGCAGCAGCCACATGTCGACAAAAAAGCGTCGGACGCATGGCTGAGGCGCGGTGAACTCTTCCCAGAGACGGAGGCCTTCATGTTAGCGATCCAGGACCAGGTTATCGATACTCGAAACTTCCAGAGACACATAATACGCGCACCTAGCCTTCCCACCGATACTTGCAGACATTGCCACTCTAGTCCCGAAAATATACAACACATTACATCCGCCTGTAGAGCCCTTGCACAAACCGACTATAAATACCGGCATGACCAGGTAGCTTCCATAATACACCAACATCTTGCGCTTAAATTCAAATTTATACAAAAAATGACACCATATTATAAATATAAACCGGACATTATATTAGAAAATAATAATCATAGAATTTACTGGGACAGGACCATTATCACGGATAAAACTATCCACTTCAATAGGCCAGATATCACAATGTATGACAAAAATAACAAAACTACTTACCTTATTGACATTGCCATACCAAACACCCATAACATTCAATCCACCATTGCTGAAAAACTTACAAAATATCAAGATTTAGCAATAGAACTGAAGCGTCAATGGAAAGCAGAAGCCATCCATATAGTTCCAATAGTTATCTCATCTACCGGAGTCATACCTAAAAGCCTACAACGCAGTTTAGATATTTTGCAAGTACCCCAACACACACTTTACACCCTGCAGAAAGCTGTCATTCTCAACACCTGCCGACTCACACGCAAATTCCTCACCACTTCATCCGTCACCTCCGCTTACACCATCACCTAGCACCTGCTCACGCTTGGCTTCGGCCCGTGTGATTAGGGTTTAAGTTACCTCTATAATAGGGAGAATATAGATGTATAATAATAAGAATAATAATAATAATAATAATCTTTATTTGCGTAAAACATGGTATATATGTTGTTTACAGGTAAAAATCGAGCGCTCATGTTTTGCTTATTTTACACAGCATGCAAATATATTTAAACAATATCAAATTTTCTTTAACTATTTGAAGTACATTAGTCAGCTGTTTTAGTTAACAAAGAGAAATAATATTATAATAATTAATTACATGTCAATTTCAATACCTAATAATAGTCACACAGCTTAATCAAAGATATATTGTACAATACTATATTTTATTATTTTATATTTATTACAATAATTAAATGAATTTTTTTTAAATAAATGTTATCCAGTACATAATCTAATTTTTTTCTAAGAATTGTTTTACACTATAGAAATTATTTTGATTCAGCCATTTGTACAATTTCTTTTTGAACAATGTAATATTTAGGGTTTTAAGTTCGTCAGGGAGCTTGTTATATATATATATATATATATATTGTTATATATAACAGAAAGGAAATTACTGAAAACAATGCAAGTATGCAAGACAATGCACGTAGTCTTTGAAATAAAATTAAAAGCCTATGCTATAATTCTACGTCGGAGTCCCACCCCATTTCGCAACAGTACGGGAGGTCTTCGCTGAAAAAATTTTAAGTAACTTAGGCACATCTCAAGGCCAACTTATCAAGAATCACAGATGTTCAAAATCTAACTGAAAATCTTTCTATCTGCATCCTACTGACGAACAAGAAGTGAACCGAATCATTCACAACCTAAAAACCAACAGTTCTCCAGGATTAGACCATGTCACTGTTACGCTGCTTAAAAAGTCCTGCAGTAATATTATTATTCCTCTCGTTCACATATTTAATTTATGCCTAGAAAAGGGAGTTTTTCCAGAATCCTGGAAAACTGCAGCAGTGTCACCTATTTTCAAAAATGGCTCTCCAACCTTGCCGGAAAACTACAGACCAATCTCTTTACTTAGCATCATATCGAAAATTCTAGAGAAGATAGTGAACAGGCAACTTGTCCGTTTTCTACATAAAAATCGGATTATCTCGGATAAGCAATATGATTTTCGACAAGAAAAATCGACCGACGATGCTGTAGCAGCACTAGCTGTCCAGATATCACAACATGTGGAGAGTGGGAAATGTTGCATAGGTATTTTTCTCGACCTGTCGCGAGCTTGTGACACTGTCTCTGTTGGCCTCCTCTTGAAAAAGCTAGAAGCCGCTGGAGTAAGGGGAAATACACATCAATGGCTTGAAACTTACCTTAAAATGCGAAAACAGCGCGTAAAAGTAGGAAAACACACTAGTAGGCAACTGCATGTTAATTTTGGCGTTCCTCAGGGCAGTACCCTTGGATCTACTCTCTTCAATCTGTAGTTGAACGATATCCTCGAACAAAAATTGCCTAATTCAAATGTAATCGCTTACGCAGATGATACAACCTTATTGAGATTGGCAATACGCCTGGCAAGCGTGTAAAGTGCATAAGGCGGTGCTCCTCGATACCGCCCGCATCGTCCGCCGGTTTCTTTCCCTTTCCCCCTAACCCTCAGCCGTTTGGTCTCCCCCGCCGAGGGTTTCCATCTGGTTGGCTTTTTATTTATTTATTTCTTTTTCTTTATAAATTTATTTCACTACATTAATATATCTATATTTATGTATATTTATCTTTTCCATTTATATATTTGTGCACACCAGCCAAATGAGAAAACTATTTAAATACCACCCATGATAATAATAATTTTATTTTAGACCACGTTCCATATTTTGTAGTAATGTCGTTAGTAATAACATTGACTTAAAACTATGTTAGTATAGTAAGTAGCTACACATTATTTTAATCCTATGGCTATGGCCACCCAGTGATTCTGTATGGGACAGTCAAATCTTACAGATATCGCTCTCTGGATGCTGTTATTACTGTTTCGTAAGCATTGCAAGAGTGAGGCTGTTTTCTTCCGAATGATCACTGGAATAGTGTATAGTGTACTGAAATAGCTGACGAGTTCACTTTATCTTTGCAAGTTTAATAATGTGTATCGTGGGAGTAGTTTCAGTAATGTAAAATAATGAATATAAGTTTTATAAAAACATTGCAGCTTTTATAAAATAATACTGTGAAGTAAATATCACTTTGAACCTTCCCTTGAGTGTAGTAACATTAGATTACAGTTTTACAGAACATCCATTTGATTAATATAGTACTGTGAAACCTGGCAACTTTGCCATTTTTGGAAGGACTTAAAAGTTTAACACCAATTTTCCAACAAAAAATGTACTGTGAGACTGGGCGTGAATGTTAAATATGACATTATATTCTTCATACATTTGGTATTTATTAATGATTTAAACAAATGCTTACATTAAATAGACAAAATACTCACAAATATAAATAGTTGCCACAAAGTGAGGCTAACTTTGCCATCAGGGCTTGTAATGAAAATAATAGAATTTGACTTCATTATTAAAGGTAAGTTTACCTCATAATATAATATACAATTATATTATGAGGCTATGATTTGCTTCTTTAATAGTGTTGCAAATAGCAAAGTTTTGGCTTGTGGCAAAGTTGCCGTCCCATTTTCAAATTTTCATACAAACTTGAAAATATGTGTCAGGGTTGTCAAAAACCCTTGATTATATTTTTAACTTGATTTTTTTATTTAATTCTTGTCACAATAATTTCTTAAGAAAAATCTAAAATATATTAATTAAACAAAAATACTGTTGTCGAAAATAAAAAAATAAAATGGTGTAATAATAAGCTTAATTTCAATTATAGAATAAAATAAAAAAAGCTTGTTACATTCATTTTTAACAAATATTCGTTTTTTTATTAGTCATCATAACCATTTTATTACGGGTTGTAAAACAAATAATGTTAGGTCATAATTATTGTAATCAATCTAAATATTATTGTTTTCCCATAATAGCAAATCATTAATAATCATTAAAAATTACAATTAATATTTTGCTTTATATCAATACATTAAGTTGAAATTATGAAAAATATTGAGTAGTAATAATATTATTAATGCCTGACAAGGCATTTGGTAAAATCGGTCTAATGGGCTGCACGGTGATACATCGATACAAAGATACATACAAAGATAGAATGTCAAGTGCAGAACACTTTGTTTAAATGGTTGTAATCGGTTAAAAATAGAGGTTTATAGCGACAACCCTTGGTATTAACAAAACATGGCATTCTAGCCGTCACATCATGGCATCACCAGTATGGTAACTTTGCCAATTTAGTTTTATATATAAATGTTAAGACCAACATATTATATTTGATTACCATTAATATTACGGGTACGACTGCACTATATAAATTGTATCATCTTTTTATACCGTGATTCTTGCAAATAAAGATTTATGATAATGATTAAAAAAGAAAAAAAAAGAAATTTCCAAGTAATAAGTAGCATCATAACGCCTTACTGCTTATTACATACCTCCTCTCATATCTGAGAGGGGCTTTTTTTAAATATATTAGTAATTAGGATGACTTAAGTGCACGGCGCAGTGCGCTCTTACTTGCCCTTTTAGTCCAACTAATACATACCTTACTGTATCTCAATCTACTGCAAGATGTATACAATTTCAAAAAATATCTCTTCCAAAACTATAAATAAATAATATTTTGCGCATAATAGCTTAAGAAGTCGGAGCTTTAATTCTTCAATACAATAACTTTTGGTATCTTTACCTTTTAACTGGGATTTACCCTCTGTAGTGGATTAAGGAATATCGAAAATTCAAGGTAACAAAAAAAAGTCTCTTCAACGGGAGAAGGCTATGCCCAACGGTGGAAATTTGTGGGCTGATAATGATGATGATAACGCTTTAATTAAACGTGAAAGGTAGTGAAACTGTCACGCTTTATAGTCGCAAAGTGAAATTTCTACTTTTGCTTCAATTCTTGTTCAAATATTCAATAAAATACTGAAAATAAAGGAATATATATTGTTTAGGCTTAAACATAAATCTTAACACTTAAAACTTGCATTCAAAACGCTCCTCTCGGCGCGTTCATCCGATGGTATTTAGCTCACCGTCTGGCCCCCTTTCTCGCGCGCGTCTCTCCGCTCACCCTCGGTCGCCTGACGTGTGGGCGATTCAACCGGGCGGCCGTGTCCTTAGGAGTCTTAAAGTTACGCTCGAATCGTTAAGTCGCGTGAATACAGCCTCTTATTGCGTTGTCTTTTCGTGCGTTTACGTGACAACGAGGCTTTTCTTGACTTTTGAAACGCTAAAAATTTGTGACCTGAGAGGAGATCGCGTTCGTCTTCGATCATAATTTTGTGCTAAGTGACGTTAGACTTGAGTTCACATATAGGTGAACCCACTGGAGTGATCGGACATTGTGGAATAGAGCAGCGCATGTGGGTCTGCTGTCTGATTACATCGGTGACGTCAGGTTACATTTACACACTTTCTCACATCACTTATATATATTAATGGGGTTATGATTATAACAAGTGATAGTGATTTAAACAAGTTAGCTTAAACTGCCTCCAAAGATATAATTTGCTTAACTTAGTTCTCAGTTTAATTACATATTGTTTAATTGCTTCTGTTGTACATTACACTCGTAATGAAATGTTTACAACCCCTGCTTTGCAGATGTATCGCTTTTGTTATTCTGTGTTCTTTTCTAAAACTCTTTGTTTGATATATTGCTCGACGTATAATTGTTCCTACCCGCTTATTCGATATATTTTAGGTAACCGTATGCATATTGTGCTCGCTTTTTTCGCTCTTATACCCTGTTTGGTATTAAATGATATTGATTGCACTTATTCCATGCTGCAAAAATGTTTTAATGTATTAATATGTTATAGTGTTGGTTTGCTTTCGTATCATGCTATTAACCCCAATATTAATAATATATTTTTAATTAGTTATTTTAAGACTTTTTGCATTCCCCTTAGTTTAATAATCTTGATTTTTAGTTGCATAAGCATTTGTGTTCACCTGCTTTTTCATTACACTTTAAACATTTTTTTTTAATACTAGAGTTGGCTTTCTCGCTATTCCTCTTCGTAATATGATGTTGAACGATATTGATTCTATTATTTTTTTAATAATGTATTTATTATTACAGCACTGTTTTGACGTGATAATTAGTTACCGTGTTTATTCGCTATTTGTGTTTGCAGTTAAAACCAAATTAAGTAATTTTAGTTATTATTTTAAGATTTTTTACATATTGCCTAGTTTTATAATTTCGATTTTATATTGTTTTTATTTTATTTTTAATTTAATGATTTACAATGGCTACGTTTTTTATTAATAATACGAATAGATCTTTATTTAATATTTATTATCAGAATGCACGAGGTCTGCGTACTAAAACATCTGACTTCTACCGTAATACCTGCTCGTCTAAATATGATGTCATTGTTTTAACTGAAACGTGGCTTCTGGATGGTATTTCGAACTCTGAGTTATTTGATGGTCGTTATGTTGTATGGCGCCGCGATCGTGATTATGCTGGGACGGGCCAATTGTACGGGGGCGGTGTACTCATTGCGACACGCAGAGAGTTGTCTGTTGAACCTCAACCGAACTTTAACTCCAGTGCTGAAGATCTTTGGCTCACGCTTACTGTCATAAAAAGCGATACTAAAATTCCTACTTTTCTGCATATTTGTGTCTTATATTTATGTAATTTACATGGAAGTTTTAGTTTCTCGGATCAGTTATTGAATTTTTTTACAAAACTAAATGATACAGTCTTAAAATATCCCACGGATAAATATCTTATAGTGGGTGACTTTAATTTAAGTAACATAAAATGGATACCCGCATCTAACTGTTCCAATTGTTGTTACCATTGCTATGAGCCAACGAACTATAGTACGCACAAAGAACGGTTACTGGTAGATGAAATTAATGCGCTTAACTTTTGCCAATATAATGGTATACGCAATAAATATGGTAAAACACTCGACCTTGTGTTATCTAACTGTGATGTAGCCGTATCTGATTGTAGTGACGACTCTTTGGTACCAGTAGATCCCTTTCACGGAGCGTTAGTAATTGAAGTACGTTTTTATGAGTTAAGCACACTTAAAACAACTCCGTTTATTAAGTTTTTTTATAACAAAGGTGATTATCAATCAATTCATCGAAAATATGCTGAAATCGATTGGCAAACCGAATTTTCTTCGAAATCTCTTAATGATTCCATTAAATATTTTTATGAAATATTTGAGAAATTAAGAGATAAGCACATACCGTCAAAAATAATTAAACCGGACTCTTACCATACGTGGTATTCCCCAGCATTAAAGAAAGCAATTAAAGAAAAACATAAGTACCTTCGTAAATTCAGGACCTACGGTAATAGATCCGATGAAGAATCTTATAAAATACTGCGCACTCGTGTAAAATATTTGGAAGATATGTGTCATAAAAACTACATATCAACCGTTGAAAGGTCAATAGTAAAAAATCCTAAATATTTCTGGTCATATGTTAAACGTAAATCAAAAACTCACTCTATTCCAAGTAGTCTCAATTTAGGTAGTGTAATTTATAACACAGGACAGTCTATTAGTGACGCGTTTGCAACTTATTTCAAGTCAAATTTCTTATACCCGGTCGCTCAATCAACTCCAAATATTTCTAATGTAACATCAAAATCGACTGCAAATATTTCAAATATAGAAGTTAACGTTAAGCACGTGTATCGGTTATTGAAAGCTCTAGATCCATCAAAATCCGCCGGACCTGATAACCTTCCAGCCATTTTTCTTATTAATTGTGCAGAGACGTTAACACTACCAATAAGTTTGCTATTTCGCAAATCGTTGCATGAATGCTCAGTTCCTGATATTTGGAAGCGTGCATATATCACCCCTGTGCACAAGAAGGGTCTTAGGACCGATGTCGCTAATTATAGGCCAATTTCTAAGTTGTGCATCATTTCCAAAGTCTTTGAAAAGTTGATTTATGAGCAGGTATATCCGTTACTAAAACAAAGCATAAGCCAGTCTCAACATGGTTTCTTCAAGGGTAGATCTACCGTTTCCAACTTGGTGCTCCTCAATTCTTTCTTGAATAAAGCCATGGATGATGGTCATCAAGTTGACGTTATTTATACAGATTACAGTAAGGCTTTCGACCGGATTGAACATAATTTGCTTTTAAAAAAGCTTCAGTATGTTGGTATCTGTGGAGATCTACTGCGGTGGTTCTCCTCTTATATCGACAATCGCTCGCAGGCTGTCGTTGTTAACAATTACATATCAGGTTGGGTGTCAATACCGAGTGGTGTGCCACAGGGGTCCTTGATGGGGCCGTTGCTGTTTCTTATATTTGTCAACGATATTGAAACCTGTTTTAAATCATCACACCTACTGTGTTTTGCTGATGATATGAAAATATTTTCCACAATCTCATCTCAGAATGATGCTGAATTACTGCAGCGAGATCTACTAAGATTGGAAGAATACTGTAATATCAATAAGCTTGATCTAAACCCATCAAAATGTACCCTTATTACATATTCACGCAAGCGAAATTTAATTAATTTCGGCTATCACCTTAAAGGCCAAAAGTTACAAAAAGAACCTGTTGTACGTGATCTAGGGATTTTCTACGACTCTAAGTTATTATTCAACACCCACGTTGACAATATCATAACTAGGGCATCTAAGGCGTTAGGTTTTGTCATGCGTACTGCAAAGGAGTTTAATAATATTAAAACAATTAAAATCTTGTACTGTACTTACGTCCGCAGTACGCTTAAATATGCTTCACAGATTTGGAACCCGATGTATCATACATACATTTCACGGATTGAAAATATCCAACGTAAATTTATGCGATATCTTTGCTATCGTACCAATAGAAACTACCGATTAGAAGACTACTTATCCTTATGCAAACACCATCATCTGCTACCTCTGATAAAGCGTCGGGAGATTGCTGACACTGTATTTTTATTGAAAATCTGTTCTGGCAATGTTGACTGTTCTGATTTGCTATCACAAATATCACTGAGAACGCCTGTAGTGAACCTTAGAACGAATGCATTACTCTACTTACCAGCTTCATCAACTAATTATGGAAGAAATACTTTCATGTATCGGGCTATTAACAATTTTAATAATTTATGCAAAAAGCATGATTTTGATTTGTTTAATACTAGCTATATATCGGCAAGGCGGGCATTAAGTCGAGAATTTTTTAAGTCATAATTTTATTTATTTTAAGAAAAATTATATTGTGTGTTTCGTCCTGTTTTCTCTTTTCTTTTCTTTTGTGGCTATTGTTGTTTGTTTCACTTATTAAATTTATGCATGTTGTACATTTAAATTAGACTCCATTTTTTGTTGCTCATATTTGTGCTATGTCCTTTAAACAACGAAATCGATTATGTTACTGTATTTCTATTAGTGAGAACCTGTTATTGGCTTTTTTTTTGTAAATTTAACATGTTATTTACTTAAGATTTGTAAGCTGTTGGTTTTCCATAACATATAAATAAAATAAAATAAAATAAAATAAAATAAATATATATATATATATATATATGTATATATCGCATTTAATTACAACTAATACATACCTTACTGTATCTCAATCTACTGCCAGATTGTATACAATTTCAAAAAATACCTCTTCCAAAACTAAAAATAAATAATATTTTGCGCATAATAGCTTAAGAAGCCGGAGCTTTAATTCTTCAATACAATAATTTTTAGTATCTTTACCTTTTAACTGGGCTTTACCCTCTGTAGTGGATTAAGGAATATCAAAAATTCAAGGTAACAAAAGAAAGTTGTTTAATAGGTAGGTCTAGGATCGAATAAAGAGAATTGTTTCTTATTTTAAATATCACAATCAATATTGCTGCCTTTGTCTTATTAATTTAATTATTGCTTACTTTGGTGGTAATTGTAAATTTTTTATTTTTATTTATTATTTTATTTATTAACACAATACAGTTTACAGTTGTGGAGATAAAAGTTTCTTAAAATTAAATGATTAAGTACTAAACTGTAAGCCAAAACATGTGTTTATGAAGTAAGTTATTAAGAGTTACATTTGCTAAAGTTATAAAACATTTAAAAAAACAAATAAAAAAATAAAACAGTGGCTTTGCAATCAACAAGAGAGGCCTGTTACAAGCTAGAACAAAAGTATATAGATGAGAGCAATTATTTCAGTTATTTCAAAATATCCCGGATAGATATTGAAGACATTTGGAGTTGAACCTAGAATATCAATATTTGGATGGTCCTGGGATATATCATTGTAGAGGCGACACATCCTAACCACTGGGTTGTAATATGATGTGTTGTTACGGTACACTTGGAGTGAAAACAGTTTAGGCTTGCGGTCACGGGCCCTGTAGTGAGTGTTTATGGTAATTGACGCAAGCAAGGACGGAGAATCAATCGTAGAGTGTACTATTTTGTGTAGATATATAAGCCCGAACCTTATGCGTCTCGTTTCTAGCGTAACCATGTTAAATTTCTGCAGCCTATCTGTGTAGGAGGCCAACTTGCGATGGTAACCATGACGAAAAGAGAGACATCTCAAGAATCTTTTTTGAATGTTCTCGATGCGTTCAGTATGTACGGTGTAAAACGGAGACCAAATGACTGCACCATATTCCAGAACACTCCGGACAAGTGAATTATACAGATATACCATACTGTTTGGCTTTTTAAGCTGTTTAGTGTTTCGCAGGACATAACCCAGCATTTAAAAAAAAATTGATTATAGACACCATTAAATCATGTTTGTTATAAATCTTTTATTATATAATTTTTAATTACTGCGAGAGTAGCATTTTTTCAAAATCTATAACAAATTGTTAGCTTATTATGAGGTTTAACTCCTTTGTCATTAAGCCACAACATGTTTATTGTCATATTTTCACTCTTAACATACCCAGTCTTCAAAACCTACGACAGTTTCATTGTAATGTAGTGAAGGGAACACTATCATCTCATCAAAGATTACACACACAACAAACAAGCAATCTGCTATGCTCAAGCTTTGTACTTTCATTTGCTTAGATTACATTAAATACTTCATACCCTATTTTTCCTCCCTTAGAGGTGTATTTTTTTTAATTATCATGACAAGTCGCGGTTACTTACATTTCTTGCAATATCGGATTTATTTTGTACGTGGAAGAGCCATGCTGCATCTATATTAGTAGTATAGTTGTAGCACGAATGGGTCGGCTCGACCGGGGAAGGAGCACGTTCTCACAGAATACCAGCTTAAAATAGCAGTTCAACGCTGCTGTGTTTCGTATAGTGAGTGTAGAGAACCGGAGACCTATTTTAATGTAAACAAGGCATTCCATCTTACCACAGCAACCACTTGCCATCAGGTGGACTGTGTGCTCGTTTGTCACCCTTATCGTATAAAAATATTCTGGAATATTTAAAATTTTTACGTTCTTTGTCCTAAAACTCTGAGAGATTAGACGAAGCCTGTGGCCAGGTTGTACGTACATATATAGACTGTCTTTTAACTTAAAAATCTGTTCAAGAAGAAAAGTTAGGAGTAATATAAGACTTGGTATTCTGGTAAGGTTACCCGTTTCTAAGAAGTTCATGTACTTACATTTTATGTACTTGAAAATATAATTTTCAATGTACGTTCAATTAAATATTGATGGTGGAAAAACCAAAAAAAAATGAAATTTCAAATATTTCTAAATTCCAAATAATGGTTTTAAAACATCTATTCTACATTGTTGTTAGTACGAGTACCATAAACCAGGCGAGGTCTCGGAGCAGTCAACAGGCTCGATGGAGAAGGGTGCACTCAGCAGGTGACTCCAGCTGGGTACGACAACACTAGATATTTTATAATACTGTTACTTGTTGCGCGCAACAATACCATATAACAACAAAGTTGTACGCCCAGACTGACACGCCACTATCCCATAAGAAATAGGAAACCACCAATACGGTTTCCAGTGTTTGATTGATTACTATAAATTAATTATTAAGTGTACTGTTTTATTACTTCATTGTATTGTATTAATACTTCATTGTTACTTAATGTATATTGTAATGTTATATATGTATATTATAAGAAAATGGGGCTTAAAAGAGACTTGTCCTTTTGCTAAACTAAGGGGGAAGTAATATATTATATAGTATATAGGATAAATGGTTAGGCAAGGCTTGTGAATAGACGTGAAACAATCGAGAGTGTTTTATTTTACAGTGCCTGAATAATCTGAAATTTTACAGTAATTATTCTTTAACTTATGTATGATATTAAATTAAAAGTATTAATAATTTAATGAAGACTTTTGTTTTCAGAAAAAGCTAAGCTTTTGAATTCGAATTTCTAATAAATTATATTTATAAAATACTAGCGATCTGCCCCGGCTTCACACTGGATCTCGACAACAGCGCAACCTACCTCTACGGTAGGTGGCACTGTTGTCGCCAATTGTAATGTGACTATAAGCCATCTAGGGACAACATGTACCTGTTTGGAGAAAAATAAACATTTTTTCATTTTTATTTTCATTCAAACACACACAAATTATCAAAATCGGTCGAACCGTTTTTGAGTTTTGACGAGACTAACGGACAGCAATTGAATTTTATATATAGAGATGCAACTAGAATAATTTCGATCGTTACATATAAATATCAGAAACAGAATTGTTCAAAATTACCATAAAATTTGTATTTTACTTGCCATTGATGAAAAAGTATGGTCTGATTTATCAAAACTATAGTAAACTATATAACTTAGATATTCTTTCCTAATTGCATTTCAGAGTACGTAAATACGGAAAATGTTAAAAAAGTGTAGGAGAAATGAATGGAAAAAATAACGAATTCCACCGGGACAAAATTTTCAGGTCAACCAAAATATCGGTTATTAAAAATTCTCTTTGTTGAACTAAATAAAACTATTTGAAACACAACGAGAAATGAAATGAAATCAAAGCTTTTTCGACGTTTAAAATTATAATTTCTTTTGTCAATTTTCAACATATATTTTAATCTACTATCGTTTTAATATGAGGTCCCTCTCGGTCGAAGAAGAAACGACGAAAGAAACTGAAGAAAGAGGATATCCGCAATATCCTCTTTTATGTCATTTTTCACATATAACTAGCTTTAAAGCCAATAATATCATGTTATTAAGAACAATTTGAAAGAAATATAACTATAATTTAACAAAGCCAATTTCACAACAAAACATAACAAAAAATCTGAAAATTTAATTAATTTTGTGAAATTAAAGCTAACAAATGAATTGCAAGCCTGAGCAGACCAGTCCCTACAAGCATGTGCTGCTTCTGTTCTGTTCACTAGTATGACGCACATGGCAGCCATCGCCATTGCAAGCAAAGACCTTAAAGCTTGATATACCCAATTATACCAGTCTACCAAACACTAAGATGTTACTTTATACAATAGAGGGGGTGGTAACCGCAGTTTTCATTTTTTTTATTTTTAGTCTTTATTGGGAAGATGTTGCCCATATCATGATTTGTTTCCAACTATAACTTCTTACGACACCCACAGCATGATATTATAGGATATTCTTATACCGCCAAAACACGGATTCTGTTTAGTATAGTATTCATATGCTACTATTTGTTAAATATGTATGTGCAACATAACAGTCTCACAAAGATTAATATTAAAAGGAATTAATATTATTTTTGGCTTCTTTATTTCCATTCAGAGTATTGTAGGCCTTGGAGTACAAACCCTTCTTTATACGATTCTTAAACTTTCCTTCCTAGAGTTTTAAGACTAATCAGGTGAAAATAGACTTCAAATTAACAAGCTGATATTTTTATAAAATATCTTAGTGTCCTTCGTTATCTTTTTTAATCCACAACAAGTCTACAGCGACAAGTTACGAATAATCGGAAGCTATCACCTGTGCGGCGGATATTTTTGGCACTACATGTGCATGCGCAAACACAGACACTTACTCATCTTAACCTATCCATGCTCAATCGTTACAGCAAATGAGCGTTTACGATTAGGTTTTCAAAATTTCTATATCTGCGACACAGTAGTCAGGTACTAGGGTCAGAAATACGACCACCATTAACACCGAGTGGCTAAAAGGATCTAGGTCTACGTGATGTATAAATAAAGACATACACCATGCTGTAGCTATATTAGTAGTATAGTTATAGCACGAATGGTTCGGCTCGACCGGAGAAGGTAATTCGTCTTTTGGTACGACTATTTTTCCTTTAGCCTATTATTAATACTAAGGGATAGTGCGTGTATAGCTATCTCCCGGTAATGGTACCAGAGCCAGTGAGCCAGTATAATTATAAGCTGTAAGGTATACAATCTCAGACCTGTGAGGTAAAAGCATAAGCATTCTTCGATTGAATTGGTTCCAGGTATCTATGAACAACAGAAGCCACTTACCATCAGTTGGACTATAAGTTCGCTTATCACTTACATGTCATTAAAAAAAGTATAAAAAAGCGATTGTCGTAAATTTTTCATCAAGAAAGGCCATGACTTAAATTAAAACTTTGGATTTAAATAAAACTAATTTTACGGATTTTATCGCGTATATTAACTTATTTTACTTTCCCGACGTTTCAAGCACTTTACAGCACCCATGGTCACGGGGGGGACTGAGGTGTATGACGTCCCAATGTCATAGTTAACCACGGCTACCTCCAGATTAAAAATTAAAAATTAATTTAAATGTGTAGTGTTCGCGTAAATATAAGAAATCATTATGTAAAACTTTGGAGTTATTATATGAATGAGAGAAAACTAGAATTTATTTAGATAGAGAGTAGAGTTTATTTTATGAGTGTATATTTGTCATTCCGCTTTTAAGGAAATATTTAAATATTTTATAATTTCTTTGCATTATAATCATTATATCTGTTGAAAAATTACCCAATATCAATATATCCTTGACGCGCGCTGCCTATCTGCTATATAACTTAAAGCTAAGTCCAAATAAGTCTATTTCGTAAGGCTCAAAGTAAATTCGTCGGATTTATTTTGTCTTTTCCGGGATTTTCTTCCAAGATTTTATTTGATCGAATTGTAAACTGAGGTAGAACATCAACAACATCACATACGTGACTTTAGAATTCATACCTGTTTGAATTCATGTTTACTCAAATATCGACTTTAAGGAAGGAGTAGTTTCTTAATTCGACTCTTTTTTGTATGTTTATTACGTGACTTTCATAAGTGACTCCATATAAATATAGAGGAAAATGTAAAAAAATAGGGGATAAAATGTTTGATGTTAATGTTTCTGCGACAATCTAACTAAATAATATGTTTTTTTTTTATAGGATATGGTGACAAACGAGCACACAGTCCACCTGATGGTAAGTGGTTGCTGTGGCCCATAGACATCTATATCTATCCTCGTTTGCAAATCAAAATGCAGTTGCGTTGTCACCATTGAGGACTAAGATGGAATGCCTCTTTTCCAGTAAAAAGGGTCTCCGGTTCTCTACACTCACCATACGAAACACAGCGGCGTTAAGCTGCTATTTTACGTTAATTATGTAGCAGTGAAAGTTTAATTGATAACTCTAAAGATTCACAAATAAAATATTTTAATTTCAATATAAATACACCATATTCACATACTGTTTTTAGTACATAATATTGCGTCACGTTCTTCTTATTGTCACTGCGTTGGAGTAGTATGCATGATAATTGAAACACATGGTAAATGCTGCACCTTGTTATAGCTGGCTAAATCCATAGAGCAACTTTTAGGGTTAATAGTCCATGAATCCATCACCCCCGTTTTGTCATGTGAAAAATATGTAAATCAATACGACTGGAAACAGCAAATATATTTCGCTGATTAGAAGATCTAAAGACCAAGTGCGCAAGAGACTTAACATCTTTAAATTTCCTAGATAGATTCAGAGACCGTAATTTGCAGTCTTTGTCAAATTATCAACAAATAGAAGATTCGGGGAGGTTGAGACACTAAATCAGGCAAGTAAAAGCTGCTCCAAATAGTTACGGAGCAAAAAGTACCGATTTTTATTTCATAGATAAGACCATAGACTTTTTATTTCACAGTTAACAGCGGTAGAGCCAGGCGGTAGCTTTTGCTGTCGTACGGATGGGCTAGCTCGAACCGGGGTGGTACCACGACCTCACAAAATACCAGCGTGAAGTAGAGGTTTACTCTGCGTTTCGCTTGGTGAGTTCAGGTGGCCGGAGGCCCTTTTTACTTTAAATGAGGCATTCCATCCTAGTCCTTACGGGTGAAAAGGCATCTGCATTTTGATTTGTAATAGAGGATAGATGTAGATGTCTATGGGCCGTAGCCACTTACCATCAGGTGGACTGTGTGCTCGTTTTTCACCCTTATCCTATAAAAAAAATTATAATGTAAAAACTCTACTCTACATTTCATACACTAAAAACAACTAGAGTTCTGACAAAGAAATACTCTTAAAATTTCATCTCTACGGCAATTCAATAATATCATCATGTGTCAAAAACCAGAAATTATTTAAATTTTTATCAAATTACCCTGAAATGAAAAGCTTTATACCAATAAACATTATCTATAGTTGACGCCAGATAGCTTGTCAATAGCGGTCTTGGACTTGACTTTCATCCTAATTGGATTTCGTTACGACATTATCGCTACCCATACAAACCTATCACTTCGACTAAGATATCATAATACACCAAAGTGTGATCACCCAAAAAATTCGAAATTAAAGAATACAGTAAGATTCATTAAGTTGATAATACTATCTAAACTTGATATTATTTAAATTTATTATGTCTATTCTAAACCTACTTCAAATAAACATGCATTCAAATCGACCCTTGTATAATCGTTACATTATTCGAAGTAGACGTAGTTACTAAAGCGTCATCAAATTGGTTCAGTAGCTTATACATAAAAATCTAATAATACTTTTAAACACCACCACGTCCAAATGTACCAGCTAAAGTAACAATATTTGGCTATATATTAAAATCATTTAAATAAATAAATATATATATTAAAGAACCTTACAGTAAATACCTAAAGGTATGAATAATTTATTCAGTACTAGAAATTCCCCGCAACTTCGCCCGCGTGTTATTTGGGGTTTTCATTTTTTTGCGCGGAACCCTAATTATATTTCTAAATTAAAAGTAAGTTACTCCTTGTGACATCAGCCATCTGCCGGTGAAAATCCCGTCAAAATCGGTCCAGCCGTTTCGGAGATTAGCCGGAACAAACAGACAGACAGACGGACAGACAGACACACGGACAGACAGACAGACATACAGACATAAACTTTTAAAATTGTATTTTTGTTATTAGTGCCGTATATACATTCATATGCATTTAGTAAAAAGCTGTAATTTGGACATTACAAACAGACACTTCAATTTTATTTATTTGTATAGATATAAAATCAAAAAATGAAAATAAGTGTCTATATTTTAATAAAATAAAATAACAAAACTGTATTTTTTCGCTTAAGAACAATGCCACAAATAATTTGAGAATTTTACTTACACCATTTTTATTGCAACCACACTTGACATAAGCGTCAGTGAAGCTTCAATCGCGGGAAGTTAAATCCAAACCCAAACATACCACTGCAAGACTTCAAGATGCTGTAAGGTCATTCTGCGTAAATCATACCAAAAATTAATATTTAAAAACTGAAGGTAGCTGGACTACCTATGACATCGGGAGGTCAAACACCTCATTCCCCGCCGTGACCACGGGTACTATAAAGCACCGAAATCGTCGGGAATCAAAAAGTTTATTAAACGCGATAAAATCCGTAAAATAGTCAGATATGTCAGATAATTGTTTATTGTTAAAGTAAAATCATTCATATAAACTTACGGTTTGCTTTTTCTTTTCTTCAGTTCTTCTTGAGTACGCTTAAACTTTAGAATTTCGCTGATGGATATGAGACCTTGTCAACAATTCGTTAACGGAAATGCATTTTATTAGAGTTTTGTCCATAAATGCCACTCTAGTGTATGTGGGATTACGGACGTACTCTGGTAATCCAGCACCCCATCACCAGCCTGTGAAATTCGATTTCATATATGCAATAGATTTTGAGTTGGTGAGAGGATTAAATAACAGTAAGTCGAACCAGCCAGCGAAAATAGCTATTATAAAAAAAAATTAAAAAGCAGACAAAAACTAAAGGTTAATGCAGAACTAGATCATAGTGACACGTACTCAATGTAAAATTTACAACAAGCGTTAAGCCCCTGAGCTACCATGGTTCAATGATTGGAAGATAATTTCTTAGAACATTAAATTTCATCCTTTGTTTCCTTACGTAAAAGTGAATGCAATTAAAAAATAAAAGAAAAACAAATAAAAAATTAACAAATTTTCATCCATAATTATAATATTAAAAAGTAGCTAATTGAAAATTCATTAAATGCTTAACATCCAAAAAATAAGGCTTAAAACTTTTTAATTATTAAGAATTATCTAATTTATGTACAAATCCCTAAAATAGGCTTATAACGTTCAATTACTATAAAGTTCATATATAATGGCTTGTAAATTTGCAAAAAAATCTTACATTTTATTTATTTCAGAAAGTTATAAATATTCTCTCAAAAGAAAATCATGAAAAGAAAGTCATAAATATTATCTCCGTTAACCTGTACTCCTACATTTTTTTAAATACGACCCCTCATTTTAATAGACGCTAGTTATTCATTTATTTGTATTTGTTAATCAATAATGTAATACGTTTAATTTATTTAATTCCGAAAGAAACTTCGTTCCAACCGAATGTTCCTCGACACTCACGCATGTTTTTTTTTATTTAGGTTACAATTTGCCATCGCAGGATATCAGCAGGATTCAGGTCATTTATCCACCGTACTCCTTATTTCCGCTTAATATTATAAATAGGTATACTTTAAAATATTATGAATCACGCCAAGTTTAACCATAAATTTAAAAAAAACGAAGTTCAAGGTATGATTTTCATGAGCTTAATGATGCTTTTTTGCGTTTTATATTTTCCCTGAATCTAAACTATTACCTACATTTTAGTAATACAAATAATAAAGCTTTTTATTATATTTAATTATATCTGAAGCTAATGTTTAAGATATTAAGGTCTCAAATTAAATGCGATGAGAAAAGTTAAGATACTAAGGCAGTGTTACACAAGACAAATTGCATCTAAAGGCAACATGCTGTCGAAGTTTTGTAAGGGCTGTCAGTGTAAGTAATATTAAAATTTTATTCAGTTGCATTAAAGTTTTTGGACACTAGTCGCATACAAATTGCATGCAGAACAGTATCATTACGCCGTGATGTTTTAAAGTATTAAATTATTTTTAATCGTTTGAAGAGACAAAAACATTTGATTGGACTTTTTATTATTTTGTAAAAAGGACAATACAAAATAACGCGTTATTTATGCGAATTTTACCCAATCAGCGACGAGATAATTGAAACATACTTATGTTCCCTTAATAAAAGATGACTTAAGCCTAACTATGAGTTACATTAATATTTATTATTTATAAATAGTAGAGCCGTGATAGCTCAGGGCATAAGCGCTCTCTGTAAATTTCACAGTACGCGAGCAACTTGATATAGATCCTCACAGTTATATTTTTAACTAGCTGTTCCCCGCGACTTCGCCCGCGTGTTATTTTGGGTTTTAATTTTTCTGCGCGGAACCCTAATTCTTTTTCTGAAATAAAAGTAGCTTAAGTTACTCCTTGTGATATCAGCTATCTGCCAGTGAAAATCCCATCAAAATTGGTGCAGCCGTTTCGGAAATTAGCCAGAACAAACAGATAGACAGACATACAGACAAAAACTTTAAAATTGTATTTTTGTTATTAGTACCGTATATACTTTCATATGCATATAGTAAAAAGCTGTAATTTTGACATTACAAATAGACACTTCAATTTTATTTATTTGTATAGATGTATAGATTGCAATTTAAGATGTGAAGGAAAACATTCCAAGGTGCAGGTTTGCTTCTTCTTCTCATTAACCTGTCTGAGAATTAAAAACAAAACTACAAGTCAACTAAAGGCCATTGGGACAGCACGGTGGACACTTTTTTGTCGTAAAACCCTCTCAGTATAGAAAGGAGGTCTGTACCCAGAAGATGGATATATATAGAGGCTGTAGCTTTACTTTTACTTTATGATGAATAAAAGTGAAATTAAAAAACTCTGGTGGGATCGTTGCCGGTGAAAATCACATCGCAGCTGTGTTATTTTTTTTTATTATGAAAATATTTCGAAAATTTTAAATAAATAGGATTTTAATTTATAGGAATACATATTCGCAGTGCAGCAAAAGTAAACCAAAAAAAAAATTCAAAACGAAGTCAACAACGATTCCCAAAAGAGTTGCAAAATTGCACTGTTTTTTTAAGTTTTCATGTTTCATGTAAATTTCGCAGCAGCATTATAATTTCATGCCTGCTTTTTTTATTTCATACTATTTCTACTATCACGGTACCTATACAATGTACGTTGTAATTGATGGAAAATTGTTCGTTTCTCCTACCTTAGCATGAATCTTAGATATCGCGTGTTGCATGCACCGTTGTAAATAAAGTCCATAATGTAATTACTCATCATTCATCATCATCATTACAGCCCTTCACAAGTCCACTGCTGAACATAGGCCTCCCCCAAAGAATGCCACAAAGCACGGTCCTGAGCCACCTGCATCCATCGACTTCCTGCATGTCTTACCAGGTCGTCACTCCATCTCGTGGGGGGACGCCCTACACTTCGCCTACCGGTACGAGGCTGCCACTCGAGAACCTTTCTTCCCCATCGGTTGTCGGTTCTTCGAGCTATATGGCCGGCCCACTGCCACTTCAGCTTACTAATCCGTTGGGCTATGTCGGTCACTCTGGTTCTACTGCGGATATCCTCATTCCTAAGTTTATCACGCAGAGAAACTCCGAGCATAGCCCTCTCCATAGCTCGCTGAGCGACCTTGGGCTTCCTCATACGGCCAGCAGTGAAGGACCACGTCTCAGTTCCGTAAGTCATCACTGGCAACACGCACTGGTTGTACAATTTCGTTTTAAGGTTTTGAGGTATGTCTGACGAGAAGATGTGTCGTAGCTTCCCGAACGCTGCCCAGCCGAGTTGAATCCGTCGATTGACCTCTCGGTCGAAGTTGGACTTACCTAGTCGGACTCTTTGTCCCAGGTAAACATACTCGTCAACAACTTCGAGATTAGTGCTCCCAACAACTACCGGCATAGGTGTGACATGGACATTAAACATGATCTTTGTTTTGTCCATGTTCATCTTAAGACCTATCAGTTGGGAAACACTATTGAGGTCATTGAGCATAGTGCTTAGGTCCTCCAGCGATTCTGCCATAAGGACTATATCGTCGGCAAATCGAAGGTGAGTGATGTACTCGCCATTGATGTTGATACCGTATCCTTTCCAGTCCAGAAGCTTGAAAACGTCTTCCAATGCAGCGGTGAAGAGTTTCGGGGATATGACGTCACCCTGTCTTACACCTCTCTGCAATTGGATAGGTTTCGTATTCTGGTTCTGTACTCGGATAGCCATCGTAGCCCTACTGTACAAGCACTTCAACACTTCGATATACCGACAGTCAACTTGGCACCGCTGAAGGGACTGCAGCACCGCCCAAATTTCGACGGAATCAAAGGCTTTCTCATAGTCCACATACGCCAGACATAGTGGCAAATTGTACTCTTCGGACTTCTGTACAACTTGCCGAAGGGTATGTATGTGGTCTATGGTGCTAAAGCCCTTTCGGAAACCGGCTTGTTCGGGAGGCTGGAAGTCGTCAAGTCTGCGCGCGAGACGATTCGTAATGACTCTCGAAAACAGCACGTAGACGCGGCTCAGAAGGGAAATCGGTCTGTAGTTCTTCAAGAGAGCGTTGTCACCTTTCTTGAAGAACAAGACCACCGCACTTCTGCTCCACGCCTCCGGTGTAATGCCACCATGGAGGACAGAATTAAAGAGCTTCTGAAGGACTTCAAGTACCGGTCTTCCACCCGCTTTCAGAAGCTCCGCTGTAATTCCATCCTCGCCTGGGGCCTTACCGTTTTTAAGGTGCTGTAATTACTCATAGGTAGACAATATTGACGATACGAGGAAATGATAAAGAAACTTATAGTGGAAACCCTAAGTCTAGCCAATAGTGTACGTCTGGCGTGTAGTGTTCATAACATCGTTTCTAAGATATATACCGCTAATAAGTGAATATACTAGTTTATGATATTAAGGTTTTGTATCTTGTTGTTAATAATTTGAGTTTTGCCGTATTTTATCTCGCATAATATCTTATAAGTATCGACGATGGAAAATCTTAGAAGTATCTCATTGATTCCGACTTATGTTGCTATAACTGTATATGACAAAGAAACTTATAGTGGAAACCCTAATACTACCCAATAGTGTACGTCTGGCGTATAGTGTTCATAACATCGTTTCTAAGATATATACCGCTAATAAGTCAATATACTAGTTTATGATATTAAGGTTTTGTATCTTGTTGTTAATAATTTTGGTTTTGTCGTATTTTATCCCGCATAATATCTTATAAGTATCGATGATGGAAAATCTTAGAAGTATGTCATTGATTCCGACTTATGTTGCTATAACTGTATCGTTAATGCTAGATGTAATGTAATAAAATCGGCAATGGGGGGTAGCTTCATATACACGAAATGCCATTTATTGTAATCGACAAACCGCCTTTGAAGATTGAGATAAATAGAATCAGGCGTTACATTACAGAAATGCGTCATATTAAAGATGTTGCACTTGTCGTATTATCGACGGTAGTGTGTCTTCCCAAGTGTAGTGGTGTTGGGAGTAATTGTTCTGGGGTTAGTTTTAATTAATTTTTAACATTTTTAATTTGTCAAATAAGATAAACCGGAGAAGTTCGTGTCCTGCCGAGGACTTTTACAGGTTAATCAATAAGAAGAATAAATTGCGATGAAATTGAATGTGAAACTAAGACTACTTTACTATATAGGGATATTTTTTCTGTTTCGGATTCCGTCTGGGTTTGTACCACTCTTTTACCTTTTGCTACCGCCAAACGGCAGTTCCTCCACGGAGATCATAGCATGTTACGATTCAATGAGTATAAAGAGCCAGTATACGAGTAATTCCAAACTGTGAGGCATTCTCTTAAGCTTATTCTAAAACGTGAACTTTTATTAAATTTCCGGGTAAATTTTTACTATCCAACTCCATCAAAGGATGAAAATAAAATTAAAAACTTAATTAGTATTAGACTACGTAAACTATCAGGGACTTGAAATTACTTTCGTAGAGAACAAGAAGTTTACTAAACAAAATCAACTATTTTACATAAATATTAATGTAATCATTCGGTAGTAACTTAGCAACTTGACAGATTACTTTTTATGGCCAAATATGCGTCTGTAAACACATACAGGATCGCCCCCGGCCCTACATTATATTTTAACGTTGGGAATATAAGATAAATTATTATTCGCAATAAAATTCTTAAAAAGTAGTTCTATTTAAATGCATAGTGTTCGCGTAAATAGTAGAAATCAATATGCGTCCTTTTGTAGTTGCCTATTAAATTAAGACGATCCCTTGAAATCGTTTTTGAGGAGTGGATTAGCCACGCATGCATATTATCGTGTTTAACTTTTACGCAATTCAAGATCATATAATAAAAAAGTATGCAAAAATTAAGTTCACAATCAATAACATCATAGAAATATGTAGAATAGAAAAACCATAATTTTTTCTCGGTGTCACCTTAAATTGTTGGTTATTGTTTACTGGTAATTTGTTACTTATGATTTCACTTCACACGCTGAAATACGCGTGCGTATTTAAGTATCTCCTACTACGTATTAGTTGTGAAAAGGTATAGGTACAACTTATATTGTTATGTGGCTTGTACGTCATGCCGCTTGAGTGCGTCTCCGCATCCTCGAAATACTAAATTCCCCAGACATGCAGATTTCCTCACGATGTTATCTTTCACCGCTGGTCACATTTGTACATCATATTTCACGGAGATGCGGTAGCTGTTTGCATTTATCACACTATATAATTTAATATGTTTCTTAAAAGTTTCAACGAAATATAAAATTAGGCAATCATTGAATTTTGTGTGAACTTTCATAATATTTTTGAGATATCCATCGGCTGTTTAGTAAATCCAATTGTGCATGCCTTGAAAGCATTAAAAAATTACGTATTATATTATATTTAATTATACTTAATTTAATTATACTTAATTTTTTAAGTAGACATAAAAGACGTTTTTAGGCTGCAAGGTAAAGACAGAAATGTTATAAATACTCCCATCATCGTTGAACTTGAATCCACTCTTCAAAAAATTGATTTGTTACAAAAGACAAAATCTTTCAATATTAAAAATAAATACAAACTACAGGCGAAGCATCTCGGACTCAAAATTAATGAAGACGCCCCTGTTTTTATATCTGAACAGTTGACTCCTAAAGGGGCTCGTCTATTCTTTCTAGCTCGTGATCTAGTGAGATCCAAGAAATTTAAATATTGCTGGACGTCTTTTTTGGCAGGGTATTTGTGCGACAAGATGATAACACCCGAATTATTAAAATCATCAGCGAATCTCAGGTACATCAGTTAATGCAAGATGCATGACTATTCTCTATAATTACTTTCAAAATTATATTATCTCTTCTAGTGCTAAAATTCACACATGTAGTATTATTCTCATGTAATTATGATTCTTTTATGATTGTTAAATATATACATAACTATACTAAACCACAAATCTACACATTTGCACACCCTTTATTATTTATAGAAACCAAATTACACATTAAACTCATACACAATACAAAACCTTACACTCACTCACTTAGGCATAATCTTAAAAACCATTACACATTTAAATTTTTGGGTATTATCTACAAATCTCTTACAAAAACAAATGAATTAAAAATTACGCCAAAATGCCATATAGATAATGTCATTACTACCTTCTGTAGCTACAACGATTCAGTTATTATTGTAAACAATCATGGATAGCTTTATGAAAACAATTGAAAATTTGGACGAAACTGAAATCGCTAAATCTGTAGTATGTAATATAGAGGACTTACCTAAAGTAATGCAGCCTATACCTAATTCCAATTTTACAATACTAACCCAAAATATTAGGAGTATATATCACAACATTAATGATTTACTGATTAATATGTCACAATTGCCATTTGAAACTGATGTCATAATATAGACAGAATGCAGGTTAAATGTTAATAAAGAAATACCAACATTGAATAATTATAAACCATATAAAATTAATCGTCAGCTAAATCAGAATGACGGGGTTGTAGCATATATTAAAAAAGACTTAAAAGTGCAAAAAGTATCCGAACTAAAGCTAACACATGCATCAGGTTTACAAATCGTTACTTCTGACTTCATTATATTGGGTATCTATAGATCGCCGTCAGTCGAAAACGCTGATTTGTTTATTGATTCCATAAATGCGCACTTGAAAACTATAGCCTCACATAAGAATATTGTTTTAACTGGCGACATTAATTTTAACCTAATTACTAAGCCGACAGAGCTAGCGTATCAACACAGTAACAGGCAGAAGTACCTAGATATTTTATCTTCACATGGACTCTTGTCCGGTCATTGTTTACCCACTAGACAGGACAACTGCCTTGATCATGTGTTCCTAAAATTAGATAAACATGCGAACTCAGTACTTGTAGCAGTACCTAATACATCAATTACTGATCATGCTATGGTTTTACTCAGCATTAATAAATCGTACAAGCTAATTAATAAGTTTCCTAAGACTGAATGTACTATCGATTACAAGTCAGCTCATTTAACACTTGTAAACATAGATATCTCTCATTTTAAGACTTGTTATGACTCAAACATTTTGGCTGATATCTTAATTGATACAATAAAAGCAGCAATTGATACAAATACTAAAGTTAAACTGGTTAAAAATAGCAAAAGGATTTTAAAACCGTGGATTACCACAGGTGCTTTGCGGTGTATTAGGCTTAGGAATAGCATGCAACTAAAAGCGAAACAGGAACCCGCAAATGAAGTTTTAAAATTAACTTTTAAACGTTTTAGAAACTTTTGCACAAATTTAATTAGGAAATGAAAAGACAGTATTATAAAAATGAAATACAATTATCTTGTAAAAATCCCAAATTACTATGGTCCAAAATTAATGAAATAACCCAGTTCAAAAGCACTAAAACTTCTAATGTTAGTCTCCTCGACCTGTCACCAAACCCTCTTGAGTCAGTAAATAAAGTTAATAAATTTTTCGTCAACATTGGTAAATCTCTGGCTGAAAATATAACTAATAATCCATTATTGCATCATGATAATTCCCCTGAGTCAAATCTGAGTTAAATCAAGTCTAAACTCATTTGTTTTATTGGACTCTGACCCACACGAAGTTTCTGATATACTCATGAGTCTTGATTCTAGAAGTGCTCCTGGTTGGGATGGTATACCAACATTGTTTTTGCAAAGGTGTAAAGATTTTGTGGCTCCACTAATTAGCCAACTAGCCAACCTGTGTTTTAAAACAGGGAAATTTCCAAGGGCTCTGAAACGTTCACTGGTCACACGGTAGTTAAGAATGGAGAGAGAGGCGATATCAACAATTACCGTCCTATATCTGTCTTGCCATATATCTCCAAAATCTTAGAAAAACTTTTGAATAAAAGACTCCTCAGTTACTTGCACCATAACAAAATTCTTTCAAATTCACAATATGGCTTTAGAAAAGATTTATCTACACAAGACGCAATATCTGATTTAACAAAGATGATTATAGAAACGGTCGATCGTGGAGAAAAATGTCTCGCCATCTTTCTCGACTTAAAAAAAGCTTTTGACACCGTCTCTGTCCCCAGACTTGTTCTTAAGCTAGAGTGCATTGGAATAAGGAGCACGGCTCTTGCTCTCTTTAAAGACTACCTGCTTGAGCAAAACAAATGGTTAAAATTGGCACTAGTGTAAGTCAAGAAGAATGTATATCCTATGGTGTCCCACAAGGATCTGTCCTCGGCCCAACTCTTTCCTTAATATATATTAATCAATTGTGTAACTTAAGAAACTGTGGAGGACAGATCTTCTCATACGCCGACGACACTGCGGTTGTTTTCTCCGGTAGTTCTTGGGAAATAGTGCAAAATGTCTCCGAAAAGGGCTTAACAGTTATTGCTAACTGGCTGAGCATTAATTTACTAACCTTAAACGCCACAAAAACTAAATACATGTGCTTTTCTCTCGATCAGATAACTCAACCGGATGATAAGTTTCGGCTCAAGGTTCATACCTGTGCGAGTCTCAATAACCATAGTTGTTTATAACTGAGTATTGAAAAAGTTAGCTGCATTAAATACCTAGGTATTATGGTCGATCAAAGTCTCTCCTCGCATACTCAACTTGAAGCGATTATTGGCAGGATACGTAAGCTTATCTGGATCTTTAAAAATCTAAGGTATGTTATGTCTAGTACTTTATTAAGCAAAATTTACATTGTCCTTGCACAGTTCATACTTACATACTGTATTCCTGTGTGTGGTGGTGCAACTAAAACCAAATTTCTTTACTTAGAGAGAAGTCAAAGGTCACTCTTGAAGGTTATGTACTTTAAACCATATAGATATTCAACACATGAACTATATGAAATGTGTGGACTCTTATCGATTAGGAAATTATATATTTTGAAACTTCTTCTTCACCTTCACCAAAAACTACCTTTTGACCCCAATAAAGTTAACGTCAATAAAAGACGTATGGAAAAAGTTGCACCATCTCGCGCAGTACGTACTGCCTTTGCTCGTCGTCAACTGACATCACGGTCTGCTTACTTATATAATACTTTAAATCGAAAACTAAATATATACCCTGAAAAGTTATATGAATGTAAAAGGATATTAACAAATTTCTTATCAGATTTAAGTTATGATGAAACAGAGAAACTCATAGATACAACTGTGTAAGTTCCCTACATCATAAATTAGGCTTACACACATACCCACACTTACACAACCTCTCATCACAATGGCTTACCCTGATTCCAAGATTGGAGTCTTAAGGGTTAGTAGAGGAATACACACACACACACACACGTCCACTTACATACTCTCACTCTCTCACTCTCTCTCTCTCTCTCTCTCTCTCTCTCACACACACACACACACGCACACACACACACACACACACACACACACACACACACACACACACACACTAGTCAAGTTTATTGAGCTTAGCTTAACTTTCTTTTTTGTAATAAACTTTTTCTTTATTAATTATTTAAGTTTTACTTTTAAACTTGTAACTTTTAAGTCTTAGAGACTGTAAAATGGGTTGAAGAGCGAGGCATGCCCAATACGAGTATGTAAATTACTCTCTGGGGCGTCTCAAAAACATGTATGATTAATTTTTGAGAAATAAAAGTATTTATTATTATTATTATAGTTTAATTAATAATAATAATCATTTATTTCAATCCATCAGATCATAGTTACATATGAATTAAATTAAAATAAAATTGAATTATATTTAATTAAAATTATTAATCAGACTTAAAAGCATTAAAACCAAATTAACATCATTAAATATAAAAATCAATAATATGACTGCATCTAGTCATTTGTTTTTTTTGTCCTTACACTAATCATATAACAATTATTAATGTACTGACAATTAAAACTGTTCGCAAAAAATAAAATAAATGATAAATAATAATGACAATCAAATACACACACGTTTTCACTAATAACTGCAATTAAAAAATTGTGGAAAATACAAAATTGCACGACTTACAATGCCCCATGATAGTAAAAAATAAAAAATAAAAGTTGTAAATTGTAATTCTATTCGTCAATGAGTTCCAGTAGCAGTCAACGAAGTACACCTTGAAGTCAGTACGTCAAGTCCGGAGGTAAGGTCCATTCTATATATCTATTATATTCTATACCTACCAAAACGCGGCTAAACTTGGCAGAGTCATAAAAGTACACTTTCAAGTCACTCCGTCAAGTCCGGAGGTAAGGTTTATTTATAACTAACAAATCGAGCCCAAACTCGGCACATCTAGTTCTCCTCGTCCAGGAGTTCCAATAGCAGTCATCAAAGTACACTTTCAAGTCACTCTATCAAGTCCGGAGGTAAAATCTCATCATAACTAACCAATCGAGCCCAAACTCGGCACATCTTTTTTTTCTTTATTTACTAAACAAATCGACACAACCCTACAGTAAAACATTTCCCACAAAACTGTTAACACAGTTTGTCTGTGGAATCCAGAGTCTTACAATAATACTTAAAGGATAGCTATAGTACAATTTTTTTTCCTTATTTACATAATGATAGAAAGTGTCCATAAACCTCTCTCGTGTCGAATATCTTTGGGCAGACAATTCAGAATATACGGTATTTGTTTCTTTAATCTCCAAAGTAGTTTTTTATTCTAGGTACTTACCCTCGGACATCGACCGGGTACCTTGATTCTGTTTTACAATCGTCAAGTTTAGCTTCTGACAGTCATGGTTATTTATAACCAGTAGATATTTATGCTTTAAACTAACCGGTAAAATCTTACAAATTTTAAATAATTGAGAAACCTTTGCAATTAGCTTTAGTTTTTTTGTTTACGAGTAATTTTAAAAATCTAATCTGAAGAGCTTCCAGCTTGTCAATATTACTTTTGAATGTAAGACCATAACTGTCAAGAGCATAACTGAGAATAGAATCTATAAGTGAGAAATACAGTATTTTCAATGTAGTAACTGGTACTTTAAAACTTAAGTGGTAAAATTTACTCAGAAGAAATCTTAGTTTATTACAAATGAAATCCACATGACATGACCATGAAAATACTGAATCCACAACAACACCAAGATTCGTCACGCGATCTACCCTTTCATACTTTTCGTTTGAGTATGGTTTTGTAGTCTTTGCATGGAATTACAGATTGATGGACTTTGAGAGCTAATTTTAAAATGTATGATTGACGCACAGAAACGACTTTACTTTACTGGTGCAATCTATCCGTTGGATATCTAAAGGGTTACTTTAGCATAGTTTTAAGAACAGATCGTTGGGCACTTTCTAGTTGTATAATATGTGCTTTCGCGGCACTACCCCAGGATGTTAAGCAATAAGTGATCAAGGACTGGCATAAGGCGCAGTATACAGATCGGAGAATTTCTATAGATGCTGAGTGTCGGAGCAGTTTCGTGATGTTAATAATTTTTCTCACTCGTCCTGAAAGAGATCTTATGTGATCTTTGAAGTTTAAATTTTGATCAATCAAGATACCTAAGTATTTTGACACATCAGTCAATGTATCCGGCCATGTTCAAAGGTGTGCAGTTTTAATTGGAGTATTGGGCTAAGTGCAGAAATTGCTGTTTTGTAAAAACAAATGTAATTAGTTTTAAATGAGTTCAGCGTGAGAAGATTATTCCGCAGCTACGCAGATACTCGTCTCATACCCACTTTAGCTTTCCCAAAAACCTCTGGCTAGGTGGATCCTTCATAAATTAAAACTGTATCGTCTGCGTAACAAATTATTTCGACTTCGACATTAGCGAATATGTTGTTTATATATACAGGGTGTTTTTGGAACGCTCCCGAAAACTAAGACAGGCGACAACACCAAGTATACCTTTGATCATGGGTCACAAATAAATTCGATCCTGATGAAAAAAAAATCATCTTTTTACAAGGTTTTATTAGCTTTATTCACGCGCCATCATGTTAGTACAGCTAAATGAAACGATAATTTCATAAAAAATATCATGAAAATACTGAAACATAAAACCAGCAGTGGAATGACTGAATTGATATCACCTGACCTGAGCTAGATAAAGGTCAATGTACGCGCGAACACAAATTCGCGCGGCCCGCAACTAGCGGGCCATCCCACATAATAATTTACAACACGTGTCTAAATACCTAACTTATCTACTTAACCTACTATTTTGCCACTGTGCTTATCTCCACGTAGCCACTTTAATCCGAATTTACAGGTTAAATAACCCAAATAACTGGTTCGATTCCCCGCTAATGAAGAAATACTTAAATGAAATGTAACCAAGGTTGGAGTCATGCGTTTTTATTCATCGTGTAGGTATGTTTATTATTCTCATGTATTCAGTTATGTACCTATTCAGATTAGTCTAGTACTAAATTATTAAAAAAAAAATAGTTATGAAACAGCTTACTGCTCTAAATCCTCCGTGGTCTTATGAGATGCGGCTCAAATTGTGCTCCATTCATTTCAAGGCAGATTTGGGTGCAGGCGGGGCATCATCGTGTGGTCTTCGACACAGTCCGTACGTAGTTTCTCGAAAGCATCCACGATCCTTTGGCGCATTTCTTCAGCACTATCACATTCACGATTAAAAACCCTTTCTTTCACATACCCCACAAAAAGAAGTCTAACGGAGTCAGATCTGGTGAGCGAGGTGGGCAAGCGTGTGGTCCTAGTTTGCCGATCCAGCGATCATCAAATAGCTCATTGAGGCGCTCACGGACGAACCTCACGAAATGTGGAGGGGCACCATCATGTTGGAACTATGTGCGGCGATATTCAGCCAACGATAGGTCGTTTAAAATGTCAACCAACTGTTCATTTATAAAGTTTAGGTATCGCTGTCCATTCAGTCGCTCTGGCAGAAACACTGGTCCCAGTATGCGATCCTTAAATAAACCTGCCCATACGTTAACCGACCATCGGGTTTGGTGCCCGGTTTGTCGAACAGCGTGCGGGTTAACCTCTGAATACACGTGTGTATTTCTTCGGTTCCACAGGCCGTTTCTGGTAAATGTCGACTCATCCGTCCAGATAATGTGCTCAATGGAACCAGGCGCACGTTGTTGCTGGTATAATAACCAACGGCAGAAAACTCTTGTGCAATTTGTATGGGCGCATTGGTTACGCTTCAACACTTTGTGCACTGCACAGTATGTTTAAACACTTGTTCCATCTCGACGTCTTAACAATTTATTTAGCGATACTTCGTGTACCTAGGTTCGGATACCTAACATGTTGACCACTATAAACGTACGCGTTAGGCATTATTTAAACAAAAAAGAATCCAAAAGCGTAACAAAAACTTTAATATCAACACGTAATCACAAGTAAATTTATTAAACAAAACGATTGAACTGTCGCTCGCGCACGCGTGTACAAAATCAACACGGAACTGTCTCAAAAACACAACTGCGTCACAAGCGTGAGGCGACAGGGAATAGGTCGACAGCGGAGTGAGTGTGGGTACAGTCGCGTTCTAAAGTACTACATGGTATTGGGCTATTGTTTTATAATATTATAGTAATTAATTGTTTTATTGTAGAATCATAATAGGTGTTTTACTAGCTACTTAGAACTTTGGAAGAGGTGGGAATTAAAAATAGATAATGTTTACTTGAGCATTGTTTGTTATTTCTATCGTAAAATATAAAGTAGTTTGTAACAAAAAAACTTAAGCTAAGGGTGACACGCCGTCCATTATGACGTCTTGGGTCACATGGAAGCCAGATGTTGATGGTGTGTTGGTGTTACTGGATGCTACTTCATCATCACTTTCATCTTCGCTTGAGCTTCCGTCATCAGGTCGATCACATGGTAATTTTTTCGGTATTCTTCCTCAACAATTTTAACTTTACTGCACAATTTTCCCCATTCACCTTCTATCATATTTACCTTTTCGTTCACTAGTTTAGTCATAAAACAATAGATATAAATAATTTTTTTTCCTTCCTTTTTAAAACATCGTTGCGAGTCGCAAAGTAAGCTGTGTATGCGACTGTATTTTTGGAGCGAACAAAGCGCGGGAACCAATAGCATGCAGGCACAGTAATACTGGCCAATATGTGATAAATCGCTCAGTGCCCAAGTTCAAGGCCAGCGTTCTTTTTTCACCGTTCGCGCGTACATTAACCTCCATTAGTCAGGTGATATCAATTCAGTTTCCACTGCTGGTTTTATGTTTCAGTATTTTCATGATTTTTTTTATGAAATTATCGTTTCATTTAGCTGTACTAACATGATGGCGCGTGAATAAAGCTAATAAAACGTTGTAAAAATATGTTTTTTTTTTCATCAGGATCAAATTTATTTATGACCCATGATCAAAGGTATACTTGGTGCTGTCGCCTGTCTTAGTTTTCGGGAGCGTTCCAAAAATACCCTGTATAATAAAAAGCGTAGGTCCAAGGATGCTGCCTTGTGGCACTCCAAAAGTGATTGTTTCCTGACCACTGACGAAGCCACCGACTCTAACGCATTGTTTTCTATCCTTCAGGTAGCTACAAAACGAATTTATAACTAAAGAAAACAAAATTAAACTGCCATTTACATTCCACGTTTCCCACGTGATAGATGAAGAGTTTTAAAAATAGATTGAGTTGAACAATTGTTATTTTCAAAAGTTATCGTATTTACACCACTATGCGGACTTGCTAAGTCCACACCATAAGCCACTAAAACCCCTTTTTTATGTAAAAATAGTAATTAATCGATTAAAAAAAATATTAATAACTTCAACAATCATTAATCTTTCTGACAATGTGCTCTTTATATCATTTATATGTATAATATGATTGCTAGATATGATTTTTATCGACATTACACCTACTGATGTACTTTTTGCAAATCCCAACATTAACTTTAAAAGCTTAAAAACCATTTCAATAATTAAGAGAGTTGAAAGTTTCTATCATTTTTTTGTAATTTAAATTAGTAATTTATTCGGTTAGATGACGACATTCGAACTTTGTTGTGTGAACTATGAACGCCAAAGGCAAAGTTTGCTTTCACTTTTAGCTACCAAAATTTATCGTGCCTCTTATTTTAATTTAAAAAAAAAAAACAATTTTTCGAGGTTTTTTTATTTTAATTAAATTCTATTTTCAAAATTGTCGCAAATAATTTTATATTTACTCTTTATATCCTAATCTTTAGTGACTAACCTTTTGCTGAAAAGAAATGGAGCGAAAAGTTAATCGAAATTTAATGGTATGACACTCACGGCACTAACATTTTTATGTTCCATTTTAAACGTTCCATTCAAGTTTTATTCAAAATAAATTTTATTAACCGATCGTATTTAAAGACTATCCCCTTATTACTAATGATTTATTATCTAAATAAATCCTATAAAAATATTTTTTAAGAAATTACTTCTTTTATTCCTTACATAAGCATCATGTCACAATTGCGTAAAGTTGATGTAATATTAAAAAAAGACATGAACTGCAGTGGTCTATATATTATAGGTAACTAACAAATAATTCATTTGTCTGCCGCACTTCTATCATAGATAGCACCTTAAGATGTTTTCTCGAATGAAAATTTGAATTTTGGTATTTTTACTATTGAATGTATTCTGTGACACACAAAAAATAAAAACAAATTATAATATAAAAATAATTTTCTTAAATCCTTCAAGAGCTTTAGGCAATAGGAAATTACAAAGGAATAAGGGAACAGATATACATAAGTACCTACTTATATTACAAAGTAAGTTCTAGAGTGACTTACATAATATATTATGCATATTATTATTTTTTAACGTGGTAGAGCCATGCTGCAGCTATATTAATAGTACAGTTGTAGCACGAATGGGTCGGCTCGACCGGGGTAGGACAACGTTCTCACAGAATACCAGCGTAAAATAGCAGCTTAATGCTACTGTGTTTCGTATGGTGAGTGAAGAGAACCGGAGACCCATTTAACTGGACAAGAGGCATTCTATCTTAGTCCTCACGGCTGACAACGCATCTGCATTTTAATTCGCAAACGAAGATAGATGTAGATGTCTATGGACCTTACCATCAGGTGGACTGTGTGCTCGTTTGTCACCCTTATTCTATAAAAAAAATATTTGCCGCCGTGGTGGCAGTGTAAGAGAATCCATCACTTCCTTTCCTCCCACGAGAGTCAAAAGCAGTGACTACGGAAAAATCCAGAAATATTTCATGGCTTCCGACAGATGGTGGTATCACCATTATCATCATAACGGCCTATCAAAGTTCACTACTGAAAATAGGCCTTTCTCATAAGAGAGCCAAAGTTGTCACGTTAATCAGGCGGGTTGGTAACGTTATTTTAATTTTATATTTGTTTATTAGGAAGACGCTGCTGCCTGTTTCCTGGTTTATTTCCCTCTGTCACCTGTAACGACACCCACGGGATGATATGGGGTAGTGGATTGGTAGTGGAAGTGTATAGTGCAAGTGTATTCTAACACCGCCATTACCGTGTACTGGCGGTGTAAGAATATGCTTCCACTATTTGTATTTGTTTGTTAAAATATGGCGGTGTAACCAACTCGTTTTCGCCAGACGTAAAATACACAGACTGGCAACGATAAAGCAAGATACCCGGTACTGGGATCGCAAACGTAGTCATTATTGCAGATCCTGCCAGCAATGGAAGAAACCTATATTTATTAGTGGACTCGAACCTCGAAAGTATTGATAAAAGAGAAAAAGATCATGTTAATTTAAGTCCAGTTGTGTATAATTTATATTTTTTCTACGTCAATAAAAATAATATCTTCTTCGTGTACCAATCTCGCTTGTACATGGTAAACCTTGTTTACTGACGATCGAGGCTGTCAAGAAAGACAGATAGAATAATAACGAAACGATCATTTGTGAATTCCAAACCTAATTCTCACATATTGGTAATAAATAGTATCAACGCAGCAAAACAAGATTAGAATAAATTTATAATACTATAAAACTTATCTAATCTTACTAAAATTCCCCCCGCGCCGTCAAGTTGTGTAGACGCAGTTCATATCACTCTGCTTTAAAAATTCCGAAAAACGCTCTTAAGTGCACATTTTAACGTAAAAGTGATATATAAGTGTAAAGTGAACTGAAAAGTGCATTAAAAGTTGCTTTTACTAACTTTTCGTATCATTAATAACTAAAATACAGTATGTGGAATTTGGAACTAGCTACAGTGTTATCAACTTAATTGACTTTGACTTACCCACATTAAAATTATTTCTTACATCGCCTGTAAAAATAAAATAGCAATACGAATCATAAATATTAAGCGCCTAGTTGATTATTTGCTGCAATAATACCATTACGACTTTTACCTGTTTTATTACTTAAGGATTGAAGTATTATCCTTTTGTATATCCAAAAATGCCTCTGAAATGAACGCCCCCAACGACACCTATCTTTAATGTGAACACCTCTCAATCCCTTTGTCAATCAGAACCAAACTTAAATATAACAGATGACACAGAACTCGAAATAACTTACGTTGCCCAGCGTAATAAAAGGAGAAGAGAGGAAGTAGATGAAAATTCTGATATTTCGACTTTCAAAAATGAAATACTGAGCATGTTTATGGACTTAAAATTTACAATGAAGGAAATAAAAGAACAGAACATTAGACTGCAAGAATCGGTGGACTTTACATCAAAGAAATATGATGAAATTACAGATAAGATGCAAAAGATGGAAGAAAATATAAAAGAAGATAAGAATTATATTCGCTTATTGGAAGCTAAAATAGATCAGCTAGAACGCCAAACCCGCTACAGTAGCCTGGAAATTCGAAATGTACCCAAAAATAATGTTGAAACCAAAAAAGATTTGATAAATCTAATTCTTAAAACAGGTACAGTTATTAAGACCCCAATTCAACCATCTGATATAAAAGACGTCTTTCGTACAAATTCTAAGACCACGAATAAGCCTGTAATTGTTGAATTTACATCAAATATAGTCAAAGAGAGTTTACTCAAATCAGTTAAAACCTTCAATAAAGAAAATAAGCACAACAAACTGAGCACTGAACATCTGGGAATTGGAGGGCCCAAGACTCCAATTTACATTTCGGAAAATCTCAGCACTAAAACCAGAAGATTATTCTACTTGGCTAGAGAATTTGCTACTCAAGAAAAAATTAAATTCTGCTGGACAAAATATGGAAGGGTATTTCTACGCAGAGAAGAGGGCTCGCCAACAATAAGTATAGAATCGGAATCGGATTTTTTAAAATTAAAAACACAAAAATGACTAGATTTTCACTATCGATGTAACTTGGAAATAAGTAACTTTCTATTTTATTATTTTTACCGAACTTACTTTTATAATTATTCTTATTATATAATTTTCCTGTTAGTCATAAGTAACACATACAACACAATAAAAAACATTTACACACACATAATTCATACAATAAGTATCACAAAAGCAAAACTTACACATAACAATTGCACACCTAAAACCAACACAAATACACGTTCTTTTATTCACATAAATACGTCTGTTAGAAAAATAATAACTTATTACAACTCAATTGAAATAATATGTCAATATATGCCATATATTCAAGGATATCCCCAAGCATCACTGAAAATAAGTCATAAAAAAATAAATACTTTTAAAATTCAATCTTCCTAGTGAAACTATCATTAATGAGATTGACCTAGTAAACGAGGTAAGGTGTATGAGCTTGTCAAGTCCTACTGAGCTAGTCAAGTACCTTGGTAGGGATGTAAAAAACTTTGATCATAAAAACTTGTCTTCCTTTTGTGTATTATGTGTTAATATAAGAAGTCTCAATTGTAATTTAGACGCTTTTCTAGTTTTCATGTCACAATTGAATATTAATATAGACATTGTAGTTTTTACGGAATGTTGGTTAAAAGATGATTCCATAATACCGGAAATAGACACCTACACATCATACTATACTAAACGTTTATTTAACCAGAATGATGGTGTGGTAGCATACGTTAAAAATAACATAAACGTCACATCATATGAACCATTAGTCGATGATGGCAATGTGCTAATACTCACTGTTGATACAGATACCACGGTTATCGGTACATATAGACCACCAAGTTTTCGCAATCCAACGCAGTATATCACTTGATAAAATACTTCATAGCATAAACACAAGTATCGTAGTCTTAACTGGAGATCTAAACTTAGATGTTATGCCTTGTACTATAAAAGGATATTCTGCCGAATACCTCAATATGCTCTCTATGCATGGCTTAAAACAATGCGTTTATCTTCCAACAAGGAAGGAAGCGTGCTTAGATCATTTTATGGTACGAGCCCGACATGGGATTACATCTATTGTTTTCGATGAATTTACTGACCATCACCCTATTTTATTACTTATTAACAGAGTAAAAATTAGTAAAAATAAATCAAAATTTTATAAAGTAAAAATTGACTTTGACAAGATAACTGTAGGTATGAATGAGCTTAACTGGGAAGAATATTATAGAATCGACAATGTCAATGATGCTGCAGAGTATATTGTTAATATTATAAAAGATTTAATACAAGTTAATACAACCAGAATAACTATATCTAAAAGAAATAGGCCATTAAAACCCTGGATAACACCAAGAGTTGTAAAATCGATAAGAAAAAGGGACATATTACATAAACAACTAAAAAAGGAAAATAATAATGAAGATTTAGCATCACACTATAGGAAATACAGAAACACATGTAACGACATAATAAAAAAGTTAAAAAGACAGTATTACGAACAAGAACTTATTACCAGTACTGGAAACGTTAGAAAGACATGGAAGATAGTTAAAGAAGTTTGTAATCTAAGCCAATCAAAACAACCGACAACAGAATTGTTAATAATTAAAGATACGCCAAAAGCTTCACTTAATCTAGTAAACACCTATTTCACAACAATTGGTTCACAGCTTGCAAATTATACTCTGAACACCATAGGCAAATCAGTCTCAGAACTTGCTGATAATTTCAAACAGATAGGTCCAACACATTCGATGGCTTTTTTCTTAACAGATCCTGAGGAAGTCAAAACTACTATTAACGAACTTCAATCAAATAGTTCCCCTGGCTGGGACAAAATTACTACTGATTTCGTTAAAAGGTATAGTCAAATTCTTTGCGCACCTATAGCACATCTATGTAATAGTAGTTTTCAGACAGGGAAATTTCCATCACTATTCAAGCAGGCCTTAGTAACACCAATATTCAAATCTGGTGATAAGTCCGTTCCTTCGAATTACAGGCCGATTTCTTTGTTACCTACTTTTTCAAAAATAATTGAGAAGCTTGTGAACAATAGACTTATAAAATATCTAGAGCGTTATGGATATCTAGCTGCGAATCAATTTGGTTTTAGGGCACATCGTTAAACAGAAGACGCTATTTTACAACTGATTTCGAAAATAACATCTTACGTAGACAAAGGTGATAAGTGCATCTGTGTTTTCTTAGACTTGCAAAAAGCGTTCGATACTGTGTCTATTCCTATACTTCTCGGACGTCTCGAAAATCTGGGTATAAGAGGTATGCCATATGCATGGTTTTGTAACTACCTTAAAAACAGAACCCAAGTATTACGTATTGACGACGACCTAAGCGATAAAGCCGAATGTACCTATGGCATTCCACAGGGTAGCATTCTTGGACCAACACTTTTTTTGACGTACATAAATGAATTATGCAAAATTAATATCCGTAGTGCGGACCTTTTTATGTTTGCGGACGATACTGTAATCCTCTTTCATGGTACAGACTGGGATACTGTGCAGCAATGTGCTGAAAATGGATTACGCATGGTTACAAAATGGCTGGAAAACAATCTTTTAACTGTGAATTGTTCAAAAACGAAATATGTATGTTTTTTCAAAACAATAATCTCAAAACCACCCCACAGCTTCTCTGTCACCATGCATACGTACCCTTGTAATACGTTCCAAAAAAAAGAGAGATGTAAATGTACAATATTAGAACGAACATCTACGATAAAATACCTTGGGGTAATCCTCGACGAAAGATTAAATTCGCAACCTCATATATCAAATATATCTAAACGAATTCGGAGACTCATTATAGTATTTAAGAACCTAAGAACTGTAGCGAATAAAAAACTACTAATTCAGACATATAACGCCCTTTGTCATTGTCTCATAAATTATTGCATCTGCTCATGGGGTGGAGCTCCAAAAACATATCTTATTGAGGCCGAGCGAGCTCAAATATCTATACTAAAACTAATATTACATCTTCCTTATACATACCCAACATCTAAAGTTTACGTATTGTCAAATGTCCTCAGTGTACGAAAATCATATATATACAAATGCATAAAACGATATCATAATTTTTCCCCACTATATGTAGCTAAAAACAAAAGAACACAAAAATGTCCAGTACCATTTGTGAAAAGCACATTTGCGAAAAGGCAATATGACTACCAAGCACCTCATTTATATAATACAATTAATAAAAAAATTAAGTAAAATAACTTAAAAAGTTACCAAGTAAAACAAGCTATTTTAAATTGGCTAAAAGAATACGACTATGAAAATTGTGAAAACCTACTTTAAGTTATGTACACATATTTTACACACACACACACACACACACACACACAAACGCGCGCGCGCGCGCACGCACACACACACACACACACACACACACACACACACACACTTTTTTAAATATTTTTTATATATTTTTGAGTCTGTATTGTTCACGGAAAATCAGATCACTTAATGGGTGGGAAACTGCCTCCTAACATACAGGGTAACCTAGTTTAGGAGTCAGAGAACCAATGAATTGTATATTATATCTGTGTTCAATAAAGAATTATTATTATTATAAAGAATTATAAAAAAATTATCTGCAAAGAAAACTTTTATATAATGACATATTACTAATAACTAAAACCGGACTTTTGTCTCTTAAAAGCAATATCGCGATTTAAGTATGTACTTCAACTTACTAACCAACCTAACAACTGGCCCTATACCTATATGGAGCTGTGGCCACTTGAAGCTAAACCGAAATTAAAAAAAGTTATTTCTTAGATGTTATAATCGTTAATGGGTCTGTTAGTGATCGTGTAACTTTTAGCAACTTGACCGATTACTACTCGTATTATATTTATTCAATTTATTTCTTTTGAAGAGATAATTTTTCAAAGCTAACGAAGTCTATATTTATGTATTATATATTAGTTGAGTGCAAAAACAAAATAATCAAATTTGGACGGGATAGGTAACGCTGTAATCAAATTATTAATAATTTTTATATTTACACTGTAAAACATTCATAGAGTAAACGTGGGTTAAAAACCTGAAAGGAAGAAAAAACCACATCTGTTAAGCTAGTCAGTAATATAGTTTTGAAATCCCATTTTTAATAAATATTAACAGTAATTAGACGCAGAGAAAATTATTTTCGGGTAGTATTAATATTAACTCTCACGAAAAAAGAAGTAATTATTAGTTAACAAGCGATTTGTTTCAAAATACTTTCAGGAAAATGTCGGTTTCATTTTGTAGGCTTATGGAATATAAAGACTGTGACATTATACATTTAGCTATTTTGGCAGCTGCATTATTATTATTTTGAATAGCGAAAAAAGGGGATTTCCATAATATCTGCAAATATAAAATTACGACATGCGTGGGTTCGTAATTCTTCTCCTTCTATACGGCTTGACCGGTTTTGAATTTTTTATGGGGTACCTACGGGGTTACATGAACGGCTTTAACTATAGTTGGTCTTGGTATGTGGCACTTTTGTTAAGATCCAGAAATTACTCGATCGAAGCCGGGGAGGATCGCTAGTATAAATATATTAGGTCGATCCAAAAATAACGGAGGATTTTTATTAAATTTTACCGTTTCTTAGCAGTAATTTTGCACTTTTGAACCTTTTAAAACGTTACAAATTAAGCTGCTGTTTTTAATATCAAAATAGGATTTGGTTAATTTTATAGATATTAACTTAAGGTAATCACGACTAGCAGTCGCATGCCTTAGTGTGAGTATCCAACCACTGAGTTCAGGGCTTAGATTGTAGCAGAAAGTTTTAAAAGAAACATTCGACGCAAGAAGTAACTTGTGGTGGCAGCGTAAAAGAATCCATCATCCCATTTCGTTCCATGGGTGTCGTTAGATGCAACCAAAGAGAATAAATCACTACGTGTTGATGGTGGCGGTATACGTCAGATGTAAAACCAGACCGCAAGGGAGCAAGTTCCAAGATGCGTGACGTCTGGTACTACGATCATCAATCCGTCTGCCAGGCGTTAAGTTCTAGGCAAATCCTCCATACAACGGGAGAGACTCATGTCCAGCACTTTCACTGCTAATGGTTATGGGGATTCAACACAAGTAGTTGGATCTCGAGCCTGGAATTTTTTACAACAACAAGTGACAAGTTTTGACAAGTGAGCACACAGCCATCATATGGCAAGGGACTGCTGTAACCCATAGGCAACTACACTATCCTCAAGAATCAAAATAGTTACTAATGCGTTATTCTTCTAAGAGAGTAAGATAAAAGGTTCCAGTAAAAAGGTTCTCCAGTTTTGCGTCGCCTGAAATACGAAATACTGAGATATTATTATGTTATATCACGCAATGAAAGCATAGTCCTTTCCAAGTCACGCCATTTGTTCTACAGCTATAATAAAGCTGCATCGTTTTTTATATTCAAATACATAAGTAAAATGCATTTATATTTTAATATACAATGTATTTTATACATTTTTATTTCGAACAATCAACAATTTATGGGGAAGATGGTTCTGGAGTGGCACCCCGGTTACAGTAACTGAAGTGAATGGTGGCTCCCCACTAGATGGAGTAACGACCTGCTCAGAGATGCAGGAAGTCGATAGATGCAGGTGGCTGAAGACTGTGCTTTTTGGCATTCCTTGGATATGATCTATGTTTAGAAATAGACTTGTAATGAACTATAACGATGATGATAGTAATATCCCTTTGATTTCTGTTAATAATGACGGATATGAACTCACGAATTTTGAGTTCGCAATCCGCACCCTGCCGTTACCGTCACATTTTTAAGCGAAAACTACGACATGACATTCCAGGTGAAATTTCAAGAGGTCTTAAATGACCTTTAAAACACGTAATTTTTTTCCCAACCCTTACATAAAAACCTTTTATGCCATGAAAAATGTGAGTAAATATAATTCTGGATTTTCGTTTATCATAACTCATTTTATATCAATAGCTACCTTTATTTAATAGATAAGGCCTTGACATAACCCTTGAATGGTTTTTACGAAGTTGGCTTTATCGTTCTTTTATTTTTCCAGTAGAGATGTGGATAAATATGTTTCCGTTATTTTGTGTTTATTATTTAAATAAACATTTATTTTTGGAAATTTAAAGAAGCGTGTTACATATTACCGGAATTTTATATAGCATCAGAAAGTCACCTACAATACAGCACCGTCTGTTAAAGCAAATAACAGCACGTCTTTTACGTGACTTAAGAATATTCAATATAGTATAAAACCCAGGGTCTAATTGTCAAGATAGCCCAGTAGTAGTTAACATAATTTGTAAGTTACTTTAGTCTAGTATTCATGTGTACTCACATCGTCACAGTAGTTAAGTTTACTTGTAAGTTAGAAAATAAAAGTAATATATGAAAAAGTCTTCGTCTCCTTCCACTTCAACTCTCCCTAAGCTGCCGCAGACGTAAGTGGCAACTGTAGAAGACACTTGCAAACAATTTCCAAACAAACGAGGTTAGATATGGATTGTCACCCTTTTGAGGACTAAGATTAAAGGCCTAACCAACCTGTAATTAATTGTACTGGCTCTCCACACACTTCGGACCGTACCATAGCGTTGTATACACTTCTGTATGCATATTCACCAAAATGGAGAAGTATTTGTATTACAGAATAACTATTATGCGATTAAAAATAAACTTTCAATATTATTTGTACAATTTATGGAATATCTAATTATTTTATTAATTAAGGTTCCAACTATTATTCTGGTAATGACTAAATCCATTGATAAATAGTTATCGCTAAAATATAAAAAATCTAGTAATGTATTCATAACATTATGAGCCCCAGAATTGGGTAGATTTTTTTTTATTTGAGTCTAATATTAGCAATAAAACAACAAGTAACTCTGCTGCTTTTCACAGTAATATTATTAAATTTCGAGTTTTTTTTTAATAAAAGGTTTTCACTGAAGACCCGTGACAAAATGAGTGTAAATAAGTCTAATAAACTTGTATACCTAAAAATATCTCTGCTTATTATATGTTATAACTTTGCTTTACACGTTAAATATAATTTGGTGACCACAGACTTCATAACACTCAAATTTAACAGCACAACCCTCGCGCCTAATACAATATAACCTTCGCACACTATTTAGATAGAATATAGTATTAGTTCTAAAGGGATCCCAAGGCAACTTTATTAGCACAGAAGATTATCTCAGTTGGAAGTTATTGTATGCCGCCCATTTACCTCCGGCAGTGACTCGAGAATGTATAGCTAAGACCACGTTATCTTTATTGAGAATGTATTAAAATAAAGTTTACCTTTCCAGTTTAATTTTCCTTGCCCTCATGAATGTCTTAATACTATATACAATAATTGCATAACGTGTTAAAATACACTTTATCTGATTAATTATTATACGAATGTGAAATAAAATTTGAGTAAATATTACATTATGGAAAATCTGACGCACAAATCTCTCACTTACTTCTCTTGTTAAGGGACATTGTATTCACTAACACAGAGATGGTCAAAGAAGAAAAAGGCGACGCACGATTACACGAACCATTCCGAGTTACTTTTGAACATTCCATAAAGCAAAAGCACTCACACATATATACTTACAATTTTGCATCCCTAGTAAACATCCCTCAAATAACTAGAAACCTATAAAACTTTTTGAATTATAAAGGTCTGAAGAGTGCCATTTTTATCACTCACTTAAGTCAGTGAGTATTAAAAACCGCACTTTTGACGCCGAAGCCAACAACCCTGCAAGTCGTTTATGACTCGACCTCCTTTTCATATTTTTGAACGCAAAAGCTTTAAAAAGGCCTTGATTAGCCAAACCTTTGTGTTCTAAATCTATTACACTTGAAATAAAAGAATTGGCTGATTTACAAACAATATTGAGATATGCTGCTGAAATATGCTCAATGACCTCAATAGTGCCTCCCAACGGATAGGTTTTAAGATGAATATGGACAAAACAAAGATCATGTTTAATGTACATGTCACACCTATGCCAGTAGCTGTTGGGAGCACTAAACTCCCAAGTTGTTGACGAGTATGTTTACCTGGGACAAATAGTGCGACTAGGTAAGTTCAATTTCGACCGAGAGGTCAATCGACAGATTCAACTCGGCTGGGCAACGTTCTGGAAATAACTCCATATCTTCTCGTCAGGTATACCTCAAAACTTGAAAACGAGTCTGTACAACCGGTGCGTGTTGCCAGTGATGTTCTATGGAAATGAGACGTGGTTCATTGCTGGCCGGATAAGGAAGCTCAAGGTCGCTCAATGAGCTGTGGAAAGGGCTATGCTCAGAGTTTCTCTTCGTGATAAACTTAGAAATAGGGATATCCGCAGTAGAACCAGAGTGACCGACATAGCCCAACGGATTAGTAAGCTGAAGTGGCAATGGGCCGGCCATATAGCTCGAAGAACCGACAACCAATGGGGAAAAAAGCTTCTGGAGTGACGGCCTTGTACCGGTGGACGAAGTGTAGGGCGTCCCCCACTAGATGGAGTGACGACCTGGTAAGACATGCAGGAAGTCAATGGATGCAGGTAGGTCAGGACCGTGCTTTGTGGCATTCTTTGGGGGAGGCCTATGTTCAGCAGTGGAATTGTGAAGGGCTGTAATGATGATGATGATGATTTGTATGTAGTTTTATTACCTCTAACTGACACTCGCATCTTTAAAGCAGGCAGGGGTAACAAAATCACATACAATAGGCAAATTAAAAATTATTTTAATTTAATTTAAAAAAATTATTCCTGAGTTTTCCGAAGTAAACATATTTCTTTATGTTTAAATACTAATTAATATTAAATTTATATATATATGTAAATTCATTTGCTAGGTTCTATATGTGGAATAGATCCTAAATAATCAGTGCCCATAGAGAACTGGCGTTATGGCGTTATTGCCTAAATGATAACAGAGTATACTACCAATGACATTATGAAAAAATATGAAACAGTTAATTAAATGTTACGAAATATAAAATCTATGTAATACAAATAATATTAATGACATTATAATTAACTGCTAGCATTTTCGCTTTTACGTCACTTTTAATTCATTTATAGCTATACTTTCACATTAATTACCTTGTCAACTTCAGTTCCCACACAGAACTTTAGAAGTTTGTTAGTAATATTTGCCTTAGGGGTCAATCACTTTTTAAGTAAATGTAATTTAATTATAATATATTCAACAGGCAAAACATTTAAATTTTATCTCAAAAACAATGATTCTCCTTTTAAAATTAATCAATTCAGTTGTTGTTAAAACATTTGATTATTCTTGCCCGTAAGAGTCGACTTCTGGAAATTTGCCTCTTCTCTTGGTAGGATTTGCCTTAATCGTCTGGCGTATTGACGATCGCAGTACCAGACGTCTCGCACCTTTGAATCTGTTGCCCATCGCCTGTTTGGGTACTTTAAGCTTGGCATAAACAAGTTGGCTATAGCATCATATATCGAAAGCCTAAGATATTTCTTGTATTTCCCATAGTCACCTCTCACGACGGACTGAAACGGACGGACAGAAACGAGTTTTGGATACTCTTACGCCACATCTACTTCACATATTTTTACAGTTTTACTGGATAGGTACATAGATATAAATCGAATTTGTACGGTACTAACCGTTATATGGTAGCCGCTTATATGATGAGGGTATAGTTAGGTAAAGCTTTAATGGAAAAATAATAAAAACGTGAATATGAAACATATTTTTGTTATATAAATTTGTAAAATTATTTTCTAGTTCACAAATTACACACACAACAATACGCTAAAAAACAGCTATCAGTTCACAGGGCAGGGTGTGTTAAGAATCTTTGCGAAGGTTCAGCTGCCACCTTTGAAGACCTGACCTGGTATTATCAACGCCTGCATCCCAAGATCTGTCTAGAAGATTCTGGAACTGGAAGAAGGGCTATTCCAGAATCTTAAACAGATGCGCTAGGATGTTATTGCATTATCTGAGGTTCGATACAAGGTGAGGTCAAGAGAAGATGGTGTCAGATTTATCGTCCAAAAATCCACGATTGCAGTGCTGGATATTTTTACTCATGTTATGCTATCAAACAAGCTATAGGAAAGGAACCGACAATAGTTGAATTACATGATAGACGAGGATAAGATATTGTGGGAATTATGTAAAAAAAAAACAAGAAGGAAAGGAATACATGAAGGCAGTAGTAGCTGGCAGTGCTTGATTTAGATTTTAGTCTAAGTATAAATATGCGCCCCTATTGGACCGTTCTGTCACTGCCTGCTAGCCAGCCTTACAACCAGCGGTTTACATTACCTAATACTCAAAAGTACCAAATGGTATTGAAGTTCACAGAGTTGTTGACGTTGAAGGTCATAGAGGCTTACGCACTAAACTTGGCACATCCCCTACTCCTCGTATCTTGATGAGATTGAAGGAATACGCTATATGTAATTCGCTGTGAAAGAAACCATCGTAAGATAAGTTATATATTTGTAAAATTTAAAAAAAAATCGAAGATGTGAAGTCCGCCAACACGCATTGGGGCAGCTCGGCAGACATTTTCTTGCCATATACCCTCTCAGAAATGAGAGTAGGTCTGTACCCATTAGTGGGACGTATATAAATATCATAACTGCTGGTAATATCTGCAACTACCACGTTGTTTTCAGAAACAACTTTTTTAAGTATATTTATTAAAAGTGAACAGTGAAACTTGTGTAAATGTTAAAATAAATATTAAATAAAACCAAACTAAATCTACGGCTAACTAAATTAAATATAGCGATGGTAATGTTTATTATACAATTTTCGGTTACCTCTTACCTTACCGATGATGACTTTTACTTATGATTATATCTATTCATTTGGTTTAATATATACTTGCTGATCATTATGATTTAATTCTGCCTGCTATCCTACCCAGGATCCAACGAAAAAAATTCAACTCCAATACCTACGGGATTCCACAAATATTTTCCGAATTTCCAATGTTATATGTTGTTTGAATCTATTAGGCATATTTTAATGGTATTGCATAAAATATAATTTTTTGACATTCCATTAGACTATATATTATTGTAAATATCCTATTCTAATTAATAATTACATCAATGTTGAATATTCTAATATAATTATGATATAAATAATATAATGAAATAATTTAATTTAAGTGTGGAAATACATTAGAAATAATTGTAGCTATAATATTTGTATACCTACGGGTTGAATGCAGCGAACATCATTTTTTTTTAAGATCTATTCTGTCTCATTACCTGTATTCACAAATAAATAAAATTTGAATTTGATACACTTACACCGTCACAATGCCGTGGTGTACCGACTTTTTAAAAAAATAAGCCACAGCCAAATTTATTTCATTCCCGTGCATGGGCCTCTTCTTATTTTTGAGAAAGTTTTTTTTTAAGTACGAGTATTGCTGTTAATACTTTGCGATTTTTCCATTTTTTAGTGTAAATTTTATTTCTTAACCTATTATTTACCTACCATTTTTTCTCAGCGAAAATTACGTTCTAAAAGAATACGACTAACAATGTTAGTGATACCGACGGGGGTTACTCGCGTACTATGAAGCTTAAGATGAGAGCGCAGACTCTGACGCTATAACGACTCCACTACGTATTTACAGTCAAATTTTCCTAAAAACGCCGAGAACCAGCGTCAAATATCTGAGATATCTGGTGCTTATGAACTCATGAAAAGGCAACTATAAGATAAAATTTAAATAAATGGAAATTGCGGAAGTCAGACTTTTACATATGCAGATTTCCTCAGGTATTATAACTGCACAGACTTCCAATTATGAATTAACATGAACATTTATGACTAAATATCTTCTCTTTTTCAACGTCGAACATTCAGAATTTTAGCTAATGTTTTCACCCCTTTGTTATAAAAAAGATGAAATACTAAGGTCGAGAGAAAAGAAAATTAGATTATCTTAAAAAACTAAATGAACACTAAGGATAAGCCAAGTATACTAATCATCTGGTTGTTAATTTTTCTAACTTGTGTAAGAATAAAGAATTACCTTAGTTTCAAACATATGTTTTTAAAAATGTTACTGATAAATTTTTATTAGAAACTAAATATTATATTACTACTATTATATTAAAACTACTATTATAGTTAACTTTCTAACTTTGGTTAAAGCTCATAAATATTTATATGCTTTCTGATCGTAGAGGCTTGGAAATTACAAACACCGTTTGGTTGTAGTAATTAAATAGTAAATTGTGAAACATAAGATCTAGACTAGCGTTAATATGTTCAAAGTTTGTTCATATTCTCTATCCCCTTTATTAGCAGGGAATATTATCTCAGACGTACTATATTGTACACCGTACATTAATTATGGCAGTGACTCCGCAATATCCTTAATATTTATTAAAAAAGGAATGTAGGTTGTTAAAAAAGTATGTTAATTGTTGCTTAAATATTGAATAAGTTTAAGAATAGAGTTTTATACGTGGTAGAGCCATGCTACAGCTATATTAGTAGTATAGTTGTAGCACGAATGGGTCGGCTCGACCGGGGAAGGACCACGCTCTCACAGAATACCAGCGTAAAATAGCAGTTTAATACTGCTGTGTTTCGTATGGTGAGTGTAGAAAACCGGAGACCCATTTTACTGGAAAAGGGGCATTCCATCTTAGTCTTCACGGGTGATAACGCATCTGCATTTTGATTCGCAAACGAGGATAAATGAAGATGTCTATGGGCCACAGCAACCACTTACCATCAGGTGGACTGTGCGCTCGTTTGTCACCCGATCCTATAAAAAAATGATTTTTTTATAGGATTTTTTTATAGGAACATTTGAGCATGAAATCCCCCTGACCGATATTGGCAACTGCAGCTCATGCATGCTTACAGTCAACTATATGGGCAGGATTACTGACTCGTTGGTCTAGTGGTTGTAAACACAGTTTCTAATCGTAATCGTTCTGGGTGCGAATCCAGGCCAAAATCAGCTATTGGATTTCTGTCAAACAATTCTCAGTAGTAGCATGGAATGGGACGATGTTTCAACCTGTGCCTTGAAAAGCACAAAAAGCCGTAGTCTTATTATTTACTTATCATCCTGCGCCTGATGTCACTCCGGTCGTATTACCACCCCATCGTACTATAAGAGTAAGAGAATAGAGCGTGCACTTACTGGTTATTTATTGCCGGCGGTGAGACTGGCCGCCGTGACCGAAATCGGTCTGGATGACATTATTATTATATGGGCAGAAACTTACATTTTTTTGCATAATATGTAAAGACGTATTTCCACCAGTGTGCGGCACTGTACCGATATATGAGTACTTACAATTTGCAGTAATAGTATTTACAATATGTTCGGCTGTGACTCGTCTGTCGCTCGTGTGAGCGTTCTCATGCAAGTGGCAGAGTCGCGTCCGAGACCATACGACGCACTCGCTGTTAACGCACTCCAGTTCGAGCCCAACCCAATAAAACAGTTGCATTTCTTTTCTTTTTTAGCAGACTGCACAATATGATTCAAACTGCAGCACAAAGATATCGTTTTCCTATCCGTCTACTGAAGCCAACCGCTATCGAGGATCAAGGTAAACATGTTCGGTTACAAATAAGTTACATTGTACGCTTAAAAAAGTTACGCGAAACTTTGAATTTAAAAACAGAGACTAACCCATCTGCAGCTCATTACGTGCATTGTTGGAGTTCTGCACAAAATGTTTCCGAACAAAGGAGATGTATGAAATTGGGTTGTTGACATCGTTCGTTACAGTTATATAAAAACATGTAGGTAATATAACGATAAATTATAAGCATAATTAAATGATTTTTATTTCTGTAGTGTATGGGACAATCATAAAAACACTTTTTAAAACTGAAAAACGAAAGCTAATGCTTTTACCATAGCAAAAACGAAACGTTTTTAAATATTTTTATGTATTTGGTCTATGGCATTAGATAATGAAGGCTATTTTTTGTAAGAAATAGCCTTCAGTATCAAAAAAAACCTCATAATATTGAAACATTGAGGCGAATCTGTAGAGATTAATACTGAATAAAAGAAATCTATTTAGAAAATCAATTGAATAGGCTACGTTATTTAACTAAACAAAATATTTGAATAATATCGGATACGATTGAATAGGCTTATGGTTTGTGTGTATGAGTTTAAACTTGTCATGCGATTTGCCATTGTAGTTGTATTTGTGGATATATTTCGTGTTTTTATTTTCATGAATTAATTTAACTTGACCCTTGGCTTTTCTCTCGATTTACAGGTCAGTAGGTTGTTGCGCCCACATAATGACAATAATGTGTTACTTGGGTTTTGAGAGGAATAGAACAAATAATGTACAGACTCAGGCTACTTTTCTAGATGACATTTTATTAATAATTGCATAAAATAATTAAACAATTAGAAAAGTTTGAGTTGTATTTTATTTAATAATAACTAAAAAACGGCATCCTTTTGTGTTCTTTGCAATTTATAGAAACAACTTATCCCAAGAACAAGTGATTTTACTACATAACCTACAAATTATAAAACGAAATAAAAACAAAACCCCAGGCCCTACAAAAATATGATTTTTTGTCATAAGTAACAAATGTTTAAATATTCAAAATAAGATATATTTGAACTTCGTTTACGCTGGGCCCAAGCTTGTATGGAACGAAGTTCATCTCCTTTGCGTACAGAATTTGGTGGAGTTGTACCTTAATAGCTACTCTAATAAGAACACAACAGTAGGATGGACACTGTTGTTTAAAGAAAGAAATAAGTGGATTACTGAGCAGAAAAAATCTAGCACCACGTAGTAAATTTAGTATCACGCATTTAATATTTTTTATTTAACCTGACAACAATAGAGTAATAGTAAAAAAAAAAATAGTAAATTTACTGCCTATATAATATGGATGTTCCACTGCTGGGCACAGGCTTCCTCTCATTATCTGAGAAGGTTTTGTAGTAATTGGTTCACCGAGCTGTTCCTGTGTATATTTGCGAACTTCACAAGTTCTCGAAATATTTTATTCCTTACACATGCAGGTTTCCTCACGATGTTTTCCTTCACCGCCGAGCACTGAGGGAATGGAAATTAGCATTATTTATGGTATCGACGGAAAGAGAAGATGGGTACTGTAAAATATATGGCTAGCGTTTAGCCCCTAAGCTACCACGACATCCACTACTACAGAAGAGGGGTTATGTTTTTAAGTGCAAACATGTCTGTTTCTTAGTCATCCGCACCGCGGTAGATTCAACTTCATCTTTATAAATGCATAAACTACATTTTACGGTAGTAATATCGGTACAAGTAGCCGACAACCGACTGGGAAGAAAGGTTCTCGAGTCGGCGGCTCCACGCTAGGTGGAGTGACGACCTGGTTAAAGATACAGGATACGATGGCTGCAGGTGTTCTTTGACAGAGGCCTATGTTTAGCAGACTTTTTTGGAGTGATGATATTATGGATCATGATTAGTCCAGAATAAATGTAGAGCCGTGGTAGCTCAGGGGCTAGGCAATTGCTGTAAATTTCATAGTACGCGAGAAACCCAGGTCCGATTTTTGCCGGCACCAATGAAAATGTTAATTGCAATTTAAAGAGTTGATTTACCACGTGCTCGGCGGTGAAGGAAAACATCGTGAGGAAACTTGCATGTGACTTTTAATGCACCTTTTTCTGTACTCCTACTCTCTAGGCGTTGTTGCGAATTAATAGAAGACAGCTTTCTTATACCCGATCCCTAAAAAAGGTAACCGCTCTGATCTGTCCAACTACAGGCCAATCGCCATCACCTCATTATTCTCGAAAATAAAGGAGTTCATTTTTATCTGTCAGCTCATGCGGTACCTTGAGGAGCACCAGCTGGTTAGTGACCGCCAATACGGTTTAAGTCGGGGCGCTCAGCTGGTGATCTTTTTGTTTACCTAACTCATAGATCGACGCAGGCGATTGAGTCCAAGGGGGAGGTATTGGCCGTTAGTTTGGAAATAGCGAAGGTTTTCGCTATTTCTAAACTAACGGCCAATACCTCCCTCTTACCTTACTTAACGAAAACGTTACCGAGTATCGGAACAAACTTGTGCCTGAAGACGAGTTTTTCCTAAACAAAGTCTCGGATTGGGGGCGACTAAATATAGTTTACCGCTAAAAGGAACCCCTTTGTCGAATCTCCTCAGTTTTGAGGCACTCACCTTGTTGCTTCAGCCAGTATCGGCATCCTCGGCGTTGAAATATCGAGTGACAGCAGTGCGGGACAACATTTTATGCCGGCAAACCGCCTGCAACTTAACTAGGTGAAGGTTGCACGCAGCCTTGTGGAACACCAGCGTTAATAGGCTTGTAATCGGAGCATGCATCATCTACTACGACCTTGACGCTCCGATCAGCCATAAAACTGGTGATCCAATTTCACTATTTCTCGGCAAGGCCATAGGAAGGAAGCTTCTAAAGAAGCGTTTTGTGCCAGACCCGATTGAGGAGCTTCGCTATTTCCAGTGATGACAGAATTTTTGCCTAGTGTTGAGCCAACTTATAAGTTGGGTAATCGATCTGGCTCACTATGGGATGTAGTGGAGCGTTTGGCTTGTGTATTTTTGGTAAGACATTCAACCTCGGTGGTTTGGTACACGGTGGTGTTATCGAATTTACGTCGAGATTAAATTTTTCGGTGGACTTCTTTATGAGATCGCTAGTTGTTTTAAGCACATTCATGCACGTAAACGGCGAGGCATTCGTCACAAACAAGTTTATAAGTAAGAATATCCAACTTATCTTTATTATTACAGATATTCCTAAGAAAATTGTTGGTTTTGAACGCCACATAAACGCCGATTTGTCGAAGAGATTTAGCTACTTTTTCAAATATGGGGCCTAAATAGGTCAAACAGCTCACAAATCGACGAACACTTTGAGGATTTTTTTTCTTTGATATTTTTGTTTCTTTTTAATTAAACTGTTAATGAGATTTTTTGAAAAACTATTAAAGACCGCTATTTAATAAATTACATTAAGCTCTTTTAAATAATTTTCTGCACTTAATGGGCCAGTGAACAAAACGATAAATATATAACAATAAAAAGCCGCTAATTTATGTTGCCACGGATAACACGATGACACGGGGATGACCGTGTCGTTATGAATTTGATTTCGATAAAGTTGAAAAACAAGTCACAATTCTTTTCTTGGTATTGTTAAGTCGAGGAAATTAAGGGAACAGTCTTGTTCCAGTTCAAGTTTAAATTTAATTTTGTCGTGGACTCTATTTATTTTATTAAGAAAAACATCCACTTATCTCCGATAGTAATATAAGATATTTTTCTGCGCTCCCTTTCCCTAAGGGGGGTAGCTTCCGATACGGCAAAAAGGCCATACAGGCCAAAGCCCACAGGTGGTGTTTAGTGGGTAGGCAAAAAAAAGCTCACTTAGCGGTCAGCCACAGCAGAGTCCACATCACCTGAAGATGCCTCGTGTAGAGGCGAAACACGTCTCGTATTGTCGTCAGTGGTGTGTCTTTCCTAGTGTAGTGGTATTGGGAGTAGTTGTGCTGGAATTTGTGGTGACGGAGATAGTGTATGCAATTGAGGGAGGGCGGGAGGTGCTCTTCAAACTAGGTAAGTTTTATTTTATCGAGCGGATGTACGCGAAGTAATATTTACCAACTTTAATATAATGGATTTTCACAAAGTAACGCCCGATTCTATTAATTATCTTTAATAAAACGTTATGGAGAATTAAAATCATAAGAAATAAAATTAATTTATATTTAGTTTCAATCAAGATTGTCTCAAAAGTTTCCGTGGAAAAGTCAGACAAGCGGGTGGTAAATTGTGAATACGATTTCGATATGTTACTTATAAAACCAGACGATTGTCGTATTTTAATACACTATTTTTTTTATTTTTTTTTATAGGATCGGGTGACAAACGAGCACACAGTCCACCTGATGGTAAGTGGTTACTGTGACCCATAGACATCTACATCTATCCTCAATAAAGACTCAAGATGCAGATGCGTTGTCACCCGTGAGGACTAAGATAGAATGCCTCTTTGCCAGTAAAAAGGGTCTCCGGTTCTCTACACTCACCATACGAAACACAGCAGCGTTAAGCTGCTATTTTACGCTGGTTTTCTGTGAGAGCGTGGTCCTTCCCCGGTCGAGCCGACCCATTCGTGCTACAACCATAATATAGCTGCAGCATGGCTCTACCACGTAATTAACTAAAAAACTATCACCGCAACCTGACAATGTTACTGCCCCTGTGTTAATAGTAAGAACAAATGATTATCTATTTGATTTACCAAAAAAAAATAGTTTAGTCTATGTGTAAGGATATTTGTATAGAAAATGTTGTCTCGAACACCACAAATGTGAGAAAATAAAATTGTACGTTAATAGATCTGAACAACCTATAATATAGGAAAAGATTGTTTTTTCAGCCATTATAAGGATTTTAATAATGATGGTGTTCAATCGGGTTTCTTAATAATACTTCCTGACAATTTTATCGCGTTTTTTGAATTGCTAGAGCGAAAATTTCGCGAATATTTTAGCGTCCAAAAAAAATTGTAAATATTGGTAGTGAAATATCAAAACGTGTGCAAGATTTTATATTTGTTTTGAATTGCGAGCTTTCCAATATATTATTTTAAACAAACTTTACATTAAATTTAGAATTAACATATTTATAAAAAAATGTTATATCTTAAGTATCTATTAAAATGCTGATAAACGTTTTGTTTTTTTAGTTTTATCCTCCTGTGCCAACCCTACCAAAATAGGTAAACAATTTGACACCTCCTTAGAAGCTTTACCTCTGTATAGTCTGTACTCATGCGCTCGTACCGCGACCGAGGTGAGGCGAGGCATAATTAAATAACAACAGAAGTGTCATTTTTTTCATTACGTAAAATTACATGCCATTATTAAGAGCACAGTTTATTTTAGTGATAATACGTGGAGAGCCCTGAGGGCTTTTCAACAGTATTTTTTTTTACTATTTATAAAACGTTATCCCCATACTAGGATTTTCTCCTGTGTCGTGGAGGCAGTTTACAAACATAAATTGCACAAGGACAAACATCCAGACCCGAAACAACTATTTGTAGGCCATACAAATACTTGTTCCGTGCGGGATACGAAACCGCGGCCCCCAGCGCAACAACTGATTGCTAAGCCACTGCGCCACGGAGCCGTCTATATATTTTCAACAGTATTTTTTTAATTTAGCTGATAATTATTATATCCGGAGTATATAATAAAATTAATTTAAACTCAAACTAAAGACGAAATTAAGCTTAAAATGCTTACTTTGCTGACTCATTTCATAAATATACAGTATACATGCTACCACTACACAGAGATAATTTTATAAGTGATAATATTTGACGGTGTTTAGATTTAGCATGACGTTGCTCTTCAACTTCTTTATCATAAGCACGTACAAATCTTCTGGTAGATATTGACCTCTCTGATTGTTGATAAGATTAGCCTCAATTGTAACGATTGGTAGTGACGTTCAATAGTACGGCATAGTACCCTATTTCCCACACATTTGACGCTGCTGCCAGTCGACGTTCTGGGCCTTTTATGTCTGGCGTAAAAGATATTCCATAGCCGCCTTTTTCGACTTATCCGGGACGAAATGGGAAGATAGATTCTACTACGGTGCCATCACACTTGGCCATCATTAGTTTAATCAACTAGAATCATGTATTAGCCAAAAACGAAACGAAATTGCTGCAAAGTACTAACCCAGATTAAACTTATATACCGGATGTAACGTAACGCTGGTCGGTAAAAAATTCTACTCAAAAGTCAATAGCTTATTATTTACAAATGGACACATAAATACTTACTTAATGCAAAGTTACGCAATTGATGCGGTCTGACATAATTTTCCATTTTTAAATCTTCGTTTAGCTACCTAGAATTATGAATTTTAAGTGAAAATTTGCCGCAACACCGAATTAAATGGTGGTTTTTATTTACTCGTAAATGCAAAATGTTCTGGCCATAGAATAGCAAGCAAGCGGCATAACAAACGTTGGCAGTTTAATTACAAGTGACGATAGAATTTGCACACGAACTAAATTGCCTTGCACCTCTATTTCTATGATAATTTCTGCCCTCACATGTCTACATTAATGACCATAGAATGATCATATTTACGATAATATCACTAAATAGCAAAATAACTGGTTCATTATCGCATATTATACGTTAACCGTTTTCTTTGTCAGAGAGTTTATTTCTATAAAACATAAGTAAGGTTAAAGACTAATTGGAGCGAAAAATAGTATTCTATATGAATATGCACTACTTCTTATTGAGAAAGATGGTTATTACAGTAATCTGATAAAATAATATGACACAATTAGTATCAGTATATTTAAGTAAATACATATGAGGAAAACACGTAAAAGGTGACAGAGGGAAACAAACCAGGAAATGGACAACAGCGCTTCCTTATATCAGCTAGAAAATAAACTACGTTTACCGCCATACCGGCATTCCTTAAAACAAAAGAATACCAAGCGCGGACTCAATGCCTTGAGACATTCTCTACCAGTCAACCCACGGTTTACATATATAACCTATACATACATATACACAAATATATAAATTTATGCATATACATACAAATGACTATGAATATATACGTCTGTTTAGTAATACATATTAGATAAATGAATCATGTAAATAGCGTTGTCTTTTACAGATGATTACGGAACAACTTTTTGAAAGCATACTTATTAGGGCAAGGAGTTCCAAAGGCATGTAGCCTGAACTGTGAAGAAGTTACCATAGAACACGGTAAAGTGCACAGGAATACAGATTTTATTTATGAACTTTGATAAGATGCAATGGTAAGGATAATGCTTTCAATTGAAATTAAAATTTACTTCGACTCATAATTTTACTAGATTAAAAGATTGGTGACAAAATTATATGCAGTTTTATAATTTTTACATTCTACAAAATACATTATAGAAGTTTTCAGAGATATGATGAGGTATAATAAGAACGTTTTTTTCTTTTAAATAAAATACACTGGAAAGTTACTGATAGTGCTCCCAAAAAGCTATTTTGTATTAAAATGGTAAAAGAAATATTTTGGCTAGCACGTCTTAAAGCCAGTTGCAAAATTAATGAAGTCTATTGATTGTCTATTGATCTTCTGTCCTTTGTTGCATCTCTATTTATTTCTTCTAATCAGGCTGTAATAAAAATTACAAATAATATAGCCTCGATAAATATAATTCTTTCATAGACTGTGTTTTTACGCTAAGCTTAGTGAGCACAGAGCAAATGACCTTGCATTGATAAAATTATGCACTATAAGCAATCTTTGCAACTTCATTTTCATCACAGTCATGAAATGGTAATGCCACGCTGCAGTTGTAATAAAGCTGCAACGTGAATGGAAGTAAGTAAGTGCAAAGAATGGGAAACTCTATTATATTGGTAACGAGGCAATCCATTTTAGTCCTTAGGGGTGACAAAGCATCTGCATTTTGAATCTTAATTGATAATAGATATAGGTGAGCGGCAGCAACCATTTAAGATCAGGTGGACTGATTATACAATCGAGAATACTCTCGTTATCAACAAATATTAAAAAGTAACAGATCACTGTAACCATAAGGTTCTGATGACATTTATTTAGCAAAAAAAACCGCATGTCTGTTCACATATTCCACCCTAGGCTTTTAAAATTATTGGACCGGAGTTCTTTATCGGACGGTACAAATTTGGCGGATGGAAGCGAGGCGAGAAAAAGTGTAAGATTTTTCCGTCACGAACCCCTTCTGAAGTAGTGTAGATGGCCTTGTCGGCTATAAGAAAGCGAAATGAAATAATATCCATCTCGCTCGCACTTTTTCTTATCTTGCTATGAAAGAAATATTATTTTATTTTAAATGACGCTTCATTTTAATAGACACTAGTAATTCATTTATTTGTATTTGTTAGTCATCAATAATATAATAAGTTTACCAATAATAATATATGAGAAGCAACAGTAGCCTAACGACAGGGTGCGGACCGCGAACTCAAAAGGTCGTGTGTTTGAATCCGCCATTTGACTACTGTAGTGAACCACTTCTAACACAAGCATTTCAAGCTTACCAGACGTGGTTTAAGGGAATATTAGTAATGTCACTAGTATTTTAAAAAATACCACAAAAATATTCGTTCCAACCGAGTGTTCCACGACACTCACGCATGTTTATAGAAAAGGCAATGTTAAATAAAGGTCGTAAAAGTATAGGAATCGTATCAAAACAATATTATCTTGTAGCTTTCAACCAAAATCTCAACACTTAAGTCATTGTATATTTAATGGGTAATAAGCAACGTCAGGAAATTTTTGGCATCTCATACATAAGTAATCTCTCTCAAGAATAATTTTAATATAACGAAAATATTTTCACTTCCAAGAAACAAAAGCTGTACAGTCCACAAAGTTATTATTTCTGTTAATGAAGTGAAGGCGTTAGCAGACTTAATTATGTAACCCTGTCTAAATCTGTAATTGACAAAACTGCGGTTAACAGCAGTTCCGTATTCAGCAGTGGACTTTTTAGGTTGTAATGGATAATGGATAAATAATTTTAAGAGGTTTAAAATATCTTCACGCTCACTACATAGATTACAATAATGGTTCGCTAGGCGCTAGTCAGTTGACAAAAGCTGTGTTGATAAAATAAAATAAAAATCTTGATAAAATATGCCATGGTGTGTTGTAGATATTGCACAAATAATTCAAGAAATGTTAGCAAATACCAAGGAATATCTTTTCATCGGTGAGTAAGATACTTAATTAATAAAAATTATTAAAGATTAATAAGTAAACAAAATCATTCGTAAGACGCCATCTCGGATCATGGAATATAGGTTATGAAATTCATTTTTTCAGATGCGACGTTTCTGTAGGTACTTAAGTCTGAGAAAAGTTGTACATAATATAATATATTTTTTTTGTAAAAACAAATAAAAGTATTCATAATAATACTAAATTTCTGATATTACGAACGACTCTTATTATATTATAATCTAAATAAATATATTTGTAAATTATGTGTTATATCAATAAGTTTTATTACACATACATTTAGTATGTTTTTTATATTTTACATAGTTACTTTTTAAAATGAGCCGTGGTAGTTAGCTTAGATGGTTAGCGCTCGCTGTAAACTTCACAGTACGCCAAATGTACATAATATTATATCACAATTACATTAAATTTGCACATATTATACTAAATTAGCACATATTATATGCAAAATAAATAACAAATTTTAAAAGTTGTACTTGATATGATTTACATAATTTTAAGAAATTAATCTATTTTTACATACTGATCATTCTGCCTACACATAATCTTTGATAAAAACCAACCCCGCATGCGCCACACTACTCTTCCCTGCGCATGCGTGAAAACATGAGTAGCCCACATTTTTTGTTTGAAATATCTGTTCTAGTACGTAAGTACATATTACTTAAATGTTTTTACTTTATAATTTTGGATAACGCTATTAATTAAACCGACTTCTTTGATAACAATTCAGTATGTCCTAAAGTCGTGTTTCTATCTGCAAGAACATTCGCAGAAGTCTTGTATAAGTTTCTTGTAATACTATTTACATATCGTAACTTGTAATTTTTTCTGCAATAAATATCTCACGAGAAGCTCGCAAATCATTTCACAGCAAGTTATAGCATAGGTATTTTTGGCGTTATGGCGAGAGCTTTAGATATCGCAAAGGTTATGCCAATTTATTTTCGCAGGTGGAAACGCGGCCTTAGAATTTATTTTGCATATCCCATGGTAGGTATATATATATATTATCCCATAATTAAAGAATTGAAGAGAGCTGTAATAACTTAAAAAAATAAATCAAGTTTTTTTATTTTCGATCTTTAAAAACATGAACATGGATATTGATCGCGAAATAGTACGCTCGTAGTATGCGATATAGCTAAAATAAAACTAGATTTACGGATTTTATCGCGTATATTACCTTATTTTATATTCCCGCCGTTTCGAGATCTTTACAGCACCCATGGTCACGGGGATGACTGAGGTGTTTGACGTTCCAATGTCATAGTTAACCACGGCTACCTTCAGATTAAAATTATTTATTTTAGTTCCAATCTACGCAGTATGAACTGACAGTATCTGGAAGTCTTGCAGTTGTATGCTTGGGTTGAGATTTAATTTTATTAATTATAAGAACCCAAGCTGATGGTAGCACCCATCTTCTCTTGAAATTAGGATGATTTTGATTACAATAGCCTCGCGAATCATCCTTGGAAGGAATCGGTGTTCTTTAGCGAGGATTTGTGGTCTATCAAATCTAATGTAGTCTCTGTGACACTGTTACACATCTGTTAGTCGTGGTAGAGCCATGCTGCAGCTATATTAGTAGTATAGTTGTAGCACGAATGGGTCGGCTCAGCCGGAGAAGGACCAAGTTCTCACAGAATACCAGCGTAAAATAGCAGCTTAACACTGCCGTGTTTCGTATGGTGAATGAAGAGAACCGGAGATCCTTTTTACTGGAAAAGAGGCATACTATCTTAGTCCTCACGGGTGACAACGCATCTGCATTTTAATTCGCAAACGAGGATAGATGTAGATGTCTATGGGCCACAGCAAACACTTAACATCAGGAGTACTATGTGCTTGTTTGTTACCCTATCCTATAAAAAAAACTAAGCTAATAAGCAGCGATATCTGTCGCGAGTTGGTGTGAACATGTTTAGACTTGCAATCTATTGCATATGCAACTAATTGCAGGAAACGCTTGACAAAATGTCGCGAGTGCGCTTGCTACATTGTTTACATCTACAAGTTACTGTCTTACAGACTGTTGGACATTTCTTGCATAAGTTTTCTTGCAGGTGGAAACGCGGCCTAACAGCAAACGGTACAGTAGTGGCATGAATTTATCCATGTTCATTTTAAAATCTATCCGTCGGAAGATACTATTGTATTCGTTGAACCCAGTGCGTTAGGAAATTGAAGAAGAATAGTGTATTCTCTATTGATGGATGTTAGTACCGTACCCATTTCAGTCACATAAATTGAAATATATTCGAAAGCAGTGATTATGTGAGGGGATATACTGTCACCACATCTTTTTTTGTAAATGGTTCGGTTTTGTACTTACTGAATAGGGAACCAGAGTACTTACTCTGGTTCCCTATTCAAATAGACATCGTAGCCTTACTGGACTAAATTTCAGCACTGCCATATACCAACCGCCTAAATACTTTTATGTAGTCCACAAACGCAAGACAAAGCAGCAGATTTGTTCTCATCGAAGTTTTGAAATACTGTCGGAGTATGTCTTTTACCTGTATTTTTTCAAACAGCAGTGCACTCACTATTGTGATCCAGTTGGAGAGGCAAGATAGCCAGTAAAATGCCGGGCAGTGAGGCATCGTAAAAAGAAATCGATTGCATCAAAGCCCGCAAAAGTGACAACGAATCATGTCCATTTTTGTTTAAAATTGGTTAAAAGTGTTCATGAACTGTCTTCGACGGCTCTCTTTATATAGCGAAGCAAGAAGTGCTAAAAATCATGGAGATTCGGGTGCCACATACGACCATTTAACTTGGAAAAAGGAATAAACGAACTGCGATAACTAAAATGTTATCCCATAAATATGTTAACACAATCTGCATATAAACCTCTTTACAATTAAGTATAAGAGAACAAGGTAAATTGAACCATATAGTGCATAGTATGGTTTTCAGATAAGAGAGTTTCCTAAATTTTACTAAAAATTATCTTTCTTTTTTTTTATCAAAGTCATCCGTTGATCATAGGCTTCTCCCGTATTTGGGACTTAATTTTTCTTCTAATAAATTTATTGAAGTCTTTTTACGCATTTTATTAAATTAAAGACGTAAAAAGAAATTAATTATTATTTAATTTTATTAATTATTATTCATTTTTATTTTTTATCCTGTCCTTAAACTAAAATGGAATAAAATTAAACGTATATGTCTATTTAGAACTAATATAGGGTTAACACAATAACGGAGTATACAATTAAACCTGGTTTGATACAGCACTTTGGTCTTTAGCTAAATATAAGTATATTAACGCTCCTTTGGGTGACAGGCGTGAGTGTTTATCTATATGTTTGTAATCGAGGATAGATGTATCTATGGGTCACATAATCCACTAACCAAGAGTTATTTTTCTTATTCTCACTACACAGGCCGTATCAGTTCACAGTTGGACAGTAGACCTCTCTCACAATAGGAAAGATTTGCCGTTATCGTCAGGCATGACAGGTGCATTAGTGAATGAGAGCTTAGATTTTTGCGTGTGTTTCATAGTAATGCTGAAGTTCTAAATAAAAAATAACACATTATTATCCCTTATGAGCTGTTTTACAGTACACAAAGTGCATGAAAACGGTTTTTTAAACAAATTTCTAGTTCAACTACTGTACGTCGTGTGAAACCATACGGGTCGTTACTGAGAACAAATTGTTCTTTGAATATGGGAATCGAACATAAGTGATCAACCCACTGTCCGCTGCAAGTATAAAATTTTTTTATTTCATATTTATTGCCATTTTTATTGAAGAAATCTGCATAACTGGATACACTATATTTCGAAGACATGTAAATTTTGCCACGCAATGCGACATTGTGGCAGTTTAACTACCTACTTCATATTTTTTACTTAAGTTTACAAGTAACAAATGTATATATAAACTCTCGTTTTATTTTTTTTTGTGTCTTTTTAATGAGAGATAAGTAAGTATATTATTTTTGGTAAACCAAATTTTATTGGACTGTAATTTTATTCATTTGAAGTAACTAATTAAGAATTTTAATAGTTATCGTCGATAGCCGAAACTTGGTACGTTTTTATTGTATGCCTCGGAGAGATGACCAAGTGAGAAGCAGCTACTCGTGAGATCAATTCCCTGAACGGTGCTTATTGACATTTCAAAACAAAAACTCACACAACACACAACAACAGCACTTGAATTCGTTTGAACCAAATCGGCTTAGTGTGCAGTGGCAGTGTAAGAATATCCACTACCCTATATCGTACCGTGGGTGTCGTAAGAGAAAATCCCACTATGAACTAACCTTTGGAGGAGTCCTATGTTCAGCATTAGACTTTTATTAGCTGTAATGAATGGATGGATGGATGGTAGATTATTCCAAGAGATTGCCATAGATGAAAAAGAAGGCGAAAAAATTTATTTTTCATACCCTATAAAGCAGTTAAATGGTATGAAGAGAGAATGTTAGTCACTGTTAGATTAAGGGCCTCAAATTACGTGAACTTAACACCTTTGAATATTGCAAGATTTACGACTAAATTTAAATTTAGTTTAATCGGAAAACGCACTGAATAAGCCTTCATTGTAAGTTGAGCAGTTTTACCTCATCTGTGAAGTGTAAGATAAGCAGGTGTAAAGCTAAGCTATTCAAAGATTACAGGTAATATTTTTTATTTAATTTTTCCATTTATTAAGAAACTTGACACTTGTCGCGCGTCTTACCGCGCCCTTTTCTTTCGTTAACCGTTACACCGCTACGTTCAACGAGCAGGCTAATAGCTGATAGTATTGACCGTGATCTCATTACGTACTCGTCCTCGTAAGTGATAGTGTCCCTTCGTTACTAATGATGGAACGAAAATATTCAAATCGCAAATATTATGAAACTATGTAATGGTACGGTATTACGTTTTAAGCAATGAAAGTTTACGTGGTGAGCAAATATTAAACGAAAGTGAGTCTTTACCGCGGCAAGAAATTAATGTAAGTGTACCTACCAATCGAAGAATAATTGACAGCCAATCAAACAATTCAAGTGCAGTAAGCGATATTATACAGTGAATATGAAGATGAAGAGTCGCGTTTACGTCAAGGAGACTCAAAGATACGAGTATGAAGACTGCCACAGTAAAATTTTGCTGCATTCACGGAAGTTAAAAGTGGTCAAACACAGTTTATAAGTGTAAAAAATAATTTAACGAAACGTGCCCGTCTATGCATAGAGAGAAACGGATTATATTTTTAGGTACCAATAGTAGATATAAGGATTACTTGCGTAATATAGTTTGAAATAGTTTATAACATTTTTTTTAAATACGCCATAATAATGATAGTGTTTGGATACGTCATTGATAAGCAAACATTTTTTTATTTTATTTATTATGACAATACTTAGCGCGTTAAAAGTGTGAAGGGAAAATTTTAATCATAATTCGCGTCATGTAGTTATTAACTTAATTATAAGTAATAAGCGCGTAACTAAGAAAGTAAACAGTAGACAAGAACTTAAAAAACGAAAACGTGAATTGAATCGCACAAAAAGGAGCGCGCGTAAGTGCAGTTGCTGCCTGTAAAACACATTCAATTTGGAATAATTTCAAAAGATACCTTAATCAGTTGTATTTTCAAAAACTTTAATAATAGTATATGAATATTTATATATTTGAATTTCACTAAAAATGTGGCCTCTCTTTGTAAAATAACCCTGTATATCTGCAACTAGTCCCATATAGTGGCGGATAAGAATACCCACTATCCCATATTATCTTCCCGTGGGTATCGTGAAAGGTGACAGAGGGAAACTGAGGTAGAACATGGGCAGCATCATCTTACAGATAACAGCATAAATCAATAAAAACTGCGCTTGCGAACCCGTTCGCCAAGGGTGGCAACTATGGGAATATATTGCCATAGTTGCCACACGTGGTGCCATGAGCAACGATACAAAACAGCATCTGACTTGGACTAGGGTATTCTTGTCTACGAATATCCACTACCCCATACTTTCCCGTTGGTTGGTTGAGTTGGTTGATTTCGTAAGAGGCGACAGTGGGAAACAGGCAGAAGTTGCGCAGCAGCATTTTCTGATAACAGCAATATTACAATAAGAAAAACTACCGTTGTCAAACCGCTCGCCAAGCGTGGCAACTAAGGCAACACCCCGCCCCTCCCCCCCACGACGAAAGTAACAAAAATAATGCCCCCAGTCCCAGCGGTCCCGCTATACCTAGCTACATCGTCGACCATGGTAGCGGCCGGGTAGGGGGTGCTAAGAATCTCCGGTGGAATTTCGGTTGGCACCTACGATGACTCGACCTGGCAACCTATGACACGCGAATCCTGAGGAGTGACGGATCACCGGGAGGACGGTCATCTGTCCCAAGGGGGTGTCGGATTTATGGTCTATATGTCTCTCGTTAACAACGTTGTAAAGATTGGGAGTATGTCGACGAAGGTTGCGTACCTTACACTCAGAACCAACAAACGGTATTCGCTGAAGATCATAAAGGTTTACGTACCAACCTCGGCACATCCCGATGCGGAGGCGTAGAAAATGTATAAGATATGAGGATATCTCTAGAGTCATGCATTCCTCCAAACCCACTATACGGTGTTATTGGAAGACTTCGACGCAAAACTAGGCACAAGAGAGAATGGTGAGCTGAAAGTAGGGAAATTCGGAACAGGGCAACGGAACCTAAGGGGCCAGCAGCTGGCCGACTTTATTGAGAAAGAGAGATTCTTTATGATGAACTTTTTCTTCCAAAATCGGCCCCACAGAAATTGGAATGGTCAAGCCCCGATGGTTCGACAAAATATGAGATTGAATTTATTATGTCAACCAGATGATAACTGTTCAGTGATGTCTCAGTGATCGTGAGGGTGAAAACAGTCAGCGATCACTGAATTGTGAGAGGCCCGCTGAACCTAAACGTAAACTTGGAGAGGTCATGTCTAGTAAAGTCAATGCTCGGTCCCTCTCGTGCTCTAATCCTAAGCCCCGAAAACATTCAGCTCGTATTACAAAATCCTTTTCAGTGCCCAGAAGATTGCAATACAGTGGACGATATGAATAACAAGATTGTGGAAACAGCTGTCGGAGCTAAGTTCTGTAAGACCCGTGGCAGAAGAACACAAAAACTCTCCGATCACACTCTTATCTCATGGCTGTTAGACTGGAGATGAACCTTCAGTCTACTGCAGATTTGACAGTACACAGGAAACTGAACAGACAAATCTATAAATACATGCGGCGGGACTTGCGCAACTTCAATACAGCTCGGATTGAAAAAGCGATCGAGTGCAACCAGGGTTCCAAAGTCTTAGCCAGAGATCTATCTACCAGAAAGATCCAACTGTCGAAACGGAAGACCGAATGTGGCAGAATCGTTTCCGGGACACCTGAGATTTTATGTGAGATTGAGAGATTCTATGGACAGCTATACACGTCATCGTTGGAGTCACACGGAAGTCTCTGTCTTATCCGACACTATTTTGATAATATCTCGGATGTCAGTTTGAACGAAATTAGAATGGCTCTGCAACACCTTAAAAACGGCAAGCAATTACAGCGGAGCTTGGGAAAGCGGGTGGAAAATCGGTACCTAAAGTCCTTCAGAAGCTCTTAAATTCCGTCCTCCATGGTGACATTATTCCGGAAGCGTGGAGAAGAAGTACAGTGTTATTTTTCTTCAAGAAAGGCGACAAAGCTCTTGATAAACTACAGACCGATTTCCCTTCTATGCCGTGTCTACGTGCTATTTTCTAGAGTAATTACGAATTGTCTCGCACGCAGACTCGACATTTTCCAGTCTCCCGAACAAGCCGGTTTCCGAAAAGGCCTTAGCACCATAGACCATTTCGGCAAATTGTACAGAAGTCCGAGGAGTAGGTTACCACTATGTCTGGCATATGTGGACTGTGAGAAAGCCTTTCTGTCAAAATTTGTGTGGTGCTGCAGTCCCTTCAGCGGTGCCTTGTTGACTGTCGGTATATGGAAGTTCTGAAGTGTTTGTACAGTAGGGCTACTATGGCTATCCGAGTACAGAATCAGAGTAAGAAACTTATTCAACTACAGATACGGTATTAACGTCAATAGCGAGTACATCACTCACCTTCGATTTTCCGACGATATAGTCCTTATGGCAGTATCGCTGGAGGTTTTAGCCCAACGAATAGGTTTTAAGATGAACATGGACAAAAAAAAGATCATGTATAACGTCCATGTCACACCTATGCTGGTAGTTTTTGAGAGCACTCAGCTCGAAATTGTTGATGAATATGTTTACCTGGGACAAATAGTCCGACTAGGTAAGTCCAATTTTGACCGAGAGGTCAATCGACGGGTTCAACTTTGCTGGGCAGCGTTCGCGATTTTACGGTACATACATCTTCTCGTCAAGCATATCGCAAAACCTCAAAAGTAGATTGTACAACCAGTGCGTGGTGCCAGTGATGACCTTCGGATCTGAGACGCGGTTCTTCACTGCTGGCCTTATGATGAAGCTCAAAGGCGCTCAGCGAGTTATGTAGAGGGCTATTTTTGGCATTTCTCTGCGTGATAGACTTAAAAACAAGGATATTCGCAATAGAACCAGAGCAACCGACATAGCCTAAAAGATTAGTAAGCTGAAGTGGCAATGGGCCGGCCGATGGGGAAACCGATGGGGAAGAAAGGTTCTCGAGTGGCAGTCTCGTACCGGCAGGTGAAGTTTAAGGCGCACCCCTATTAGATGGAGTAACGACCTGGTAATACATGCAGGACGTGAATGGATGCAAGTGGGTCGGTACCGTGCTTTGTGGCATTCCTTGGGGAAAGCCTATGTTCAGCAGTGGACTTGTGAAGGACTATAACGATGATGATGGTGATAATATCTACAACTACTCTAGTGTTTGTATGTTAATGGTCGGCGGTAGTTACTTACCGTCAAGTGAGCCGTTCACGTACCTTGTTTATCCCGTCGTACATCCGACGTATCCAACGGTCATTTAATTGGGTTTTTTTTTATTTATATAAAAATATGTTCACATACATTGCAGAAACATGAAAGCATGTTACGTAAAACTTTTCTAGTACAGTTTCTGGCAGAAGCAAGAAGTACTTTAAATGTGGTTTAGATCTTATACTTTTCAGTATGTAAATCAGATATAATCTGACTGCTTTCCTTAAACGTTCGGCGCATTCTAGCACTTTTATCTGCTAAATTTTCTAACTAAGTGGTCATGGTCTTAAAGCGTAATTTTGTAATGCGTCTTTTTAAAAGAGAGAGGGCAAACGATCATACGGTTCACCTGATGGTAAGTGACTACCGCCGCCCATGAACAACTTAAACACCAACAAACAGTCTAGTCCCGTTGTCTTTTCTATTTAGCTACGAGACAAAATACAATTTTTTATCGTAAAAGAAGATTTTTATACATAACTTATACGCAAAATAGCCCCTCATTTTTGTTCACCTCAACAAATGAAAGCAAGCTTCGACACAAGATTATTTTGTATTTTAGAAATTTCATATGGTATCAACTTATGGAGCTCCTTTATTTTCCAATTTGACCTAATTGAATCGATATCGTATTATTATTAACGATAAAAATTGTTGCTAACTTTGACTTTGCTTTAAATGAATCCGCTTTCGCTATTGCCTTCAACTCTTCCTTTTTGTTCGTCGTCTGGACTCGGTTTTAACATTAAAATCACCAAAAACTGAATCAAAAGTGTACCGTGCGTTTATCTACGATATCTAGTTTATACAAGACGTTTTGAGATTATTATTATTATTATTATAAAGTAACGCAAAATTTGAGTAGGGAAAGAAATTAACGACGAATTTTGTAAAAGCAATGTGTATTGTTTTAATATCATATAAAGTTGAATTCGTAATTGCAATTCGAGTGTCAGCCTTAAGACTGGTCCATAAAATAATTGAAGAAGATAATTTCATAGATAGAGACCAGTCACCTCATGAATGGCCGGCAGAGACCTCATGAATGAGCTGGGCTTTCTCTGTTCGAGGAACTTTTTCTAAAATCACTACTCTTAAAATGCTGGCCGATAATCAAATTATTTCTTAAAAATTTTACTTGTTGCTCACAACTGGGATTTATGATTGAAACCTACAAAAATTAATTCTAATGTAAGATAAAAGTTACTGTTATATATGTATAATTGATATATATATATATATATATATATATATATATATATATATATATATATATATATAATGATATATAACCCCAGTATAAATTATATATAAAATTGCTACTGGTGGATTCCCCGCCAACAACAGGGTTGACAGGACCACTCTGGAGAGCATTTTTCTTGTCGGATTGCATGTCACAGTTTTCCTTTTTTACAGGGTCTGGTCACTGAATTCCCCCTCACATAGGCTTGGGGCTGGGCTCCTCCAGAAAACCTCTGTGGCAGAAAACATCTGGCCGCCGAGCTTCAGCACGTCGAGCAAGTATTGCGAGACAACAAAAAGCTTCAGGTCCTGCGCCTGCTCTCTACTCGCAGTGACCGAGTGAAGCCGGCCACAGTCGAACGTGTACCTGCTGTACTACCCTATGTCAGAGGAGTCATAGACAAGGTTGGCTACATCTTGAAGCGAGCTTCTATTAAAACATACTTCAAGCCGCCGAAGAAGATTCAGATCAATTTTTACCATCCGTCAAGTATCATATCCCTCTACAAGATGCAGGAGTGTATAAGCTGGATTGTGACTGTAGTCTCTCTTTCATAGGACAAACAAAACATACATACATACATATAATCACGCCTCTTTCCCGTAGGGGTAGGCAGAGACTACTTCTTTCCACTTGGTACGATTCTTACATACTCGTTTTGCTTCGTCCCCTTTCATTATTCCTATACATGCTCTACGGTTTAGAGTACTCTTGACCTGACCTGTTTTCAAGACGTCCCTGATTTGGTCTAGAAATGTCCGCCTAGGTCTACCCCTTCCAACACTTTCATACACACTCCTTATCTCACTATTTCTTATCCTGTCACTCAGTTTAACCAAAAGATCTATAAAAAAGAACATATAGCTGACTTGAAGCACCGACGTTCCGGGAAGTACATATTCAAGATCGTCCCAACCATTACATTAGATTTGATAGACCACAAATTCTCGCAAAAGAACACCGATTCCTACCAAGGATAATTTGCGAGGCTACTGAAATTAAAAAAAACATCCTAATTTCAATAGAGAAGATGGATAGGTGTTGCCATCTGCTTGGGATCCTATAATTAATAAAATTAAATCCAAACCCAAGCATACCACTGCAAGACTTCAAGATACCATAAGCTCTAGAGCGGATTCAAAATTAATATTCAAAAACTGAAGGTAGCCGGGCTAACTATGGCATCGGGACGTCAAACGCCTTAGTGCTGTAAAGCATTCGAAACGTCGTGAATTAAAAAGTAAAATTAAACGCGAAAAAATTCGTAAAAATAAGTTTCATTTAATGTGTAGTCTTTGCGTAAATATAAGAAATCATTATTTGTAAATGAAATTTTTATGATAAATTTATATCGTGCTCATCGATGAATGAAAACATCGTGGCAATCCTATATGTCAGAAACGTATAAAATCAAGGACACGTGAAATCTACCAACACGCATTAAGAATAGCACACCAGACTTTTTCTTGACCTTAAATCATCTCAGAAATGACAGCAGTAGTAGGCTATTTACTTTACTTTTAATATTTAAGTGAAAAGTTCAGAATGACTTCTTAAAACATATGGTGTCGTGAAATTATTATGTGTTGAAGGTAACGATAAAATGTAACATATTATTTCGAATTACAGACGTCCCGCTATCTTAACGCTACTTCCCGTAGCCGAACTGAATATTTTACATCTGGCGTAACCACTACAGTAATACCGCCATCCTTTGAATGTGATAAGAGTTTTCTGGATCTTCCTATAGCTGTCCCTGACGACTCTCAAGGAACAAAACGACGATGTATAGCTACTCCTTAAGAAACCCAAGTCACAAAATTGACGATGGATGCTCTTACACCGCCATCATACAGTAAAACATAATTAATAAACTTTTTAATTATAATTTTTTTGGTTTATTATGTTTTTGTATATTGCTTACGTAATCTTCTTGAAAAATGGATGAAAAAATCAAGGGAAATAATTAACTAGAATATGTTCTCGTTTTGTTTTTGTAACAAAATTAATTTTAATTCTTTATGTAAAGTACACACTTAAAACTGGTCTGCTTTATTGTTTAACAAGTTATCTCATGCGTAACAATTTATATTTATTGAGTCCATTGCCTTTAATTAAAATTTGATTTATCAAAAGCAATGAAAAGAGAAAATTGAACAGCGAAATAAAGACGACCAAACAACTAAAGATGGAGTGACGACCTGGTAAGACATGCAGGAAGTCGATGGATGCAGGTGGCTCAGGACCGTGTTTTGTGGCATTCTTTGGGGGAGGCCTATGTTCAGCAGTGGACTTGTGAAGGGCTGTAATGATGATGAAATGATGATGATGAAACAACTAAACATCTGATGCGGAAAATAACCGAACGAATATTTAACGACGATGCTTCTTGGGAATATAACTGAGTTTGCTTTGACAATGCTGTTAAAATTTAGATTATTTTACGTTCAATATTAGTTATGTAATAGTCATATTACCAATGTGGTATTTCATATGATATAACGTCATTCATGTACGAACTCACTAATAAAATTTGAGCTCCAAACTGGTTTCATTAAAGCCTCATAAGTATAGTGTTAATATGAAGCGAAATCTTTATTTGAATTTTTTTTTGGCTACTTGCCCATACATTTTCTTACTTATTATAAAACTTTTTGTGTTTTTTTGATACTTTTTAACCTTATAACTCAATCAAACAATGCACGTGGTAGAGCTATGTTGCAGCTATATTATAGTTACACCATGAACAATTCGGGCCGACTGGCAAAGAATCACGCTCTCACAGAATATCAAATTAAAAAACATAAACTAAGCTGCTATATTTTTAAACCTTATTACCACCTTGTAAAAAGGGTCCCCCTCTTTACTGGTAACAAGGCGTTCTATCTTATTTTTACGGCCAACAACTTATCTGCATTTGGATGTTTATTCCAGAACAGATGTAGACACTCAATTACTGTATGTTACACCAATCACATCTTTATCTTTAAATCTAAATACATATAAATCTAATACATTTATGGCCATACTTATAAAATCAACGTCAATTTAAGAAATGTTTACATTTGCTATCTCTCTCTCTCTCTCTCTCACTCTTTACTGAATAACAATAAAAGGACAAATGTAGAGATAATTAATAAGCGATAGTCATAGATTAGTAAGGATGATAATTACCTATTGGAGCGTCTGTCGTCTGTCTGATCGTGTAACTACTAAACATGTTGACCGACGCACCGTGTCGTACATTTAACGGTGTAGTGCTGATGTAAATATTCACTACCGCATATCGTCCCGTTGGTGTCGTAAGAAGCGACAGAGGGAAACTAAAACGAAAGATGTGAACAAAAGAAAATTATTAATAACTGCGGTTGCTAACCCGACTTCCCATCGTGACAACTATGGCAAAATCCCCACATTGAGGCAATCTATAGGGGAGTATGATTGAGGGTTATGTTTAAATCTATGCTTAAATCCGATAGATGGCGCTGTAGTCAAGTAATTAAAAAAATCTATATTTCAGGTATAAAATAACTCATATTTACAATATGTGCTAATATAGTGCCAAAAAGGAAATTCACAAATACTGAACCCGTTAGGTAAGTTTTCAATTTACCCTGCAAAAATTTCGATGTGAATTCAGAGCGAAACTCATCGGGCCACATACAGGAAAGTTCAAAACGACGACGAGTCATCTAGTGCATGTAGATTATGCAATAAAGTGGTTTTCGCCGAATTGATAAAAGACAAAAGCAAAGTTTTAAATTATCACTAATAGATAGATATATAATAGGCACTGTAACAAGGTTGTTAACTAATATAAAAAAATGTGCTTTTTCCCGCCCAGAAATGTTACTGGATATAGCAGCCCGGTTTAACTACATCAGGACGTCATGCACCTCAGTCCACCCTGTGACCATGTCGGGAATAAAAGATAAGTTATATTAAACGCGATAAAATCTGAAAAGTTACTTTAGTTCACTACTTGGTGTTATAATTATTTTCCAATGCCACTACAACAAAGTTCAAATTTGAATTTCATACCTTTTCTATCTTTTGTCGACAATTTTCTGCCTTTAAGAGATACAGTTATAAAAACGGACTATAGATAATCATAATAATTGTACCTCTATATTAACGTAGGCTTAACCATCCCAAATTATGTCATCCTCAATATTAACAGTATCTTTTCTAAATAATGATATATTTATCGGAAATGACAACAGGAGATCCCACTTCTGATGTCGGAGAATTACAACATAGGATTCCAATTTTGATCTTTGAAATACATCAGGATAGCGTTAACTGTTAAAAATAATAAAAGTGTGAGAGCGGATGTTCAACTTGCTCTCTTGCTTACGCAGTTTAATCATTATCAGTAATAAGACAACGTAACGCACTATACATTCAGTATAGTGAAATTACAGTTCGACCACACCGTAACACGTCTCTGCCACAATCACACACCAGTGTAACGTGAGGTACGTAATTACATGATAACACCAAAATATGTAAACCAACAGCAACACAATTATCTCAATGTAACACAGGGCAGCCTCTCAGCAACACCAATTCTCCTTGCCTGCACTAGAAGAATTACCACAACGAACAGAACCACGACAATATCTTAGCACTAGTCGAATGACCACACCCGTTGAATGACTTGAGCGGAATCTCTCGCTCACGGCACCTACAGTGAACTTTATACTACAGACACAAGAGGGGGTTTCTCGATATACCATCCATTCTACCTCGATCCAACCGTGTATTTTATAGACGCTCCGACACGGCTGTCCTGACGTACGATCGTCCTCGGGCATGTATTTTTATGCATTCCTGTAACAAACACTATAAGTCACCAATTCGGCCGCTCGTCCGTCCTAACACGAGCAGGTACATATTCTTAGTTCGCTAAACTAATTTTTAGATAGCGCTGCTTGTTGCGCTATGGCGCCATCAATCCATGACACGGCCATTCCTAACTAGAACCCGTTTTCGGTTGCAGTGTCTGTGGACAAAAATATGCTCAGAGTAATCTAGCTCGGCTATCCTGCCAATAAAAACAAGGTCGAATCCAAATGGTACTTTACTTCTCCTAAGTCCAAGTACAATAGTCAACTGTCATAATTGACAATGCCTTGTCATTAAGGCTTCATACACAGTGCTTCCTGCACAACATGATTTATTGTGAAAGGTCCGATCAACAAGTTCCAACACAGTAATTTCAACAATTTTTTACTCTTTACAATTCATAAGCAATGCATATTCAACTCGTGAATCTTTCATTGAAATCTGTGCACCAACACAGACCAGAATCGCACCAACGATTCTTTACATATCCGCCGTCACATATGTCAGAATCGCACCAACGATTCTCCACATATCTGCCGTCACATATGCTACAATACACGAGCTCTGTGCACCAACACAGGCCAGAATCGCACCAACGATTCTTTACATATCTGCCGTCACATATGCCAGAATCGCACCAACGATTCTCAACATATCCACCGCCAAATATGCTACAACACATCTGCCGCCACATATGCCAGAATCACACCAACGATTCCCTACATATCTGCCGCCAAATATGCACCAACACAGACAGAAATCGCACCAACGATTTCCTACAGACCCATCGTCACATGTTACTCATGACGTGCGGTCTAAAGTTTTGAGTATGAGTATACAAGCATTCTTAATCAAATTTGGTCTCACTATCACTGTCATCAACTATGACATTTAACTCTCGAGGAACTTGGTGATCGGGGATCTTCCTCACATGATCATGGGGGTATTTGTGGGGTACTTTGCACACTAACATGACCGCTTCCGGTTGAATTTACGATAGTATTTAAACTTTTGCCTCAGCACCATCTTTGATGAGAGGGTAATTTGGCCCAGAATCATAATAAAATGGGTACGACTCACCAGTATTCATTAGCATACCGCTAGGATTGCTCACATAGCAAACGTCAACACGACGCTCATTACTCGCCTCTACGGTAGGCATAAGGCAAGCGCACGTGGCTATTAAAACAAACCAGCACACGCCATAGTTAGCTGCCGTGAAGCAAGCTTACGAGGTCAAAACAAGGTGTGCCGCACTCGCACAGCGAGCCGTCGCATCTCACCAGCGCCAGCGAGACGCTGCACCGTACCACGCACTCCAAGCCTCAACGGAAGCAGCAGGAGCACCTGAGGGTACACAGGCATCAGCGAGGTTGCCGTCATCATGATCTACGTGAAAAACAAGTTGTTTATTATCAGGACGACATACAGTTGCCTATCCTCTCATCCATCACGCATACGAGGCCCTCAAACAGAAATACGCTCTCATACCGTGGACTATAATAACTTCGCTTTCATAATTAAGCATACATCTCCATACGAAGTATCTCACACATACTCTTACTTGAACTTACGAGATCCCACGTTAACCACGTGAAGCACGTTAAAAACATGAACCAGGATAGCGCCTGTCAGAACAGAGCCTGATACATGTTTAGAAAACACTACTGCGTACACAGAGTATACGACTTCCGCGCACACAGTGTATGACTTCCGCGCATACAGAGTACACAACTTCAGAGGCATCGTCATGTATAGCATACGTGCGCTCCGGGATGGCGCCCACCACGCGTGCAGCAAACGCGTCTGCCGAAACCAGGCCATACTATAGCTGGACCCTGCAGTCCATTCCGACTAGCAAGGCACACCCTCGCCTTACGCTCGCTCACATGTAATCACATCACACGCACTACTGTAACACAAAAGAAAACATTAAAAGATTCAGTAGGAACTTTTTTTTTTCAAAAAAATGCAGCACTACTCTCGAGAAACCATTCGCCTTTCCAGGGCACCATATACTGAGCTGCAGCTACACGACAACCTCTGGTATGGTCCGATCCTCATGTAAACTTAAATACTCTCTTCAATGTGAGAAATAATTTGCTCTACTTCAATTTCGTCACTTATACTTTGGTTTTCCAGCATTTTTCGCAACCAATTAAAAAGTTAAACACTCATTCTTACAAAATAGTTTCTAAGCCAATGTTTAGGATAAATTTACTTTCCTCATGTATCTAATGGTGATCAGTAGTAGCGACAAATAATTAGTCCGCGGCGTCATAAGCCGACAGCATACTCAAAAGCGAGCGCTACAGCTCCACTCCTTCCACTAAACTCTCAACATCAAATCCCAATTTTGTCGACTACGTAATACTCGGAGTAAACTGTAACACTTATCAACACGTTAGAACACAAAAATACTACTTTGTGTTTTTAATTCATAGCACGTTAAAGTTAAACATTTTTTTTGATAAGTCTTTTAAACATTTTGAATTTTAAAACTAGCCCATGTAAATCACACCTCGTGTATCAAATTATAACATAACTTGAGCAACTTAAACTTCCACTGAATGCAAACTATAACTCATTTAGAATACCTTCAATATTTCTTTCGACTTAAGAAATAATGAAAGTACTTGCGGGTACTTTTTATCATTAATTGAACAAAAAGATTTAACTTTTGGCTTAAAACATTTCACTTTAAACTTTTACTCTACACTTTAATGATTCGTCGGTGTCGTAAATACGACAACAAACTTGATTTAAGAAATTAAACACAAAAACAAAACGCGAGGCGTATCATAGTATTTCACCAACGTAATAACCCTCACACTATTCTAAGTTTATAGGTGGGCAGTCACAGGGACTTTATCCCACTTCTGATATCGGAAATGGCAACAGGAGATCCCACTTCTGATGTCGGAGAATTACAACATAGGATTCCAATTTTGATCTTTGAAATACATCAGGATAGCGTTAACTGTTAAAAATAAAAGTGTGAGAGCGGATGTTCAACTTTCTCTCTTGCTTACGCAGTTTAATCATTATCAGTAATAAGACAACGTAACGCACTATACATTTAGTATAGTGAAATTACAGTTCGACCACACCGTAACACGTCTCTGCCACAATCACACACCAGTGTAACGTGAGGTACGTAATTACGTGATAACACCAAAATATGTACAGCAACAGCAACACTACTTATCTCAATGTAACACAGGGCAGCCTCTCAGCAACACCAATCCTCCTTGCCTGCACTAGAAGAATTACCACAACGAACAGAACCACGACAATATCTTAGCACTAGTCGAATGACCACACCCGTTGAATGACTTGAGCGGAATTTCTCGCGCACGGCACCTACAGTGAACTTTATACTACAGACACAAGAGGGGGTTTCTCGATATACCCTCCATTCTACCTCGATCCAACCGGGTATTTTATAGACGCTCCGACATATTATATAAATGAAAACCCTTGTCTTAACCCTTGTCATTATTCTCGCACTTGCCAACCGCTTATTTACAGGGTTATTTATTATTCTTTTATATTATGAGAAAAAATAAATAATAAAAATAAACATATTAAAATATATTATATAGTTTTCTTCTTGTAAATAATCTGCCCTACAGGCACATTTGTGTGCTGGATTGGTGGAGAATAAAACCGCTGCGATATTTTTCTTTCTTCTATATTTGATGTTTTCCTTGAGGTAGCCGGCCGCCGACTGTGTCGAACGACGAAAATCGCCCCTCTTTTATACCGCCTCGGGCTGGGTCAATGGATACGGCCGACGCATCGTACAAATAGCGTCGACCAATCAGCGCGAGGCGTGACAGAGCAAGTGACGATGCTGAGTCCCGTTACATTGTTTGTCTTAAGCTAGTTCTATATCTTACTGAGTCATTGTTTACATTGTTTACCTTAAGCTAGTTCTATTATACAAAGTGACCAACTAATTTTATTACACAAATATAAGCTCTACACTATTATTTTCTTAACATAAAATGCTTATATCCTATCTAAACTATAATCTCTATTAATATAAATGTTTATCCTATCTAAGTACAAACTAACTATAATATTTATTCCATTAATATAAATGTTTTTGTCTTATTTATGTATCACTATTTGTTTTTCTATTGTCCCGCACATCACTCCCGCCGTGCGACCGCGTCGCCTCAGCTTCCGGTGCGGGCTCGGCGTCCGTAGATAGAGGCAGGATCACAAGCTTCCTTACTGGCCGGCGTAGGACAACTCCCTTAGTTAGCACGTCCACAGTCCGCACGACGTTGTCGGGACCCGGATATGTACCGATGACTCTTCCTCGTATCCACACGTTGCGAGGCAGGTTGGGATCGACGATCTGTACGAGGTCGTCGACGCGTGCTGCTTGGCCTCGTCCGTGGGGCTCCCGCCGGTGTTGAAGCTCAGGGAGGTACTCCTTCACCCAGCGTAACCAGAAGGTGTCGGCTAGCCTCTGCGCAGCTCGCCAACTTGACCGTGAGAGGGCGTCTCGTTCGGTGAAAGTGCCTAGCTGTGGTACTCGTCCCGGTCCTCCCAACAAGAAGTGGTTAGGAGTGAGAGCTTCGGGATCCTCTGGACTGACTGAGACGTGAGTCAGCGGTCGGCTGTTGACGGTGTATTCCACTTCTACCAGTAGTGTCGTGAGGACTTCCTCCGTCGGATGACGTTCGTGCAACGTCGCGATAAGAGCGGTCTTGACGGAGCGAACCATTCGCTCCCAGGCTCCGCCCATAAATGGAGCTCCAGGCGGGATGTAGCGCCAGGAGATAGTCCTTTTTGCTGCTTCTTCTGCGGTCGCTGCGTCGACCGCCTGTCGTAGTTCCTTATCGGCTGCCTTCAGGTTGGTGCCGTTGTCTGACCATATTTCTGTCGGGCAGCCTCGCCGTGCGATCATCCGCCTTATGGCCATTACCGCGGAGTCAGCGCTAAGTGAGCCGGCAACTTCTAGATGTATGGCTCGCGTAGTGAGACATGTAAAAATGGCCACATATCTCGTTTGTCGAGTTCGTCGACGGTCACCGAAAGAGGTCCGAAATAGTCCACCCCGGTGTAGGTGAAGGGGCGCTTGTGGTGAGCTAAGCGACACGTTGGCAGGTCCCCGGTTCTCGGATGCGGCGGTACTTGCGTCTTCATTCTGCAGAATAGGCATTTTCGTAGTATTGTGCGTACGATAGGGCGCAGTCTCAGTACCCAATACTGCTGCCGGCACTCGTTAACTGTGGTTTCTACACCGGCGTGATGGAGTTGCCGATGTATAGCCTGCACCCAGAGCTTGACTGTGTGATGATCACCGTCAATTATCAACGGGTTCTTGAATTTTTCCTCCATGTCGCAGACTGCTCGAATACGACTTCTAAGTCGTAGTGTGCCGTTTATTGACTCGACGCTGAGCTGGCGAAGGCGGCTCTCCTTATTGATCGGCTTCCCGCTGTTTAGGCTGTCTATTTCTTCCGCAAAGGATTCTTCTTGGGAGGATCGCATCAGAAGCTCTTCAGCTGTCTTAAGCAGCTCGGCTGAGACCATTAGCGGCTTTATGTCTTCTGGCGACCGCTTCTTTGTCGTCATGTGCGCCTGATATTTCACTGTAGCTTTGTTCTTTTTCCAAGTGGGATCAGCCTCTTTATTCTTCTTTGTTCGTTTGTAGTTGACTCTCTGTTTGGTGTTTCTGCAGAGTTGAATGAACTGTAGAACACGTGCGGTTGAGTATGGGAGTCGGTCCCAGTTGGAGAACTTCGCTGGATCAGGTAGACCTTCGGCAAGCCTCAATCTTCTTTTGTTGCTCACGTAATGTGTCCTTTCTTCGTCGGAAGGTTCTTCCGCTGTTGCTCTTGTGGTTTCTGTCGGCCAGAAGTCTTCTGTTAGGTATAAGAAGTCAGGCCCTTTGAACCATCGATGTTCTTTATTAAATGCTGCTGGTACGTCTCGTGTGGCGTCGTCCGCCACGTTCAGCTTTGTCGGAACCCAGCGCCAGTCGTTAACTTTGGAACTCTCTTCTATTGCTGCTAGACGGTGAGCCACGTAGGGCTTATATGAACGTGACCCTGTCCTTATCCAGGTTAGTACTGTCTTGCTGTCTGTCCAGAATACTTTGCGGTCAGGTTTCCTCTCGTGTTCTTCGACTACTGTTTCTGCGAGCCTGGTGCCCATGACTGCTGCCTGTAGCTCCAATCTTGGGATGGACGTCAGTTTTAACGGTGCCACCTTTGCTTTCGCCACAATAAGGGATAGGTGGACCTCGCCTACTGCTGTTACAGCTCCCCAAAAGAGGACCGCAGAATAAGCTGACTCGCTGGCATCGCTGAAGACGTGGAGTTCTAGGGAGGCCGCGTCACTGTAGTGAAGATATTGTCGCGGGATTGCTATTTCGTGGAGGCCTTCCAGATGCTCCATCCACATTTTCCACTGCTCTGCCAGGTCTTCGTCGATCTTGTCGTCCCATGCTGTTCCTCTACGCCAGACTTCCTGGAGGAGTTGTTTTGCCCTGATGGTGATAGGCGAGGCGAATCAGAGCGGGTCGAAGAGCGACATCACTATTCTCAGTGCTTCCCTTTTCGTCGGCTGCTTCCCTTCTAGGAGTGTTGAGGGTATTCTGGCTAAGTTGAGGTTGAAGGTGAGTTCGTCCGAGTGGATCTTCCAAACAACACCCAGAACTCGTTCCATCTTTTCTTCTGTTTTGTAGAGTTCCATGTCTTCTGTCTGGCTGTCTTCTCCAAGTGTTTCTAGGAGTGATGCTGAGTTTGATTTCCACTGTTTCAACTCGAAGCTGGCTTTCATGTGCACGGCTCGTACACTCTTCGTGATGCGTTTGGCATCTTCGAGGGTTCTGAAGCTGTCCAAGTAGTCGTCGACGTAATGCTTCATTATGATGGCCGCTGCGGCTTCTGGGTGAGTTTCCCCGTGCTGTTTGGCGTTTAGGTTCTTGACGTATATTGCTATCGAAGGCGAACTCGATGCTCCGAAAATTAATGATGTCATTCTGTACTCTTCCGGAGGTTGGTTGTCTCGTCGAATCCCACGCCATAGGTACCGCAGTGCGTCCCTGTCTTGTTCTCGCAACTTGACTTGCATGAACATCTCTTTGATGTCCGCCGTAACCGCGATCATGTGTTGTCGGAAGCGCATGACGACACCTGGTAGCGATTGTAGTAGGTCGGGCCCTTTGAGTAGCATGTCATTAAGTGCCACCCCTTTGGTCTTGGCTGCGGCATCGTGTACCACCCGTAATTTCTCCGGTTTCATTGGGTTGACTACTGCAAAGTGAGGTAGGTACCAAGTTTTGTCAGCTGTCTTCTGTTTTGGGGCGGGTTCGGCGTACCCCTTTGCGACGAGAGCGTTCATTTGTTCCACGTATTTCTTCTTTAACGTGGGGTCACGATCGATCTTCTTTTCTATGTTGAAGAGCCTCTTCAGCGAGTTTTCGTAATTGTCTGGTAACTTGACATCGTCTTTGCGCCAGAGAAGACCGGTCTGGAATCTTCCTTCTTCTGTCTTCGTTGTGGTCCTTTCCAAGATACGAAGTGCTTGTTCTTCTGGATCAGTCTTCGGTCTCTTGGGCTTTATACAAAGTGCGTCCATCTCGAAGTATCGCTTCACGAGGTCCTCTAGATTCTCCTCTGGATCTTCTACGATGTGTGACACGAAATCGATGTTCCGTCCGAAGCTTCGTGTCTGGCTGCCGTGGAGTACCCAACCTAGTGGCGTGAGAGATGCCACTGGGTGGTTCTTGTCTCCTTTTCTTACTTCCGATGTCAGCAGAAGATGCCAGTTATCTTGTCCGATCAGCACTCGTGGCTTGGCGTTTGCATATGTGAGATGTCCTTGGATATCAGAGAGGTGTTGACACTCCTCCACTAGATCCTGTGGGACCCGTTGAGATGAGACTTGCAGGTTCTTCACTGTGCGTGCTTGTATTTGTTCTTCATGATCGTTGAGCCCCTTAGGTCGTTGGGCGGCGCTGACAGCCCGAGTGATGGCTTCAACCAGGAGGGCTACGTCAGTTTGACCTCCCGCCGGTGACTGATGTGTTTCTTCGTGCCTTGGTTCTTCTGCGTGGGCGGCTGTTGGTTCTTCTATGGCATGGTGAGGTTCGTTGGTGATTGCTAACACCGGGCGATTCATTTGATTCTCCAACCAGTCGTCCACTCTTGTATTGACTTCTGATCTTGAGTAGAGGGATGTGTCATCTTGTTCTTCCTCCTCCTCTTCTGAGTCTTCCCTTTCTAAGGCAGCAAGGCGTGCTGCGGCTAATTCCACTTGAAGGCGTAGTAAATCTTCTTTCGCCTTTGCAAGCTTGAGCTGCTTCGTTCTACTGCGTGTAGATCCCCCTCCACCTCCCTTCTTGCTGGGCGGGCGGGGTTCCTGTAGCCCGGTTTGCTTTGATGGACCGGCGGTGCTTCTTATGGCTCGCTTCACTGTAGAAGTTTCTGTTTCTCGGTGAGTTGCTCTGGTGACAGTAGCGGGCGGCTTCATCAGCTGTTTGGCCTTCGCACCCGCAGTTAGTGTCGTCGCCGCGGATGGTGTTACGGAAGGAGCGACGGCGCTGGCGGGGTGCGTGGCGGGGGCGGCGGTTGCGGCTGAGGCTGAGGTGGCGGCGGACGAAGTGGTCGCTGCGGTGGCGGAAGTCACGGTGGATGGATCAGTCGCCGCGGAGGTGTCTGTATACTCCGAAGTCTCCGTGGCGATCGTCCCTGTAGCTGTTGATTCCGTACTGGCTTCCGCACTGGTGGTACCGGTCGCCGAGGTGGTAGCCTTGGACGACGACGGCTTGCTGCCCCTTCCCTCAGAGCGCGTAACGGCCATGCTGTCAGCTGACTTTTTCTTCGAATAATCTTGAGTCTTGAAAAACGATTTCCGAGGAGTCTTCTTAATTATTTTTCTTCAGGTAATTATTCCCCACAAGATGCGGCTGGCGAAGGACCATTAAATGTGCCCTACAGGCACATTTGTGTGCTGGATTGGTGGAGAATAAAACCGCTGCGATATTTTTCTTTCTTCTATATTTGGTGTTTTCCTTGAGGTAGCTGGCCGCCGACTGTGTCGAACGACGAAAATCGCCCCTCTTTTATACCGCCTCGGGCTGGGTCAATGGATACGGCCGACGGATCGTACAAATAGCGTCGACCAATCAGCGCGAGGCGTGACAGAGCAAGTGACGATGCTGAGTCCCGTTACATTGTTTGTCTTAAGCTAGTTCTATATCTTACTGAGTCATTGTTTACATTGTTTACCTTAAGCTAGTTCTATTATACAAAGTGACCAACTAATTTTATTACACAAATATAAGCTCTACACTATTATTTTCTTAACATAAAATGCTTATATCCTATCTAAACTATAATCTCTATTAATATAAATGTTTATCCTATCTAAGTACAAACTAACTATAATATTTATTCCATTAATATAAATGTTTTTGTCTTATTTATGTATCACTATTTGTTTTTCTATTGTCCCGCACATCACTCCCGCCGTGCGACCGCGTCGCCTCAGCTTCCGGTGCGGGCTCGGCGTCCGTAGATAGAGGCAGGATCACAAGCTTCCTTACTGGCCGGCGTAGGACACCTCCCTTAGTTAGCACGTCCACAGTCCGCACGACGTTGTCGGGACCCGGATATGTACCGATGACTCTTCCTCGTATCCACACGTTGCGAGGCAGGTTGGGATCGACGATCTGTACGAGGTCGTCGACGCGTGCTGCTTGGCCTCGTCCGTGGGGCTCCCGCCGGTGTTGAAGCTCAGGGAGGTACTCCTTCACCCAGCGTAACCAGAAGGTGTCGGCTAGCCTCTGCGCAGCTCGCCAACTTGACCGTGAGAGGGCGTCTCGTTCGGTGAAAGTGCCTAGCTGTGGTACTCGTCCCGGTCCTCCCAACAAGAAGTGGTTAGGAGTGAGAGCTTCGGGATCCTCTGGACTGACTGAGACGTGAGTCAGCGGTCGGCTGTTGACGGTGTATTCCACTTCTACCAGTAGTGTCGTGAGGACTTCCTCCGTCGGATGACGTTCGTGCAACGTCGCGATAAGAGCGGTCTTGACGGAGCGAACCATTCGCTCCCAGGCTCCGCCCATAAATGGAGCTCCAGGCGGGATGTAGCGCCAGGAGATAGTCCTTTTTGCTGCTTCTTCTGCGGTCGCTGCGTCGACCGCCTGTCGTAGTTCCTTATCGGCTGCCTTCAGGTTGGTGCCGTTGTCTGACCATATTTCTGTCGGGCAGCCTCGCCGTGCGATCATCCGCCTTATGGCCATTACCGCGGAGTCAGCGCTAAGTGAGCCGGCAACTTCTAGATGTATGGCTCGCGTAGTGAGACATGTAAAAATGGCCACATATCTCGTTTGTCGAGTTCGTCGATGGTCACCGAAAGAGGTCCGAAATAGTCCACCCCGGTGTAGGTGAAGGGGCGCTTGTGGTGAGCTAAGCGACACGTTGGCAGGTCCCCGGTTCTCGGATGCGGCGGTACTTGCGTCTTCATTCTGCAGAATAGGCATTTTCGTAGTATTGTGCGTACGATAGGGCGCAGTCTCAGTACCCAATACTGCTGCCGGCACTCGTTAACTGTGGTTTCTACACCGGCGTGATGGAGTTGCCGATGTATAGCCTGCACCCAGAGCTTGACTGTGTGATGATCACCGTCAATTATCAACGGGTTCTTGAATTTTTCCTCCATGTCGCAGACTGCTCGAATACGACTTCTAAGTCGTAGTGTGCCGTTTATTGACTCGACGCTGAGCTGGCGAAGGCGGCTCTCCTTATTGATCGGCTTCCCGCTGTTTAGGCTGTCTATTTCTTCCGCAAAGGATTCTTCTTGGGAGGATCGCATCAGAAGCTCTTCAGCTGTCTTAAGCAGCTCGGCTGAGACCATTAGCGGCTTTATGTCTTCTGGCGACCGCTTCTTTGTCGTCATGTGCGCCTGATATTTCACTGTAGCTTTGTTCTTTTTCCAAGTGGGATCAGCCTCTTTATTCTTCTTTGTTCGTTTGTAGTTGACTCTCTGTTTGGTGTTTCTGCAGAGTTGAATGAACTGTAGAACACGTGCGGTTGAGTATGGGAGTCGGTCCCAGTTGGAGAACTTCGCTGGATCAGGTACACCTTCGGCAAGCCTCAATCTTCTTTTGTTGCTCACGTAATGTGTCCTTTCTTCGTCGGAAGGTTCTTCCGCTGTTGCTCTTGTGGTTTCTGTCGGCCAGAAGTCTTCTGTTAGGTATAAGAAGTCAGGCCCTTTGAACCATCGATGTTCTTTATTAAATGCTGCTGGTACGTCTCGTGTGGCGTCGTCCGCCACGTTCAGCTTTGTCGGAACCCAGCGCCAGTCGTTAACTTTGGAACTCTCTTCTATTGCTGCTAGACGGTGAGCCACGTAGGGCTTATATGAACGTGACCCTGTCCTTATCCAGGTTAGTACTGTCTTGCTGTCTGTCCAGAATACTTTGCGGTCAGGTTTCCTCTCGTGTTCTTCGACTACTGTTTCTGCGAGCCTGGTGCCCATGACTGCTGCCTGTAGCTCCAATCTTGGGATGGACGTCAGTTTTAACGGTGCCACCTTTGCTTTCGCCACAATAAGGGATAGGTGGACCTCGCCTACTGCTGTTACAGCTCCCCAAAAGAGGACCGCAGAATAAGCTGACTCGCTGGCATCGCTGAAGACGTGGAGTTCTAGGGAGGCCGCGTCACTGTAGTGAAGATATTGTCGCGGGATTGCTATTTCGTGGAGGCCTTCCAGATGCTCCATCCACATTTTCCACTGCTCTGCCAGGTCTTCGTCGATCTTGTCGTCCCATGCTGTTCCTCTACGCCAGACTTCCTGGAGGAGTTGTTTTGCCCTGATGGTGATAGGCGAGGCGAATCCGAGCGGGTCGAAGAGCGACATCACTATTCTCAGTGCTTCCCTTTTCGTCGGCTGCTTCCCTTCTAGGAGTGTTGAGGGTATTCTGGCTAAGTTGAGGTTGAAGGTGAGTTCGTCCGAGTGGATCTTCCAAACAACACCCAGAACTCGTTCCATCTTTTCTTCTGTTTTGTAGAGTTCCATGTCTTCTGTCTGGCTGTCTTCTCCAAGTGTTTCTAGGAGTGATGCTGAGTTTGATTTCCACTGTTTCAACTCGAAGCTGGCTTTCATGTGCACGGCTCGTACACTCTTCGTGATGCGTTTGGCATCTTCGAGGGTTCTGAAGCTGTCCAAGTAGTCGTCGACGTAATGCTTCATTATGATGGCCGCTGCGGCTTCTGGGTGAGTTTCCCCGTGCTGTTTGGCGTTTAGGTTCTTGACGTATATTGCTATCGAAGGCGAACTCGATGCTCCGAAAATTAATGATGTCATTCTGTACTCTTCCGGAGGTTGGTTGTCTCGTCGAATCCCACGCCATAGGTACCGCAGTGCGTCCCTGTCTTGTTCTCGCAACTTGACTTGCATGAACATCTCTTTGATGTCCGCCGTAACCGCGATCATGTGTTGTCGGAAGCGCATGACGACACCTGGTAGCGATTGTAGTAGGTCGGGCCCTTTGAGTAGCATGTCATTAAGTGCCACCCCTTTGGTCTTGGCTGCGGCATCGTGTACCACCCGTAATTTCTCCGGTTTCATTGGGTTGACTACTGCAAAGTGAGGTAGGTACCAAGTTTTGTCAGCTGTCTTCTGTTTTGGGGCGGGTTCGGCGTACCCCTTTGCGACGAGAGCGTTCATTTGTTCCACGTATTTCTTCTTTAACGTGGGGTCACGATCGATCTTCTTTTCTATGTTGAAGAGCCTCTTCAGCGAGTTTTCGTAATTGTCTGGTAACTTGACATCGTCTTTGCGCCAGAGAAGACCGGTCTGGAATCTTCCTTCTTCTGTCTTCGTTGTGGTCCTTTCCAAGATACGAAGTGCTTGTTCTTCTGGATCAGTCTTCGGTCTCTTGGGCTTTATACAAAGTGCGTCCATCTCGAAGTATCGCTTCACGAGGTCCTCTAGATTCTCCTCTGGATCTTCTACGATGTGTGACACGAAATCGATGTTCCGTCCGAAGCTTCGTGTCTGGCTGCCGTGGAGTACCCAACCTAGTGGCGTGAGAGATGCCACTGGGTGGTTCTTGTCTCCTTTTCTTACTTCCGATGTCAGCAGAAGATGCCAGTTATCTTGTCCGATCAGCACTCGTGGCTTAGCGTTTGCATATGTGAGATGTCCTTGGATATCAGAGAGGTGTTGACACTCCTCCACTAGATCCTGTGGGACCCGTTGAGATGAGACTTGCAGGTTCTTCACTGTGCGTGCTTGTATTTGTTCTTCATGATCGTTGAGCCCCTTAGGTCGTTGGGCGGCGCTGACAGCCCGAGTGATGGCTTCAACCAGGAGGGCTACGTCAGTTTGACCTCCCGCCGGTGACTGATGTGTTTCTTCGTGCCTTGGTTCTTCTGCGTGGGCGGCTGTTGGTTCTTCTATGGCATGGTGAGGTTCGTTGGTGATTGCTAACACCGGGCGATTCATTTGATTCTCCAACCAGTCGTCCACTCTTGTATTGACTTCTGATCTTGAGTAGAGGGATGTGTCATCTTGTTCTTCCTCCTCCTCTTCTGAGTCTTCCCTTTCTAAGGCAGCAAGGCGTGCTGCGGCTAATTCCACTTGAAGGCGTAGTAAATCTTCTTTCACCTTTGCAAGCTTGAGCTGCTTCGTTCTACTGCGTGTAGATCCCCCTCCACCTCCCTTCTTGCTGGGCGGGCGGGGTTCCTGTAGCCCGGTTTGCTTTGATGGACCGGCGGTGCTTCTTATGGCTCGCTTCACTGTAGAAGTTTCTGTTTCTCGGTGAGTTGCTCTGGTGACAGTAGCGGGCGGCTTCATCAGCTGTTTGGCCTTCGCACCCGCAGTTAGTGTCGTCGCCGCGGATGGTGTTACGGAAGGAGCGACGGCGCTGGCGGGGTGCGTGGCGGGGGCGGCGGTTGCGGCTGAGGCTGAGGTGGCGGCGGACGAAGTGGTCGCTGCGGTGGCGGAAGTCACGGTGGATGGATCAGTCGCCGCGGAGGTGTCTGTATACTCCGAAGTCTCCGTGGCGATCGTCCCTGTAGCTGTTGATTCCGTACTGGCTTCCGCACTGGTGGTACCGGTCGCCGAGGTGGTAGCCTTGGACGACGACGGCTTGCTGCCCCTTCCCTCAGAGCGCGTAACGGCCATGCTGTCAGCTGACTTTTTCTTCGAATAATCTTGAGTCTTGAAAAACGATTTCCGAGGAGTCTTCTTAATTATTTTTCTTCAGGTAATTATTCCCCACAAGATGCGGCTGGCGAAGGACCATTAAATGTGCCCTACAGGCACATTTGTGTGCTGGATTGGTGGAGAATAAAACCGCTGCGATATTTTTCTTTCTTCTATATTTGGTGTTTTCCTTGAGGTAGCTGGCCGCCGACTGTGTCGAACGACGAAAATCGCCCCTCTTTTATACCGCCTCGGGCTGGGTCAATGGATACGGCCGACGGATCGTACAAATAGCGTCGACCAATCAGCGCGAGGCGTGACAGAGCAAGTGACGATGCTGAGTCCCGTTACATTGTTTGTCTTAAGCTAGTTCTATATCTTACTGAGTCATTGTTTACATTGTTTACCTTAAGCTAGTTCTATTATACAAAGTGACCAACTAATTTTATTACACAAATATAAGCTCTACACTATTATTTTCTTAACATAAAATGCTTATATCCTATCTAAACTATAATCTCTATTAATATAAATGTTTATCCTATCTAAGTACAAACTAACTATAATATTTATTCCATTAATATAAATGTTTTTGTCTTATTTATGTATCATTATTTGTTTTTTTCTTGTCCCGCACAAATAATATTTGACGATTTAACGCTGATTTACGAACTTTCCAGAAATATATCAGTATAACCAATAGGTGTATAAAAAATAAGTCAATGAGTACAGACCCATAACTTCTGTTCGTATTTACCACTCTAGGTAGGCGGGATGTTGTGCACCGAACTAAAATTTATTAGAAAAATTTAGTTGTGATAATTTAAATATAGCGTAACCGTACCGAATATATCGTCATCAACTGGGAAATTAAGCGTCTTTCTTTGATATAAACGGCGTGCCTGTGAACATTATAATAGGGGAAGTTGGTAAATTCCCCTTTCCCTTAATTTAAATATGGCGATTATGCAGAGGCTCCATAAGTGGGGCATATAAGAGCAACCAAGTTAATACTTTCACTTTTGGCATTACGTTTATATGTTAAGCACATTTATATCTACATCGTTAAGTTAATGTCATGTTAAAGATCGGAAACAAAACCAATGCGATGTCTTTATATGCTTTATATAAGTATTGTGGATGTGCAAACAGCCCAAATTAATTGCTCATATACATACGTATATACTCGTACATAGAGTCACGCTTAAAAAAAAAAACAGAGTCCAATCAGTAGCTAATCGATCCGCGTTAAGTCAAACATCATGAGTATTAACGAAAAAGTGAAAAAGGTATGTGGCTAACCCATCGCCTACAAAGTCACAAACTCAATTCTATTTGTCGCATTTTATGAGATGCTAGGCAAGTACTAACATTGGCAGTTTTTTTCTTATAAGTACCACTTAAATATGGGAACGCTCATAAACATGGGAATGCTTTGATAAAAATGTAAAATTATCTTTATTCATACTTAAACTTTATATTTTATAAAGAAAAAAATTACGTTTAACAAATTACATATTCTTCTAATATTTAATTCATTCACTTCTATTCCTAAATGGGCAAGCGATTGACCCCAAATCTACATAATGATGATCGTTGCGGTGAAAATTGTATCGCTTTGGTGAAGATGATTTGATGAACAAATCAGGAGATGGCCAACAGTGTCTTTCTAATAACGACTAAAAATAAAAAAGTGAGTGTTTGTGAGTGCGTGTGCGTGTGCGTGTGCGTGTGTGTGTGTGCGTGTGCGTGTGCGTGTGCATGTGCGTGTTCGTTTCGTGTGCGTGTGCTTGTGCGTGAGCCGGTGCGTGTGCGTGTGCATTTGCGTGTGCGTGTGCGTGATTATTCAGACTTCGAACTGATTATATTTTCAAGTCTATCGGCCGGCAGATTTAATTTCTTTTATGGAGCATAATTTAATAGATATTAACACCATTTACACAGCTCACGTAAAAGTATTTTCCACAGTAAGTACTTTCCATGTTATCTTTTTAAAGCCGCACATGTCAGGTATAACACGTTTCAAATATTTACTTTCTATTATTTCCGTATTATATATATTATTACACTATTATATATTTTTCCGTGTTCGTCACGTGCGACGTACCATGTGCCAACAATAGGATAAAATGCAGCTACAAGGTCATTTATATGATTTATAAAGTATTCGTGCAAAGCAAATACACGTAAATTTTAACCAACTGCAATTAACTGCGCCTAGTTGAGCCCGGCTATTTCTAGGTGTAGCCGCATTTCATCTTAAGGCCGTAACATTATCTGTATCATAATAGTACAAATCTGCCGGCCGATAGACTTGAAAATATAATCAGTTCGAAGTCTGAATAATCACGCACACGCACACGCAAATGCACACGCACACGCACACGCACACGCACACGCACACGCACACGCACACGCACACACACACCCGCACACGCACACGCACACACACACACGCACACGCACACGCACACGCACTCACAAACACTCACTTTTTTATTTTTAGTCGTTATTAGAAAGACACTGTTGGCCATCTCCTGATTTGTTCATCAAATCATCTTCACCAAAGCGATACAATTTTCACCGCAACGATCATCATTATGTAGATTTGGGGTCAATCGCTTGCCCATTTAGGAATAGAAGTGAATGAATTAAATATTAGAAGAATATGTAATTTGTTAAACGTAATTTTTTTCTTTATAAAATATAAAGTTTAAGTATGAATAAAGATAATTTTACATTTTTATCAAAGCATTCCCATGTTTATGAGCGTTCCCATATTTAAGTGGTACTTATAAGAAAAAACTGCCAATGTTAGTACTTGCCTAGCATCTCATAAAATGCGACAAATAGAATTGAGTTTGTGACTTTGTAGGCGATGGGTTAGCCACATACCTTTTTCACTTTTTCGTTAATACTCATGATGTTTGACTTAACGCGGACCGATTAGCTACTGATTGGACTCTGTTTTTTTTTTAAGCGTGACTCTATGTACGAGTATATACGTATGTATATGAGCAATTAATTTGGGCTGTTTGCACATCCACAATACTTATATAAAGCATATAAAGACATCGCATTGGTTTTGTTTCCGATCTTTAACATGACATTAACTTAACGATGTAGATATAAATGTGCTTAACATATAAACGTAATGCCAAAAGTGAAAGTATTAACTTGGTTGCTCTTATATGCCCCACTTATGGAGCCTCTGCATAATCGCCATATTTAAATTAAGGGAAAGGGGAATTTACCAACTTCCCCTATTATAATGTTCACAGGCACGCCGTTTATATCAAAGAAAGACGCTTAATTTCCCAGTTGATGACGATATATTCGGTACGGTTACGCTATATATAAATTATCACAACTAAATTTTTCTAATAAATTTTAGTTCGGTGCACAACATCCCGCCTACCTAGAGTGGTAAATACGAACAGAAGTTATGGGTCTGTACTCATTGACTTATTTTTTATACACCTATTGGTTATACTGATATATTTCTGAAAAGTTCGTAAATAAGCGTTAAATCGTCAAATATTATTCACAAAAAGAAAACTATAGAATATGGTTTAATATGTTTATTATTATTATTTATTATTTCTCATAATATAAAAGAGTAATAAATAACTCTGTAAATAAGCGGTTGGCAAGTGCGAGAATAATGACAAGGGTTAAGGCAAGGGTTTTCATTTATATAATATATCATTATTTAGAAAAGGTACTGTTAATATTGAGGATGACATAATTTGGGATAGTTAAGCTTACGTTAATATAGAGGTACAATTATTATGATTATCTATAGTCCGTTTTTATAACAGTATGTCTTAAAGGCAGAAAATTGTCGATAAAAGTTAGAAAAGGTATGAAATTGAAATTTGAACTTTGTTGTAGTGGCATTGGAAAATAATTATAACACCAAGTAATGAACTAAAGTAACTTTTCAGAATTTAATAACTTATTTTTTATTCCCGACATGGTCACAGGGTGGACTGAGGTGCTTGACGTCCTGATATTATAGTTAAACCGGGGTGCTATATCGAGTAACATTTCTGGCCGGGAAGAAGCACATTTTTTTTACATATATTAGTTAACAACCTTGTTTCAGTGCCTAATCTATTAGTGATAATTTAAAATTTTGCTTTTGTCTTTTATCAATTCGGCGAAAACCACTTCATTGCATAATCTACATGCACTAGATGACTCGTCGTCGTTTTGAACTTTCCTGTATGTGGCCCGATGAGTTTCGCTCTGAATTCACATCGAAATTTTTGCAGAGTAAATTGAAAACTTACGTTACGGGTTCAGTATTTGTGAATTTCCTTTTTGGCACTATATTAGCACATATTGTAAATATGAGTTATTTTATACCTTAAATATAGGTTTTTTAATTACTTGATTACAGCACCATCTATCGGATTTAACCTTTAGCTGCCGACCTGGTCTAAACGTAGCACTTACGCCGACGTGACGACTGAGAGACGTCAAACTTTAAGTACTGAAATAAAATGTGTATTTGCATGCTACATTTTTCTATTTTATACATTAAAAAGATTGGTGTTTGAGGTAACAAACCACAGAATTAAAAAAAAATACACGCTATTTTTCAGGTAATATCAACATTTATTCGAGAGATCACAATTCTTTGGCACTAAATTTTAAGGACTTACTTCAGTCTCGTTTTTCTCTAAAATTAAGTAATTAACACCAAATGAACTTAAAATATGTTATCTTCTATAAACTAATATCAAAACAAAACATAAATCTTACTTCTTCGTTAAAAAATAAAAATAATGACAGCACTCGAATATTTGGTACATTCACTACGTACGTTTGCAGTCAATGCATATTTGTAGGCAGCAAGTAAGGCACATTGGTTTCTTGCATTTGCAGCAACAGTACTTTGTTCGCCTTTTCAACCGACTGGGACAGATGGCACATGTCTTTCTAACACCTGAATCTGGATTCTGATAAGTTTTTGGTGGTAAAGGCTCGAGCATATCGGCGGGTCCAATAACTCGCTCGATACTTAGCCGCAATTCTCGTGGGATCCTATCATTGTAGACGCGTAATTTCATTTCCGGGAGGACTAATTCACGTGCCAGCAGGAGTAAAAATCGGCCACGACTGATGTCGCCCTTGTTTGTACACTTGTTGTACAATACATAAGTATTAACACCGCTCATATCTATCAACCTGTAAAACAAAGTCATAGGCCAACGTCGAGTTCTTCGAGAGCACGAGTAATTCGAGCATTTCTTGTCCACCTCATCCACCCCTCCTTTTGTCTTGTTATAGTCAATTATCATAATAGGCTTATTAGTTGCAGAATCAGTCTCTTTGATATGGTGCATAGACGACACCAGTAAAACAGCTTTCTTAGGCTTAGGCACGTAAGACAGAATAGTATTGTCTTTGGTAAATCCGTATAACGAAGAACCAACCACTCTATCTTTATGAGGTTTAAATTCTGGTGGGATCTCACTCTTGTTTTTCTTCATAGTGCCCAAGTAAGTAAATCCACGATCTTTCAGTGCTTGCAGTAGTTCTATCGAGCTAAACCAGTTATCTGCTGTTATATTTCGGTTACAGCCCTCGATCCCTTTACAAAGATGAAGAACAGATTGTGTGGGAATTGAAAAGCGTTTCTCTGCATCACTTAGACCATTGCCATCAGATCCTGTGCCATAATATACGTAAGCATTGTATATATAAAAACTTTGGGCGTCAACCAGCAGGAGAACTTTTAATCCATATTTATTTGGCTTGTTGGGCATATATATTCTAAATTTGCAGCGCCCTCTAAAAGCTACAAGCATTTCATCTATACAAATGTAAGGACCCAAAGTGTAATTTTTCTGGTAATTACCGATGAACTCATGAAATAACTCTGAAATAGCGGCAAGTTTGTCGTCTTTTAATCGTTCAGATCTTGTTTGAGTATCATCGAAACGCAAACAGTTTAACAAGACCAGAAATCTGTTTTTGGACATAACGCAGCGAAAAATATCCCGTCCTGTGCCATCTGTTTCAAAAATAAAGTCTGAATTTTCGTGATTTGATTGTAATACTGATGTATAAAACAATAGCCCAATTAAAGCCTTTATTTCTGTCTCATTAGTTGAGCCTAGTTCAGATCTGCTACTGTCTTTATACTTAGCCCTATAGCTATCTAGTTTCTTGTTTGTGTAAGTAACTATCATTTCAATCATGCAATCACTAAACATCAGTTTCCATAATTCCGTGAAAGATTCGAATTCAATCGGACTTACTTGAGATGGTGCATTGACAATATTGTGCGCGCGTACTCGACTTGTTCGGGATGGTTCCGCCGATGCCCATTTGTACCTATTCTTCCCGTAAAAGTAGCGCGGCAGCTCTCCTGTTGATTCTTCATTTGGCTCCTGGTCTGTTCTAAGATCTTCACTACCCTGGTCATTTCGCGTCTCTACTTCGCTATACTGCTCCTCACCGATCTTTTCAATTCTAGTCTCTGCTGCGCCATGTTGTTCCTCTCTGATCATTGTCTCCTCTTCGATCTGTTCTGTAATGTCCTGGCTTCCATGAGCTCGTACTTCTCTTTCTTGTTCTTCATTGTCGTGATTATGGTTGATTTCTCCGTGATAAACTTCCTCAACATGGGGATACGCGACCTCAACATCATCCTCATCGGATTGTTCGGATTCCGTGTTGTGATCGCTCTCTAAAATAAAATCAGGATCGCCTACATCGTCGTCAAAATCACTACAGTTGTCGTCACTCTCGTTTATGAGATTTTCACATATCTCTTTATCTTCTAAACGCCTATTCTGTTTTCGCAGTTTAGGAGGCTTCTTGGGAACTGAACCGTCATCATTTGCAGGTTTTTTCCGCTCACTAGACGTGATGTTTCTCCTTTTAGGCATTCTGCAATTAAAAGTATAATTTTAAATCCGATGTTACGTCAATCAGACACTATAAGCTACCACACATGAATACCGAGGTGACGACCAAGAGACGTACGAAATTTAGTACATAAACACCGTACTTACGTCTGTGAGACGTCGATAGCTTCAATACGGAAACGTGTGCATTCACCGCGGGCGCAGCGTCGACTGATGGCTTGCGACGCGGAGGGAGGAAGGTAGCGGGAAGGGCGACGCTAAAGGTGGCGTGTTTTTAGAAATATTTCAAAATTAAAAGTTATGACGTCTGTGAGACGTATAGGTCGGTAGTTAAAGGTTAAGCATAGCTTGTCAACCTAACCTACAACCTAAGAAAGTCCACTGCTGAACATAACCCTCAACCATACTCCCCTATAGATTGCCTCAATGTGGGGATTTTGCCATAGTTGTCACGATGGGCAGTCAGGTTAGCAACCGCAGTTATTAATAATTTTCTTTTGTTCACATATTTCGTTTCACTTTCCCTCTGTCGCTTCTTACGACACCAACGGAAGGATATGCGGTAGTGAATATTTTTACATCAGCACTACACCGTTAAATGTACGGCACGGTGATTCGGTCAACATGTTTAGTAGTTACACGATCAGACAGACGACAGACGCTCCAATAGGTAATTATGGTCCTTACTAATCTATGACTATCGCTTATTAATTATCTCTACCTTTGTCCTTTTATTGTTATTCAATAAAGAGAGAGAGAGAGAGAGAGAGAGAGAGAGAGATAGCAAATGTAAACATTTTTTAAATTGACGTTGATTTTATAAGTAGGGCCATAAATGTATTAGATTTATATGTATTTAGATTTAAAGATTTGAGTGTCTACATCTGTTCTGGAATAAACATCCAAATGCAGATAAGTAAGTTGTTGGCCGTAAAGACTAAGATAACAAAGACCCCTTGTTACCAGTAAAGAGGGGGACCCTTTTTAAAAGGTGGTAATAAGGTTTAAAAATATAGCAGCTTAGTTTATCTTTTTTAATTTGATATTCTGTGAGAGCATGATTCTTTTTACCAGTCGGGCCGAATAGTTCATGCTGCAACCATAATGTAGCAGCATAGCTCTATCACGTGCATTGTTTGCTTGAGTAATAAGATTAACTAAACACTACTTATTAAATAAACAAAACAAAAAGTTTTATAATAAGTAAGAAAGTGTACGGGCAAGTAGTCAAAAACATTTCAAATAAATATTTTGTTTCATATTATAATTATACTTATGAGGCTATAATGAAACCAGTTTGGATCTCAAATTTTATTAGTGAGTCCGTACATGAATGACGTTATATCATATGAAATACCACATTGGTAATATGACTATTATATAACTAATATTGAACGTAAAATAACCTAAATTTTAACAGCATTGTCAAAGCAAACTCATTTATATTCCCAAGAAGCATCGTCGTTAAATATTCGTTCAGTTATTTTCCGCATCAGATGTTTAGTTGTTTGGTCGTCTTTATTTCGCTGTTCAATTTTCTCTTTTCATTGCTCTTGATAAATCAAATTATTATTAAAGGCAATGAAACCCAATAAATATAAATTGTTACGCATGAGATAATTTGTTAAACAATAAATCAGACCAATTTTACGTGTGTACTTTACATAAAGAATAAAAATTAATTTAGTTACAAAAACAAAACGAGAACATATCTAATTAATTATTTCTATTGATTGACCCATCCATTTATCAAGAATGTTACGTAAAAAATATACATAAACTTAATAAACCAAAAAATTATGATTAAAAAGTTTATTAATTATGTTTTTGATGATGTTTTGATTTTGGTGATGGCGGCGTAAGAGCATCCATCGTCAATTTTATCACTTGGGTTTCATAAGGAGTAGCTATACATCGTCGTTTTGTTCCTTGAGAGTCGTAAGGGACAGCTATAGGAAGATCCAGAAAACTCTTATCACTTTCAAAGGATAAGAGCGTTAAGAGTGCGAGACGTCTGGAATTCCAACCTTCAATCCGACTGCTAAGCATAACGATAACGTGAATTCTTCCCTATTAAGGAAGATTCCCATGATAGGGAATTGCATTATTCTCAAGCAATTCAACCGCAGACTCGAAATTCGAAATATCAGTACTATGCACCATGCTATGCAGAACATAAAATTACACTTCAACAAATTTCCACTATTTGCTTTGTTGCTCGCAATGAAGCCTAGTTTCGTAGCTGTTAGATTTGAGTTATTGTAAAATGTTGACGGATATGTTGTAGCTAACGGATAATACAGAATTACAGAACTCTCCACATTTCTGCTTCCTAAACCTCTGCCTCTCCCCAAACAACCGCTGAAAATAACAGGCTGCCAAATAAAACTGGTATGCACAAGTATAAATCGAAAGGTTTGCAAATACTCTCTCCGGTGTTTATATTATATTTTATACAAACATACTTAGTGCCACGCTAGAAAGATACAGAGTATGTTCACGAGATAGAACCACGTTGCAGCTATATTATATTGTAATTGCAACACGAATGGTGAGTGAAGAGAAACAAAGACTCTTTTTACTGGTAACGAGGCATTCTATCTTATTCCTCAGGGATGACAACGCAACTACATTTTGATTTTTGATCTTTTAATCGAGTATATATAGGTATATTAGCTTACAGCATCATCAAAGTCTTGTCATTATTGTCAAGGTAGTAGAATTCCTCTTCTACATAGAAGCCCGACTGGGTTGATACCACCCGCTTATCTATTTCTGACACCAAATAGCTGTGCTTGCACTGCTGTATCCCGATCTAAAGGATATAGATAATAAGTATAGTGACAGGATGTGATGCATTTGTCTTAGTCCTCAGAAGTTAGCGAGAACACATCTGTAGCCTTTTTTGTTTGAAGTTGGCTGCAGGTGTCTCTGAACTTCAGTAGCCACTTACCATTAGATAGACTGTAAGTTGGTATTATTCTATTACGCCGCAGTCACTCACTGCATGTTGTGTCAGCTAATTCCGCGTGTAATATTTAGGTGAAATAATATGTTACATTTTATCGTTACCCTTAACACATAATAATTCACGACGCCGTATGTTTTCAGAAGTCATTCAGAACTTTTCACTTACATATAAAAAAGTAAAGAAACAGGCTACTACTGCTGTCATTTCTGAGATGATTTAAGGTGGCACAAGTCGCGGGCTCGAACTCGCTGGTGGGCGCGGCGAAAAAGCACGCTGTCTCACCTGGCATCGTGCCCGACAGAGATAGTATCAGTGATGAGCATATCGACACTAGTATTCACGCATGTCTTGTTCGTACGGCGTTCCGAACCGTTTGAACAAAAACGAAGTTACACGAACACGATGCAACATCTATACTAATATAATAAAGCAGAAAATATAGATCTTTACTCCGTCTAAAAAAAGTCCGCGATACCATATGTCTATTTTTTATATATAAGCTACAATTAGGCATTTTGATTTTGACAAAAAAAAAGAAAATTTAATTATTAGGCATGACATATTTATCCTTACGAACGAAAGTTACTTCATTATCAAGACAATTTTTTGAAGATAAAGTTCGTTCTTTATACCATGTTTATATAGTACATAGGTTAAGAGATAATGTAAAATTAAAATAATTCAATACTTGGCCTTGACGCGCAAACAACGCATAACCCCTAGCCTAGCCCGGTGCGAACTGAGAAGTCTCCAGTACTATATATTAGTCTATGCTGAGAAGCCAGTATTGAAAGCTTCTATGAGCGAGGTTAGGTTAGTCGTTAGTTCAATCATTATCTATATCTACACAAATAAATAAAATTGAAGTGTCTGTTTGTAATGTCAAAATAACAGCTTTTTACTAATTGCATATGAAATTATATACGCTACTTATAACATTAACATAATTTTTAACATTTTTGTATGTCTGTCAGTCTGTTTGTTCCGGTTAATTTCCAAAACGGCTGGACCGATTTTGACGGGACTTTCACTAGTAGATAGCTCATGTTATAAGAAGTAACTTAGACTGCTTAAATTTTAGAAAAATTATTAGGTGTCCGTGCAACAAAATTAACACCCTAAACTAAATGCGGACGAAGTCGCGGGAAACAGCTGGTAGCTAAAATAAATTCAAAATTAACTGAGTGCTTTTATCTATCTCCCAGGTGAGCGTAACAATGATTAGTTACATCTTTATTTCTGAACTCTTTCATTTCACGTTGCTATGGTATTTTGAAAGTTTAATTGATTAATAAGTATAAGAGGTTGATAGAAAATTTATCAAGAATCATTTCTTGCCTACACACTTTCATGTATCGTGTACGTTTTTCTTTAAAACTGGATAAAACCGCGCATAGTATGCCGACAGATAAAATAAAAGTACCCCATTAATTATGACAATTTTTCTATACATTATTATTAAATAAAATATTTGATTGCAATTATAAAATGCTTGAACTAGGTGTCATGTCATGCCACGCATCTCGGACACGTGATGACGCGGGTGAAACCGCGAAATTATTAGGCGCTGCTTTATCGCTTCATATTATACCTCTGTGGCTCTATATACCTAATATAGATTGCTTACTTTATTATGTTTAGTTTTTCCCGAGTGGTCATGCAGCGATCACTCAAGAGTTCGGCTTCGAACGTGTATAACTGCAAAAATTATCCAACGGGAACGAAATACCTGAATAAACGGTATCATATATGTTATTTACAGCTCCGTGGCGCAGTTGCTTAGCAATGAATTGTTGCACTGGCAGCCGCGGGTTCGAATCCCGCACGGAACAAGTATTTGTATGGCCTGCAAATAGTTGTTCCGGGTCTGGATGTTTGTAAACTGCCTCCACGATACAGGAGAAAATCCTAGTGTGGGGGTAACGTATTTTTTAAAAAATAAAAAAAAATAATAAAATTCCAGACTATAACCTATCTCTGAGCAAAATATCATCCAGGTCCCTTCAGCGGTTCTGGTGTGATTGAGTAAGATACATCCATTCATCCGTCCATCCAAATATCCAAACTTTCGCATTTATAATATTTAGATAATAGGTAATTGTAATTAGTTCTGCCTACCTATAAATTGTTTTCAAAAATACTTACCTGACTTCTTACTTTTTTATATATACTCAATATCACTAAATGTAAACACAGGTTTTTATCAAGACAAGTGACCCATCAAGATTGTTTTCTTAGTACTGACGTACCTACCTAAAGTTTACAATTTTGTGGCCACGACGCGGTGACGTTTTGTGACATTTTGTTGTATTGTAGGTTGTAGGTATCTAGGTAATAACAGTAGGTACCTATGAAAATCCCACATAATGTACCTTGTTTGTCCGCCGCAAGAGTCGTCTAATAAATAATTAAACTGTTTTGTAATTCTTTATTTATTTATAACACTTGCATTGAGAGCCGTGGTAGCTCAGATGGTTAGCGCTCGCCGTAAGTATCACATTACGCGAGCAACCCGGGTTCGATCCCCGTCGGCACCAATGAAATTGTTGCAATTTTATATAGTAATCGTATATAGACTTTACTTTTTTACTTTTATAATTATATTATATTACAGACGAAAATTTTACAATATTGTCTGTCGTCCAAAACGCATCATTCATCTCTTTCAATTATATCAATTTCCATGCTGTCTTTTGTCTTTGGCGTCCAAATTACAAAATAGCAAAACTTTTCGTTTCGAATAAAACTCGAATAAGCGTGCGTCACCGCCCGTGCATGTGTGTGTAAGCGTCGTCCTCCCGCACCGCACCGGGGGAAACATTATTCAGTGAGATGCACGATAATTCATAGTAACATACGCGCGTAAAAAAATACGAAAAGGCCTTTGGAAGAAGGGGTTTTATGAAAAAACCACTGCATAAATCAATTACGAATAAAATTTATTGAATTCTTCGATAATTGAGCTGTGTCGGTACCGACTTTGTTTTGGAAATTTTACACTTCTTTTATTACTAATTTACGCCCAAAGTTGTGTTAAAATTGGCAATAAAAACGAATCTTTGGTAGCCCGTAACTTTTTAATAACATTTTATTTTACTATTCTGTTTCCGTACAGACAAATTTAATAATGAGACAAAACGATATCATGTTTAACTTTGGATGTACACTGTCAAACAGCGTAGTAAAACCCCTCCGAAATTTGTATGGAAATATTGTCGACTAGTGTCACCTTAAGGGCAATAAAAAGTCTGGCGTGCTATTCTAATGCGCTTTGGGGGATTTCACGTGTCCTTGATTTTATACATTTCTGACATACAGAATTGCCACAATGTTTTCATTCATCGACGAGCACGATATAAATTAATTATTAAAATTTCATTTACAATTAATGATTTCTTATATTTACGCGAAGACTACACATTAAACGAAACTAATTTTTACCAATTTTTTCGCGTTTAATTTAACTTTTTAATTCCCGACATTTCGGGTGCTTTACAGCACCCATGGTCACGGAGGGGACTAAGGTGTTTGATGTCCCAATATCCCGGCTACCTTCAGCTTTTGAATATAAATTTTTGGTCCGAACAAAATGAGCTTATAGTATCTTGAAGTTTTGCAGTGGTATGCTTGAGTTTGGTTTTAATTTTATAAATTATAGGATCCCAAGCAGATGGCAGCACCCATCCATCTTCTCTATTGATATTAGGATCTTTTTTAATTTCAGTAGCCCCGCAAATGATCCTTTGTAGGAATTGGTGTTCTTTTGCGAGGATTTGTGGTCTATCAAATCTAATGTAATGGTTGGGACGATCTTGAACATGTTCACAGACTGCAGACTTCCCAGAGCGTCGGTGCTTCAAGTCAGCTATATGTTCTTTAACGCGGGTTTTATAGAACTTTTGTTTGTCCCATGTACGAGAGACCACATTAACAATCCAGCTTGTACACTCCTGCATCTTGTAGACGGATATGACACTTGACGAATGATAAAAATTGAATAAAAATTGGCGGCTTGAAGTATGTTTTAATGGAAGCTCGCTTCAAGATGTAGCCAACCGTGTCTGTGACTCCTCTGACATAGGGTAGTACAGCAGGCACACGCTCGACTGTGGCCGGCTTCACTCGGTCACTGTGAGTAGAGATTAGGCGCGGAACCCGAAGCTTGTTGTCTTGCAATACTTGCTCAACGTGCTGAAGCTCGGCGGCCAGATGTTTTCTATCACAGAAGTTTTCTTGAGGAGCCCAGTCCCAAGCCTATGGAAGGGGGGATTTAGTGACGACACCCTGTAAAAAAGGAAAACTGTGACATTCAGTGCGACAAGAAAAATACTCCCCAGAGTGGTCCTGTCAACCCTATTGTTGGCGGGGCATCCACCCCCAGTAGCAATTTTATATATAATTGCTACTGGGTTTATATATCATTATATATATAAGATTAACTTATACCTTACATTAGCCTTAATTTTTGTAGATTTCAATCATAAATCCTAGTTGTGAGCAACAAGTAAAATTTTTAAGAAATACTTTGATTATCAATCAGCATTTTAAGAATAGTGGTTATAGAAAAAGTTCCTCGAACAGAGAAAGCCCAGCTCATTCATGACGTCTTAGCCGTCCATTCATTAGGGTAACTGGTCCATATCTATGAAATTATTTTCTTCAATTATATTATATATAGATATAGATATAGATATAGACCAGTTTAAAGGTAGAAAATCTACACTCGAATTGCAATTACGAATTCAACTTTATACGATATTAAAATACGACAAAAATACAAAATTCGAGAAATTAGAGAAAGCGGATTCATTTAAAGCAAAGTCAAATAGCAACAATTTTTATCGTTAATAATAATGCGATATCGATTCAATTAGGTTAAACTGGAAAATAAAGGAGCTCCACAAGTTGATACGGGCGCCACCGCAGGTGCAGGTGTGCGGAACACGTGTTATTTATAAGAATTCTGTCTAGCTACACCAACGGCGCCGCACCTGCAATGGTGCTGGTGCCGTCACGGCCATACTGACATGCGTGCGTCCTCGCACGCGCTCCATCACAATTTTAGTTATCTGTAGACAAAAAAAAAACATCGTTCGACTATCCTGACATAACAGCGTCTGGTCCGGTCTATATTGACCCTTCAGACTTGTGTGACAATCAGTTTTGTTCCGGCAGTAAGCCCTACAAAACTTTAATCAACTTTATGCTAGATCGGAATGATTAGTCTGTATCTTTTTTTATTTTCTCTTTTTTTTCAAGTACTGTTTTCGCAAGTCCAGAATCACTATTCCCTATAGCTATATCATTGGACCGGCACAAAGCCCTGCAATGATTGTAAGAACTATTCTTTTTTTAACCTCTTTTTTTCAGTACTATTTATGCTAGTCCGGAATCACTATTCCCTGTAGCTATATCATTGGACCAGCAAACGCCCTGCAATGTTAGTAAGAACCACATTTTTTTTTTTGCTCTCTTTTTTTTTCGATTCAGTATAGAACAGTCACAGACCAACCATACCGCAAACATGTCCCCGTCACAATCACAAAAAAGTGTATCGTGAGGGACGTAGTGACACGATAACACCTAAGTATGTAAACCAACAGCAACTCGACACATATCCCAGTGCAGCACAGACCAACCTCCCTGCAACTTCATGTTCCTTTCCTGCACTAGAATAATTACTTCGCTAGAGTGTTGCAACGTCTCTAGTATTTTCTAGATGCACAGACACGGCTAACTCTGACTGTCTCACGTCCTCGTCCGGTTGACAGTGAACAGCATACGGTCTATCAGTTATCACCACCCGCTAACAGATATTAACTCTTGTTAAATATTACAACGGTCGACCATCCCAGACTTCATTTAAGTCTGAAACGCACCGATACGGCTACCTCCAGGTAAACGCACTACAGCTTTTCGTTCTGCTGCGTTCGTGCCACATTCGCACCAGCAAGCCGTCGCGCCGTACTAGCGATAGCGAATCGTCGCACTGTGACCGTGAAATTCCGAGCTTCCAAAATTCATCACATATTCTCTTAAGAAACGGCAACTGTATGACATTTGAAAACATTGCAAAAAAAAATGGAAACTATGTGTAGAGACAGATAGCACAACATATTTCGAAGCGAAGGAGGAAACTGCGCAAAATCTACGAAAGCCGTCCATTTACAGCGCCAAAGCACCATTTGTTCGGCGGCCACTTGAATTGCCCTGCCGTAAGATCAGCCGATAAGTAACAGACTGTAGCGGTGTAGGCTCAATCTAACCAGCGCTCGGCCGTACCTGACCATATTCGATTAGCCATCACAAAGTCTTCCTCATTGATCATTGTTGTAGAGACTTCTACGAATCCCTCGATATCAAACCCCAATCTTGTCAACGACACGATATTCGGAGCAAACTGCAACACTGATCAAAACATTAGAACACAAAAATGTCACTTATTATTTTCAATTCATAGCGTGTTGAAGTTAATCCTTTATTGTAGTACAACCCTTAAACGTTTTGAACTTCAAAATATAGCAAATGATAAACATGTTTCGCGTGAACTATCAAATTACAACAAAACTTGAACAAGTTAATTAGAAAGCCTCCAACATTTCTTTTGACATTTGTTAACATATTTACGTAAGTCAAGAAATAATGAAAATACTTGCGGGTACTTTTAATACAAATCGAACAAATAAAAAAAAATTTGCTTAAATAATTTCACTTTATCTTTTCTCTACACTTTAATGATACGACAATATCGTAAAAAGGACAGCAAATTTCATTACGGTATTTAACATAAAAACAGAATCATCAATGCAGAATGCATTATAGTTTTTCACAAATGTAATAATCCTCATAGTATTCGAAGATTGTATGTGGGCAAAAATGGGGACTTTATCCCACTTCTGATCTAGGAAGTATAGTGGGTATAGTACAGAGACTGATTTTGTAGTTAGGAATAATAATTAATTCGTTTACACGAATTGATTATCCAACGAGTCGAGGATAAACTAGTAACGGAATACGACAAATGCACCGTTCCACGTCAGAGCCAAGACTTAGGCGTGTGTATCTCTTTACGGAAACGACTCACTGATACGAATCACTGAAGTGACACAAAAGATTGGTTCAGTAACAACGTTTCAAATGTATCATTTGTATCTTTGCTCTTTGCTCATTTCGCGCGACGCGTCGCTTGCGAGGCGACTGAGCCACGAGCGAGAGACTGAGACAATGATTAACTTAACTATTGACTCACGAGTGGCGAGTGAGCGGGCGGAATAATTATAATTCACACAAGTCAGATAGAGATAACAAATAAGAAGTGTATCACTAAACTCCTACGGATTTTCGCTGACGTTATTAATGCATGTAAAAATTACCACTAAGGCGCTTATGTGTCAAATACTATACGGTCGTTTTTTGTATGTAACGTTTGCATTAACAAGTTGTCATTTTACGTTGATGAGGCACTTGTCAAATTGTTTATATTCATTAGCGCCTGTTTACGAAAACATACTGAGTTATGTTTAGGATTTCTTTGCGTAGTGATTATTGTGTCTTTACTTTCTTCCTTTTCATCATAAAGTTTAGAGTTATCATACTTTACGAGTAAATTCTGTGTACATAGATGGACATTTTTGTAAATAATGAATTGACATAGTGACATTTTTGTTAAAGTATGAAGGAGAATCGATTTTATATACAATTTTATTATGGTACACAATAAATAATCTAAGCACTTATATTATTCAGCATTGTTGCCACATAACATTTCACGGATCAGTCAGTGTTAAACGCCCGCGACGCAACTTAATGTATTCAGAATATTCTTTCTTTTATATCTTTTGAGTCGATGATACAAATGAGCCAAATGAAACATATCAAACATTTCAGTGATGAAGATGCAAATGTTCCAATCCCAAAAATGATACACTTTGCCCACCTCGACCAAGACTGCCTTAACGGCGGCCGCTCAGTCCGTTTTATACAAGCAAAACGGGCGCCACCGCAGGTGCAGGTGTGCGGAACACGTGTTATTTATAAGAATTCTGTCTAGCTACACCAACGGCGCCACACCTGCAATGGTGCTGATGCCGTCATATATATATATACATATCATCATCATCATCATTACAGCCCTTCACAAGTCCACTGCTGAACATAGGCCTCCCCCAAAGAATGCCACAAAGCACGGTCCTGAGCCACCTGCATCCATCGACTTCCTGCATGTCTTACCAGGTCGTCACTCCATCTCGTGGGGGGACGCCCTACACTTCGCCTACCGGTACGAGGCTGCCGCTCGAGAACCTTTTTTCCCCATCGGTTGTCGGTTCTTCGAGCTATATGGCCGGCCCACTGCCACTTCAGCTTACTAATCCGTTGGGCTATGTCGGTCACTCTAGTTCTACTGCGGATATCCTCATTCCTAAGTTTATCACGCAGAGAAACTCCGAGCATAGCCCTCTCCATAGCTCGCTGAGCGACCTTGAGCTTCCTCATACGGCCAGCAGTGAAGGACCACGTCTCAGTTCCGTAAGTCATCACTGGCAACACGCACTGGTTGTACAATTTCGTTTTAAGGTTTTGAGGTATGTCTGACGAGAAGATGTGTCGTAGCTTCCCGAACGCTGCCCAGCCGAGTTGAATCCGTCTATTGACCTCTCGGTCGAAGTTGGACTTACCTAGTCGGACTATTTGTCCCAGGTAAACATACTCGTCAACAACTTCGAGCTTAGTGCTCCCAACAACTACCGGCATAGGTGTGACATGGACATTAAACATGATCTTTGTTTTGTCCATGTTCATCTTAAGACCTATCCGTTGGGAAACACTATTGAGGTCATTGAGCATAGTGCTTAGGTCCTCCAGCGATTCTGCCATAAGGACTATATCGTCGGCAAATCGAAGGTGAGTGATGTACTCGCCATTGATGTTGATACCGTATCCTTTCCAGTCCAGAAGCTTGAAAACGTCTTCCAATGCAGCGGTGAAGAGTTTCGGGGATATGACGTCACCCTGTCTTACACCTCTCTGCAATTGGATAGGTTTCGTACTCTGATTCTGTACTCGGATAGCCATCGTAGCCCTACTGTACAAGCACTTCATCACTTCGATATACCGACAGTCAACTTGGCACCGCTGAAGGGACTGCAGCACCGCCCAAATTTCGACGGAATCAAAGGCTTTCTCATAGTCCACATACGCCAGACATAGTGGCAAATTGTACTCTTCGGACTTCTGTACAACTTGCCGAAGGGTATGTATGTGGTCTATGGTGCTAAAGCCCTTTCGGAAACCGGCTTGTTCGGGAGGCTGGAAGTCGTCAAGTCTGCGCGCGAGACGATTCGTAATGACTCTCGAAAACAGCATGTAGACGCGGCTCAGAAGGGAAATCGGTCTGTAGTTCTTCAAGAGAGCGTTGTCACCTTTCTTGAAGAACAAGACCACCGCACTTCTGCTCCACGCCTCCGGTGTAATGCCACCATGCAGGACGGAATTAAAGAGCTTCTGAAGGACTTCAAGTACCGGTCTTCCACCCGCTTTCAGAAGCTCCGCTGTAATTCCATCCTCGCCTGGGGCCTTACCGTTTTTAAGGTGCTGGAGAGCCATCCTAATCTCGCTCAGACTGACATCCGGGATATCTTCGGAATAGTGTCGGATGAGACTCGCTCTTGGATCGTTACTCACACTTGCGTGTGGCTCCAACGATGATGTGTACAGCTGCCCATAGAACCTCTCAATCTCACTCAAAATCTCAGGTGTCCCGGAAACGATGCTGCCACATTCTGTCTTCAGCTTTGACAGTTGGCTCTTTCTGGCAGACAGATCTCTGGCAAAGACTTTGGAGCCTTGGTTCCGCTCGATCGCTTCTTCAATACGAGCTGTATTGAAGTTGCGTAAGTCCCGCCGCATGCATTTGGAGATCTGTCTGTTCAGATGCCTGTATGCTGTCAAGTCTGTTGAAGAATGTAGCTTCATCTCCCGTCTAACAGCCATGAGATTAAGAGTGTGATCGGAGAGTTTTTGTGTTCTTCTGCGGCGGGTCTTGCAGAACTTAGCTCCGACCGCATGGACAGTTTCCACGAGCTTGTCATTCATATCGTCCACTTCATTGCAGTCTTCCAGGCACTGAAAACGGTTTTGTAACTCGAGCTGAAAGGCTTCGGGACTTTGGAATAGAGCACGAGGGGGACGGAGCGTTGACTTCATTAGACGAGACCTCTCCAACTTAACGTTTAGGTTCAGTGTGCCTCTAACCATTCGGTGATCGCTACCAGTTTTCACCCTCGCGATCACGGAGACATCACTGAACAGTTGTCGTCTGGTCGTCATAATGAAGTCAATCTCATTTTTAGTCGAACCGTCGGGGCTCGACCAGGTCCACTTCCTGTGGGGCCGCTTCTGGAAGAAAGAGTTCATCATAAAGAGTCCCTCTTTCTCCATGAAGTCGGCCAGCTGCTGGCCCCTTGGGTTCCGTTGCCCTATTCCAAATTTCCCTACTTTCAGCTCACCGTTCTCTCTTGTGCCTAGTTTTGCATTAAAGTCTCCCATTAACACCGTATATTGGGTTTTGGAGGAATGCATGGCTCTAGAGATATCCTCATACATTTCCTCCACCTCCTCATCGGGGTGTGCCGAGGTTGGTGCGTAAACCTGTATGACCTTCAGCGAATACCGTTTGGTGATTCTGAGTATAAGGTACGCAACCCTCGTCGACACACTCCCGATCTTTACAACGTTGTTAACGAGAGACTTGTGGACGATAAATCCGACACCTCCTTGGGACAGATGGTCGCCCTCCCGGTGATAGAGCAAGTTGCCGGATTCGAGGATTACCGTGTCCTCCCCCTCTCTTCGGACTTCGGATAATCCTATAATATGCCAGCGCAACTTGTCTATTTCTTCTTCCAGCTCCACAATCTTCTCGTCAGTCCTCAGGGTGCGTGCGTTGTACGTTGCCAGGTCGAGTCGTCTAAGGTGGCAACCGAACCTCCACCGGAGATTCTTAGCACCCCCTGCCCCGCCGTTACCATGGTCGCCACCGTAGCCAGGAATAGCGGGGCCGCCGGGGACTGGGGGCCGTTTCTTTGTTACTGTCATTCATAGGGGGGTATTTGCCATAGTTGCCACGCTTGGCGAGCGGGTTGGCAACCGCAGTTTTTTTATTGTAATTTTGCTATTATCAGGAAGATGCTGCTGCCCATCTCCTGCCTGTTTCCCTTTGTCGCCTTTTACGACACCCACGGGAGGATATGGGGTAGTGGATATTCTTGACCGCCACTACACGGCAATATATACATATACACACATATATATATATATATATATATTACCTACTAATTAAACAGACATAGTAATGTAAAGTAAGATAAAGTACGAGTATGTTTTAATTGACAATAAAAATGAATGAAACTTTTTTACCCCAAGAGAAAACTAATTTCATAATGATTTCTTATAATTACGCAAACACTTCACATTGAATAAAACTACTTTTACGGATTCTATCGCATTGAATTAACTTATGTTTAAATTCCCGACGTTTCTGGTGCTTTACAGCACCCATGGCCTCGGAGGACTGAGGTGACTGACGTCCCGATGTCAGAGTTAACCCGGAGTATCGTCAGCTTTTTTAAATTATTAGTTTTGTTTCGATCTACGCAGAATGAACTTACTGTGTCTTGAAGTATTGCAGTGATATGCTTGGGTTTAGTTAAAATTTTATTAATTACAGGATCCCAAGCAAGTGATAGCACCAACCTCTTTCTCTATTGTATTTAAGATGTTTTTTTTGTGTCTGTTGTGTTCTTTCGCAAGAATTTGTGGTCTATCAAATCTAATGTAATGGCGGGGCTCGTCTAGGATATGCTTGACGTGCTGGAACTTTCTCTCTATAATAACTATATACAAACGATAGTTAAGACACACTGTCGTTTAATTAAAACGTGCATAATATAGAAACATTAAATAGCGTAGCTGGTTCTATAAACATTCTAAAAATGATAATGATAATCTTACTTTAAACAGGCCTCTCTTTGGTGGATCGCATTCACTGTAAATATAAACTGCTCGATTAAGAACCGACAAAAACATTTGTAGTAAACCAATAATTTTAATAATTATTATTAGTGTAATACTAATTTTAAACGCTAAGCTAAGCAAGCTGTTTACTTTATCAAGTGGGCGCTTTTGTATGTAGAAAAATAAGTAAAATTATATTATAATGGAACAGACATTTAGTATTTTCATTTTTCTTTTGTAGTCTAAACGTGTAGCTGCGGTGTAAGAATATCCACCTTATGTTGTCACGTGGGTATCGTACGACGCGACAAAGGGAAACTAAAACAGGGGATGGGCAGCAGCATCTTCTTAATAACAGCTGAATAAGAAAAACTGCGTTTGGCAACCCGCCTACAAAACGTGGCATCTATGGCAAAATCCCCCTGTGAAGCAATCTATAGGGGAGGCCTATGTTCATTAGTGGACTTTTATAGGCTGTAATAGGTCGATAGAATAAACCATTTATTCATAATTTTCTATTTTCTTTTTATGATATCTAATTAATGTAAAATATGACTAATATTGCAGAAAGAAACACTTACCTATAAAAGCTTTTAGAAAATATTTTACCTCGCAAACATCCGCGTTATAAAATAAATGATGTGTCTTACCCAGCATGAAGAGCACCTCCCGCCCTCCCTCAATTGCGTGCACCATCCCCGTCACCACCAATCCCAGCACCGCCACTCCCAACACCACCACACTAGGCAAGACACACCACTGACGATAATACGACACGTGTTTCGCCTCTACACGAGGCATTCTCAGGTGATACAGACTCTACGGTGGCCAACCGCGGTTGGCCACCGTAGAGTCTGTATCTCATAACGTCATCTTTATAATGCGGATGATTGCGAGGTAGAATTTTTTTCTAAAAGCTTTTATATAATGGATTTCCGCAAAGTAACGCCTGATTCTATTAATTATAAACACTTACTTACTCTTACACTTTCCTAACAAATTCACTTAGGACATAAAATGTTGGGCTTAAGTAGCAGTATTTGGGACAGGCTAGTAAAAAGCTATGAGCATGTGATGCGCTGCTGTGATGATGATAATTGTGATGACGATAGTTGGATTTATTATAATTTTCTTTATAACAATCATCACCATTATCATTTTTACAGCCCTTCATCAATTCACTGCTTTTATATTAAAAAATTATAGAAATATAGAAGACTAAACAAAAGCTATAAAATGTCTATTGATCAATCATACAAGGTTATTTTGATAGTACAATTTATGTTTCACCTTGCTAAAACATTTACTCAAAATACCTGACTATCTGAAGCGATCAGTCTTGTTAATCAGTATTATATGTATAACAAGCAGGCCAATCAAGTTGTTTCTTCTGCCGACATTTTGATTGCCTAAATTAATCAATTATTACTATTTACTCGTACTCTGTCCTACTCTAGTCTTCGGTATGTAATATAAAGTTCGGAGTAATTATGTATCCCTTATAAGTTTAATGTTTATTTTATTCGTTTACTTTAAGGATCATCATCATCATCATTACAGCCCTTCACAAGTCCACTGCTGAACATAGGCGTCCCCCAAAGAATGCCACAAAGCACGGTCCTGAGCCACCTGCATCCATCGACTTCCTGCATATCTTACCAGGTCGTCACTCCATCTAGTGGGGGGACGCCCTACACTTCGCCTGCCGGTACGAGGGTGCCACTCGAGAACTTTTCTTCCCCATCGGTTGTCGGTTCTTCGAGCTATATGGCCGGCCCATTGCCACTTCAGCTTACTAATCCGTTGGGCTATGTCGGTCACTCTAGTTCTACTGCGGCTATCCTCATTTCTGAGTTTATCACGCAGAGAAACTCCGAGCATAGCCCTCTCCATAGCTCGCTGAGCGACCTTGAGCTTCCTCATCCGGCCAGCAGTGAAGGACCACGTCTCAGTTCCGTATGTCATCACTGGCAACACGCACTGGGTGTACAGTCTCGTTTTCAAGTTTTGAGGTATACCTGACGAGAAGATGTGCCGTAATTTCCCGCACGCTGCCCAACCGAGTTGAATCCGTCGATTGACCTCTCGGTCGAAGTTGGACTTACCTAGTCGGACTATTTGTCCCAGGTAAACATACTCGTCAACAACTTCGAGCTTAGTGTTCCCAACAACTACCGGCATAGGTGTGACATGGACATTAAACATGATCTTTGTTTTGTCCATGTTCATCTTAAGACCTATCCGTTGTGAAACACTATTGAGGTCATTGAGCATAGTGCTTAGGTACTTTAAGGATAGTTAAATTTAATCAAAAGTATCAATATACTAATAATATACTAATGGATGATCACTTCCATAACAGTGAAAATTTTCCAAAATCACGACGCCACCAAGCTACCAAGACACCTGCTAAGGTGGATGCTTTTGCACATAGACAACTTTATTCTTGATTAAACATCTAAATCAAGATGCGTTGTCACCACTGTGGAATGTGTCTTTCGGATAACAACTCTAAGTATAGAAAACTGCGGTTGCAGTAAAATGCTTTGGCAAAGTCCCTTTTAATGAGGCAACATGAGGGAGGCCTATGATCAGCAGTGGACTTTTATAGGCTGTTTTTATATAGGTATTATAATAGGTCGATAGAATAAACCATTTATTCATAATTTTATATTTTCTTTTTATGATATCTAATTAATATAAAATATAACTAATATTACAGAAAGAAACACTTACTCTTACACTTTCCTAACAAATTCACTTTGGACATAACATGTTGGGCTTAAGTAGCAGTATTTGGGACAGGCTAGTAAAAAGCTATGAGCATGTGATGAACTGCTGTGATGATGATAATTGTGATGACGATAGTTGGATTTATTGTAATTTTCTTTATAACAATCATCATCATTATCATTTTTACAGCCCTTCATCAATTCACTGCTTTTATATTAAGAAATTATAGAAATATATAAGACTAAACAAAAGCTATAAATTGTCTCATACAAGGTTATTTTAATAGTACAATTTGTGTTTCACCTTGTTAAAACATTTACTCAAAATACGCGACTATCTGAAGCGATCAGTCTTGTTAATTAGTATTATATGTATAACAAGCAGGCCAATCTAGTTGTTTCTTCTGCCGACATTTTGATTGTCTAAATTAATCAATTATTACTATTTACTCGTACTCTATCCTACTCTAGTGTTCGGTATGTAATATAAAGTGCGGAGTAATTATGTATCCCTTATAAGTTTAATGTTTATTTTGTTCGATTACTTTAAGGGTAGTTAAATTTAATCAAAAGTATCAATATACTAATATTATACTAATGGATAATCACTTCCATAACAGTGAAAATTTTCCAAAATCACGACGCCACCAAGCTACCAAGACACCTGCTAAGGTGGATGCTTTTGCACATAGACACCTTTATTCTTGATTCAACATCTATATTAAGATGCGTTGTCACCACTGTGGAATGTGTCTTTCGGATAACAACTCTTAATATAAAAAACTGCGGTTGCAGTAAAATGCTTTGGCAAAGTCCCTTTTAATGAGGCAATATGAGGGAGGCCTATGATCAGCAGTGGACTTTTATAGGCTGTAATAGATGAATTGAAAGGTGTATTACTCCAATGAATATTGTGAAGTCACCTAAATGCATGTTAATAACTCCTTTTTTGTGCAAATAATTTTAATAATCTCGTTTTTATTTTGGGAAAGGATTTTAATACCAATAATGATAAGCTCGGAAACTAAGCAATTTATACAACAACAAGAGAAAACATAAGGGCAACGTATAAACTTGAGTTCGGAGCACGTTAAAATTAACATCTCTTCAGCATATCAATCAGCCATATAAATCATACTTCTCATGACCTGTCAAATTATTACTTTACTTGAGTCTTTCATAAAAAAAAAGCTAAGCTCTGATGCCTTCAACAATTCTTATATAATTTTTGTTAACAGTTTCACATTACGTAATAAAACATTTTACTGGAGTGACTCACAATTATTTATAGAGTTGTAGCGAAACAATAACTCAACTTGAATGCCTTCATCATTTCTTATTTAATTTTGTTAACAGATTTACATTACGAAATAAAACTACTTGCGAGTACCTTTAAAATAAATTGAACGAAAATTACAACTCCTGGCTTAAACATTTATCTCCAAAACATTTGCGTTCAATTTACAAAACCTTAATAAAAACAATTAAATCGAGAAAGGAGAAGATCGCTTCTACAATATTAAAACGCAATAGGATTAGCGTATTACGAATTTTCCAACGAAGAAATCCTTGAGGACCTAAAGTCCCAAGGTTTCCCAGTTGAAGCCGTGCACAAAATGCACAGTAGAACGGGCCAGAGGTTCTCTCTTGCCCTAGTTATTTTAACCAACGTGCCGGAGGCAAAAGCCATCTTCCGGCAGGTACGCACAGTGTGCGGCCTGTCGAGAGTGAGGGTTGAGCCTCCACATAGGCGCGGGTTCCCGGCGCAGTGCCACCGCTGCCAGCTGTATGGTCATGCGGCGGCCAACTGCTCCGCCCCACCCAGGTGCGTTAAGTGCCTTGAACCCCACAACACTAAAGAGTGTCCTCGGCCCAAAGACGCCGAATCCCCACCCGCGTGTGTCCTGTGTAAACAAACAGGCCACCCGGCTAACTACAGAGGCTGCCCTTGCGCACCTCATCCTCGCCCCAGTAGGCAAGCTCCACCGACGGTCAATGACCGCTCATTCCCGGCTCTTTACCAACGGATGCCCCGTCAGGGCCTTTCTCAGCCCACCCAGGGCTTCTCTCGGCCCTCTCAGGGTCCCCCTAGGCCCCCTCAGGGACCTCTTCGGCCCCCTCCGGGCTTCACTCAGCCTATGCAGCCTCCAGTCTTTCCCTGGGGCCCCAAAAAGGCAGACCCACCGCAGACATCCTCCGCCCCACAACAATCACAACCCTCAATGGCTGATGACCTAAAAACGGTGTATTCCGCTATTAGGAACATCAACGTTGAGGAAATCGCTGTGTTAGCACGCAAATTGCGCGCTGCGAGGTCCCCTCAGGACCGTTTTCTCGCTCTTGCAGAGCATCATAATCTTTTGTGCTCGTTGTAAGTTAAGTTAACTTAATTAACTTAACTCACAATGACAGAGCAGTTTGCTCTACCAAAGTCTCACGGTCGTATCAAACCTAAGGGTTTATCGCTTGTATCGTTTAATATTCGCGGTTTGCGAAATAACCTCCCAGAACTTAAGCTCTTTCTTCGAAGTCGTGAAGCCGATTTCCTCCTCCTACAGGAAACTAACCTCAAAACTAAGGACACTAAAGGCCTTTCTATTAAAGGCTTTTCTCTTCTTCGTAATGACAGGATCGACCGCCAAGGTGGCGGTACGGCCATTTATTACAAGAAGACACTCCATTGCTCTCCCATTTCTACTCCGCAGCTTACCAATATGGAAGCCACGGTATGCAGGTTAGCTATGACTGGACATCAGTCCATTCTCATAGCCTCCTGCTACATCCCCGCGGGAACCCTTCCCCTCAAAAGAGATTTTGAGGCTATTTTATCTTTAGGTAACCCAGTCATTATGTTTGGAGATTTTAACTCCAAGCATACTGAATGGACATGCCGTACTACCACCCGTAGTGGCAAGTTACTGCTCGATATCACGCAGTCTCTTGATATTACCGTCCACAGTCCTCTCGGTGTTACTCACTTTCCCGATAACACCGACTATGCCCCCGATGTACTAGATTTTGCGTTACTCAAAGGAGTTTCTCTCAACCTTAGGGCAATCGAGACACTAGACGATCTAGGATCCGACCACTGACCGGTCTCTCTCATTCTTGGCCATCAGCCACCACTCCCAACACCCTCTACTAAAACCTTCACAAATTGGAAGGGCTTCAAGGAGTCCCTAGCGAAAACTCTGGACTCACAGAACTCTCCCATCTCCCTATCGTCTGACTTAGACAGTCCCGAAAAAATCGACACCGCGGTCGATTCACTCTCCACCCTTATTAAAACCTCCCTTAAGGAGAATGAAAAGGAAGTCCCGGTTGCTAAGAATAGTGGGCTTCCACTACATATTAGCAACCTATTAAAAGCCAAGAAAGCTGCTTTCCGGAGAGCAGCAAAATATCCCACGCCCGAATATAGGCGCACGGCCAATCGTCTTCAACGAGAACTCCGTTTCCGCCTCTCTGAATTTCGAGACCTCGAAAAGAGTAAACTCATGGAGAATATATCTCCCTCTCATACAGCGTACTATCAGATGGCTAGAGCCCTCCGTATAGACGCTATAACCCACACTCCCCCTCTCTCCCGCCCCGACGGTTCGGTTGCCTTCGAGGACGAGGAAAAGGCTGAGTGCTTTGCAGACAGTATTGCCGCTCAATGCTCTCTTAGCTCTCAACCCGTCGACCCTTCACACGTCCAGGCAGTGGAGGATGAGGTCCGCCGCCGGAACTCACCCCCTACGGCCTCCGAACCTATCTCTGTGTCCAATGATGAGATTTCATCCCTCATTAAAGGACTTAAACCTAAAAAGGCTCCGGGCGCGGATGGCATATCCAACCAAGCCCTTAAAAACTTTCCCGAGCAGGTGTTACCCCTTTTATCTATTATCTTCAACGCCTGCTTCAACCTTAGTTACTTTCCCACTACGTGGAAAGAGGCAACTGTGATTGGTATTCCCAAGCCAGGTAAGCCTCTCAACCTCCCCTCCAGTCATCGCCCCATTAGCCTCCTCAAGGCCATGGGCAAGCTCTTTGAAAGAGTCATCCAAAATCGCATGAGGCGCCATCTGTTTCCCACAGACGGTGACCCTCTTATCATTCCCCATCAATTCGGTTTCCGAGCGAAACACTCCTGCCCCCAACAAGTTCACCGTATTGTGGAATATATCCTCAGCGGTTTTTATCCCCGTCGTCATAAGACTATCGCGGTCTTTTTCGACATCGCCAAAGCCTTCGATAGAGTCTGGCATACAGGCCTTATCTACAAACTATACAAAATAGGTCTCCCCGATCGTCTAGTACGTCTCGTGGCCTCTTATCTTAATCATCGTACCTTTCGTTTTAGACACGAAGGCACGCTATCTTCACAGCGCCCCATCAAAGCTGGTGTCCCTCAGGGCTCAGTTCTTGCTCCTCTGCTGTACATACTGTTCACCAACGACATTCCCATTCCGCCGAAAGGTGTTCAGCTCTCCCTCTTCGCAGACGACACTGCTCTCTACTGCAAAGGTATCTCGCTACCTTTCATACGGAACAAGGTCCAAAAGTCAGTTGATGACCTAGGAGCTTGGTTCAAAAAATGGCGCATCGATGTGAACCCGGAGAAGAGCTCCGCCGTTCACTTCGATTATAAACGACGCCGTCTCAAAAACACTCCACCAATACGTATGCTAGGGACCCCTGTCCCCTGGCATACGTCTGCCAAATATTTACGTGTCACTCTAGACACAGGGATAACTTTCAGGCCCCACGTCAAAAGAGTAACCCGTCACGCACGTTTTTACCTGAATAAGCTCAACAGTATGTTGGGCCGACACAGTAAAATGTCCCTCAGAAACAAGCGTACCCTTTATAAGGTCTGTATACGACCAGTCATGTCCTACGCGGGCCCCATTTTCGCCCACTCTAACCCTAAAATTATTAATGAACTCCAAGTAGTCCAAAACCTTTTCTGTCGTCGAGCTGCGAACGCACCTTGGTACGTCCGCAATGCCGACCTTCATCGGGACCTAGAGCTCCCTACAATTCAACAATTCCTTAAAAAACTCTCTGAGAACTTCTTCAAAGCCTCAGAGTCGCATTGCAATCATTTTATTCGTGAGGCTGCTAATTATGCAGCCCCACTCCCCTCCCGCTATAGCGTCCGCAGGCCGAGGAACTCCCTCTCGGACCCGCCTAATAAACTTTCAAACGACCTGAACTGCCTCCTGGCGGCTCAGGCCAACTCTAATTAAGTTATTCATAATTAATTGGCCTTCGTAGGCACTCCCTCAGCGGCTAATAGCCGCCTGCGCCCTCTTTTCCCAAAAGAGGGTCGCTTCCGATACGGCATAAGAAGCTTTAAACAGCTAGTTGCCAGTCCCCAAAGGCGGTTTTAGTGGGTATCACTTAGGTTCCCCAGTAGGTAGTCACAGTGAGTCCCACATAACCACGATAGACCGGCTGTCGTGGTATGCGTAATGCATTTCCGCCTCCCTCCGGGGTAGCCCTTTTCCAATTGCTTCGGGCGCAAAAAAAAAAAAAGCGTATTACGCACCCGTACTTTATACTAACTAAACTCTGACTCAAAAACGAAATGGACATTAGAAACGCGTTTTCAAATATGTTCATATTTTCTATAACAAATTATTTATTTATTATATTATTATTATTTTATTATTTATTAAATTTATTGGAAAGCACTCACATAGCATTACAAATATGCAATCTTGCAAACGTTTTAATATTTCACTAACAATATTTACAATGTTTCTTTCGAGATCAAAATATTCGCAAAATTATTGCTCACGCAATTCATACCTTAATTTCAGATGCATTCGCACATTGGCTGGAACTCAAACAAGCACCGTCATTTGCCGGAAAGTTAATGTTTAATAATATTAATAATATCTTCTCGTCCGACAGATTTTAACCACTCTTGCCGTTTGAAATAATAGTAATAAAAACGTGAACGTACGTATTTAATTTATAAACGTAATTCTTTAATTATTATAAATATTATAAAAGTAATTATTCAACCACTTATAGGTAGGTAGGTTACTTATAGGTGAGTTATCTATCTACCACATTAAAAATAATAAATTATAGTTACTACTTTCCTAGTGGAGTTTTTGGGTCAATAAAAAGAATGATATATTTGTAATTTGTTCTATTTATTGTTTATAAAAACAGTACAGGCAATCATATTATTGACACTTTTATATTTCATTTGATACGAATAATTATTTAAAAAATAAAATTTTACACTTATTATTCTTTACATTAGCCTGGGTTTCAGCACTGGCCGAGCCGCCAGTGCTCACGCACACACGTGCCTCAAACTTGTAGTAGTGTAATTATCATAGCGCGGTTGTATGAAGCTTTGCCTCTGTACGGTACGGTTTACACTTACATAATTGTATTTGTATGAACGAATGTATCAATGATATGTTTAAATTGCTAACGTATTTACGACATTCATGTACCAGTTTAATGTCAGTGTGAAACGTAAAATATAATAATCCATTTCCTTCTTTAGAATTTCCAGCGATAAATAATAGAAATGTTTAAAAACATGTTTGTAGTGCAATGAATTTATGATATTGCAAGTAAATGCGAGTCCATGGTGAAAATCATGGTAAAGAAATAAATTTGTAAAATAGTAAAGCATGAGAATCGCGTTATTGCAATTGTAACATTCCACCCTCTCTGGTGTATATAAATGGCCGTCTATAAAAATATATAATAATATAAATTAATGTGACCAGGCTAATAAATATTGATCTTTCCCAAGGATCTTTCTTATGTTTTAGTTATATGTCTTAGCTCTTAGTTAGGACAAGGTTCCTAACAGACAAAACGTAAATAAGGTTTTACATTGTGTTTTTTTTTAGTAACTTACTTATTTTAATTGTCTCTCGGTAGAATGAATATTCAATAGAGCAAACGAAAGCAGTTGGTAGTGCCTTATATTTACTTTATTCTGAAGAACCCCGTTCTTCGGAATAAAGTAATTTCATAATAAATTTCTTTTGAACGCTTGCACTTGCCCTTGCCTCCATATGGTCGTATTTAAGTGTAGAACAAAAAGCAATGAATGTCAAAAATTCATCCCAGTGGCTACAATTGTATAAACTAAAGTTCCTGAAGGTTCCGCAACATGAGAGTGGCGCTCCTTCAGCGCGTATATCTAAAGTTGTATATCTCGCAGATTTTTGTTTTCTACAACGACGGAGCCGTGTGTTTGGCTTCTGCGTATTGCGACCATGCCAGCTCGCTCATTTGGTACGCTCGATTAAATTGTCATCGCAATATCATAATAACATAGGAATATTCACTGTCGTAAGTCACGTACACGTAGGGTGCATTCCGGCCTATGGCGCTCGGGGGTAACCATATAACCAAAATAATTAAAATTTTGTTAAAAAATTATAAAAATTCATCTGCTGACGTATCTCTCTTTTATTTATAATTTTTATGGATATAACATATTGTGTTTTATTGTTTAATTAGCGATTTGTATGTAAGTACTAGTTATAATGTTTCTTTTTACTTACTTATCTCTTAATAGACTGCAATAATTGACAAAGGATATAAGTATATTCAGCAAGCTTTCGGTAGCAAAACAAAATTGACTTGCTATAGCTATAAAATATACGAACGTTCTATATGAGTAGCAATTTTGTTAGAGTGCTCAACCCAGGGACGTCTGGGTCCGGATAAGACAAGAAACAAATATGCAGTATATTCAGTGTAAAGTATTTATAAGCAACATATAACAAACCAATCAACTAAATAATTGAAATTATAAAACTACATTCATTTTAATACAAAATATGCAAGCAATAAAAAAAAAATTACTAAGACTAAAACTACGCATTTTTAGTAGGTTTTGATAAGTAACAATGAAGTTAAATTCATAGAAACAAAAAATATAAAAAATATCAAAATATAAAATTAACTACTAAGGTTTTGTTAGTAAAATGATATAAAATTGTTATTTCAAAAACACAAATCTTAATGATAAAAAAGATAAAAAGCAAAATGATAACTTTTCTATGTAGTCGGAGATTTGAATCATAAATTAGAATTTGCACTCTGTACAATGTTTCCGTTCTGCCGATAGGCTAAGCCTGTAACTGACGAAGTGATTAAACTCGGCTGTTGTCGAAACTGGTCACATTTAAATGAAAATGCTAGCCTGCACTTTAGGTTTGCACATTTATGCGCATAAGTAGAAGGCATTGGACATGTCTGCTTTGTTTTTAAATTAGCCACTGAAAGAGCCTTAATACTGGCTTCTAGATGACCCATAATATAATAATAATAATAACTGTAATAGTTAGATTAATCCGCTTCATCCGTCGGTTTCTTTCTCTTTCCTCCTAACCCTAGGCCGTTTGGTCTGTTTATGTTTTTATCGATTTTATCCATAAATTATATTCGTGTTATATGTTATTTAATTTGAAGTTTTTATTTTATACAGCCAAACAAAAATATGCAATATAATATTAGAATTTGGAAAATCATCAAGGGAAAACAAGCCCGAGCAGACTAGACCCCGCCAGCAGCATCTGTTCACTCGTATGACGCATATGGTAGCCATCGCCCTCCTCTAATAATTTTCTTGATAAGATTTGTGTATATGATTTAAAGTTATAATGTATTAAAATATTTATAAATATGTATATGTTTTATTATATATAAGTATATTTGTAAATCAAAAACACAATTTTTTTCTGTCTGTCTGTTTGTTCCGGCTAATCGCCTAAACGGCTGGACCAATTTTGACGGGACTTTCACTAGCAGATAGGTAGCTGATGTTATAGCGAGTAACTTAGGCTACATTTACTATACAAATAAATAAAATTGAAGTGTCTGCTTGTAATATCAAAATAACAACTTTTGACTAAGTGCATAAGAAAGTATATATACGATGCTCATAACAACAAAAAAAAAACAATTTTTAAAATATTTGTCTGTTTGTTCCGGCTAATCTACGAAGCAGCTAGACCGATTTTGACGAGATCTTCACTGGCAGATAGCTGATGCTAGAAGGAGTAACTTAGGCTAGAAAAAAAATAGAGTTCGCCGCAAAAAAATTAATGGCATGGAAATAACCCTTTAGCTCAATATAAGGTGAAATTCGATATGAGAGATAGATATTTATACTTTATTTAAAGGATATATTTACGAGGATCTAATTATTTGCCGTCTTATGTATATAAAACTATTAATAAAATTTCTAAAAATCTTAATCACAAACACATAGCGGTGAAAGCACTCACGTTTCCATAAATACGAAATTAAAAAAAAAAAACAAACAAAATTTAACTACGTTTTTAAAGTATTAAAATAATAGAGATAAATTAACCCAGATAAGAAAATAAATTTACGTGTAAGGTTACTTATCAATTATTATTAATTTACGTCTAAGGTTTAACTTATCTACGTTATTTTGGTATAAAGATGCTGTGTGTATGTCTCTCAGCATTTTAACAACAAAGTCGTTAGGGACAACGATGTGCAACGAGACGCAAATTATGCCATGCATCAACTTTCTCGTAACACCAAGAATATTTTATTTTTCAGCAAGTTTTATACTCTTACTCTTTGACAACATTATTAATATAAGCACTTTACTGTCACAAAAATTACGCATCTTAGAGCATTAGCTAGCATATTATAGAAATATTGATGTTACCAACACCTATTCGTTCTTAACATTAACAACATGCATAAACGAAATCGAAAAGTCTATTACTTCAGCGTAACACAGCACGAAAGTTAAACGTTCAGAATCATCATCATCATCATTACAGCCCTTCACAAGTCCACTACTGAACATAGGCCTCCCCCAAAGAATGCCACAGAGCACGGTCCTGAGCCACCTGCATCCATCGACTTCCTGCATATCTTACCAGGACGTCACTCCATCTAGTGGGGGGACGCCCTAAATTTCGCCTGCCGGTACGAGGCTGTAACTCGAGAACATTTCTTCCCCATCGGTTGTCGGTACTTCGAGCTATATGGCCGGCCCATTGCCACTTCAGCTTACTAATCCGTTGAGCTATGTCGGTCACTCTGGTTCTACTGCGGATATCCTCATTTCTGAGTTTATCACGCAGAGAAACTCCGAGCATAGCCCTCTCCATAGCTCGCTGAGTGACCTTGAGCTTCCTCATCCGGCCAGCAGTGAAGGACCACGTCTCAGTTCCGTATGTCATCACTGGCAACACGCAATGGGTGTACAGTCTCGTTTTCAAGTTTTGAGGTATACCTGACGAGAAGATGTGCCGTAATTTCCCGAAGGCTGCCCAACCGAGTTGAATCCGTCGATTGACCTCTCGGTCGAAGTTGGACTTACCTATTCGGACTATTTGTCCCAGGTAAACATACTCGTCAACAACTTCGAGCTTCCCAACAACTACCTAAATAGGTGTGACATGGACATTAAACATGATCTTTGTTTTGTCCATGTTCATCTTTCGACCTATCTGTTGAGAAACACTATTGAGGTCATTGAGCATAGTGCTTAGGTCCTCCAGCGATTCTGCCATAAGGACTATATCGTCGGCAAATCGAAGGTGAGTGATGTACTCGCCATTGATGTTGATACCGTATCCCTTCCAGTCCAGAAGCTTGAAAACATCTTCCAATGCAGCGGTAAAGAGTTTCGGGGATATGACATCACCCTGTCTTACACCTCTCTGCAATTGGATAGGTTTCGTACTCTGGTTCTGTACTCGGATAGCCATCGTAGCCCTACTGTACAAGCACTTCAACACTTCGATATACCGACAGTCAACTTGGCATCGCTGAAGGGACTGCAGAACCGCCCAAATTTCGACGGAATCAAAGGCTTTCTCATAGTCCACATACGCCAGATATAGTGGCAAATTGTACTCCTCGGACTTTTGTACAATTTGCGGAAGGGTATGTAAGTAGTCTATGGTGCTAAAGCCTTTTCGGAAACCGGCTTATTCGGGACGCTGGAAGACGATTCGTAATGACTCTCGAAAACAGCACGTAGACGCGGCTCAGAAGGGAAATCGGTCTGTAGTTCTTCAAGAGAGCGTTGTCGCCTTTCTTGAAGAACAAGACCACCGCACTTCTGCTCCACGTCTCCGGTGTAATGTCACCATGGAGGACGGAATAAAAGAGCTTCTAAAGGACTTCAAGTACCGGTTTTCCACCAGCTTTCAGAAGCTCCGCTGTAATACCATCCTCGCCTGGGGCCTTGCCGTTTTTAAGGTGCTGGAGAGCCATTCTAATCTCGCTCATTCTGACGTCCGAGATATCATAGAATATTGTCGGATAAGACTCGCTCTTGGATCGTTACTCACACTTGCGTGCGGCTCCAACGATGGCGTGTACAGCTGCCCATAGAACCTCTCAATCTCACTCAAATTCTCAGGTGCCCCGGAAACGATGCTGCTACATTCGGTCTTCAGCTTTGACAGTTGGCACTTTCTGGCAGACAGATCTCTGGCAAAGACTTTGGAGCCTTGGTTCCGCTCGATCGCTTCTTCAATACGAGCTGTATTGAAGTTGGGTAAGTCCCGCCGCATACATTTGGAGATCTGTCTGTTCAGTTGCCTGTATGCTGTCAAATCTGTTCCAGAATGTAGCTTTATCTCCCGTCTAACAGCCACGAGATTAAGAGTGTGATCGGAGAGTTTTTGTGTTCTTCTGCGGCGGGTCTTGCAGAACTTAGCTCCGACCGCATGGACAGTTTCCACGTGCTTGTCATTCAAATCGTCCACTTTATTGCAGTCTTTTAGGCACTTAAAACGGTTTTGTAACTCGAGCTGAAAGGTTTCGGGACTTTGGATTAGAGCATGAGGGGGACGGAGCGTTGACTTCATTAGACGAGACCTCTCCAACTTAACGTTTAGGTTCAGTGTGCCTCTAACCATTCGGTGATCGCTGCCGGTTTTCACCCTCGCGATCACTGAGACATCACTGAACAGTTGTCGTCTGGTCGTCATAATGAAGTCAATCTCATTTTTTATCGAACCGCCGGGGTTCGACCAGGTCCACTTCCTGTGGGGCCGCTTCTGGAAGAAAGAGTTCATCATGAAGAGTCCCTCTTTCTCCATGAAGTCGGCCAGCTGCTGGCCCCTTGGGTTCCGTTGCCCTATTCCAAATTTCCCCACTTTCAGCTCACCGTTCTCTCTTGTGCCTAGTTTTGCATTGAAGTCTCCCATTAACACCGTATATCGGGTTTTGGCGGAATGCATGTCTCTAGAGATATTCTCATACATTTCCTCCACCTCCTGATCGGGGTGTGCCGAGGTTGGTGCGTAAACCTGTATGACCTTCAGCGAATACCGTTTGGTGATTCTGAGTATAAGGTACGCAACCCTCGTCGACACACTCTCAGTCTTTACAACGTTGTTAACGAGAGACTTGTGGACGATAAATCCGACACCTCCTTGGAACAGATGGTCGCCCTCCCGGTAATAGAGCAAGTTGCCGGATTCGAGGATTACCGTGTCCTGCCCCTCTGTTCGGACTTCGGATAATCCTATAATATGCCAGCGTAACTTGTCTATCTCTTCTTCCAGTTCCACAATCTCGTTTAGAAATCGTTTAAAAATCGTTCAGAATATTTAAATATATTTTGAGGTCTTATCTAAAACAGTTTAAATCGTCAGTTTACCGTAACGAATTAACTAACATTAACAAAATAACATTACTATACTTTCTAGTTCATACATTGTTGATCACATGTATTCAATTGAAGCTATAGTAATTTAAGAGTAAAATTTTTAATTTTACTAAACATAGTTTCACTGCTTGCTCATGCTTTTTATATTGTATAAAAGCAATCAATTTGGTTACTTCGCCTACGCGGATTCCAGATGTGAAGGATCATACACTTTCCCTGTTGGACCTTCTGCTGACCTCTCATCCGGACGGATATCAGGCGTCGATGCCCATCTCGGCTCTTCGGACCATTTTGTGATCCGGAGTGTGGTGCCACTCACGCTCCCCTCGCAGTTGCGTTCTGCAGGTTGCCGCCGTGTTTGGCATTACAGGTCGACGGATTTGGACGGAATGCGGTATTTCTATGCATCCTACCCATGGGGGCGGGTTTCTTCTCGCCGGATGATCCCTGCGCTGTTGCTGACTCTGTCACTGATGTGGTGCTACAGGGAATGGAACTATTTATTCCATCATCTGTGGTACCCATCGGAGGCAGATCTCAGCCTTGGTTTGGTCGCTCCTGTAAGACTACCATTACGCAGTAAGCAGGAGTGTTATCAAGCCTGGGCTGCGGCTTCGGCGACTCGGGATGTAAACACCAGCACACTTAAAAAGAAGTATAACTTCGCCTCCAGGTCCTTCAAAAGAGTTATTGCCAAGGCAAAGTCAGAGCACATAGGCAGAATTGGCAAGAAACTAGTTCGCCTTCCTTCGGGAACCCGTGCATTCTGGTCTCTCGCCAAGGCTGTCCAAGGGAATTTCTGTAAGCCATCACTACCATCTCTGCACAGGGAGGACGACTCAATGGCCCAAGACGCAAAAGACAAAGCCGACCTTTTAGGCTCCCTTTTTGCGTCCAACTCGACTCTTGATGACGGGTGGAAAACACCGCTGACCATAAAGTTGTTGACGAGTATGTTTACCTGGGACAAACAGTCCGACTAGGTAAGTCCAACTTCGACCGAGAGGTCAATTGAAGGATTCAACTCGGTTGGTCAGCGTTCAGGAAATTATGGCACATGTTCTCGTCAGGTATACCTCAAAACTTGAAAACGAGACTGTACAACCATTGCGTGTTGCCAGTGATGGCCTGTGGTACTGAGACGTGGTCCTTCACTGTTGGCCGGATGAGGAAGCTCAAGGTCGCTCAGCGAGCTATGGAGAGGGCTATGCTCGGATTTTCTCTGCGTGATAAACTTAGAAATGAGGATATTCGCAGTAGAACCAGAGAAACCGACATAGCCCAACGGATTAGTAAGCTGAAGTGGCAATGGGCCGACGATATAGCTCGAAGAACCGATAGCCGGTGGGGAAAAAGGTTCTCGAGTGGCAGCCTCGTACCGGTGGACGAAGTGTAGGGCGTCCCCCCACTAGATGGAGTGACGTCCTGGTAAGATATGCAGGAAGTCGATGGATGCAGGTGGCTCAGGACCGTGCTTTGTGGCATTCCTTGGGGGAGGCCTTTGTTCAGAAGTGGACTTGTGAACGGCTGTAATGATGATGATGATGATCAGAATATTAAATTTAATATTTTGTGGTTGCAATTTATTTTATATAATTAAAGGGAAAACGACCTAATAGTCTACCTGATGATAAGGGGCTACTGCAAACCATATAATACTACAGTGGATACACTTAGTTTGTCAATTAAAATAGGGGTTTAGTTTATCAACGGAAGAAACAACATAAATAAGAGAGACACATGCTTAAGTCTGGTGTAATACGAGTAAGCTTAAGTTTGAGGCACGTCACTAAGATTTTGGAAAGCTTTTATTCATGTAGCCCTAAGTCGAGGCATCGTAGGTTCAAAAGATTTTAATTTGTTGTTATAGGAAACAAATTTTATTTTAGAAACAGCTTGGAAAGGATCGCCTCAATCCCAGGGGTTGTTATCAACCACGTTTTTTATATTATAATAACCCTTTTTATACAGTTATTGTTTAAAAAAATAGTTAAATTTGGTAATAAGGAGACCTTGTATATTTTCTGGCACTTTGTTGTAATAGCGTAGACATTGCCCCAAGAATGAATTACTGACTCTGTGAAGTCGAGAAACTGGTATCACTAGTTTGTGTTTGTTCCTAGTGTTAACAGAGAGTATATCACTTATTTTACTAAAACTACTTATGTTTTATACGTTAAATTTTCGTAAACATGGTCCAAAGTTAATATATTTATTTCTTCAAACTTTTTTTCTAAGAGTCTCACTCGGTTTTAATTTGTAAATAGCTCTAATGTGCCTCTTATGTAAACAAAAATAGTTTCTAAATTACCATTTCCCCATATCAAAATCTCAGAAGAATGCTATGGAAGTAACTTCAGTTACTTATAAACTAATCGAGCTGTCTCGACACTAGTGAGACCTCTTATCCTCTTTACAGCATAAGCTGCAAAACTTAGTCTGCTTGCTAATTGGGATATATGGGGGCCCCACTGAAGCTTTGTGTCGAGAGTGATGCCAAGAAAAAAGTCGAAACGACGGGAATATAAAAATAAGTTAATATACGCGATAAAATCCGTAAAATTAGTTTTATTTAAGAAAAAAGTGCTCAGGTTTTCCCCATTTAAAAACACATTGGTATTCAGATTTCAGATTTTTACATTCGGTGTTGTAAATTTTATACATTTAGTTTTATTTCCGTTTAAACATAGATTATTAACGTTAAGCCGATGCACTAATTTTGATATAGCATTATCACTACATCACATTTAAATGATTGACGTTTAAGTTTGAAAATCAATGAAGTATCATTAGCAAATAACACTATGTCATGATTATACCCGACAAGGGAAGATAAGTCATTAATACAATTTAAAAATAGGAATAGGCCGAGAATTGAGCCATGAGGGACACCCATTAATACACGTGACTCGGAAGAACTTTTACCATTGATAATAACTTTCTGCGTTCTCGTACTTAAATATGAAATAATAAGTTAAAGCGCCGTGTTCTTGACAGCATAATACTGTAGCTTTCTCATAAATGTGAATTGTGAACACAGTCGAAAGCCTTGGAAAGATCACAAAATATACCAAAAGCATCCTCTGAGCTCTCCCATGTACAAAAATATATTTATGATGAGGGATCCTAAAGAATAACAATTTAACCTAAACAATAATTATGTTTTAGGAGATATATATTGGAAAGGGTACTGAGATCATCAACTAGATATAGTGACGACCTGGTAAGGGTTGCAGGAATTCGATGGATGGAAGTGGCACTTTGTAGCATTTCGTGGGAGAGGCCTCAGTTCAGCAATTCAATTTATTTATTTCTTCACAACTTACTGGCTGGTTAACAATAACGATGTCCAAAGTAAGGATCCAGCGTTGTGAGAGACTGGTGCCTTTTATAGGTTTTATATTAAAATCCTGAGTTACAGGTCACCAGGCCCCCTCACGGGTAGGTTACATATAATACAAAGAATAATACAGAGAGGAAAAATAAAAGAGTTATAGAAATCTACATTATAAGGCGAATTGCTAAACTCATTCAATGGTGTGTGCGTGCGTGTGCGCGAGCGCGTGTGTGTGTGTGTGGGTGTGTGCGTGTGTTTGCGTGTGCGTGTGCGTGTGCGTGTGCGTGTGCGTGTGTTTGTGCGTGTGCATGTACGTATGCGTGTGCGTGTGCGTGTGCGTGAGCGTGTGCGTGTGCGTGCGCGCGTGTGTGTGTGTGTGTGTGTGTGTGTGTGTGTGTGTGTGTGTGTAGTGAGCAATAACCTTTTAATCGGCTGTAATAATGATGATGAGATTAAAAAATTTTATATGCGTTTGATATTGCTGTGTTTTGGCAGCGTAAAAGAATCCACCGCCCCATTTAGCCCCGTAAATGTGGCAAAATTCAACTATCGGAAATGTCAGAAATATCATATAGCTTCCGATAGGCGGTATAACGAGGCAGACGAATGCAGTAGCGAAAAAAGGTGCAACACGTCTGGTAGCCTACGCACGTCAATCCGCCTGCAAACTGTGACGATTAATATACAACGAGAGAGGCTCATGTCCAAAGGCGGACTTTACGGGCTTAGAAAGAAGAAACATTAAAGGTGGCTTGTAATGGTTTATTTTCATAATCATTGGGGAAAATGGATTTTAAAGGTTTTTACCCCTTTTTTGTAAGCATCTAAATTTCTTTGAGCCCTTTTTATCCTCCTAATGCTAGTAGACGATGGTATCGTATGTTTGGAAAATGGGCAAATTTATACAGACCGGGAAAATAATGTTCTATATTTTTAACATACAATAGGATATTGCTTATGAGTTGTATTCATATATGTGGTTTCATTTCTGCATTCGACTCGGGAAAATGGTCTCTAGCAATAATGCTGAATACACAATTAGGTATTTCGTAATCGTAACTTGTTTCGACAAAAAACTTAAAAAAAAACTAAGTTATGCTAAGAAGAGGGACAAATTAGTGTAAAACAATCGTAAACGCACAGATATCCTTACTTAGATTAACAAAAGCTAATTTATTTTTACTTTGGAAACACTTATTATAATTGGAGAGAAAGACATACGCAGATAAATAATTCCACTCCTTACTGTAGGTATGCATTTTGGACGACTAAGCAAACCAAACTGTTCGGTTAGAATGTATGTTGACAACAAAAGGGTGGAAACCGATCGAGCGTTTAATGATGGATTTTAGAGGGAGTCATGCTATTTTGGCACACATTCTCCGAAATATATTTTGTATAACACAGAAGGGCTGACCACTTTGCGCCTGTGTTCGAGACTCGTAAGATTTGTTCTAACCATATTTGTGTCACTTATAAGCCTTTTAGCACGCCTTTTCATTGGGTACCATACTGCTAGGTGGCATTTTGAAGCACCAGCTCTTATATGTCAGTAATACTCAACGTACGACCGGGCTTGTGTTTTATATAGTGTGAACAACTGTCACGGCGTTAAGCATCACCGCACCTTTGAACAACATCCAACTTATTTGACACTGCTTTAGCCCTGAACTCAATGAACCGTCCAAAGTTCAGTTTCCTTGAAACCTCAACCCCCAGCCACTAAAGGTGGTCTAGAAATTCAATTGACTCATTTCAGAAAGAAGGAGCCAAGGTAAGCTATCTCTTTTTGGAGGCAAGAGACATGCTTGTGTTTCGTGAGCGTTAAATTTCACGAGATTGACATCGCCCTATTCCTAATACGTAAAGGTTCACACGTTCACACTCTTTTAATTATCAACTACTTTGACGATATTAATAAAATAAGGACTTATAAAGCTTCGAACTGGTGTAAGACTTCAAATTTAATTGTTTTTTTTTTAATGTTATAATCCTTTTCGAAAATTATCTGCTATTTTGGGTAAATAACAATTTTAAACATTAACTAGCAAATGTCTACATTCAATGTTCGATTTATTAGCGGTCAGCATAGGTGTTAGTAGATTCGATAATTAACTAGTGCAAATGCACTAAATGGATTAAGTTCAATTCCAGCGTGCTCTATCAAGCTAGTTGCATAATTCACTGGTAGTAAAATGAATGCGGAAAATCTCTCAAATATTTACCTGTTTCTCTAGTACGATAATCTTTTAGGCTTGATAATATTTTTCAACGTACTATATTATGCTATTGTTTAAATTTGCCATTATATCTTACTGCGTACTGTATTATTTCATCATGATGACAATTTGTCGGGTTTGTGCTTAATGCAAAAAGTTTTTTGAGAGTTCTTATCAAATTTAAGAACTCTAACTACGTAAATATAGCCACTTCATTTGACCGCATACAATTAAAAGCCATCAAAGAACGGTTCGAATCTTTAACGATGAATTCTTTCTAAAGGGTTTGATTAACTGGCCTAGCTAAGGGACATGGCATTCATTTACATTTTGATGCTTGATGACAGAAATGTTCATGGGTGGCAGCGATTACGTAAACACATTCATATTTGCCTGGCTCCTCTTCTGATAAAGCCAACACACGGTAAACACAGCCACCTGTGGCAGAGATGGCAGATTGATTACTAGATATTTCCCGCGACTTCGTCCGCATGGAATTTATTATTTTTGCACGGAACCCTAATTATTTTTCTAAAATAAAAGCAGCCAAAGTTACTCGTCACTTTTGTGAGGGTCACTCGTTACTTTTGCACACATTTATAAGGGTAGACAAAATTGGTAATGAATGTAACACTCAGACAGGTAAATCGTGTAGCGGTGGTTTAAGAATATTTACTACCACATGTCGCATCGTGGGTGTTGCAAGAAGCGACACAGTGAAACTAAAACAAGAAATGGGCAGCACAATCTTATGTAATAAAAAATGCGGTAGTCAACCCGCATGCCAAGCGTGGCAAGACTCCGGGGAGTCTACTAGTCCTAACTAAGGCAAATTAAGGGCCCGCCCTTAATTTGCCTTATTTAGGCTCTCGTCTCAGCGGCTCCTTGCTGCCTGCGCCCCCTTTTCTATAAAGAGGGGAAAGGCCACACAAGCCAATGGCAGTCTCACAGGTGGTGTTTAGTGGGTAGGCACTTAGGTTTCGCAGTGAGTCCCACATAACCATGGCAAAATCCCCCTTATGAGACAATCTATTGGGAGGCCTATGTTTAGCAGTGGACATTTATTGGCTTTATTGGATGAATGAAAGCGACAGGTAAAGGGGGGCAGTGTCAAAGGTGTAAGACTTCTGATATTTTTGATAGGCTGACGACGAAGAAAATGGTCTTCTTATATCACATTATCTTATGATACGCGAGCTCTAGAGCACATTGGGTACAAAATGTTTCCTAGCTAACACGTTGAAAAATGGTCCAACTTGATAGATGGCATAAGGTCGGTAGGAAAATTGGTATCATTATTCATGCACTAAAAGTCAAAAAACCATTTTTGTCAATATAAAAATTAAAAATGCCAGATGGAGTGGAGTAGTGGAGTATAATATTCTCGTAAACACAATAATTAATATGGATTATGCTATTGTCGTTCACTCATATCTATTTTATGCTTTTGTATCTCTAATTATATATTTTATATGTATATCTGTAACATATATCTATTTATATATGTGTAATATATATATATATATATATATATATATATATATATATATATATATATATATACGATATGTAATTGTTATTTGAGTTCATTTTTAATGTTAATTGAGGTATATAAAATCTTTTGTTAATTATATACTTGTGTAGTATTCTTAAATAATATTCTGTTATACTCCTATTGTGTTTAATATATTATTTTCAAACATATTTTGTTATCACAATATGCACTCACATTATGTCTCCACGCTTAGACTTGTTTTTTTTTTGGCATGAAGTCCGTCCTTTGTAACTCTATTCTTAAGGTGTAAACAACAAAATGTAAACAAATAAATAAATAAATCAGAAAATATATATCACAGCCAATCTGGTGTAACTGATGATACTGCTCCCTATTGCCAGTCTATGGAATGAGGGTTCGACATTTTTGAGCAAGTATATTCAGATTATTCGGTTGCCATTTATATGCAGGTTGTGTACCATGAACTGATGAGGTTGGCCCTTGGGGAAGAAGTCGTAACATTTACATAATCTTACACACCAAGCTTTAGCGGTTTCATGAAAAATTCGTTTCAATATTCCTCTTCTATATCAGAAATTTTGTGTCAGTACACTGCTCTAATTTTGTAAAATACTGAGATAACTCGGACGTAGTGATGTCAATAACTTAGACATAAAACATTTTCGCCGCTGTGATACTTTATAATAGAAAATTAGTTTAACACTTTGAAACTGAATAATAACTTTTAGGTACTTCTGCAGTGATGTTAGATTAATTAAAGAAAGTTTGACAACATATATTTTTTAAAATCTGTAACAATTGGAAGATATACTTTCGACTTACGAGGTACTTCAAACAATATATTTTTTATTAGTTAATAATCATGTATATTACAAACTGTTCCATTTATAATAGTAAGGAAGTACTTGGGACCCAATGTACCGAGATCGAGGGTTGTATCGATGTTGCATAATATACTTTATCTCTTCACTGCTGTAAACTAGTAGAGAATGCTACTGGCATTTAATACATAATTGTGTATATGAAATTAAATAAATAAAAGAATAATAATACCAGTCGGTTTGTTTGAATTCAATGTTATAATACAAAATTTCTTTTTAATGATAATATAATAATGGTACACCTAGCACCGTATATTCAAATAGCTTCACCAGACTGTACAACATAAATAAAATATCGAAAGCGAATTACAAGACTGAAATAGCAATGAGCCGACATCAGCTCGTACAACCGAAAATTGATAACGAAGATAGGTTCTCGCATGGCTACCTCTGCAGTGTAGAAAAGCCCCTAGTTATCCCATGAATATATATACTGGTGATTGGATGAAACAATGCCCTTGTTAAATACGCGAAATATAGATACTACAGATGGCACTGGCCCGTGATTTATTGTAATATTTAATGGAAATTTGAGTCTTTTAATAGGAAAAGCACACGTGTTAGAGTCATGCTGCAGCTATATATCCGGTATAGTTGTAGCATGAATGGGTCGGCTCGACCGGGGAAGGACCACGCTCTCACAGAATACCGGCGTAAAATAGCAGCTTAGCGCTGCTGTGTTTCGTATGGTGAGTGTAGAGTACCGGAGACCCTTTTTACTGGAAAGGAGGCATCCCACCTTTATCCTCACGGATACCAACGCATCTGCATTTTGATTCGTAATCGAGGATATACTCGTAATATGTAGATGTCTATGGGCCACAGCAACCACTTACCATCAGGTGGACTGTGTGCTCGTTTGTCACCCTTATCCTATGAAAAAAGTAATTTAATTTAATAAACACTAGTTTACTTCATGAACCAGTTCTCTCTAGGTTCCTTGAATACAATATATTAAATGCAGTTCATCCACAGAAGGGTCATAACTAAATTACGTTATTTCCGTAATATTTTAAGAAATACGGACCCCTCATTTATTTTATGCCATACCTTCCGTGAAAATAATAAATTATGCCTTTAATTATAGCGTCAGTATAAATTACGTTAGCACATAAGAGATATATACCATCTTAGAGTTCTTTATTTATTTTATTATTAACATTACTACTATTAATGAAAGAGCGTGTTTAAATAGGACAAGGAAACTACGGGGCAGCAGCCATCGGCCTTCATGCAGAGGAAGGCACTTTTTTGTATTAACACTTTCCTTTCCTTTTTTTATATAGAACAAGGGTGACAAACGAGCACACAGTCCACCTGTATGCAGATGGATACGGCGGCTTACGGACACCGACATCTATCATCGACTTAAAATCAAAATCTGGATGCGTTGTCTCTACAGAGCTTTAAGATAGAATGCGTAATTACTAGTCAAAAAGGTATACGGTTCTCTACGCTCACATTCACAGAAGCATTAAGCTGCCATTTTATGGTAATTTATATCTGTAGGAGTTTGGTCCTTCCCCAGTCAAGGTAACCCAATTGTGATGAAGAAATAAGTTTCTTATAAATACAGCTGCAAAAAACGGTAACCCTCCTCAATGACTTTCTCTTGCGCTCTTTTTAAAGCCCCGAAAACTTTCAGCTTGAAATACAAATTCGCTTTGACTGCGTCGGGAGGATAACCTATACTTAAAATAATCATTTATTTGATTTTTTTCTCTTCTTGGTAGCACTACGTCATAGGCGTGGAAAAAAATGAAATATTGTTATCTACAGGATACCTCTACCTCTACCTCTTCTTCTTTATTTGCCCCTAATAGTATATATCTTCCTATGTTAGGAGACAGATTTAGGATTGCAGTCCAGAAATCTCGCCTTTTACTATTGACCTATGCTGCTATAGTCAATCTACTTGTTCTATATCTGTACACCATGTGGTTATGCCGTCACTAAACAAAGGTCATGAGTTCTTTTTGGCATTTCCCACAACCTCCTTTTATGACATCCAAGGGACGATATTATAGGATAATGGATACTTTTACGTCAGCGTCACATAGCAAATATACGCATAATATTACATTGAGTATTACAAAGAATATTACAAAGAGACATACTTAAAAACCTTAAAATGAAATTGTACAACCAGTGCGTGTTGCCAGTGATGACTTACGGAACTGAGACGTGGTCTTTCACTGCTGGCCGTATGAGGAAGCTCAAGGTCGCTCAGCGAGCTATGGAGAGGGCTATGCTCGGAGTTTCTCTGCGTGATAAACTTAGGAATGAGGATATCCGCAGTAGAACCAGAATAACCGACATAACCCAACGAATTAGTAAGCTGAAGTGGCAGTGGGCCGGCCATATAGCTCGAAGAACCGACAACCGATGGGGAAGAAAGGTTCTCGAGTGGCAGCCTCGTACCGGTAGGCAAAGTGTAGGGCGTCCCCCCACGAGATGGAGTGACGACCTGGTAAGACATGCAGGAAGTCGATGGATGCAGGTGGCTCAGGACCGTGCTTTATGGCATTCTTTGGGGAGGCCTATGTTCAGCAGTGGACTTGTGAAGGGCTGTAATGTATGTATGTATGTATGTATTATATTTATATTAACTTATAAATGTGAGCCACTTTACAGTATTAATAATCGAAATCAAAAAGTACTTCAGGGTAATTATGACATTAGGACGTCCAATACTGCATTCTTTTGATGTCTATGATCCGCTAAATAAAATAAAATGATGTGTGTTACCTAGTTTGAAGAGCACCTCCCGCCCTCCCTCAATTGCGTGCACTATTCCAAAATATTTTTTTGGCAAATTTAATATAATGGACTTCCGCAAAGTAACGCCTGATTCTATTAATAAGAATAATATAATTTCGTCATAGATTTGTGAATATATATATTATTACACAAGATATTACGTATATAAATAATTCAATATCACATTAGTGAACAAAAATAAATAAATTTACATTTATCTCTTTGCAAATAATTAATAAATATTTCTAGACGCAACCCAAATATTAATTTTATGACTATGTCTACTATTACACTTTCCCCACTTTTTGGGGAAAATGTAATTTACTTGCAAACATTACTTATTTGCTTGTGTGCGTTTTCGGATTGTGCGGATTCATTATGTTGTTGCTACAATTTTGAACATAATTTCGAATGACACTATCGCTATAAGTCTAATTACTCTATGGTTTATTTCATCATCAAATTAAATATTAATTCCAGCACGTTTACTTAGAGAATAATGTAAACGAAAGGCCACTGTAATCAAACATTGATTAAAATTGGTTGAAAATCCGTGAAATAATGTGATCGAATAAGCCCGTGGATTTATATAATTCGCAGACTTATTTTGATCATTTCGATGAAACTCGATTTACAGAATATATTAAATACATAGCTTAATTTTATAACATTCGAGTAACAAACGTGCCAAACATCTACTTAATAGTGAGGGGGCTATGTATTTATAAATTCGATATTGTATTCCCTGTACCAAAATAATAAAATCGTCGATTTAATGCCTTGAGGCATTCTGTACCAACCAACTCATTAAGTGGTGAGAATTTGACGTATGTGTAGCAATATAGAATAAACACATTATGAAAATGATATTTGAATACAATTACACAAAATATTGATGATTATTTTTTATGATGCTTTGTAGCTTTTACGGACTTCCAGCCTGTTCTCCCAACAACTACCGTCGTAGGTGTGACATGGACGTTACACATATAGATCATATTTTTGTCCATGTTCATCTTAAGACCTATCAGTTGGAAAGCACTATTGAGGTAGTTTAGCATAGAGCTTAGGTCCTTCCATAAAGACTATATCGTCGGTAAATCGAAGACTGATGTTAATACCGTATCCTTTCCAGTCTAGTAGCTTGAAAACGTCTTCCAATGCAGCGGTGAAGTTTATCGGGTATTTAACCCTGTCTTAAAACTTTTAACAGTTGGATGGGTTTCGTATTCTGGTTCTGTACTCAGACAGCGATCGTAGCCCTACTGTACAAACACTTCAGTACTTCGATGTACCGACAGTCATCGCTGAAGGGACTGCAACACCGCCCAAATTTCGACGGAATCAACGGCTTTCCCATAGTCCACATACGCAAGGCAAAGTGGAAGATTGTACTCTTCGGCATTCTGTACAACTTGCCGAAGTATATGTATGTGATCTATGGTACTAAAGCCTTTTCGGAAACCGGATTTTTCAGGAGGTTGGAAGTCGTCGAGTTGGGTGATTCGTAATGACTCTCGAAAACAGCACGTACACGCGGCTCAGAAGGAAAATCAGCCTGTAGTTCGAGAGAGCGTCTTTCTTGAAGAACAAAAACACCGCACTTCTGCTCCACGCGTTCGGAGTAGTACCACCATGGAGGACGGAATTAAAGAGCTTCTGAAGTACTTCAAGTATCGGATTTCCACCCGCTTTTCGAAGCTCCGTTGTTTCATCATTTCATCCTCGCCCGGGGCTTTGCCGTTTTAATTTTGCAATAAGACAAAATGTATTAAATTTACAATACCTAATGTAAAACATTCGAAAACGATCGATTGCTCTCGTAAGGTTCGCGTGTCGTTTCTGAGAGACATTCGGTAGCTAATTGAGCAAAAAATACAACCCTAAGACACTACGACTTCTATCTCACAATAGATAATAAATTTCGACTTAGCAACCTTCAAAACAAGGTAAAACAGCGTTTTTAACAGCCAACTTTAGGCATTACAAATGGGACAACTTGCTGGAGGAAATCAAGCCATCGCACACCGCTTTTATACGTGGTAGAGACCCCTATTACTGGAAATGAGGCATTTCATCTTAGTCCTGAGGGGTGACAACGCATCTGCATTTTGATTCTTAATTGAAGATAAATGTAGATGTCTATGACCCACAGTATCCACATACCATCAGGCGGAATGTGCGCTAGTTTGTCACCCTATGCTATAAAAAAAAAATCCCGGACGCCAGTCTGAGCGAGATTAGAATAGCTCTCCAGCACCTTATAAACGGCAAGGCACTAGGTAAGGATGGCATTACAGCGGAGCTTCTGAAAGCGGGTGGAAAACCGGTACTTAAAGTCCTTCAGAAGCTGTTTAATTCCGTCCTCCATGGTGGCACTACTCCGTAGGCGTGGAGCAGAAGTGCGGTGGTCTTGTTCTTCAAGAAAGGCGATATCGCTCTCTTGAAGAACTACAGATCGATTGCCATTCTGAGCCGCGACTACGTGCTGTCTTCGAGAGTCATTACGAATCGTCTCGCACGCAGACTCGACGACTTCCAGTCTTGCAAACAAGCCGATTTCTGAAAAGATTTTATACGGTATTAACATCAATGGCGAGTACATCACTCACCTTCGATTTACCGACGATATAGTCCTCATGGCAGAATCGCTGGAGGACCTAAGCTCTATGCTCAATGACCTCAATAGTGTCTACCAACGTTAGGTCTTAAGATTAACATGGACAAAACAAAGATGCTTAATGCTCATGTCACACCTATGCCGGTAGTTGTTGGGAGCACTAAGCTCGAAGTTGTTGACGAGTATGTTTATCTGGGATAAATATTCCGACTAGGTTAGTCCAACTTTGACCGAGAGGTCCATCGACGGATTCAACTCGGTTGGGTAGCGTTCGGGAAATTACGGCACATCTTCTCGTCAGGTATACCTCAAAACTTGAAAACTAGACTGTACAACGAGTGCGTGTTGCCAGAGTTGAAATATGGAACTGAGACGTGGTCCTTCACTGCTGGCCGTATGAGGAAGCTCAAGGTCGCTCAGCGAGCTATGGAGAGGGCTATGCTCGGAGTTTCTCTGCGTGATAAACCTAGAAATGAGGATATTCGTAGTAGAACCAGAGTGACAGACATAGCCCAACGGATTAGTAAGCTGAAGTGGCAATGAGCCGGCCATGTAGCTCGAGAAACCGACAACCGATGGGGAAGAAAGGTTCTCGAGTGGCAGCCTCATACCGGCAGGCGAAGTGTAGGGCGTCCCCCCACTAGGTGGAGTGACGACCTGGTAAATCATGCAGGAAGTTGATGGATGCAAGTGGCCCAGAACCGTGCTTTGTGGCATTCCTTGGTTACTTATGAGGAGCTGTGATGATAATGATGATGTAAGAACATCATTAGCATCACAGAAACTAGAGATCACTAGAGTAAACATATATTACGCGAGCAATGTCGATTAGATTTTCACTGGTACGCGATCGGTAGTGAAGTCAAATATAGTGAGATCTCCTGCGTGCTTGAGGTTTAAAACTATTCGAGGACTTAAGACCACGTGGACATGTTGCCGCTTTACCCTTTCTGAAATGAGAGGAGGCTTCTATCCAGCTGTGGGCTGTATTTATTATATTGTACACAGTAACAGTACATTACAGTAAATGTAAAGTTATATAAATATTTATTAATATATGTATATATAACTTTATTTTACTATTTTGCCTTATCAATTTATAGTCACTAACAAGTATGAACAAAGTATAAGAAGTGTATAATATTTTATTTCAAAATAAAGCATAATATTATTAATAAATGCCTTTGTGTTGTAGCAGGACTCATATCAGCTTACTAATTTAATAATAATGTTTTGTCTAAGTTTGTTTTATATTTTTAATAGCAGAGCTTTGAGCTCGGAATAATTATGAAACAAAGCACTTAGCTTTTAAAATTACTTATTCTATTTAATGTTTCTATCACAATTTTACAGCTATAACGTTATTTGAATAACTAATTGTCGAGTCTAAATGGGAGTTAAGTTTTCAGGGTTGGCAGTCTTGTGATTATGGAATGATGCATTACTTTGCGGATGTCTATTATATTAAAGATGTGAAAATTAATAAGTTAAGATCCGCGTTAAAAATACATTAGTGTCATACATAGATAGAAGAGTACCCTCATTTGTATGTTATTTTATTTTTTAATTCAGATCATAGATATTTATTTTTGCAGCTTTAGTAGTAACGAGTTTTCGAAGTAGTTAGCGAAGTTTAATCAGTAGAAGTGCCATGCCAAGAAATAAATTTAAGCTCCATCTGCCTCTATGCAAGCTTGACATATATAAAAGAAATGTATTTATAAATGCTATTAGAGTTTACAATAAATTGCCTAACACTTTTAAAGACCTCACTTTCGTAATTTTTAAAAGGTAACTCACAGAATGGCTGGCAACAAAATGTTTTTATAGCTTAGACCAATATATGAATTATAAAGAAATGTAAAATAATGGTGAAATATAGAAAAATTTGTTAATTTTTTTTACATTTAATTTTTTTTTATTTTTTTTTTTTTTAGATACTATACATTTATATATAATCAATTACCTAATTAATTCAATTTTTGACATATATTTATTGTAACTTAAAAACTTGACGCTAAAATATTTTTAAACAACTACATAATTATTTTTCCTAAATATTTTATCTCGTTAAAATGTACTCGTAATAATAAAATTTTTTGTATATTGTAGATATTGCACACCATTATCATGGTAGAATGTAAGGTCTCATTAATAAATAACAACATCATACTTAATATTATGTACTACATTCTGGCAATAAATAAATTTGAATTTGAATTCGAGTATCTATAGTTTATTGTTCTAGCACGAATGGGTTGGCTCGACCGGGGAAGGACTACTCTCTCACAGAATACCCGTGTCAAATAGCATCTTTATGCTGCTGTTTTCCGTATGGAGAGTGTTTGTGTTGACATTCGGAGACTATTTCACTGTGTGGTCGTTTTCCCCCTAATCCAATAAACTATGTCTTTTTTTAGAAGAGGAGGCAAACGAGCATACGTCTAACATCAGAGGAATCGCAGGTGCGTTAATGGCCTTTTAGGTTACGTTGTGACAGTCACGGGTATGTTAGCGCAAGGGAAGTGCCTCTGTTTTTGGGTGGACGTTGTTGAACTAGTAATATTTTGTATGTATTTAATTCCTTTTAAGTACTTCCAATTTTTTGACGCTACTTGTATGAGGGCGAAAATTTCGGGAATCAAGGAAGTGACACAACATTACTATTTAAAAATGTATTTATTGCTTTTCGAAATATTCTCCGCGAAATTTGTCACATTTTTCCATACGATGGAACCAATCATTGAAGTAACCATTCCATTCGGAAGTTGGGGTCTCCAAAATGGCCGTTTTGTAGGCGTCCACGGCTTCTTCAGGTGATGAAAATCACTGTCCACGCAATTTATTCTTTATTTTAGGGAAAGTATAGAAATCATTAGGGCTTAGGTCGGGGCTTTACGGCGGATGGTCTACTAATTCTATGTTTTCTTGCTCTAAAAACTTTTTTTTTCTGTGTGCGGTGTGAGAACTCGCATTGTCGTGATGGAGGATGATGCGGCGGTTGCAGTCCTCTTTACGGAGTTCAGAAACGACCTGTGGCAAACAAATGCTAGCATACCATTCTGCATTAACCGTTCCTTGTCCCTCAAGAGGAATAGTCGTAACATGGCCGGTTTTGGAGACAAACGTGGCCACCATTTTTTTTGCAACACTCCGTGAACGAACAATTTTTGTTGGCTTTAACTCATTTTCGAACACCCAAACTTGTGACTGGTTTTTTGTTTTGGGTTCGTACGCATATATCCAGGATTCGTGACCTGATACGATGTTGTATACAGCATTTGAGGATCCTGCGTGGAATCTTTCGAGAGTTCTGACGCACCAAGTAACGCGAGCCGCTTTTTGCTCTTCACAGAGCGAATGCGGTATCCATCGGGAAAACAACTTTTTTACACCTAATTGCTCATGCAAGATTATTTGTATTTGACTCATGGCATGTATGTCACATGTCGATCTTCCTCAATCAGCTTACGCACAGCATCTACGTTTTCTTGGGTGACTGCAGTTTTTGGACGACCTTGACGGGGATCATCACTGAGCTTGACACGTCCACATTGAAATTTAGCAAACCAGCTATAAATTGTGTTCATTGAGCTTCATCACCAAATGCAGAAATCATCCGGTCAACACGTTGTTTTTGTGTTAAACCACTTCGAAAGTCATAATAAATCATCGCTCTAGAATTTTTTCGAGTCAATTCCATTTTCTCAACGACTAAACAAGTTTGACAAAACCTTGTGACAAGACCGAGAATCTTTTTTTTAAATAAATAAATGGTATTCGATTTTTAAAACCAAGGTCTTTTCAATTAAAAAGATTTTAATATGACAGGAACAGTGGAAATATTCCATTCCCGATACTTTTAGTGCAGCCTCTGTATTGCCGTAGTCGGGTATATTCGATTGACATTTTAACAAATTGTAAAATGCTTATAATATTATCCATGCCCACAAAAATGTCTACAGTTTATATATAGTTTTTTTTATTGCTTATTTATTTTTGTTTATACATATATAGTTAATAATTTTATTTTATTTTATTTCAATAATTCCATTTTTATTCATTCAATAATAAAAAACATGATTTTAATAATTTTTGTAAATTAAACTTAAACTTAGGGTTACAATGGGTGGACTTACTGCCCTTTACATTCTCTACCAGTTAACCCCGGGAGAAGTAGACATATTACAATTAGCAGATATAAAAAAAAACTCATATATAATTAAGACATGTTATAAAGTATGACATGACATATCTAACGTACAATATTTTATGTGTGTGGCGTATGACACGCGGGTCGTGTCTTTTGTTAAAATCGTTATAACTCGCTCAAATTGCGTTTTTGGAAGTTTTATGCAGAACAAAACATTCATTATTTTGCAAGTAGTTCATGCCTACAGCTTCGTTTCTGGATATTTTGAGAATTTGAAATTTTTAAGAGTTGACAACTTTTTTTTAACTTGTACATGGTACTAATTTTACTGTGTGGGATTTTTTAAATCATGTTGTGGAATAATATTCTAATAACCTTGATCAAATTTATATGAGACCGCGTGAGAAGCACCAGCTTTCAAATAAAAAAAGAATCATCGAAATCCGTTCACGTAGAACAAAGTTATGAGGTATAAGATACACATGAAAAAACATACAGCGAATTTGAGTACCTCCTTCTTTTTGAAGTCTAAAAAAAAACAGCTTTACTTAAAATCATATATTATCACCTCAAACGTTACATAATTTGACATCGACTTTATGAGCAAGCAATAATTGAGTTAGAGTTGAGAGCCTTAAATTCTCGTTCATGTGTTGCAATCCTACTTGATCGTAGTTAGTGGTTATATAACAATAGACTGTATTGCAACGCTGTACTTGGTTGAAGATGTAGCCGCAGTGAATATAGTGTGTGCATAAAAATTGTTGGTCTGTCATGCTCCACAGCCTATGATTTTTTTAAAAATAAAATTGTAGTGACGACCAAACTTACACTTACAGTCTTTTTGACGGTAATTGGCTTCTATAGCATAGGCTGCAATCTACGTTAATCAAAGAAGGCTACGGACGCATGTCATCCCTGATGACGAAAATAGAATTTCTCACAGGCTGCAATTGAGCTGGTTGTCTTCTCCCTTCTGAGCAGAACATAGTAGTGCAGGTATACTGTTAAGAAATATGTAAGAGTGTGGTACCTTTTCTTTACATGGGGGAATGCCTACGTAATGTAATGCCTAACACCTCGCTGGGGCAAAGACGGGTTATGTCAAACTCGCACCGATTATAACCCCATGGTATTTCACCCTCGTCGCATATTGGCAAGGCCACGGAAACGCTTTCGCACACATCCGCGACCCTACCGGCGGCTCCCACTTCTCCTTCAGGTAAGGCGCACCAGGAACCCAAGGTGCGCCTTTCTCTACGGCCTTTTACTCCACCTGTTTAACAGACCCCCCGAATTCAATACGCAGAGACTACACGGGGTCAGCAAAAAAAACGAGTAGTCGGAAGCAATAGCTTCCCTGACCCTAGCGGGGTATCTAGTGTGTGGCTCCGCTGTCAAAAAAGTTTCGGCCGTGGAGGATAAGTAGAGCGGTGCCTCACAATACCGACACTCCTCTCCCTCCGTAGCCCCTCCACTACCGCATTAACGGTGCGGCTCCGCCAGAGTTGCGGCGGATAGGGTGAATGGCACATCGCCATACTAACACTCGTCTTCCCTCGCAACTCCATCTCGGTTGTGACGGGAAGGGGGAGACCTCTCCCGCCACAGTCCACCAACGCGCTTTCGGTGTGGGCAAGGCAAGCCCACTCGGAGCGGCAACCACGGGCCAGCCCTAGAACTCTGATCAAACAAGTGGGTTCGTATATCAACTTTGGTATGCGAACACAGAATTTCTAGGCACAGGACCCTTGAGACTACGCAGTGCTGTTACAAAATAATTTAATAATGGCATTATAAATAATTATAAAATCCTATAAGTTACTGTCGTGTATATGAATGCTGAAAATGTATTTTCTATGTATATTATGTAGGTGTAATTCCTAATGCAGAAATATTATAAAATGTTGCGTGAGTTGTAATGGAATGATTCGTGTGTGGAGGATTAAAATAATAATATTGTCAGAAACTATTCCAATTCTGACGTTAGAAATTATTCCAGACGTACCTATTTAAATAAAAGGACACTACTCCGTAACAAACCCTGCTTACTATCAGGAGCCCAATCACATGACAATACCAAAGTATGCAAACCAAAAGCATCACTGTGCGATACTTTATACTGCTAAAATAAATGGGAGTACTATGTACATATTTAAAACTCTTTGGTAATTAAAAATTATTATGACATAACAAATTGTGAATAAGCTGTAATTTTTGGTAGTGTAGAATTATTATCATGTGTACGTAAGATTTGTTTTATTATATTTTATACGCTCTGTTATGCGCATAAGTTTTTGTGTACTATGTCTGTTTGGGAAAATTTTAGTAATTGACTTCAAACTAATTTCCCGATGAGTTAAAATTACGATCTTAGCTCAAAATCGGATGACAATGTAATAATACGAAAAAAAAAAACAAAAGGAAGAAGAGGAAGTTTTATACATTTTAGTCTGTTTTAAAAACGCGGTATATTAAAAAAAAGTTTACTGATTGACTTGTATTATATTGTAGCGCCACGCTTCAGCTATGCTAGCTCTACATAACTGCAACACGAATAGTTGGGCTCGATCAGGGTAGGATTACGCTCTCTTAGAATCCCATCGTAAGGTACTTATCCCACCGCCGGACGAGGAAGCGGCTAGGTATCGATTATTTTCTCGCTCATGACTCGAGACATGGGTCTCAGCCATTGTAGGGATTTGCCTTAATCATCGCATTTAGCTGGCGAAATTACTACATTACAAACAGTTGCCGTTCTGGGTATTTTAAAACTTAGTTTCATATAGTAAAATTCAATTGTACTTTGCGTGACTTTGCAGCCTTAAACATTTCTTACTACGAAACAATATCGTACTTTATCATCATCATTACAACCCTTCACAAGTCTATTGCTGAACTAGTCCTCCCCAATGGAATTCCACAAAACACGGTCCTGAACCACCTACATCCATCGACTTCATGCATGTCTTACCAGGCTGTTACTCCATCTAGTGGTCTCCGTCTTCAGAAGCTCCTTTGTGATTCCGTCTTTAAGGTGCTCGGGAGCTATTCTAATCTCGCTCAGACTTACGTCCGGGATATCATCGGAATAGTGTCGGATTTAATTGATTTTGGATCGTTACTCACATTTGCGTATGTCTCCGAAGACGATGTCTACAGGTGCCCGTACCATCTCTCAATCTCACTGAAAATCTCAGGTGTCCCGAAAACGATGCTAACACATTCAGATCTTCAGCTTTTGAAGTTGTGCACACTCTGAAGCATGCATTTAGAAAATTGTCTGTTTAGTTGCCTGTATGCTGTAATATCTGCTAAAGACTGCAGTTTCATTAACCGTCTAACAGCCATGAGATTAAGAGTAAGATTCGAGAGTTTTGGGTTCTTATGCGATAGGTCTTGCAGAACTTTGCTCCGGCCGCATAGACAGTTTCCACGAGCTTTGTATTAATATCGTCCATTGTATTGCAGTTTACTGGGCACTGAAACGATTTCGTAATTCGTAACGAGCTGATAGTTTTAGGGGCTTTGGATTAGGTAACGAGTGGATTTATTTTTTTAGATTTGGATTAGGTTCAGTGTGCCTTTCACTATTCAATGATCGCTACCAATTTTCACCCTCTTGATCATGCGGCTTAACCAGGTCCACTTTGTGGGACTGCTTCTTGTAGAAAGAGTTCATCATAAAGAGTTCCTCTGTCTCCATGAAGTCAGCCAGCTGCTGGTCCTTTGTGTTCCGTTGCCCTATTCCGAATTTCCCTACCTTCAGCTCACCGTTCTCTCTTGTGCCTAGTTTTGGGTTGAAGTCTCCCAATAACACCGTATAGTAGGTTTTGAAGGCATGTATGGCTCTAGAGATATCTTCATACATTTTCTCCACCTTCTCAAGGGGATGTGCCGAGGTTGATGAGTAAACCTGTTTGACCTTCAGCGAATCTTATCAATGTTGTTAACGATAGACTTGTGAACGATAAATCCGACACCTCCTTGGGAGAAACCCTCTCGGTGATAGAGCAGGTTGCCGGATTCAATAGCGGGGCTGCCAGGGACTGGGGGCCGTCTCTTTGTAACTCTCGCCATGGGGGGTATATTGTCAAAGTTGCCACGTTTGGCGAGCGAGTTGGCAAGCGCAGTTTTTTTTTGCTATTTTGCTGTTATAAGAAAGGCTTTTATGCCCAACTTCTGTCTCAGTTTCCCTATGTCGCCTCTTACGATATCCATGGGCAGATATGAGGTAGTGGATATTCTTTCACCGCCACTATAAAGACTTAGAAGGGGCTTTATTGATAACGAGCATATTTAGTGAGTTTGCGGTTTGACTGCTATAAGAACTAAAAATGGGCCCAAATAAGATGATGGTTACTGAAGGACTTATTTTACAATCAGACTTATGGGGAGTGGTATTCAAATAAGGTTTAAAAACTTTTCAATTTTGAAAATAATAAAATCTATATGAAATCATTCACATGGCAAGTCCGTACAAAGATGGTCATAGTTGACTATGTATCTTCATAATTCCGGCAGTGCAACCCTAAGATATATATGACTGTAATGAACCCTTCTGTTCGTAGTTGAACAACAAGGAACCCTTACAGTTTCACAACTGTAAGGGTTCCTTGTTGTTCAACTACGAAACCCTAAAAAGCTGAATCGAGGAGGAAACATGAAGTCTATGAAGATATTCCGATGAGAAAATAGAACAAAACAACAAATTACACAGCACCAATAATCTAAGTTTAAATATAAAAAAGAACAACATTATTTTTTAACTATTCTAAGTCAGTGCTTGACCACTATCCTACCTGATGATAAGTGATGCAGTTCAACATGGTAAAGTGCACTTACTTAACAAAAACCTGTTTACTCTTGCTTTGAAAACACTCACATTGTAAACGGATAGAAAAACAGATGTTGGCAACTTATTCCACTTCTTTGCTTTACGTATGACGAATGATGAAGCAAACCGTTTGTAAGTCGACGATAGGGTATTTTACACCATGTAAAAAAAATTAAAGAAAATATATTTATGATAGATTTTGTAAAAAGTAAACGAGAAATATTGATTTCTATTTATATAAATGCATTATAAATTTTATATTCCAATTTAAATAATATTTTTTTACCTGTGCCTCAAATCTGCAAAACGATGTCCGCCATATTAGATAGCTTTGTGACGTCACTAGGTCAAAGAACTAGGTTATGTGCTGTGTACTAACTAGCTCATTTCGAAATTTTTGAAATTTTCATTACGATTCTTGACTTTTATTTCAAATTTTATTGAAAAGGCATCATGGAAGACGGATTCGTAAAAGCGAGTTTATTACTTCGCTTTTAGCACTAATGTTATAGATATTATATATATTTATATAAGCTTAGGTGAGAAAAATTTTTGTTATATTTTTTTGTACAAACCCTCAGACGAAATAAAAAGTCACTTTTTTATTTGGTCTGAGTACAAACCATGTCTTTATTCCCATATAATAGTAGAAAACAGGAATTAAGTAAAACACTGCACTGCATTTTGTTTTGTTTAATCTATAGTTAAATATAAGTCATACTTACATCAAAGTGATCTTCACAGAAGTATAGTTTACATTTTGTAGACAATGCCCTCGGGTCTCTTCTTGTCAGTTTTAACCAAGCATTTTTCATATTTAAATCAGTTCGCACTTTAATCCATAACTTCCCCTGCGTTTTTATGCTCGTATTTTTGCATTCAGGCACAACATAACAAGGATATAGATGATATCTCATTATTAAACATTCAAAAGTATCTTACTCCTTTGCAAAATTGTCAAAATTCTAGGACAGTGACGTCACGAGTTGAACAGTATGGCAGCTAGCGTTTTCACGCGAAAATTTAAAACGGTCGATTAAAAGTGATTTTTATGTCACTATTCGGTTTTAAAAAAATTATATAAAAATTATCGTGGTTTATTATCACTCTAGGATTTATTTAAAACACTTTTTGAAAATGGGTGTAATACCCTATTTAAGAGTGGAGACTGGCCGAGCGTCTGATTGTCCGATGGTGAAAGGGACAGGGAGGAATTAAGTAATGCAATACCTGTGCACACTCACCGGTATGCATCTCGTAGAAAACCGAAAGGCTGGCTAGCTATACTCGTACAGGTACAGCTTATGGCAGCAATACTCCATGTACGACCGGACTTGAATGACCCGGAAAGGCAATGATTAGCAAAGAATTTTTTAAAGGCCGACGAAGAAAATGTAAAGTGTTATGTACCCCGTTTTTAAACCGGCTTCTTCATTTATTATAAATTTTAAAATATTTTGTTCACTGCCAATAGTACAAAATGGCTATGTATATAAAGAATAATTATAATTATAATATAAAAATACATGATTTTTTTATATTTAGCTGATTATAATTTAAACATATAATTAGCTATTATAATCTAAGCTAATATAAACATATAATTAGCTAATGAGCTAAATATAATATAATATTTTTTTGTTTAACATACATAGCTTGATTGTTTGACAGCCCGGGTTCAAATCCTACACGGAGCTATTTATATTATATGGGCTACAAATAATTGTTCTGGATCTGGAAGTGTGTCCTTGTGCAATTTATGTGTGTAGACCGCCTCCAAGATACTTACTTGATTCTTAGTATATATATATATAGTTAAACGTCTCCAAAAATAATTGAATAGATAGCCAGGTATGCAATTCACTACTTTTAAAATATTGAAATAGTTATTTACTTACCTGCAGCGCTAAAAAAATAGTGACTTGTGACGATTCAACTGGGAATACAGCGTTCGACAATATGTACAATTTTATCTATTTCCATTCGTGTTCGCAATCAACTGGTTTTTTAGTGTTGTATTCTTAAACGGAAGGCAAAAGGAATTTGTAAAACTTTAAAATTCTGCATAATTACATGTTTTGAATAATAATAGTCTCAATAATATGTTTTTTTTTTTATTTGAAAGCTACACAATAAATAAAATTAATTCAACGGAGTAAAACTTCGCAGAATTAATTTTATTTATTGTTTAAGTTGTTAAGTATCTAACGTTCAAGTAAATATCTGACATCTGCTTTCGTATTATTATAGTGTCTATATTCATGCAAAGGATAATAGAAAGTTTTGCAGAGATTTTCCTTCAAGGGAAGTGCCTACTCCTTACCAAAAGGCCGGCAACACAGCTTAGTGTTACGGATGTTGTCACTTACCATCAGATGAGCCGCATGCTTGTTTACCTCCTCTTCTATAAAAACTGGTATGTTTGTGGTGGTGTTTGGGCTTAATTTTAGTAATCAGAATTTTGCTTAAAAAATTAATTTTAATTTCCATGGTTCTGCTAATTATCTATAGTCCACATCACCAGTTAGTAAAATTTAGCTTTAGTGGTCTTTGAATACATTTTGTCCAAATTCGTTCTTCGCTGGCACTGATGAAATTGTTAATTGAAATTTCGAAAGTGCCTTCCTTGTATAGTGAGGAAACCGGCACTTCTAAGAGATTAAAACTGTTTTGAGGACATGGTGAAGTCTGCCACTACAATTGAAGCAGTAAGGAGACTCTTGATTACTCTAAAACCTTCAGTCGAAAGCGAAGAAAGTTAGTGCTCGTCGGTGGAACACAGGTATTCTATTACTTTACTTTTTTACTTAAGGTGTTTGGTTACCAGCAGTGTCACCGTATGCTAGTTGGTTTAGAATGCGAATAAAATTGCATATTATTCTTTCGTACACCCTTATTTTATAATCTTGTTTTGATCGTCACGCTTTCAGACACTTAGGCAACTGTTATAAAAAAAAGAAAGTATCAATTTTTTTTATGTATTTATGTATTGAAGTCCATTTGAGAGCCATTCAGAATTTTAATTCGATAAAATAATTTGAAAATCTGATAGTCTATTAGTGATTGAATTATAAACTTGATAGACAGTTGAAATTTGAATACTCTTAATCAACTTATTTTAATCAAAGCAATAGACTGAAATCTCAAGAGAACATTGTTCGTAGTAAATTCTTGATTACATTGACTTCGTAAATAGGCTGGCGATTTATCTTTACCTTTATTTTGGCACAAACAGTCATAACATAAACAAAGTCTCTCCAAACAATACATATTTATCATACAGGTTATTATTTCGATTTCGACTCTTGTACAAATTTTACATTCTTTTTCATTTTACAGTAGATCTGGCTAAGAATTAATATTCAAAAGTAGAAGGCAACCCTGGTTAACTATTACATAAGGATGTCAAGCAGCACAGCCGCCGTCGTGTCCAAGGGTGCTGTAAAGCATATTAAATATATAAAATAAGTAAAACTTAAATTAAACGCTTATAAATTCGAAAAATTTGTTTTATCAAATGTTTAGTATTCTTTTGGCACGGTGCCACGGAGACGTGTCGTGGCGGAGTGGTGTCTTCTCCCCCTACCGCTGCAGCCGAGGTGGAGTCGCGGAGGAAGAGGAGTGTTGGTATGGCAATGCGCCACTCGCCCTATCCTTTGTGACTCTAACATTGATGCGGTGGTGGTGGGGCCACGGGGGGAGAGGAGTGTCGGTATTGCGAGGCGCTTTCCCTACCCTCCGTGGCCGAAACTTGGTTGGTGGCGGAGCCAGAGACCAGATCCGCCGCTAGGGTCGAGAAAGCGGGTGCTACTAAGTGCTCGATTTTCCTGGCCCCGTGGCCTCATCGTATCGGACTCGGGGGGAGGGGGGTGTCCGATACGCAGGTGGAGTTGGAGGCCGTGGAGGGGGGCGTGCCTTGTGTTCCTGGTGTGCCTTGCCTGAGTAGGAAAATGGGGAGGAGAGGTCCTACCCCAAGAAGGGGCTGCCATGGGGCGGCCGGCGGTGGTGGGGCTGCGGATGTGTGCGAAAGCGTTCCCGTGGCCCTGCCAATATGTGGCGAAGGTTGAACACCATGGGGTTTTAGTCGGTGCGAGTCCGACATAACCCGTCCTTGCCCCCGCGAGGCGGGTATGCGTAGGCATTTCCCAATGTAAAAAAAGGACTGTATGATAATTCATGTTTTTATTTTTTATTTTCTTATTACAGTTTTTATTATTGTACATACATCAATGTTGTAAAAAATATTGGTAAATCCAATTGTACATGCCCTAAGCGCATTAAAAAAAATTACGTATAACATGATTATACCTAAATTTTTTAAAGTGGTTTAAATACACACAAGTTTTCACTAATAACCTTATTACTATACTCCCAATTTTTCGAAATTTTATGTCAAACTACAACTAAAAGAAGTTTGGAAAATCCAAAAATGCATGAGTCATAATGCTCATATGACGGTGAAAAAATTAAAAAAGTAAATTGTAGTTCTTTTCGTTAATGAGTCCCAGTAGCAGTCACCGAAATACACCTTAAAGTCACTTCGTCAAGTCTGAAGGTAAGCTCTATTCATAACTCACAAAAAGAGCCCAAATTCGGCACATCTAGTTCTCCTCGTCGAGAAGTTCTAGTGGCAGTCGTCAAAGTTCACCTTTAAGTCACTCTATCAAGTCCGGAGGTAAAGTCTCATCATAACTAACAAAACGAGCCCAAAATCGGCACACCTATCACTACTCGTCGAGCAGTTCCAGTAGCAGTCATCAAAGTCCACCTTCAAGTCACTCTATCGAGTCTGAAGGTAAGGTTTCACATAATTAAAAAAAGACCCCAAAAGCGGCACACCTATTAATACTCGTCGAGGAAATCCAGTAGCAGTCATCAAAGTCCACCTTCAAGTCACTCTATCAAGTCCAAAGGTAAGGTCTCATCATAACTAACAAAATGAGCCCCAAAATCGGCACACCTATTACTACCCTATGAGGAGTTTCAGTAGCATTCATCGAAGTACACTTTGAAGTCACTTTTTCAAGTCCGGAGGCAGCGGTGAATTAAATGTCGATTGCGCCTTAGGCCAGCCTAGCACCTCATCGGAGCCCCTCTAAGGGCCATATTATATCTATTATAAATAAAATATACTCATTTTGCAAATAAAATATATTATAATTAATAATATAGTTTAATAAGTGCAAAATAATTAGGATACGAGTACCATTAACAGGGGGCATAAGAAAAAAAATTGATGATAGAGTAAGAGCAATTTAGGATAAATCAAATACGACGATTTTTTAACCTTGCGGCCCTAGGCACGTGCCTAGTTTGCCTTAAAGATAATGCGCCACTGTTCGGAAGTAAAGTCTCAGCAAAACTAACAAAACGAGCCCAAACTCAGCACACCTATTACTGTTACTACTCTTCGAGGAGTTCCAGTAGCATTCACCGAAGTACACCTTCAAGTCAGGGTAAGATCTAATCATTACTAACATAAATCATTCATCATCATTCATTCAATCCCTAGAAGATACAAGTTTGCGCGTTTACCGCTAAAAATAACCCCTTTGTCGTATCTTCTCAGTTTCAAGGCAATCCCCTTGTTGCCTCAGCCAGTATCGGTATCCTCGGTGTCGACATATCGAGCGATGTGCAGTTTCGTGGTCACTTGGAAGAGAAGGCCAAATTGGCCTCTAAAAATCATGGCGTCCTCAGCAGAGCGGGACAGTATTTCATGCGGGCACACCGCTTGCAACTTTACAAGGCGCAGGTTCGGCCTCACATGGAATACTGTTCCCATCTCTGGGCAGGGGCTCCCCAGTGCCAGCTCCTTCCACTTGACCGCATCCAGCGCAGAGCGGTTCGAATCGTCGACGACCGAGTTCTTTCCGATCGGCTTGACTCACTGGCACTGCGTAGAGATGTTGCATCTCTTTGCGTATTTTATCGCATCTACCACGGGTAGTGCTCTGAGGAATTATTCGGACTGATTCCAGCCGCTCAATTTCACCATCGCACATCGTGACAAAACTCGCGATACCATCCATATCGTCTGGATGATTGGCGGTCCACCACTGTGCGATTCAGAAGAAGTTTTCTCCCTCGCACAACTTCCTTGTGGAATCAATTTACACCAGCGATTTTTCCGGACCGATACGACTTAGGGACCTTCAAGAAAAGAACCTACTCCTTTTTAAAAGGCCGGCAACGCATCTGCAATTCCCCTGGTTCCCCTGGTGTTGCAGTTGTTCATGGGCGGCGGTAGTCGCTTACCATCAGGTGAGCCGCATGCTCGTTTGCCCCTTCTCCTTTAAAAAAAGTTTATCATTATCATCTTCACAGTCAATCAGTCAGGTCATCAGTGGACTTACCCACTGCTGAACATAGGCCTTACTCGAAGAATGCCACAGAAAACGGTCCTGAGCCATCTGCATCTATCGGCGTCTTTTAAATTATAAAGTTTGATACAAATTCAAGCTACTACAAAACTATAAGAAACTATGTTCCTACGTAGATTTAAAATGGGTGCTGAAAAGCGTTCGAGATGTCGGGAATTCAAAAACTATAATAATAATAAAAAAAAACTAAAACTAGAAACTTAATTATCATATAGTCCTACTCCCCGCGGTATCGAAAGAACTTCACCGCACGTGACCCCACGAACCGATAGTCCTTACAGAAAATGGCACAAATATGTAGTAAAAATCGCGAATTCAAAATAAGTTAGAATTAAATCTGTAGAATTAGGTTTACTCAATGCGTAGTAGTAGTATGGGATAAAACCACTGTTACGGATTTTATCGCGTTTAATCCTACTTATTTTTAAATCCCGACGTTTCGGGTGAACTAAAGTGATTGACGTCCCAATGTCAATCCCAATCAGTCCCGCGTGATCATGGGTCAAAGTTAAAGGCCGTCAAAGTTAACCCGGAAAACCTTAAGGTTTTTAGTTATTACTTTTGGTCCGATCTACGCAGAATGAACTTACTGTGTCTTGAAGTCTTGCATTGGTATGCTTTGCCATGCGCGTGCAACATTGGCCTTGACGATTTAGTTTTAATTTTATTAATTACAGGATTTCAAGCAGGTGGTAGTATCCAGCCTACTTCTCTATTGAAATTAGGATATTTCTTATTTTCAATAGCCTCACTTATCATCCTTGATAGGAATCGATGTTCTATCGCGATGCGCTAGTTAATGCTAAACCTACCCTAGGTACGTGCAATCGTATGGTTGGGGACAACTGTAGCATGCGTTTGCAACAATAATACTTTGGCTGTATAATAGTATAGCGAAGTCGATTATAACCTACGTCTCCATTGTTTGGAGTAATAAAGCCAATCAAAAGTCGACTGCAGACAAGTTAAATAGCCTACAAACGAATGCCTGCTTAATGGAAATAGGAGCGATACGAACCGCGCCCGGAGCTTTTGTTCCTAAAACCCCTTGATCTTTTTGTAGACAAGGAGGCGAGGGCTAGTTTGTATAGGACCAATGCTCAGAGCAGTTTAAGCTTGCTTTTCTGCAGATTGAGATCCCTGCTTGACTCAATGAAAGAAACACCGGTTCTATGCATGATGTCCGATATCATAAAATTGAAATAGAAAGTTTTAATTCAATGTAGATTATAAAATGAAACTTATTGAAAATCAATCTTATGTCTAATATACCATTGGCTCGGAAAATACCTCAACTTGGAAGAACCACTAAGAAACTCAGCGAGATTTAAGAAAAACATAACATTTTACAATTATGTATTATATTATACAATTAACTTCACAATACAAATCAGGAATGGCTTGGTAGCAATCACACCAGTCCAAAAGAATATATATAGAATATATATAGTATAGAATATTGTCATACAAAAATTCTTATGTGCGTGATTACATCCACTACACACTCTTAATCTATACAAATAAATAAAATTGAAGTGTCTGTTTGTAATGTCAAAATTACAGCTTTTTACTAAATGCATATGAAAGTATATACGGTACTTATAACAAAAACACAATTCTTAAAATTTTTGTCTGTCTGTCTGTCTGTTTGTTCCGGCTAATCTCCGATACGGCTGGACCAATTAGACAGGACTTTCACTGGCAGATCGCTGATTTCATAAGGAGTAACTAAGGCTACTTTTATTTTAGAAAAAGAATTAGGGTTCCGCAAAAACATAAAAACCCTAACATGCGAGCGAAGTCGCGAGGAACAGCTAGTAAAATTATATAGTGAAACTACCCTTCTACTTAAACTTAAACTACCTTCAGAGAAGACTGTGTGAAGGGATAGGTCACATCTGAGGTGACGGGCCTCGACATATTTTACGGAGAACGCACCAAATAGAAACAGAACCAAAAACTTTTTTATTCTATATAGATTATAAATACTACTTATTGAAAGTCACTATTTTGTTTAATTACCACTAATTAGAAAACAAACTTCTGTCCTGGGATGATCCAGCAAGAAACCCAGAGGGACTTTTTTTAATAACAGCTTACAATCATATATTACACAATTAACCACACAAAACAAATTAGAAATAGCTTGGTAGCGATCACCTCATTCCTAGGGGTTATTTTCATCCATAAATTCCTTAATATTATAATAACCCTTTTTATATAAACTTTCATAAGCTTTTTGAACTTTGAGCAGGTCAAATTTTGTATATTTTCTGGGAATTTGTTGTAAAAGCGTATACATCGCCCCAAGAATGTATCACTGACTCGGTGGGGTCGAGTAACTGGTACTACTAGCTTGATATCACTTATTTTTGTAGAACTACTTTTATTTTTGTGTACGTACATTACATTTTAATATGTAAATGTATTGAGTGGCCAAAGTTAATATATTGATTTCCTTGATTTTTTGACAGAGCGACTCTTTAGGTTTTAAATCATAGATTGCTTTTATGGCCCTCTTCTGTAAAACAAATATAATTTCAGTGTCAGTCGCGTGTCGCCATAGCAAAATACCATACGACATTATGTTTGGATAGATCACAGAATATACGCAAAGCATCCTGTGAATTCTCCCATGCATTGAAAATATATTTAATTAGCTTAACACCAGCATCAGTTGTCGAGCAACCCCTTGTGAAACCGAACTGAATTTTATGAAGTAAATTATTTACATTTAAAATTTAACTTTTTATCAAGAATATTTTTTTCAAAATTGGTCAAATTGGTTCAAATTGGTATTAATTGGCAGGCCTAATGTACTACCAGATTTAAATAAAGGTATTACTTTACTATGCTTTATAAAATCAGGAAACACGCCATATTCGATACTAGTATTAAAAATAATTGCTAGTTGAGGCGCGATTATATCTATTATAGACGCAATAACTTTAACGGAAATACACCACAGATCTGCAGTTTTCTTAATGTCAATAGTTTTAAAATATTTTACAATATCTTTTGATGATATTTTATGAAATGTAAAATTATTTGTACACGCATTTACATTTTTTTAAGTAATGATTCGTTCAACGGCAGGAGAATTAATTCAGAGTGTTCGCGCCTAGCGCTAATGTCAAGAATCGACGCCAGATGGCACTCGGCTCGGCGCGATACCGGTTTTGACGTCGGTCGAGCGGTGGGTGTTGAGAACGCGCAAGGGCGAAAAAGGAGTCGTCTGCAAGCTGTGCTAAAGTCAGCACGCTGTCAATTTTTGTGCGGGAACGCGGAATAGTTTATGCGTCTAGTAAATATACTGTCTAGGATTTGTAACGCGCATTCCTTGTTTGATAGCCGTTCCCGGGACTTATTGTGTCTAACTCAGCATCTGTATGAGGGCATTCGACAATGTTAACTACTATTTTAGAAATAATTGTTGCCACGCGAAGCGGTAGTGAACTTTGATCCGGACATTCGCATTCGTGCGGTGTGTTACGTTTTTGCTTATAGTAACGGGATCTCATATAGACCGACACTCCGTGTTCGTTTTGTGTGTTAAGCTTTATAACGAGAGTTAGTGGCTTCTTTAAGTTAGTTAATCGTACGATAGAGTTAATGGACTGTCATCGTGACGAACAAAGAAAGTGACTGTGGACGACGCCGCGGAAGATTACCTCAATTTGGAGCGGTGCTGACGTCCGGGCTACTGCCGACGGCAAAGGTCTAATAAGGTCAATCACCACCAGTCACACCCAGATACACATCACAGCACCTGATTTCCCTTACCACATCCCCAACCACATGCGACCTGACCGAATACTGAGGGACCAGTCGCCTTGGATATAGGTAAGTAAGCTCGGTTTAATATTCTCCCTGTTGAATGGCAGTAGTATAGAACGCTCCCCCTTATTGTTTATTGTAATTAGAGATTTTCCACTTTGGCTTTAGGAGGCCCGACCTACATCTGCTTCCGCTATGGGCCCGGAAGATTCTACTCTTATTTAGGCAGCTGTAGGCCGTAACACAGTGACTTAGTTATTATTGGTTGGTTAAGATCGGAATATCAGTAAAATATCTCTCAAAATTCCATTGCAATATCCTGATCTGATCTATTTAATTTTTGCTAAAACTTAACCGGTAGTTTGAATTGCGAGAGTTGACCTTAGCATTTTTCCTATTAACTATACTCCACGTCATTTTAATTTTATTTATTTAACAATTTATGTACACACAAAATAATGTTACAAGGAAGAGAAAAAAAAGATATTTTGTACAAAGGCACTGCTTATTTCATATTGAAATTTCTTCCAGCAGGCCTGATACTGGACAAATTAAAAGAGAAGCTGATCTAGTGTGCACTCTCATAATAAAATTTTATAATATTAATATACTTAATATAAAGTAAAGATAATAAAAATAAATACATATACACACATACATATATATATATATATATATATATATATATATATATATATATATATAAATATAATAATATATTATATATATAATCATTGGGACGACAAAGAAAGATAGTGCTCTTTGACTCGCCTTTTGAACACGGACACTGATTGAGCCTCTCGAATTGCAGCAGGAAGAGAATTCCATAACCTAACTGCATGTACTGTAAAAGAGTGAGAATAGGACTTAGTTTTAGAGGAAGGGAAATTTAGGAGGGTTTTAAAATGTGATCTGCAAACTGCATCGGGGGAGTGCGCAAAGTGGAATCGATCACGTCGTTTTATTAGAAGCCGTCTTAATTTTAATGCTCAAATGCAAAGACTTGGCTGAGGAGCATGCTCCTTTCAATATTTTTGAATATTTTTTTTACATATTCCCTAAATTCGATATATGACCTTCCATGGCAAAGTTCATATAACCTTTGTCTGCTCTTATAGACTCCTACTGTCGCCCATTCATTGAATCGCCAATTCTGCCTATGTGCTCATATTTTGACTTGGCAATTACTCTTTTGAAGGACTTGGAGGCGAAGTTATACTTCTTTTTAAGCATGCTGGTGTTTACATTCCGAGCCGCCGAAGCCATAGCCCAGGCCCAATAACACTCCTGCTTACTGCGTAATGCAGTCTTACAGGAGCGACCAAACCATGGCTGAGATATGCCTCCGATGGGTATAACAGATGATGGAATAAATATTTCCATTCCCTGACATTGTGTGGTAGCACCACATCAGTGACAAAGTCAGCAACACTGCTAGGATCATCTGGCAAAAAGTAGACCCGCCCCCATGGATAGGTTGAAAAAAAAGATCGCATTCCATCCCAATCTGTCGACCTGTAATGCTAAACACAGCGGCAGCCTGCAGAACACAACCACGAGGGGAGCGTGAGTGGCACCACACTCCGGATCAGACAATGGTCTGAAGAGCCGAGGATGGCATCGACGGAAACCGGATATGAGAGGTCAGCAGAAGGTCCAACAGGGAAGGCGTATGATCGTCCACATCTGCAATCCGCGTAGGTGAAGTAACCAGTTGTGTTAGACTATATGCCAAGGCAAAGTCATATACAGATCTATCCGCATGAGCGGTTAAACGGGAACCAAACCATTAAGCGTGGTGGGCGTTAAAATCATCGAGCATCACGATGTCTACGGATGGGACCTGTTGTAGCACGGAATCTACAGCCATTTAGACGTGGTCGATGAATCTATAGAGGACCTATAGAGGCACCCGTAGACGTGCGGATGGTCGTCGCTATCTACGCGTAGCCAAAGGATAGACAGGTTCGAACCTTAAAGACTGCCGAGGCGTCGAGATTACAGATGTCCTCTCTGACGTATACGCAAACTCCAGCCCGAGGCACAAAGGAATGTTCCAATTTGAACCCCGGGTAGGAGAGATACGAAGCATCAGCCGGAGAGAACACCTGAGTCAGTTGATGGCGTTTAGGTTCGAGTGAATTCCCCTGATGTTGCAGAAATTCATGGAGGGGTGGCAGGGGTCGCCTTGGTCTTGTTTGCTGAGTATGCCCCGAGCAGATATTGTCTTGAGCGGATTTTGCCCCTCCTCCCCCCCCCCCCCAGAATACGCGGGGCAGCCTTAGCACCCACGCTCAGGAAGAAGACGGTAGCTTGACCGTGGATGCTCAGTGCGGGATTCTCCATTAGCAGGAGTGCTGGTACCCGAGGGTAGTCCTTTCTATTTGAATGTTATAGGGGGGGGGGGTTGTGTTTCCGGCCACCTGTACTTACCAAGCAAAACGCAGAAGCTAAGCTTCTACTTTACGTTGGTATTCTGTGGGGTCGTGGTACTGACCCCTTAGTACATTCCAAAACCTTAATTCGGGCATATAATCGTAAATTCGCGTCAGAAGTCCTGGGATTAAGTAAAAACAAACTGCGTATATTGCAAAAGTAACACTTATCTGAGAGACCCTTTTTACTGGAAAAGAGGCATTCCATCTTAGTCCACACGGGTGACAACGCATCTGCATCTTGAGTCTTTATTGAGGATAGATGTAGATGTCTATGCGTCACAGTAACCACTTACCATCAAAAAAAAAAACTAAGTATAATGAAAATAATAATGTCCTCTAGACCGCATTTCGGTCACAGCGCCGCGGCCAGTCTCAAAATAGAGTAGCCTAGTGTATGCGCAATATAGTACGATGTCCCGGCAATTCGACACAATCGAAGTGTGATCAGGCTCAGGACCAACGGATTTACGTGCTTTCAGAGGCATGGGATTTAACCACCGCCAACTTCCTGACTTCGAGCTCCTACTGAGAATTTTTTGACTCGAAAATCCTATACAATTTTAGCCCAACCCGGGATGCAAACTCGGGAATAGAAGAAAATCGTTAACAATGGTAGACATGCATTGGTGGACATGAATGGAAATTATGTTTGATGCCTCTTTCCTTAGTTTATTTTTTGAAAATGTTTTTATCACATAATGATTGGGATAGATTTATTAAAATATTTATTTACTTATTAATTTAGAATAGTAGTAGTAATAGAATAACTGCAGAAAATGATATAATATATGTAACATAACCTTGCATTTCCTAGGTAAGTTAGTTTCACGGGAATTTGCAAACATTAATTAAGTTTGTCATTGCAAAGCGCTGTGCGAGCTATTAATTGAGTTACACCAGAGTTTGAAATCGTAACTTAAATTTACTGCAGTATTTTTCTCATTGTCTTAATAAAATGAAAAAAAATAGTAACTAAAATATCGAAGAGAATCGTCAATTCGATGTATCTTATAGCGGATATAAACCTAATATATTTAATTCCATCTTCAATTGTTATCATCATGTATTTCGTATCATCCGTGTAGTTTGTTCAGCGGTTTTTACGTTTCTTTGGAGAAGCGTTGTTGTGAAAAAGATTAACGTTTTTCGCATAATTGTTTCATTATTTGGTGTGTATTCATTCAAATGATTTGGCTTCAGAATTAAATACATTTAATAAAGTAGAAGTAGAATAAACAGTATAACATTCTTATGTTTTCTATCTTAAAATTATTACAAAAGAATTAAACATTGATATTTTATTAAATTCATTTTAAATTTAGCTTTTTCATCAAATTAGACACGAATCAAAAAGGAATTAGCTTAATAAAAGGTGATTTTGAACATCGAGTTCAAATAGTTATCTCGATAATTTGTCATCTAGAACAGAAGCTACACGATAATATTTTGCTTTTGAAACATTATATTAATTAAAACTCACTTACTTTTAATTTCCGATGTTTCGGATGTTTTACAGCATACTTAGTCTCGAGGAGTGTGTTTGACGTCCAGATGTCATACTTAATATGAGATTTTTTCTGTTGTTGTTGTTGCGAACATCTAAGTCCCTGTGTCTTTTTTAGTACGTAATACATATTACTTCCATGTTACGACTACAAAATGGGACTTATTGGTCAGAGGTAGTTTAATGCCAAATTCATAAAGATCATTGATACCAAAAGGATTAATTTAATTTACTTTATCAATTGAAATTAGAACTGAGTGAAGAAATTTCAATTATTGATAAAAATTTCAATTCCGTTAATCTCATCACTGGCAACAATCATGCAGCCAAATTAATGAAAATGCCGTGTCACTTCGTTTTTAGCATGGCGCTGGCGTGCTTCTACCCCGGAGTAGCAAACCTATTCACGTTATTGTTAGAATCCAAGATGCAGATGCAGCAATAGAAGCTTAAAGTAGTAACTATTAAAAATTGTTATGGCAAAAATATTTTTTTTGTGTATAAATACAAATACAGTTGAAAAAAAGATTACGTATAATATAATTATTATTATAGTAGTATTACAATGTAAGGTCTTAATGGTAAAGTAACATGCGTAGCAAATGTCCTAATGTGTTTCTTTGGTTAGACAAATTGACTATTTGCATGACGTGGAGCTAATGGTCTTTGCAGAAATTAGAGGCGATAAGTAAGACCTTAATTATCAACAAATCAAGAATGAACAAATAAGCAACAAAAAAGAAATTAGAAATACTAAATGTGATTTCCAGTAGCTTAATTTGTATTTATGCTGTCAAAAAAAACACATTGAGCTTCTAATGCTTTTTGGATAATATACTCCGGTTATTCCTTTCTTTCTTATTAAATTATACTATATTGAATTTTTAAAGACTGATTACCTTAATATGCTATCTTGTGCTACGCTCTGCTGTTGGTAAATCCGCGCACATCAAAGTATTTTATCGTGATGAAATTCGCTTACGCGGCTTAGCTTCAATGGGTATTTTATGTGTTTAATATTTTTTTTATAGGATTGGATGACAAACGAGCACACAGTCCACCTGATGGTAAGTAGTTGCTGTGGTCCATAGACATCTACATTTATCCTCGTATGTGAATCAAAATGCAGATGCGTTGTCACCCGTGGAATGCCTCTTTTCCAGTAAAACGGGTCTCCGGTTCTCTACACTCACCATACGAAACACAGCAGTGTTAAGCTACTGTTTGACGCTGGTATTCTGTGAGAGCGTGGTCCTTCCCCGGTCGAGCCGACCCATTCGTGCTACAACTATACTACTAATATTGCTGCAGCATAGCTCTACCACGTAAAAAGATAAGAGTAACGACAAAATTAGAATTAAATACGAAATGACCACAACAAAGGTCTTTTGTGCTTGGTTAAGTATAAAAATAATGAAAACGGAGCAAAGAAAGAGCGACCGTGTCGGCTATCTTTATCTCATATATATAAAATTTCTCTATACAAGTATATAAAAATCAATTTCTATCCGTTAGTATCGCTAAAACTCTAAAACGGTTCGGCCGATTTTGATAAAAAAAAATTTTGTGCATTTAAATGGGTCCGTAGATGGTTTAGATTCACATTTGGACCCGATAGGTGATGGTAGAGGATCGCTATTCTCATATATAAAAATCAATTGCTCTCCGTTAGTCTCACTAAAACTCGAAAATGGTTCGACCGATTTTGATGAATTTTTTTGTGTGTTTGAGTGAATCCCTAGATGGCTTGCGCCTTTCATTCACAGTAAGATCCGGTAACTGTCACTGGAAGAACTTTCTTTCCCATCTGTTGTCGATTCTTCGAGCTGTATCTCCAGCCCATTGCCACCCAGATCTCAGTGGATTCAGACACGGAAATAGTTATTTGTAGGCCAACGCCGCAGCTAGATGTTTAGCCGCTATGCTATCGAGCCGTTGGTGACCGCAATATCCGAGCTTGACACGAGAACTTTACTCGCCGTGTTTTTTTCTTTCCGAATTTTGGTAAAAATGACAAGTTTTAAAGTGGAGTCTGCTTTCGCCGATTTTTCAAGGAATGTAGAAGCGTTGACAACAAAAATCACAACGAAGCGCATAATAAGAAGATAGAAAATCAGCAGCGCATTATTGAGAAATTGTGTTCGACGATAAGTGACCTGAAGAGGGTAAACGAAGAAATGCCCGCTAGAACAATCGACCTACTGCGGGCTGGGCAGTCAAACAGCGAGACCGACGTGCCGATTTAGGTATTGACAGTCCCAAGTGTGAGCGAGATACCGATATCCTCAGATACGGTCGCCATAACAGAGAAAAAAATAACGCAGCGCGCGCGCCCAGCAATGCAGCGGGCAAAAAAGGCTGTTACCACACTGGAAGTATAAAAATCAGAAAAAGAAGATTCAACTATAATTTAAACGTCTGCGACTGAAGAATGGAAAGTAGTAGGTGGCCATAAAAAGTCTAAGAAGCCACATCTTAAGGCAATCCAAACTGGAGGAAACGCACAAATCGGTTCGTTCCAGGCTATACAGAAGAAGAAGTTTTTACACGTGTGGTCACTCCATCTTGAAACTACGGAAGATGCGATAAGGGAACACGTGAAAAAAATTTGTGGTTCTGAGGATATCAAAATTTAAAAGATTGTTTCAAAAACCAAGAGAGACTATTCGTCATTCAGGATTGGTGTTCCAGAATCCACGTTTGGAAGAGTGAACTACAGAGATAGTTGGCCAACACATACCCGATTTATTGAATGGGTGTGGTTTCGAAACACCCGTCATATATTATTTAATTATAGAAAAGTCGTTATAGTAATCTTTAATTTCAAATTAGAAAACATAATATCCATGATGTCTATTTAAGAATTTATTTGGTTATGTAAAACATGTAAATTACTTGCAGATAAATTACAGAAATGCTCTGATGTTATATATGTTACATGTGATGATATCTTCATAATATTCATTTTAGTACACGCAATTTGGCAACGCTAGGACATGTTTCCGCTCTTTAGAAAGAACGCTAACCAACTGATAAGGCTCGTGTGCAACGGCTGGGCTATACGAGATCTCATTTTAATAAAAGTTAAAATTGCTTATTTTAGAATTATTCAAGTTACATCATATGAACGGCAAAAATTAATAATAAAATTATGAACGAATTTATAAATATCGTTAAACAAAAGGTATTTGGTTTTGCAGTTGTTCCACCAAACACATTTGGAATTTGTTAAAAAAAAAAATCTTATGTTGTTTTATCATTTGTTTGAGGTTTTTGGTGAAAATGTAAAAAATTAATTATTACTTCTCTAAATTCAATCTTAATTACTTATTACTATTTGATCAAAATTTAAAAACAAAAAAAAAACAACTACTATGTCCATTTTTATATATTGCGATAGTTTTTAATCAACATTAACCTAATGTTAAAGGGTAAAAGTAGTGTTTGATTAAATACTCGCCCCCTTGGGTATCCAGAATGCTTACCGATGCGGAAATTTTGTTTATCAGAATATTTTCTGCTTTGGGAAACTGTTGCAACAAGACCCTTATCGTTTTTTTTTAATTATGTTTATTACAATGGACGAAATTTACTTTTTTTATAGGATAAGGGTGACAAACGAGCTCACAGTCCACCTGATGGTAAGTGGGTGCTGCGGCCTATATACATCTACATCTATCCTCTATTAAAAATCAAAATGTAGAATATAAAGAAAATAGATCAAAATCACTCGTGAGGACTAAGATGGAATGCCTCATTCCCCGTAAAAAGGGTCTCCGGTTCTCTACACTCACGATACGAAACACAGTAGCGTTAAGCTGCTATTTTAAGCTAATATTCTGTGAGAGCGTGGTCCTTACCCTTTCGAGCCGACCCATTCGTGCTACAATTATGAATGCTACAGAATGAAAAAAAAAACACTTCGCATGTCCACGTGCAATGACGTGGGCCAAAGATAATACTACTATATTCAATAGAGGATCCCTATTTTGATCTCGGAAATACATCAGGATAGCGTTAATTGTTAAACTTAGTAAAAGTTTGAGAGCGGATGTTCAACCTGCTCTCTTGCTTACGCAATTAGTCACTATCAGTAAAAAGACACCGTAACGGCCTTACATTTAGTATAGAGAAATTACAGTTCGACCATACCGTAACACGTCCTCACCACGATCACACACCAGTGTAACGTGAGGTGCGTAATTACATGATAACACCAAAGTATGCAACCCAACAGCAACACTACTTATTTCAGTATAACACAGGGCAGCCTCTCAGCAACACCAATCCTCCTTGCCTACACTAGAAGAATTACAACATGAACAGAACCACGACACTATCTTAGCACTAGTAGAATGACCACACTCGTTGAATGACTTAAACGGAATCTCTAGCGCACGGCGCCTAGAGTGAATTTTATACGGCACAAACAAGTGGGGGTTTCTCGATATACCCTCAATTCCAGCTCGATCCAACCGGGTATTTTATAAACGCTCCGACATGTACATGTGTGGCGTCACGTATGTGCCCGATATCTCACTGATATTAACATCTTAGACGTTCGGATATTACCAGCTGTCTAGTGTCTGATGATGTTAGTGTTGTTAGCCTTTTGGATATTACAGCTTGATCGGACTCAGGGACGAGCTGTAAAAAGAGGTGACGAAACTTCTGATGTCCAACGTTACTTTCGTAACAGTGTTCATCTATTAGTATTGCTCGTTAAACAGATAAGTTTTCTAACTACCGTCGGAACAAGGGTGGCGGGCTCCGACTCTGACGGCTAGCTCGTTTTCTGCGATATTCTGGACGGTGAGAACCGCCCAGGCATGCGGCTGTTTGATGTGTATGCGGTATGGAAGGGTTTACGGTGCGCTCATCTGCGGAAATGCTGCGTCGCGATGTTGTCCTAACGGAGTTTGTGACATTTGGTGGTATTAGTGTGTGACAGGTCGGCGACATATGGGCTGTCGGGGTCGGTCGGGGGTAAAACGTTACGGGGTCTCCGGAGAGTGGCCGTGACGTTTGAAGTAGTAATATAGGTGGCTGCTTTTACCACTAACGCGTTAGGATGTGTTTCGGCATTTTTGAAGTAGCATTGAGACATTTCCGTAAAATACTCAGAGATCGTCGGAAGTTGGCAATCCTTGTGTAAATCGGAGTTTCACTAGTACCACCGGGCTTTGGTGGCTTTGTGAATAACGCTATTTTGGACGATAAAATAGTTTTGGGCGCGTGCTACGCTTGCGTATGATATGATAGGTCTTCACTTTATAAAGGTGGAGCTTGTGTCTTCGGGACAGTTTGCTCGGGCTGTTGAATAGCGGTTGGAGACGGCTAGAAACGAATGTGACCTCTAAGTATTTGAGCGTTTATTGCCATTCTAGGGATTTGGCGGTCGACTAGCGAAATCGTACGAAGTAGCTCTGAGTGTTAATTTGATCAACAATACAATACCATATGACGAGAGCCTTGTGAAAGCCGAAACAGATAAAAAAATCAAATATCTGACCCTAGCCCATCAGGTGGACATGTTTCATAGTATGTTGACTGACATTATTTCTCACTACTCAGAACCGTACATATCGTCCGACGGTGACTGTCCCTTTTCTCCAAACCCTCAGCCGCGTTCCGATTGGGTTTTATCTATTTATTGAATTAAATTTTATTGAATTTATTCTATTTCGTATTTATTTGATTCTATCGTTTTAATGTTTATAGTATACAATGTTTATAAAATTTATAATTATTTATGCATGTCAACACGACAAGAAATTGAAAAAAATAGTAATGAAATTAAGTTTCTTGTAAAGAAACTTCCCATATGTCATATTTTTGGCCCTGTGCCTGTGTAAAACTAAGCTTAATCTCGTTGTATGTCGGGATAACATTTTCACAGATACGATGAGACTATAAATATTTACAATGATTTGACCCCAAACATAGTTGAATAAAATGAAAAACAAGAGATCAATATACGTATAATTTTATATCTTAACTATAAAAATCCTATTTCTTTTATAAAATGGGGTGACAAAGGCCTTGGCCCATAGAAATCTACATTTATCTTCGATAGGTATCAGCAGATCCGTTTTCACCCATGAGGAATAAGATGGAATGCCTAGTTTCCAGTTAAAGAGGTCTCCGGTTCTCTACACTCGCAATACGAAACACAACACAGTTAAGCTGCTATTTTACGCTGGTATTCTATGAGAGCGTGGTCCTTCGAGCCGACCCATTCGTGCTACAACTATAATATAGCTGCAGCGTAGCTCTACCAGGCTATTCCTACTTTATTTAATATTATACTCTGTCCTTGTTCGAGAAGTTCTTTACAACTTGTTGTACGCCGTATTTTATGCCAGTACATCACAATTATCCAAGCTCCTAAAAATTTTGCAACGGCAAAACGTATGCACAACACTATATACTATGTTTTAAATATAAAAATGAGATGCAAAATGCATCAATGGCTTACAGCGGTACATAAAATATCTATTTGGAAAAATATAAAACTTACAAAATTCACTACTTAAAACAATTGTACAAGGAATTAAAAAGAAATTTCAAAATGAATAAAGTAATCAATTTTACTATTATAAGGTTTTTAAAGGCTATGACAAGTTAAAATATAAGTTATATGTTAAGGACATGGTAATCTTAAAAAAATGGTTTTATTCCGTTATTTTATGTAGGTTTTCATACTTACCAGGTTGTTCCTACCTTTATATAGTAAAATAACTATGGTAAACATACACTAGATACTAGATGGCAGGCAGTTGCATAAAACAGATTACCAAAAGATGTTAGCAACAAAATTAATTTGCTGTAGTAAAAGGAAATTATGGAATTTCCGAACACATAATTGTGATCGTGAACTAATCTATATTTGTGCATAATCCATTTAGGTTGCTATCACTAATATAAGGTTACCTAATAACGTTGTGTTTTTTAACCATTTTGTACATAATAATGTCTATGGAAGGTAATATATATTTAATTGCAAATTTCTGATCTTAGATAGTAGTGAATAATATTGCGAATAATCAAATTAAAAAAAAGCATATTTATTTTAAATAACAACTGACCCTTCTCAATTGGATGGAAACAAGCAATTGAAACTGAGACAAGTTTTAGGGTCTTAGGCTGAGATCTATAGATCGTACTTTGACTTTGCTCTGACTTAGCTTACGACAAACTTAGCTGAGTATATGCTCAACATAATCTTTGTTTCTGAATTTATAGTTGTATCGGGCTAAGACTAAGCTAAGCCTAAGGCCCAGACAGTCCAAATATTAATGGATGCTTCATTCCACGCATTATGTTTTTGACTTTACTGTATAAAATTAAATATATATATATATATATATATATATATATATATATATATATATATATATATATATATATATATATATATATATATATATGAGATGAGTGCAAAGTCAGAAAAAAAGAAAAAATAAGATTTTAAAAAATTCGAAATAAGATTGAAATTACGTAAATAGAAAATGGATTAATGCTATTTAAAACTGGGAGACGGCCTAAAACTACCTATTTATAGTTTTAATTAATAAGAGTAACATAAAAACAACAATTTAAAATTAATACGGTGGTTTTGAATAATATCCTGAGTTTTACGTAAGTCGTCGATATCGTTGACTTAGGCTTTGCTAAGCGCGCACTCTGCACGACTTCTAAGTTAACTCTATAAATACCGTCATTGTCTTATCTCGAAAGTAAAGTCTGAGCAAAGTCAAAGTACGGTCTATAGATCTCAGCATTAGTCCTTCATTGTGAGGAAATTGCATATATTATTATTGAATATGGTCGGATATGATTTATTATATTATCGGATATGAAAATAGTATATACTTATAATTTTGAAAATTGTAGAACACAATACAAAAACTTTTAAACACAGCAATAATATAGATATTATTAATAATACTGACTACAAATAAATAATACTTATGGTGTTAAATTTACTGATAAAACCACTGCTTTATACATTAACAATGTAGGTTCTCTTTTATTAATTATTGAGGATACAATTCTATCAAGTAAATAAAAAGTATTGGAAATTATATATCGATCTGAAAGTGAGCCAAGTAAACAAAGTTATAGGAACTTTTTCAAATGTATTCAATAACATCAAAAAACAGTGTTAAAACTAAAATTTGATCAATTAGCACCGAGAAATAATAATACTATTAAAGATAACAATCGTTTTCTGTAGGTATGACCCAGAAACCATGGCAGTTATATTAGATTGGGGGTGATTCTTCTATGCGTTTCCACTAATTGCTATGCTGTTAATATGCTGTCAAACAATTAAGTTTATAGAACCATAGGTTTTTTGTTTGTCCACATGGGTGGTAAATGTTAATCAAGTGTTAAATATTATAGTGAACTCTCCTTTGTCAAATATTATAAATTATAAAATTATTATTTCTCTGTAGTACCAATTTTGCAGTAAGTGTAACGTAATTCCTTACTTGGACTTTTGTGATTTTTTGCTTAGGTTCTGGTTATAAACATAGACGTAACAATAAGTTAGTTTTTGATTATATAACATCAAAATATTGCAATAAAGATTTGAGATTGCAAAAATTTATAAAAACTAGTAACAATCTTAGCTGTGAGGTGTCACAGGTTATATATTTTTTTTTTAAATATTGTCCTTCATAAATATTACATTTATTCCATGTGGAGTTCAGAAGTAAAGTTAAGACATAAGATATAATTTCACTTCAACAGAGATTGCATGGGAAAAATTTATGAGAGAAGCTTAAGTCTTTCCTGCGAACATTTTATAGAAAGCATAACACAAGATATTGATAAATTTAACAATAACTCACACACCCAAACAAACAAACAAACCCATTTAAAAAATTAAAATTTAACAGATATTACAGATTATTGTTTTATTTTTTGCAATGATAGTTCTTCTACGGGCTACTTTTGCTGCAATCAAGCTGTCCTTACATGATGTATAAGGAAATGTTACAAAGTAAAGGTAATTTATTTAATCTCATTAAATCAAATATGTAATAAACATATAATTAAACCTTCAATTTTTTTAGTAAAATAAGGAAAATTGCAAATTTTTCTAACTAGTCACCTCACCCGCGGCGCCTTATACTATGTGAATTAGTTGATTAAATGATAGAATTAGTAGGTTAGTGAACTGACATCTATCTAGTGCTCTCCGAACCCACACGGTGCGTCAAGTTGACTCGGTAACTCGAATGAAAGCGGACTCGAGTAAAATTTATTTTCACTTGAGTACCGAGTTACACAAATTCACTCGATTCGTCGAGTGAAAACAGAGTTCGAGTTGCATCACTACTGTAAGAATATAGACTGTGATTAACTGTAATTGTTAATATATACGTTAAAATAATTTTGGTAGCAAAAATTATTTTATTTAATTATTAGTTAATAGCAAAAAAGTTTATACTGTTTGTTTATATTGTTTGTTTACAAGACAATAAAATAAATATCGTCTCATCGATGCACAAGTGTTTAAGATAATGTGGAGACTATCATTTACACTGACTTTAAAGTATATGGACTGGGCATACCAAAAGAATTAGCGTGACTGACCACCTAAACAAATCTGGCGCATAAAATAGTCGCCTCTTATAGGGTTGTAACTCAGCAATATGGGCAGCTGATATCGATATTTTTACTAATATGAGTTTGTTCTTATTTCATATAATTATAGAAATTACATCCATAGCGTAATTGCGTAACACATCTAAAATGGCAAACCATACTAATTTGACAGTTTAACAACATCCATTGCGTGGTTTTTGTTGTCCCGCAAACGAATTTTTCAATCACATGAAGCCATGGATATTGTTGGGTTGTTAAATTAGTTTTGGATGGCTATCCCTTAAATTTTGCTTGAGCTGCTTCACGAGGCTTCACCGCATATGTACACTTACGCAATGCACACTCTGCTACAAATTTTTGTGTTAGGTACTCAGTCAAACAATGAGTTAAGTATGCAGGCAGCTAACTTGCAACTTGTTTTAAACAGTGTTCTGATGTGCTAAGTGCTTACTCAAGTTTTGAAGTTATACTTCTTTTGGCGCACTTGAGCAAAATTATGGGAGTGAATTTTTTACAACTTCAATTGGTAAGTGTCTGTCAATTGTTAAGTTTTCCTGAGAACTGATAACTATATTCGTGGTAGTTATTCAAATATATATGAATGTATAAAACGTGTTTTATTTCAGTTATTTGTGTTTTGTTAGGCTAAAGAAGTATAACTTCTTACGTGCGTACGTAAGTACACACACACGTTTTGTTTTAATCAATGTGAACAAAGTTAAAACGTTATAACGCACACAATAAAAATTAATATTGACAGAGTAGTGGGAAAATGAATATTTTTGCTTGTATACCAAATACCTTTGTTTACTGTACAATAATATTGTACAGTAAACAAATGTATGGAGATGGGATGGAAATCCTTGACTCCATATTGTAATCCCATATTATAATATTTTTAATATAAAATAATAATGATTAGTTGAGTAAAAATTAAATAAACTGTTTTTAAAATCAATACCTATTTATTATTAATTGGTACAGAAACGATCTACACATCATTGATCACAAATGGTAAGTTATATAAGCGTTTTCGGTCCTGCCGGATATCATATTTAATTTTTTATTCAGATTTTAAATGAAAAATATTATTATTTTCGTAGGTACATTAATTTTCTTCATTTAAAATTCGAAAATCTGGCATGATCACGAAACGGTGGATGAAATATGACATCAGGGATTTATAAACTATTATTAATATTATATATTCATTTCTAAACAAAATTAATTTATTAAAATAATTTCTATCGACACCATGGATAAGAGTGTACGACACTATTTCACTACTTTTTTGACAGTTTGACAGCACCTCATCTACCTCAAAACTTGGCGCTAACATGGCGGCGCAGTCACGCAAGGATGAGCTAATGACGTCACACACAAAATAAGCACTTTACAAATTGTAGATGTCTCTCTTGTCTGTTGCAGCTATTGCTTTGTTAAAAAGGGACAAAACTGTTTTTGACAAGTGTGTGTTGATATTATAGATATTTGTTTAAATATTATTTCTATAGTGGAATATGCCCTTTCTATAGGTATATATCTCTATGATCATTTAGGTTAGCCAATGTACGCATTGCCTATGATATTCGAAATTGGAAAAAGAAAACTAATTAGTTTAGTTGGTATGTATTTGTATATTGTATACAAAAGTTTGCTTTTAGACCTAGAATTTCGGAAAATCTAAATAAGATCTATAATTTATGATGAATTACCCAAAAAATGACAAACACAGGACTTAAAACCTTGTTAAAAGTGACAAAGTATTAAAGTTTTATGTTATTAGTGAAATCTAAATTAAATAATAGATAGAATAAATACATTAAAGAAGTATGAAAGCTTTTACAAAAATTTACTTCGCAAATATCCGCGTTATAAAATAAAATGATGTGTCTTACCTAGTATGAAGAAGCACCTCCCGCCCTCCCTCAATTGCGTGCACTATCCCCGTCACCACTAATCCCAGCACCGCTACTCCCAACACCACTACACTAGGCAAGATACACCACTGACGATAATACGACACGTGTTTCGCTCTACACGTGTCTCGTACGGTGACGGGGATAGTGCACGCAATTGAGGGAGGGCGGGAGGTGCTTCTTCATACTAGGTAAGACACATCATTTTATTTTATAACGCGGATATTTGCGAAGTAAATTTTTGTAAAAGCTTTTATATAATGGATTTCCGCAAAGTAACGCCTGATTCTATTAATTACATTAAAGAAGTGTTTGTGTTTGTTAAAAGAAAATTAGAATCTATGATAGAAATCTATATATTCAGCAAGTTGCTCCATAAACTTGACAATACCAAATGGTATCAAACATGGATTATGAATTTATGCCAGCCACAGTAGATAGACAGTATAGATAGAACATATATTTATGTGTATATAAGTAGTAATTACTTGTACTAGAAGCAAGTATACACTTTGCATAAGTATTGTAAATTAGTTAAGCCATTTTTACTTGTGTAATGTTTTTTAATTGTGTTATATATATATTCGGTGGGTAGGCGCAAAACTGTGTTGACATATTTAAAATCGTTCCTGATTTTTTAAAGTTTTAATTATAGTAAATTTAGAACAATCAAGTATATAAATGTACCTGTAATTACATAAATCCACCAGCATTGTTTACTAATAATTTGTTTTTCATTGCACAACTTAAAACTTATTTTGCCACTTCACTGTCACTTGACATTGACCTTTAAGTAACCTTTAATTGAATATTAAAAATGGATTTGCTTAAGAAGTCAATTGAAGAGCTAACACTGAATTTCACTTCACGTATGGATGAGTTCCAGAGGGAGGTCAGAACATCCATCCCTGCAACGAGCCCTTCTTCCAATATTAATGCACAATTTAATGCATTTAGGGCATTCGTCCTGTCAGCACTTGAGAATCTGCAACTTCAGCTCCAGCTTCTCTCTAGGCAGCAAGATGAAATGGAGGTAAGGACCAGGAGGAAGATGTTGCTTGTCCATGGAATGCCAGAAGCTCAAGATGAGAACCTAGTACATTGCACAAGTAAGGTATTATCAGAGCGGCTGAACATCCCTGAATTAAGTGTGGACTCTATTACCAGATGCCATCGCTTAGGGCGCCCCCGTGGCGACAAGCCTCGTGTGTTGCTCGTGAAATTTCAAGATCAGGATCTCCGTGACAAAGTTTGGTTTTCCAAAACCAAGCTAAAGGGTAGCGGAGTTACTCTATCTGAGTTCATGACTAAGGGTCGTCATGAGGCGTTTGTTGCTGCTCGGAAGCGCTTTGGTGTATCCCAGTGTTGGACACGCGATGGATATGTTGTGGTGCTTGGGTCCGACGGCACGAAGCACCGGGTGTACACCGTGGCTGAGGTGATCGCCATTCCTGATGCAGCTGGTGGTGTCCCTACTACCACATCCTTGACTGCGGCGACGGCGGCGGCGGCATCTTCGGCTCCCAAGCCCTGTGTTACTACTGCTAGGGCTAGGAAGACGGCTAAAAAATGATGGTAGTGGCATGTTTTTCTTATGATTTTGTTTTTACTAATTTACTCCAGCAGCTCAATTCTTATATTTTTGTAACTTTTAGGTAATCAGGTTTTAATTATAATTCTTTGCCATTCATTTTTAAGACATAAGTTTTATAATAGGTTTCCACTGCAACACACATTGTTACTGAAATTATTTTAATTATTTCACATAACTGGTAGATTAATTAATCATTATATTTTTTGTTAATAATATTTACGTATAAATACCTTTATTTATACTAACAGTGACAGTTGTTACCTGTTGTCAGATTTCTTTCTTATTTTTTATTTTATTTTATAACTTTGGCAAAGGCATCTTAATCCATACTGCCTAGTCTGACGTTTACAGTTTCAAAATGTCTTAAAATCTATTGGCGTCAGACTGCAAGGTTTTGGTAATTTTTATATTAAACTGATTGTTTTATTTCTTTAAGTTGTTGTTTTGTTATGTGCTTTCTCTTTCATGCTGCTGGTGGTTGTAATAGTATAGGTACCTTTCGATCTTTATTTATATTTTTTTTTTTCTTTTTTTTTTAGTGTATATAAGAATTTATTTTATATTTTAATTTAATATTTATGGCCTCCTCAAACATTTGTAACGATAGTGATTTGTTTCTATCGTTGTCTTCGGACGATGGGACACTTAGTGATGATAGTTATCACAGTACAACTGCTCCTCCTTCACTCAACATCACCTTAAATTCTTTTTTCTCAGACTGTGTGAATAACTTTAATGCTATTCATATTAACGCCCAAAGCATTCCGGCTCATTATCCTGACATGCTTGCGTCATTTGAATCCCAAAATATTCACGCCATTTTAGTTTCAGAATCTTGGCTAAAACCCTGTCTGCCTTCCACTTCTTATTCTTTGCCTGGGTTTCATCTAATTAGAAATGACCGCACTAATAGGGGTGGTGGGGGCGTGGCGATCTATCTAAGATCCTACCTTCCATTTAAAATTGTTAGTTCGTCAAGTCAACCACCTCCTGTTGATTCTGCTGAGCATTTGCTGGTTGAGGTCTCCCTGTCTCAGAATAAAATCCTACTTGGAGTTTTCTACAGTCCCTCCCTTTCTATAAATTATTTTACTTCTTTTGAATCTCTTTTAGAATCACTAGTCCCTACGTATAGTCACACTATTTTGATGGGTGACTTTAACACCTGTTTGCTTAAAGGCGACAATCGATCTATAAAACTTGAAGCTATAATTGAAGCGTGTAATATGCAAATCCTACCCCTTTCTGCTACTCATAACTTTCCTAACAGTACTCCTTCCCTTCTTGACTTAATAATGGTGTCATCTTCCAATTTAGTTTTCAAGCACGGACAGTGCCCTGCTGATGCATTCTCTTATCACGATTTAATTTTTCTTTCGTATAAACTACGCCCTCCTAAAATCAAACCCAAATTAGTTCTGCGACGTAATTTTGGAGGAATGGATATTGAACAACTTTGTGAAGATGCTTATAATATTGACTGGTCAGTGATCGAGAGAGCTCCATGCATTGACGATAAAGTGGAACTGTTCTGTTCTCTTCTCACTCAGCTTTATGACGTCCACGCGCCAATGCATTATGTGAGACTTAAACACCTACCTGCTCCATGGCTCTCTGATGATCTGAAGAAGCTTATTTTGCAGAAGAATGCGGCATTGTCAAAGCTTAAGAGGAATAAAACAGAGGAAAACGTAAGGAAATACGCCAAAATCAGGAATCGATGCAACACATTGTGTAGAGATGCGCAACGACGCCATATTCATACATCAGTCGAGAACGGCGACTCATCTAGGGTGTGGAAGTTTCTCAAAACAGTTGGAGTTGGTAGAACATCCCTAAATACTTCACCTCCTAGTGTTGATTTTGAACTATTAAATCAACATTTTTCTAATCCTTCTAACTCTTTTGATAGCGAACATAAACTGCAAACACTTCGTTCGCTTTCTGTAATTCCGACTCCTAATTATCCTCCGTTCGTTTTTAGTCAGTTTACTGAATGTGATGTTAAGAAGACCATATTATCCATCTCCTCAAATGCTGCCGGTAGCGACAACATTAGCCGTAATATGATTGTTCCTCTCCTTGATGTTATTACTCCCATTATCACTTATTTACTCAATGCTTGTGTCTCTTCCTCTAAATTCCCTCAAGCCTGGAAGAGTGCTCATATTATACCCCTTCCAAAGAAATCTAATCCCGTCAACCTCTCTGATTTCCGTCCCATCTCGATCTTACCTTTCCTTTCTAAAGTCCTTGAAAAACTTATTTGCCAACAGCTGACCCTTTTCCTTAATAAGCACAATTTATTGAATTCCTTACAATCCGGTTTCCGTCCAGGTCATAGTACGGCTACTGCCTTAATCAAAGTTACTGATGACATACGGTGGGGTATGGATAATAAACAACTCACAGTCATGACCTTGCTGGATTTCAGTAATGCGTTCAATACTGTTGACTTCGATATACTGTTGAGTCTGTTATGTTCCCTTAACATATCTCCATCAGTAATTGACTGGTTTCAAAGTTATCTCTGTGGCCGTCGGCAGTGTATTCGTGTCGATGAAACTCACTCATCTTGGTGTGATATAACTGCAGGCGTGCCGCAGGGCGGCGTGTTGTCACCTTTACTCTTTTCCATTTTCATTAATTCAATCACTCATAAAATATCCTCTCTCTACCACATGTATGCGGATGATGTCCAGATTTACACCCAGTCAACTCTTGAGAATCTGCCGAATGCAATCGCTACATTAAATAAGGATCTAAATTTTATACACGAGTGGAGTAAATCATATGGCCTAAATGTCAATCCTAAAAAGTCTCAGGCTATCATTATTGGTAGCCAGAGCTTTATCTCAAGAATTGACTGGTTCTCTGTACCACCTATCGTATTCGATGGAGTTGTTATCCCTTACTTTGACAATGTCAAAAATCTTGGTATTTATATTGATAATTCCTTAAATTGGATACGCCAACTGAATGAGGTAAGTAAGAAAACTTTTGTCGCTCTTTGTTCACTGCGTCGCCTTCGATCATTTCTTCCCATTCCTACAAAAATTATGCTCGCACAGTCTCTTCTCCTTCCGATTCTCGACTATGCTGACGCAAGCTATGTAGACATAACTGAGGACCAGCTAAATAAGCTTGAGAGACTTCAAAATACTAGTATTCGGTTCATATTTGGATTGCGCAAATTTGACCATATTTCCCAATTTCGCTCACGTCTCAAGTGGTTACCTATCCGACTTCGCCGGAACATGCATATACTTTCTATTCTGTACTGTGTATTATTTCACCCTTCTACTCCTCCCTATCTAAAGGAGAAGTTTAATTTTGTGGGGCTTCCGGGGGAACCTTTACGCTCTTCTAGAAAATTCATTTTAAGTGTGCCAACTCACAATACATCATTTTTCAATAAATCTTTTACTGTCCAGTCTATTAAGCTCTGGAATGCCCTACCTTTGCATATACGTGAGGCACAAACTATTGTTATCTTTAAGCGATTACTTAAAGAGCATTACTTGTCTCAGTCGTTCGGAGACCGTTAGGATAGATTGTGTGATTATGTATTTATTGTATCTATCAGTTTTATATTATTGTTTGAGGAATTTTGTATATATATATATATATATTGATATATACGTGTTGTGTGTATATTTATGTATATATGTTTATATATATGTGTGTATGTATATATGTATGTATATGTGTATGTATATGTATATATTATATGTGTTACCTTATCTTTTATTATGTGTTAGTAATTTATATTATTTCATGTATTACTTAGTTATTTATATCTTTTTTTTTTGCATTTATTATTTGTATATTTATATTGCACCACCTACCACCTACCTATTCATTGTTTGTATTACTTTACACCTTTGGTTGCCTGGAAGAGATCGCTATGTAGCGATAAGGCCGCCAAATTGTACATATTATAATCTGATTTTGTTATGACGTTTGTATATTTGTTCGTGGTGTACAATAAAAGTATATTCATTCATTCATTCATTCATATATCCTTGTTATGTGTTGTTAGCTCTGCAAAAAGGGATATTATTTTGTAATCTATTATCACATAGCTAATATAAAAATAATATCTAAATAATATACATAGTTAAATATTGTTGATGTAAATCCATAATTAGCTGATTAATGGTGTATATTTTAAAACAAATTCTTATTAATAAATAACATACTGTAAGAGATAACAAAATACTAACAGAAATATGGAAATGTAGTTTATTGACATTGAAGTATAGTGTATACATAATCTTATCTCATATCTCTTATTACTGAAAATGTCCTGATTTCTAACAATAATATCATACATGGATGTGTTTTTTCTTTGCTTTAAATTGTTCGAAATGGAAACCAATACAAACATAAACATAGACCTCACATGCTATTTAGATAGCAATAAATACAGAAAAAATAATATATATATATAATATTTATTAACTTTTTTCAGGTGAATCGCTTACAATAAATGTCTTGTAGGCTGAAATCTTGCATAGCTGCTCTTAGGCAGAGACAAAAAAGTATATGGATATTGAATATAACTACAATAGTCATATATCATGTCTCATAACATTAAAAATATCCTTGTTATGTTATTGTCAAGTTATTTTGAAATGATAACGGCGTACAATAATAACATCATAAAATACATTTAATTAAAAATTTAATATTACAATTAAATTAAACATGTGTTTTTGTTATCCTTACACAACCAGTTTAAAACATCTTAGTTCATATTTATGTGTGTTATAACATAGATAAGCATGATATTACTTAGTCATTTTGGCTTTAATGGTATTTGGGGTATGATAATTAATCATTTAATATATTTCAAAACAAAGTTTACACACTGCACCTTTACTGATTCAACCAAAACATATTAAAGTCTTGACACTGCACCTATCTGTTCCACTAATAGACTGCTTTGGAAATAATTACAACAATAAATGCAGTGGCATTTTACTTTGTGTTTTAGCCTTATACAACCAGTTTAAAACATCTTTCTTACTGTATACCATGTAAAGGTAATATTATAAATGGTCATATTATCCGTTATTCATCTTGTCTTTAATCATATTTATTTATTAATTTAATGGTGTTTGTGATGTATATTCACTAATCAATTAATAACTGTTAAAAATTGTCCCCACACTACGTTTGTTTGTCTGTGCACTACGTGAAGGACGGGTTTAAAAGGATTTTCCATCAATCTTAAAGTACCTATAATTGCTGAATGTACCAACAACTTTCTTTAATACTATTAATTAATAAGCTATTCTATTCTATAATATCTATAATTATATATATATAATTACATATATAATATCTGTGAAAACTACTAGAAAATTGCTTTTAGTTTGTTTTAAGGTTTTTGTGATATTTATATTTCAATTATTAATTTCTCAGAATACCCATTAGATGCGATAAAACTAATACTAATTTTGTAATCTATAGATTATAAGGAATAAATGGATATACATTTCATTAAAATTCTCTGAAATTTGTGGTGGGCTCATTCTCCATACAAAAAGAAATTGTCTCCTTTTGGTATCGAGATGAGAAGTTTAAATCCCGGAGAAGGAAATAGGATAGCTTTGATCACGGAAATCATCCCTAAAGTGGGTGATGGAATTTACTATGCAAGTGCGTTTATTGATGGATCACCTATGGCTTAACGAAAAATACTTTAAATAATTATACAAACCATAAATTATTGTTTTAAATAAAAAATAAAGTTATGTGATATATGTATGTAAAAAATAATAAAGTGTGTGTTATAGTCGCACCATACTGCACACTATATGCCTTATCAGCCGGTGGTAATAAGTTCAAGTATCGCAGCTGATTCATACTATTTACATATTTTTTTTTCTTTATTACTGTTTTACTTTATTACTTAGAGCAAAATATGGATAAAAAAAATTCAGAAAATGGTCAAGTACCCTATTTGCTGTAAATTCCAAAAGAAAATAATTAAAAAAAGGGATATACTTTGTTGTGCATCTTGCAAAAATTTTTACAACATAACTTGTGCACAAGTATTGAGCACCAAATTTAATATCATGGACAAATTATAAAAGGAAATCTGGAAATGTCAAACGTGCCATGAAATCAAAGCTAAGCTACTAATAGCCAGTGAAAACACCGAGATTCTTTGTTCGTTTAACTTTGCAAAAAGAAGCACTAAGCATAAGACACTTCCAGTAATGCCATTGCATAAGTCTGAAGAGGAAGAATCAACCAGTTCCGATGATGACCTACATAGCCTGCCAGAAATTGGTACTTATCAAAATGACAGAAAAGAAGAGTTGTTTAACGAAGTCGCCCATTTGAAATTAGAATTAGAAAAAGCTCATAATGAAATAGAAAATATAAACATGGAAAATACAAAATTACAAAAGCAAATATTAAAAAAGGAAAAGTTGACTGTAAAATAGAATACACTATTTACTGAAGCGATGAGTACACCGAAAAGGCGCGCATCTCTTACAAACCGAAATACTATGGAAAAAAGAAAAGATAATAAATCTGGACAAAGCCGACCAATAGAGTTAGATGAATCAAACTGTAGTGCTATAGAAGTAGATAATACAAAAACGAGTCTAATAGTAAATAAATCAAGATTATATAGTGAGAAAACTGAACAAAAGTCAAAAACAATCGCGTTATTATGTTTCCTGATACTATCGGACAACGATTAGCGGCAGTGTCGTCAGCATATGAGAATATGCTAGCATGTGGGATCTTCATATTGCAGAGTTCGTTCATGTATATTAGAAACAGGGTGGGCCCTAAGACGCTTCCTTGCGGCACGCCATAAGTGACACTAGTTTTTTGCCAAGTAATTAACAACTGTAAACCGAACGCAGGATATCAAAAAATATTAGAAAATTATGGTGAAAATAGTAAAGGTGTGGAAAAAAAGATACAGTAGCAGTACTTATTACTAAATGTGAAAGTTCTCTTTATCATTATCAACAAAAGAACATAAAACTATTAAACAATATTGTACCAGCCGGATAGGAAATTTAACATGTTAATCACTGGTTTGCATTATAATGGCAAGAACGACAATGAGATTTACCATATCAATGATCAAATAGTTAACATAGCTAAAGTCAGCAAAAATTAAATTCCTGGACCCGAATATGATATATGAAAATACAAGGAACTATAAATCGTTGAAAAACTTTGTTATAGAAAATGTAATAACAAGTATAGACCGCAAGTTTCAAGGATCATCCTCACTGAGTTTCATCAAATGCCAAGACGAATACAGTTCCACAAGTGATAAAGGCACAAATGTTTCAACAGCGCAAGAGCCGATTCAATAACGGTAATTCTTCATGGTAATGTTCGAAGTATACATGAAAAATACTTAGAAATCGAAAGCTTACCTAGTGAACAGAAATGTGACATGTTGTGTTTGACGGAGACGTGGGGTAAAAACCATCAAATACAGGCGATGATTATTGAAAACAATACACTCGCGACTTGTTTTAATAGAATAATTTTTGAACACGGCGAAACGGCGATATATGTAAAATATACTTTAGAATATAAAATTAGGAACAACATAAATAAACTATCGTTTGAAATGAATTGTGAATTAGTAGCAATAGAACTAAGATCCTCAAAAACAATAATCATTGCACTTTACCGACCTGACTATGATATGAGTCTATTCTTTGAAATACTTACAAAACCTTTAAATAAACATTGTCAAGAGAACAAAAAAATTGTAATAGCAGGTGACTTGAACTTAAATGTTTTAGAAATTGACGCAATTACTGAAAAGCTTGATAAAATACTTAAAAGTTTAAATTGTAAATGTATATTCAACGAACCAACTAGAACCGAAACAAATAAACGAAATAAAACCAGTTCTACTTGTATAGATAACTTTATTGTTAATTTTAATGAATGTAAAGGATGTGTATCAGGTCAAAAATTTCTGATCATAATGTAATTAAATTAGAATAAGTTAATCAAAAAAACTGTAACAATAAAAATAGAATTATATAGGCAGAAACTTTTCAAGGAATAATCTTGATTATTTTAATTATTTGTTCAACAAAAATTACATTGGGATTAAATCAGAAATGATAATAACTGATGACGCTAACGCAAGAATAAGAATTTCACATCATGCGTTGTACCATTATTACAACATTGCTTTTCCAAAAATAAAAACAAAACAAGTAAGGAGCAAACATAAAAAATGAACTACATGAGGTATAGAAATTACTAAGAAAAACTAAATTAAAATGGAAATATTACAAGAGCACTACCCTAACTACCCTAACTGAACCTAACCTTTTTTTTAGGGGGGAAAATCCTCATGGACTACCTCCGCCTGGGGAAAGGCGGAGGGGCGTGCCGGACTCTTACCGGCTAAAACCACCCCGGTGCCTCCACGCACGTGCGCACGGGGCCGCGGGAATCCGAATTCTTCCGCAGCCCCACACTAGTGATGGCCCGGTCTGTCCGAACCTCGTCTCCTGCACGGGATAGTGAGGTGTTCATCTACCCCTCCCGACGGCCTCCAACTCCACCTGCGTATACGGACCCGCCCAGTCCGATACGCGGAGGCCATGGGGCCAGGAAAATCGAGCGCTTAGTAGCGCCCGCTTTCCCGACCCCAGCGGCGGAACTGGTCTCTGGCTCCGCCGCCAACCAAGTTTCGGCCGTGGAGGGTAGGGTAAACGGCGCATCGCCATACCAACACTCCTCTACCTCCGCGACTCCGCCTCGGCTGCAGCGGTAGAGGGAGCGGACATCCCTCTTACCGCAGCCCACCGACACACCTCCGAAGTGGGCTCGTCAAGCCCACTCGGAGTGGCCACCTGGGGCCGGCCCTACGCCACGGGCCAGCCAAAGGGTTCCTCTTTGTTCACCGCGGGTGACCAAGCCACGGCTACTAAGCCCCCCGCCACGACAAGGCGGGAACCCGTTCGGGGGTGAGGGGGGGGACCTAACTTTTATTTTCGTGGGGAAATCCTCATGGACACCTCCGACTGCAGGGGCAACCGGAAGTTTATGCCGGACTCCTACCGGCCAACACACTACGGTGGTCTCCATTAGCGTGTACGAGGGGTCCCGGGATCTTCGTTCGGAACGCAACCTGGGCCCCCCTCTCACTTTGCTTTATTTGAAGCACGTCCCAGGGGCAGAACTTACTACCCCCAGGACCCTCGCAGTGCTATCACGATGTCTCGGAACCACTTCCGAGTCATCGTCCTCTTCGGGGTTACTAGGCATTCGAGGGACCCACTCCAAACGCCTGTAACCCCAGAGGCCCCGTTTCTGGTAGGGGAACACCATCTTCAAACGAAGAGCTGTGACGAACGCCTAGATGACGTCGTTTCCGAGTGGGATCTGTTCTCCTCCGACCCCGCTCAGCAGCCTCCTTCTGGACCATTACGGACTCACAGAAGGTGGCTACGGCCCTCCATGCCGAGTCTCCGCTCAACATCGCCGACACGACTGCTGGCAGGGAGAGGTCCCGACCGACCCGGTTTGCCAGAATCATTCGCTCGCGTTCCCACGCTGGATATACCGCCAGCGTATGGGACGCAGTGTCCTGGTCCTGTCCACCGCAGTGGAAGCAGTTCGCCGTCGCTTCGCGTCCGATCTTACACAGATAATCACCGAAGCACCCGTGCCCGGTAATTATCTTAGGGACCTTCAAAAATGAGCTTACCCTTTTTAAAAGGCCGGCAACGCACCTTCAATTCCCTTGGTGTTGCAATTATTCACAGGCGGCGGGTAGCTACTTCCTATCAGGTGAGCCGTATGCTCGTTTGCCTCCTCTCCTATAAAAAAAATCGAATACTCATTTGCCATTCTATATTGAAACTTAAGGAAAGCAAACCATTTCTGAAAAGATTGATCACTGGTGATGAAAAGTGGATCACCTTCATGGTGGTAGTCAAGCCCCAAAGACTGTAGTGAAACCCGGATTAACACACTATAAGTTGATGCTATGTCTGGTGGGATTGGAATGACTACGAGTCAAAACTATCGACTCGGATCTCTACTGCCAACAGCAAATGAAATTCAAGCAAGAAAATGAGAGAAAACCGCCGAAATTGATAAACGGAAAAGAAGTGTTCTTTCATCATGATAATTGCAGACCACCCACATATTTGGCCACTTAGCAAACATTGAGAGAGCTTGGTTGGTAAGTGTTAATGCATCCACTATGGTGGATTGTTCTGACTTTGCACCCTTACATACAAGATGGCAACAAGTTATCGAATAAAATGGCATATATATATATCATCATCATCATCATCATTACAGCCCTTCACAAGTCCACTGCTGAACATAGGCCTCCCCCAAAGCATGCCACAAAGCACGGTCCTGAGCCACCTGCATCCATCGACTTCCTGCATATCTTACCAGGTCGTCACTCCATCTAGTGGGGGGACGCCCCACACTTCGCCTGCCGGTACGAGGCTGCCACTCGAGAACCTTTCTTCCCCATCGGTTGTCGGTTCTTCGAGCTATATGGCCGGCCCATTGCCACTTCAGCTTACTAATCCGTTGGGCTATGTCGGTCACTCTAGTTCTACTGCGGATATCCTCATTTCTGAGTTTATCACGCAGAGAAACTCCGAGCATAGCCCTCTCCATAGCTCGCTGAGCGACCTTGAGCTTCCTCATCCGGCCAGCAGTGAAGGACCACGTCTCAGTTCCGTATGTCATCACTGGCAACACGCACTGGGTGTACAGTCTCGTTTTCAAGTTTTGAGGTATACCTGACGAGAAGATGTGCCGTAATTTCCCGAACGCTGCCCAACCGAGTTGAATCCGTCGATTGACCTCTCGGTCGAAGTTAGACTTACCTAGTCGGACTATTTGTCCCAGGTAAACATACTCGTCAACAACTTCGAGCTTAGTGTTCCCAACAACTACCGGCATAGGTGTGACATGGACATTAAACATGATCTTTGTTTTGTTCATGTTCATCTTAAGACCTATCCGTTGGGAAACACTATTGAGGTCCTTGAGCATAGTGCTTAGGTCCTCCAGCGATTTTGCCATAAGGACTATATCGTCGGCAAATCGAAGGTGAGTGATGTACTCGCCATTGATGTTGATACCGTATCCTTTCCAGTCCAGAAGCTTGAAAACATCTTCCAATGCAGCGGTAAAGAGTTTCGGGGATATGACGTCACCCTGTCTTACACCTCTCTGCAATTGGATAGGTTTCGTACTCTGGTTCTGTACTCGGATAGCCATCGTAGCCCTACTGTACAAGCACTTCAACACTTCGATATACCGACAGTCAACTTGGCATCGCTGAAGGGACTGCAGCACCGCCCAAATTTCGACGGAATCAAAGGCTTTCTCATAGTCCACATACGCCAGACATAGTGGCAAATTGTACTCCTCGGACTTCTGTTCAATTTGCCAAAGGGTATCTATGTGGTCTATGGTGCTAAAGCCTTTTCGGAAACCGTCTTGTTCGGGAGGCTGGAAGTCGTCAAGTCTGCGCGCGAGACGATTCGTAATGACTCTCGAAAACAGCACGTAGACGCGGCTCAGAAGGGAAATCGGTCTGTAGTTCTTCAAGAGAGCGTTGTCGCCTTTCTTGAAGAACAAGACCACCGCACTTCTGCTCCACGCCTCCGGTGTAATGCCACCATGGAGGACGGAATTAAAGAGCTTCTGAAGGACTTCAAGTACCGGTCTTCCACCCGCTTTCAGAAGCTCCGCTGTAATTTCATCCTCGCCTGGGGCCTTGCCGTTTCCACGAGCTTGTCATTCAAATCGTCCACTTCATTGCAGTCTTCTAGGCACTGAAAACGGTTTTGTAACTCGAGCTGAAAGGTTTCGGGACTTTGGAAAAGAGCACGAGGGGGACGGAGCGTTGACTTCATTAGACGAGACCTCTCCAACTTAACGTTTAGGTTCAGTGTGCCTCTAACCATTCGATGATCGCTGCCGGTTTTATATATATATATAAAACCGGCAGCGATCACCGAAGCGGTTTTATAGATTATATATATATTTATATATATATACATAATATTGCAATTAAATGTGCTTAGTTTGAAAAAAAATACGAAGTAACTTTTCCTCGACCTATTATGATATTACATATACATAATATAATGAAATATAGTCGATGATCATCCCACTGGTAAGTCAAGGTTTTTTTTATTTCTTGAATATAAAATTAAATTCATCATCATCATCATCATCGTTATAGCCATTCACAAGTCCACTGGAATTCCTGGAATTATAGGGTCAATTATAAGTTTAAAAGCCTTACGTATCATGTCACCATTGATATTTTTCTCCCTAACTATTTGATATTAGTAAAGTTAAAAAATTATATTATATATTCCTTAAACAGAAAACACGTAATAACATTATGATTATCAATGTAATAAATTTCCATCACACTACAAGAAAATTTTATTAATAAATTCTTGTCATCAAAGGAATTTTCCCCGAATTCGTTGGAAGGTGTACAGCGGAAATTATTGTTACAACAGTCATAAAATTCCATAGAATCGTACCATGATTTTATTAGGATTTAATAAGAACGTTCTTGATGTTGCAATTTACCCATTATATATACAGAATTCATTGTTAAATTATTCGTTCTATTATGATATTTTGCTTTTCATTCGAGGTTTATGAATTGAGCGACATTTGAACTCCCGTGGAGTAAAGAAAGTTACAACATGCCACGATTGGTAGACAGTTTGGTTTTTAATTATTTTTAATTTTTGCTGCTGCCAATCTCCTGTTTAACTTTTTTCCTCAGTTGTCCTTCACGCCTCATATGGGATGATATGATGGAATGTATTTTTTTACGCAAATAGCACGACAAATATGAAAATTCAACTTAAGACTTCCTGCATATTTTTTATATATAATAAGGATGAAGACAAACGAGCATACAGCCTATCTAATGGTAAGTAGATGCTGTGGCCCATAGAGATCTAACTTCGATTAAGAATCAAAAATATCTTACAAAGGTCATTACCAATTGTGGCCGCCCTACACTTCGCTTACCAGTACAAGGTTGCCACTCGAAAGCCTTTCTTCCCCATCAGTTGTCGGTTATTCGTGCTCAGCCTATTGTCACTTCAGATTAATAATCCGTTGAGCTACGTCGTTGACTTTAGATCTGTGGATATCCTCATTTCTAAGTTTATCACGCAGAGAAACTCCAAGCATATCTCTCTCCATAGGATACTGAGCGAACTTGAGCTTCTTCTTACGGTCAGTAGGGAAGGACCACGTCTCAGATCCATATGTTATCACTGGCAACAGGCACTGGTTGTATAATTTTGTTTTCAAGTTTTGAGGTATACCTGACGAGAAGATGTATTGTAATCTCCCGAACGCTGCTCGCCCGATTTGAATCCGTCAATTGACCTCTCGGTCGAAGTTGGACTTACCTAGTCAGACTATTTAGTTCTAGGTAAACACACTCGTCGACAACTTCCAGCGTAGTGCTCCAAACAACTACCGGCATAGGTGTGACACAGACATTACACATAACCTTTGTTTTGTCCATATTTATCTTAAGACTTATCTGTTGGGAGACACTATTGAGGTCATTGAGCATAGGAGCTTAGGTCCTCCAGTTATGCAGCACACACCATAAAAGATCCCTTAATGTGTGATTTCTTCAGACTTTATTAGAAATATAATCATAATATTAGATAATTTGCACAAACTATTCTTAAGATTAAGATTATACTTAAACTTGAACCTTCCTCGTGCATGGGTCGAAATAATTATTTTTCATTGTTGTACTGCTATATGCAATAAAAATATCTTTCTATGTACCTACTTTGTATATCCTTGGATGTTAATATTTCTTTTAAATGTTTTTTGTACATAAGGGCAATTAGAATAACCGTTACTTTATTTCTTGCTATTCAGTAAGTTATTCCAGCTATTAAGAATACTTAATCATACCTAGCAGATTTTTTTTTAATATATTTGGTGGCTAATATATATAAATATTTAATATGACACTGACTTAATGATTCAAAAACACTGGGACGACGGCCCTCGGAAAGTTTTTGATCTTTATCGGATCCATTGGTGTTCATTATAAATTGACTGTACCTGTCGAAGACATAAATGTGACCCTGCTGTTTTTTATAGTATGATGGTGATAAACCAGTACACAGTTCACCTGATGGTAAGTGGATCCTGTTGTCCATATACATCTACATCTATCCTCAATAAAGAATCAAATACAGATGCGTTGTCAACCCTGAGGACCTTGTTTCCAGTAAAAGGGGTATCCGGTTCTCTACACTCAGCATGAGAGGAACAGCAGCAATAAGCTGCTAGTTTAAGCTGGTACGAGTATTATGTGAGAACGTGGTCCTTTCTCGGTCGAGCCGACCCATTCGTGCTAAAACTATAATATACCTGCGGTATGGCTCTACCACATTTTGTACTACTTTGGACTAAACTATACCTTTAAAAATTCAAAAAATATAGGCATGTAAATTATGGCTTCTGCTCTTATTACAAGGCTTTCGGGTACTTCATTTTATTATATAACGACTTTGGTTTACAAATATTTAAGTTTTATCGCCAGTGAATGCTAATAAAGGATTGAGCGGTATAATGTTTCAGGCTTAATGAAGGAACTTTATTCATTAGTTATATATGAGGCAAAAACTCCTGAGTAGTTCTCGACGAAATAGAGAAGGAGCGCTTGTGAAATTTGATTGTATGAACAATCATTAATATGATACAGCGTTATAGCAAACTAGCAGAAATTATTTCTTATTTTTAGTCAAACACTACACATTGGTAAAACCTAATTTTCACAGGTTTCATCGGGTTTATTAGTTAATTATATTTATGTTCAGACGTCGGGTTGTTTTGCAACATCTAGTAGACATTTTTTTTATAGAAGAGGGGGCAAACGAGCATGCGACTCACCTGATAGTAAGTGAATTGCAGATGCGTTGCCGGCCTTTTAGAAAGGTGTAAGCTCTTTTCTTGAAGGTTCCTAAGTCGTATGGGTCCGGAAAATTCGCTGGTGGTAATTGATTCCAAAAGGAAGTTGTGCGAGGGAGAAAACTTCTTCTAAATCGCACAGTGGTGGACCGCCAATCATCCAGATGGTATGGATGGAAACGCGAGTTTTGTCGCGATGTGCGGTGGTGAAACTGAGCGGCTGGAATTAGTCCGAACAATTCCTCAGAGCACTCCCCGTGATAGATGCGATAAAATACGCAAAGAGATGCAACATCTCTACGCAGTGCCAGTGTATCGAGCCGATCAGAAAGAACTCGGTCGTCGACGATTCGAACCGCTCTGCGCTGGATGCGGTCAAGTGGAAGGAGCTGGCACTGGGGTGCCCCGGCCCAGAGATGAGAACAGTATTCCATGTGGGGCCGATTTTGCGCTTTGTAAAGTTGCAAGCGATGTGCCGACATGAAATACCGTCTCGCTCTGCTGAGCACGCCAAGCTTTTTAGAAGCCAATTTGGCCTTCCCTTCCAAGTGACCACGAAACTGCACACTATTCGATATGTCGACGCCAAGGATTCCGATACTAGCTGAGGCAGCAAGGGGAGTGCCTTGAAACTGAGGATATACGACAAAGGGGTTCTTTTTAGCGGTAACCGCGCAAACTTGTGTCTTCTGGGGATTGAACTGGACTAGATTTAGTCGGCCCCAATCCGAGACTTTGTTAAGCAAAGACTCGACTTCAGACACAAGTTTGTCCCGGTACTCGGCGACGTTTTCCCGAGAAATATTGGCACGGCCGGTATATAAGGCATCACCAGTGCTGTCGTCTGCATAGCAATGAATGCTACCAGTTAGCAACATATCATTGATATGCAGGAGAAACAGCGTTGGTGATAGCACGCAGCCTTGTGGAACACCAGCGTTGATAGGCTTGAAATCAGAGCATGCACCGTCTACTACGACCTTGATGCTCCGATCAGCAAGGAAACTGGTGATCCATTTGCACAATTTCTTGGGAAGCCCATAGGAAGGAAGCTTCGAAAGAAGCGCTTTGTGCCAGACCCGATCGAAGGCCTTCGCTATGTCCAAACTAACGGCCAATGCCTCCCCCTTGGACTCTACTGCCTCCGCCCATCTATGAGTCAGATAGACTAAAAGATCACCAGCTGATCGACCTCGACCATACTGGCGGTCACTAATCAGCTGGTGATCTTCAAGGTACTTCATGAGCTGGCAGTTTATAATGGACTCCATTATTTTGGAGAACAAGGAGGTGATGGCAATAGGCCTGTAGTTGGACGGGTCTGAGCGGTCGCCTTTTTTAGGGATCGGGTGGACCAAAGCTGTCTTCCATGAATTCGGGACTACGCTTTGGGAGTAGGAGTACCGGAAAAGACGCGTTAAAACCGGTGCCAACTCCGGAGCACACGTCTTCAGCACAATGGGAGGGATTCCATCGGGCCCACTCGACTTGCTGACGTCCAGGGAGAAGAGTGCTTTGCGAACCGAGCGCTGTGTAAACCGCACATCCGGCATGGAGCACTCACATCGCGGGATGGTCGGCGGTGTGTTCCCCCCGTCATTTAGAGTCGAGTTGGACGCAAAAAGAGAGCTCAACAGATCGGCTTTCTCCTTTCGGCATGGGCCAGTGAATCGTCCTCTCTGTGCAAAGATGGAATAGATGGCTTACAGAAGTTCCCTTGGACAGCCTTGGCGAGAGACGAGAATGCACGGGTTCCCGAAGGAAGGCGAACTAGCTTCTCGCCAATTCTGCCGATGTGCTCAGACTTTGCCTTGGCAATGACGCTTTTGAAGGACCTGGAGGCGGAATTATACTTCTTTTTAAGTGCGCTGGTGTTTACATCCCGAGACGTTAATGCATCAGCCCAGGCCCGGTAGCACTCCTGCTTATAGCGTGATGCTATTTTACAGGAGCGACCAAACCATGGCTGGGATCTGCCTCCGATGGGCAACACAGAGGATGGAATAAAAAGTTCCATACCCTGAAGTACCACATCAGCAACAGAATCGGCAACAACGCTGGGATCTTCCGGCGAGAAGCACACCCGCCCCCAAGGGTAAGATGCAAAAAAAGACCGCATCTCGTCCCAATCAGCTGACCTATAGTGCCAAACACGGCGGCGAGCTGCAGATCGCAACTGCGATTGGAGCGTGAGTGCACCGTACTTCGGATCAGACAATGATCCGAAGAGCCCAGAGGGGCATCGACGGAGACCTGATATCCGTCCGGATGAGAGGTCAGCAGAAGGTCTAACAGGGAAGGTACATGGTCTTCCACATCTGGAATCCGCGTAGGCGAAGTAACCAGTTGTGTTAGACCATATGCCACTGCAAAATCATAGACAGATCTACCCGCATGATCGGTTAAACGAGAACCAAGCCATTCAGCATGGTGGGCGTTAAAATCACCGAGTATCACGATCTCTGCGGATGGGACCTGTTGTAGCACGGAGTCTGCAGCCATTTGAACGTGGTCGATGAGTCGGTCTGTGTCGGCATTTCCGCTATGGGACCTATAGAGGCACCTGTAGACGCGGGGATGGTCGTCGCTGTCTACGCGCAGCCATAGGATGGACAGGTCCGTACCTTCAAATCTGCCGAGGCGTCGAAAACAGATGTCCTCTCTGACGTATACGCAAACTCCAGCCCGGGGCACAAAGGAGTGTTCCAATTTGTACCCCGGGTAGGAGAGATATGAAGTATCAGCCGGAGAGGACACCTGAGTCTCGGTTGAAAAGAGCAAGGCCGGCTTCGCTGTCTCTAAATGGTAATGGACAGCATTAAGGTTGGAATGAAGTCCCCTGATGTTGCAAAAATTCACGGATAGCGTGACAGGGGTCGCCTTGGTTGTATTGCTCCGCTTGCCCCGAGCAGCATTAGTCGCGAGCGGAATTTTGCCCCCCCCCCCCCTCAGAATACGCGGGGCAGCCTGAGCACCCACGCTCAGGAGTGAAGTAGTTTGGTCGTGGATGCTCAGCGAGGGATTCTCCAGGGGTGCTGGTACCCTCCTGGGGTAGTCTTTTATTTAATTCCACTACCATGTTGATGGGGGGGGGGGGGGGGATTGGGCCTCCGGCCACCTACACTCACCAAGCGCAACGCGGAGGTAAACCTTTACTTCACGCTGGTATATCTGTGAGGTCGTGGTACCACCCCGGTTCGAGCTGACCCATCCGTGCGACAGCAAAAGCTACCGCTTAGCTCTACCACTGTTAAAATGTATGATGATATGATGTACGCAAAGTAATTTTTTCGCAAGTTTATTATATTATTCTGTTAGAAGTAGTATATTTATATAAATATCTGTTATTTATCGTCCATAAAATCTTACATATTACATTACCTAATATATTTAACTTTATAATGTCCATGTGAGTATTCTTATTATTTTTAATTATTATTCTATATATAATACTCCAGGGATAGCCCAAGGATATCATATATATAGCAGTGGAAGAAATGAAGGAGGCAAATGCTTACGTCCATTTCTTACAGTTTTTCCAATCCAGCGCCACTTACAATTAACAAGTGAACAGTTGTCATATAATCATTTTAGCTGTCAGATATTTTTTTCATTAGTTATTCATATTGCTAGCTGTGGCTGTAGCTCACGGCTTCACCTGCGTTAATCAGGATAAAAGCATACACAAATTTCGATTCTTGCTATTCTAAGATCCTACATGCTATATTTGATTTAAAATTGGTTTCGACGTAAAGGTTACAATATACAATTTTCACAGAAGATATATATTAGAAGGAATTAAGAGTGCGTTCAGCTTCAAGTGAATATTATTATTACTTTATTAAATATTACGTTTCGCATTAAAAAGAAATAAGAGCCGGAAGGGAAAATTTATTTTAATAAAATATGAAATTAAAAATATTTATTAAATAATATAAAATAAAATATACCCAAGTACTTAAATTTAAAATTTTTATGTGGTAGAATCATGCTGCAGCTATATTAGTAGTATAGTTGTAGCACAAATGGGTCGGCTCGACCGGGGAATGACAGCGTAAAATAGCAGCTTAAAGCTGCTGTGTTTCGTATGGTGAGTGTAGAGAACCGAAGACCCATTTTACTGGAAAAGAGGCATTCCATCTTAGTCCTCACGGGTGACAACGCATCTGCATTTTGATTCGCAAACGAAGATAGATGTAGATGTCTAAGGGCCGCAGCAACCATTTACCATCAGGTGGACTGTGTGCTCGTTTGTCATCCTTATCCTATAAAAAAATTAAACATCTCTTACTTAATGATCCTGAAACTGCAACTGTTTTCTCAACAACTGTCACTTTGATGACACTATAAAAGAATATAACTCTTAGATAACATTCCATAATAAGCTGCGTTAGATTTGTGTCGTGATGTTGTAAATTGATGTGCTCTACTACTATAGGAAATAGAGAACGACTAATGAGTTTGGCCATAATTTTGAGAGATAGCTCTTTTACTACAAATTTAGACTATTGGAAGTAATTATGCATTTTTTTCAGTATGCATTTTTTCTTTCAATTTTAATAATAAGAAAAACTAGGGTAAAAAGTATTTTACTATGCCTAGCAACATTTTTATTGTATATGTACAGTCTGTCAAATTTACGATTTATTATTTTGTTTTGTTGACGGTTTTTTTATAAACATATATGATGCTAGGCAGTACTTTAACCGTGAAATGAGATTTAATTTTTTATTAATTAATTTTTTAGCAAAATTGCGTGAGTTTTTTACACGACTACGTGGACTCGTGTATACTGACGTGCCGAAAGTCGTACGTAGCCTTAAAAGACTAACTTTAAATGGCTTCACTTTGCATGCGTCTGCTGCGGTTCTAAACCTAATAATTCTATGATTGAAACGTCTGATATATTCAAAACCATTTAGGTTGTTTTTGGAAATAATGGTATGGCAATATCGATTTGAATCGGATAAAAAAACTAGGGGACCCATTTATACCATATTAGGTACTTAAACACTGTAAACTTCATAAAAATAATTAATTACGATATAATTTACATATTATGATGTTGCCGTTTTAATGTTGTTACCACTTTAAATTAAAATTAAGACTCCATGGTCCAAAATTCAAGATTAAAACTTTTTTGACACAAAAAGATGTGGCGGCGCTGTCGTCGCGCCACAAGCGAAACACATCGAAGCCCAAATCGCGCTAACAAAGTTCCGAACTTAAAGCAGTATATTTAGAATAGCTCCAAACTACCACTCGGATCGTTGACCGCTTCCCGGGCAGTACACCTTGCCTGGCGGGAGATCTTCCCTTTTCCTTCCACCCGCCACAAGTATAAAATTCAAAAATTTATAACATCTTCATCGATTTCTAATTATTTCTTTAAATGAATACGAGTTCCCACGTGGGTCTAACAAAGCAGACACAGTTTGCAATATCAATGGTGTTCCGTGAGAGCGTGGTCCTTCCCGGTCCAAGCCGAGCTATTTGTGCTACAACTAAAATATAGCTGCAACATGGCTCTAACACGTCCAGCTGATTAAAAACAATTAATGGCTTAGCTCTAAGCAAAGCTCTTAAATCATTTTATATTTTGATAGATATTATAGAATCGAGATTAAATAGAAAATTTGTAGATCCCACTATCTATACAAATAAAATGATAGAGGTTTGCAATTGTCCGCGCATCAGGGAAAAAGCGATATCTTTATTTAATATAAAGTTTTAAGAAACAACGATTTTTATAAGCACTACGTGTTCAGTGATGTGTGTTTTCTTGCCGCGGATAAGTGGGGCAAGCGGTGTAGCGCGCATGCATAGGAGTGTGGAACTCTCTTCTACCTCTGCCTCATGATAAAGTTAGGTCCAGCAAAAGTAATAAAAAAAGGCGGACTGAATATCGCAACGCAATCTAGCGAAGCACCCAAAATAAGTCGGCTCGCTGGTAACGTACAAGGGATTAGGCACACATTTACACTAATAATAACAAACATCATCCACGAGAAGTAGTTGTCGTAAGTAAAATCCAAAATAAATATTCCGTCTTGCATCGTTAAACCTTGCAAAAATCATAGTGGTTTTTTCAAAAATCATCATTTAATCACTTTTATCGAAAAGTCAGTAATTATAATCACTTATTTGAGAATTTTTTGTGATAAATTTAATTGTTATTTTTGGAACACAAAATATGCTTCACGTAATCAGTATTCGTAATTGTTTTTGGGTAAAAATTTCCTGAAATTTAGGAATTTCAATTTATGCCCACGTCGGAACGGGTACGGTATATAATGTGTTTGCCCTAAGAGGTTGTATTCTGTGCACTATTTTACTATTTTCCTGAAAAGCTTTTGGATCGATTATAATGCGGTTTTTTTTTTGGATTAGATATTCTAATATAGCTTCTGAGAAGGTTCTTAGATAAAAGAATTCTACAAACAAAGTTATTTTAAAGTGAAATATGTTTAAAAAAAAGTCCCGCTGGGTTTCTTGCTGGTTCTTACCAGGGCTAAACGTATTTTCCGAACGTAAATAAAAAAATGTCTTTCAATAAGTACTATGTAATAATCTACATTGTTAAGTTACAGCCAATATACGTCTTACTGCTGGGCTCAGGCCTCCCCTCATTTCTGAGAGGTTTTTAGGGCAAGGAAACCCCGCGCTGACTCAATGCGTGTTGGGGCAGTGCGGCGGACATAAGCTATATTGAATAAAAATTATTCTATTCTATTCGAGATATATTTTTAGCCATTTCCAATATGTTGCGCTTGTACTTGCTCTTGCTATTTACATTCTGTACGAGCACACGACGTTGGAGTTATTCGACTCCATGGGGCAATCTATACGCTTTTACAACAAAGTCCCAGAAAATATGCAGGCTTTGTCTATCAAAAAGTTCAAATTTTTTGCTAACCAAACATTGTTTTATAATACTAAAAAATACATGATTGATAATAACCTCAGGAAATGAGGTGACCGCTACCATACTGTTTCTAAATGTTTTCATACTAGTTGTATAAATTAATATATTATATAAAATTAATTTATTTAAAAAAGTTTCGCTGGGTTTCTTCCTTGCGTGATTTTTCAATAGGTAGTCTTGTAATATGTATTGAATAAAAATAATTCTATTCTATTATAATAATTTTTTGATTCGTTACCTACTGTAAAAAAAATCTAGGTCATCATCTTCTTCGGTAATTTAATATAAATTTTAAGAGCTTTAGTTTTGAGATACCGTAATTAATTATCACCATCATAACTTATAATTTATTAATGTTCATACGTAAAATCATTTTACCGTTCCCTAACAAAAGGTCCCTAAAATTCCATTACATAATAGTTGGTTAGTTGCTTATTTATAATATGTTTGTGGCCGGTGGAAGGTAAAGGGGAGATCTCCCGCCGGGCAAGGTGTTCTGCCCGGGGAGCGGCCAACGCTCCGAGTGGTAGTTTTTTTTTTGCGCCCAGAAGCTATTGGAAAGGGCTACCTCGATACGGCGAGGAAGTGGGGAATGCTTTACGCATACCACGACAGCCGATCTGTCGTGGTTATGTGGGACTCACTGTGACTACCTACTGGGGAACCTAAGTGATACCCACTAAACTCCACTTTTGGGACTGACAATTGGCCGATTAAGCCGCTATGTAGGATCGGAAGCGACCCTCTTTTGGGAGAAGAGGGCGCAGGCGGCTACGAGCCACTGAGGGAGAGCCTACTAAGGGAAATTAATTATGAAAATTTATTATGAGCTGGCTTGAGCCGCCAGGAGGCAGGTCAGGTCGTTTGAAAGTTTATTAGTTGGGTCCGAGAGAGTGTTTCTCGGCCTGCGGACTCGATAGCGAGAGGCGGGTGGGGCTACATAAGTAGCTGCCTCACGAATAAAATGATTGGAATGCGACTCTGAGGCTTTGAAGAAGTTCTCAGAGAGTTTTTTAAGGAATTGTTGGATTGTAGGGAGTTCTAAGTCCCGATGAAGGTCGGCATTACGGACGTACCAAGGTACGTTCGTAGCTCGACGACAGAAGAGGTTTTGAACTACTTGGAGTTCATTAATAATTTTAGGGTCAGCGTGGGTAAAAATGGGGCCCGCGTAGGACATGACTGGTCGTATACAGACCTTATATAGGGTACGCTTGTTTCTGAGGGACATTTTACTGTGTCGGCCCAACATACTGTTGAGCCTACTCAGGTAAAAACGTGCGTGACGGGTTACTCTTTTGACATGGGGCTTGAAAGTAAGCCTTGTGTCAAGGGTGACTCCTAAATATTTGGCAGTCGTATGCCAGGGGACAGGGGTCCCTAGCATACGTATTGGTGGAATGTTTTTGAGACGGCTTTGTTTATAATCGAAGTGAACGGCGGAGTTCTTCTCTGGGTTCACATCGATGTGCCATTTTTGGAACCAAGCTCCTAGGTCATCAACTGACTTTTGGATCTTGTTCCGTATGAAAGGTATCGAGATACCTTTACAGTATAGGGCAGTGTCATCTGCGAAGAGAGAGAGAGAGCTGAACACCTTTCGACGGGATGGGAATGTTGTTGGTGAACAAAATGTACTCCTGTACATTTTGTTGAGGAGCAAGTACTGAGCCATGAGAGACACCAGCTTTGATGGGGCGCTGAGAAGATAGCGTGTCTTCGTGTCTAAAACGAAAGGTACGATGATTTAGATAAGACCATTGCGGTCGAAAAAGACCGCGATGGTCTTATGACGACGAGGATAAAAACCGCTGAGGATATATTCCACAATACGGTGAACTTTACGGTTTATACGTGGTAGAGCCATGCTGCATCTATATTATGGTTGTAGCACGAATGGGTCGGCTCGACCGGGGAAGGACCACGCTCTCACAGAATACCAGCGTAAAATAGCAGCTTAACGCTGCTGTGTTTCGTATGGTGAGTGTAGAGAACCGGAGACCCTTTTTACTGGAAACGAGGCATTCCATCTTAGTCCTCACGGGTGACAACGCATCTGCATTTTGATTCTTAATCGAAGATAGATGTAGATGTCTATGGGCCACAGCGACCACTTACCATCAGGTGGACCGTGTGCTCGTTTGTCATCCTTATCCTATAAAAAAAAAAAAAAAAAAAAAGAACTTGTTGGGGACAAGAGTGTTTCGCTCGGAAACCGAATTGATGGGGGATGACAAGAGGGTCACCGTCTGTGGTAAACAGATGGAGCCTCATGCGATTAAGAATGACTATTTCGAAGAGCTTGCCCATGGCCTTGCAGAGGCTAATGGGACGATGACTGGAGGGGAGGTTGAGAGGCTTTCCTGGCTTGGGGATACCAATCACAGTTGCCTCTTTCCACGTAGTGGGAAAATAACTAAGGTTTAAGCAGGCGTTGAAGATAATAGTTTAAAGGATTAACATCTGCTCAGGAAAGTGTTTAAGGGCTTGGTTGGAGATGCCATCCGCGCCCGGGGCCTTTTTGGGCTTAAGTCCTTTGATGAGGGATGAAATCTCATCATTGGACAATATATAGGTTCTACATAGGTAATACATAGGTTCGGAGGCTGTAGGGGGTGAGTTCCGGCGGCGGACCTCATCCTCCACTGCCTGGACGTGTAAAGGATCGACGGGTTGAGAGCTAGGAAAGCATTGAGCGGCAATGCTGTCTGCAAAGCACTCAGCCTTTTCCTCGTCCTCGAAGGCTACCGTATCGTCGGGACGGGAGAGAGGAGTAGTGTGGGTGATAGCGTCTATGCGGAGGGCTCTTGCTATCTGATAGTACGCTGTATAAGAGGGAGAGATATACTCCATGAGTTTACTCTTTTCGAGGTCTCTAAATTCAGAGAGGCGTAAACGGAGTTCGCGTTGAAAACGATTGGCCGTGCGCCTATATTCGGGCGTGGGATATTTTGTTGCTCTCCGGAAAGCAGCTTTCTTGGCTTTTAATAGGTTGCTAATATACAGGGGAAGCCAACTATTATTAGCAACCGGGACGACCCTTTCTTACCCGTGTCCTTAGTTTTGAGATTTGTTTCCTGTAGGAGGAGGAAATCGGCTTCATGATTTCTAAGAAAGAGCTTAAGCTCTGGGAGGTTATTTCGCAAACCGCGAATATTAAAGGATACAAGCGATAGACCCTTAGGTTTGATACGACCGTGAGACTTTGGTAGAGCAAACTGCTCTGTCATTATGAAGTTAAGTTAATTATGTTAACTTAACTTACAACGAGCACAAAAAATATGATGCTCTGCAAGAGCGAGGAGACGGTCCTGAGGGGATCTCGTAGCGCGCAATTTACGTGCTAACACAGCGATTTCCCCAACGTCGATGTTCCTAATAGCGGAATACACCGTTTTTAGGTCATCAGCCATTGAGGGTTGTGATTATTGTGGGGCGGAGGATGTCCGCGGTGGGTCTGCCTTTTTGGGGCCCCAGGGAAAGACTGGAGGCTGCATAGGCTGAGAGAAGTCCGGAGGGGGCCGAATAATGCCCTGAGGGGGCCTAGGGGGACCCTGAGAGGGCCAAGAGAAGCCCTGGATGGGCTGAGAAAGGCATCCGTTGGTAAAGAGCCGGGAATGAGCGGTCATTGACCGGCGGTGGAACTTGCCTACTGGGGCGAGGATGAGGTGCGCAAGGGCAGCCTCTGTAGTTTGGCGGGTGGCCTGTTTGTTTACACAGGACACACGCGAGTGGGGATTCGGCGTCTTTGGGCCGAGGACACTCTTTAGTGTTGTGGGGCTTAAAGCACTTAACACACCTGGGTGGGGCGGAGCAGTTGGCCGCCGCATGACCATATAGCTGGCAGCGGGGGCACTGCATCAGGAACCCGCGCCTATGTGGAGGCTCAACCCTCACTCTCGACAGGCCACACACTGTGCGTACCTGCCGGAAGATGGCTTTCGCCTCCGGCACGTTGGTTAAAATTACTAGGGCAAGAGAGAACCTCTGGCCCGTTCTACTGTGCATTTTGTGCACGGCTTCTACGGGAAAACCTTGGGAATTAAGGTCCTCAAGGATTTTCTCGTTGGAAAATTCGAAGGGGACGCCGCGAATGACGGCCCTGACTTTACGCTCTTCCGGAAGAGCGTATGTATGGTAAAATAAATAAAAATAAAAATAAATGCGTGGTCATACTTAATTCCTGCGTTGTAGCCGGTTTTGAATAGTTCGGTGAATTTTGCCTTGTCTCTTAGGAAGACAGGGGGCGGGACTTGCTTCTTAGCAAATGTAGGGTCACAGCGGGAAGCTAGCTTAGAAGGTGGGGCGATGTCCAACGACATTAGGGGAGCCTTAGTAGCGGCGGGCGCTGCGGGGGTAGAGACGGCAGCGGGAGCTGCGGGGTTTGAGGCAGCAGCGGGGGTTGCGGAGGTTGAAAGAGCAGCAGGGGCTGCTGAGACAGGGGGTGGTGCGGCTTTTCGCGGCGCGTTTACCGCTGCGTTTTGACGTCACCGTAGTGAACGACGAATCACCGGTTCTGTCGGAGTCAAAGGACTCCGATGAACCTGTGCCAGACTCGGTGGCGGGCCTCTTCCGGGAGGCTGTCGCAGAGGAACCGGAGTCGGAGTATGAGCACTCCATATCCAGGGGGGGGGCGAAAGAATTTTTGGACTGTAGATAGGCCGCGATAACGGGCGGCGGTTGAGGTGCCTTAGCAGCAGTGGCCAGATTGGTCAGGGTTGTGGCGAGAGTCGACGCATCCATTCCCTTAAGGATGGCAATGATGGACCCAAAGATTTCTTCTTTGGGTCCATCATTGCATTGATTTTTGATGGTATAACTACGAGCTGGGGGGAAAGGGGAAAGCTGCCCTGAAAAGAGCAGAGACGTTCTGTATCTGTTCTCAAAAGAACGGGACGTTCTTTATTCAAGGAGTGCCCCTGCTCTCAAAAGAGCAGGCCCTTGCACTGAAAAGAGCAAGTAACTCCCTAGAAACAGTATACACGTAAACGTTATACAATAAATAATGAAAACAAAATTAGAAATAGTTAACAATAAGAATTACCAATAACAAGCAGAGGTCAGTCAAACCTCCCCATGACTAAAATGAAAATGACTCACCAAAGCGTCGACGCTGTACAGCGGAGGCGCGAGAGCGAGATAGCACTACCGTACGGGGACGACAGCGCGGACTACCTGGACACAACCGCTCGGGAGTGGTGCCACAGGCGGAATGGAGTGGTAGTTCGGAGCTATTCTATATATACTGCTTTAAATTCGGAACTTTTGTTAGCGCGATTTAGGCTTCGATGTGTTTTCGCTTGTGGCGCGACGACAGCGCTGCCACATGTTTCTTTCCAATTACATAATATAATTTTTGTATGATGTAATGTCTGCAATAAAATTAATTTAAATCAATACGTTTTTTTATTGCACCTTTCTATCCAAACGATCGTAATATTTGATTTTTATTTGTTCTTTATTACATTAATTAAAACAAAATAATACAAAGTGCGGACTTAATGATTTGAGGCATTCTCTATAAATGAGAGTGTGGTGAGAAATTGACGTAGGTGTAGCAATATCAAATAAAAAAAAATAAAAATGATAATTACGTACGTCATACATACATTTTACTACGTGTATTAAATATATACATACATATATACAAATATATACATATACATATATAATTAATACATACAAATAACTATGAATATGTACATCTGTTTAGCAATATACAAGGCTATTTTGCAATAACCGGCCAAATACGCAGAGAAGGTTCAGAATAAGCAATATAGGCAAATGGTGAAGAAATATTAATTTAAAAAAAATCTCAAACATTCTGCCCTTTTTATCTTTTAAATTCAAAATGCGTGGTAATGCATTATTTTAACTGATTTTTACTGCACACGCACATTTGTAAAGGCCAAACAGTAGGTAAAAACGTTGTGAGCCATGAATCGCATTCAATTTGCAATAATTTCAAATAAAGTAGAAACTTTATTAAATCGTATTTTCAAAAACTGCAATAATTGCATATTTTTATTAATATATTTGAACTTAAGTTTAAAATTTGGCTATTCTTTGTAAAATAACCCTGTATATGACATGAACGATTCATGTAAGAAGCGTTGTTTTTAATACGCATACACACTCGTCGGTTAAGGGTACTCCTAATCTGGCCCATTTTTAATGTATCACCGATTTGGTCGATAAAACTTCGTCTAGGGCGTCCCTTCCCGACCCTGCCGTTCATTTATATTAGTTACGTAATAATAATTAGTATTGTGTCAAAGTTATGTTATATTTTGATAGATTGTTTTATAAAAAAACTAGCTATTCCTCGCGACTTCGCCCGCTTGTAGTTTAGGGTTTAAGTTATGTTGCGCAGAACCCTAACTCTTTTTTTTAAATATAAGTAACCTAAGTTACTTCTTATAACATCAGCTATCTGCCAGTGAAAGTCCCGTCGAAATTGGTCCAGCCGTTTCTGAGATTAGCCAGAACAAACGGATGGCCCCACAGACAGATAAATACTTTAAAATTTGTATTTTTGTTATAAGTACCGTATATACTTTCATATGCATTTAGTAAAAATGTTATTTTCACATTACAAACAGACACTTCAATTTTATCTATTTGAATAGATAAGGGGAAATTTTGTTTCAAATGACAACCCTTTATAGGGCATAGATGAGCCACTCTGACAAATTATTAGGTGACGAAACGAGGGAAGTTTCTTTTGCGCTTTTAGGGCGCTATCAACTAGGTCCAGTATTATTTCGTACATATTTCAATAAAATTAAAAGGAAATGTAATTAAATACTATGTCTTCATTTAGTTTGTGTTTGTTTGGGACGACCATGGTATGAATTGCTCGTTTATTCTCATAGAATTATTCTATATATATACCGCTGTATTTCAAAACGTTTTTTAATAGATTTTGTAAAATATTGGGGAAAATAGTACCTTTAATGACTGTGAGATGGCGCTAGTGTCAACGTAAAAGCAAGCTAATGAGGACTTTCATACTATAGATGTGCCAACTCGAGTTAAATCGCGTTGAAATTCACGCAACTCGAGTTTAAACTCGAGTTGTGCAACTCGAGTTAGCAGTACGAAACAGAGTAAATGATTTGTTAGCAATTAAAAAGGTATATGTAGTATGAATCACATACTTATGTATATTTGATTTTAATCTTAGTCATAGTAAGTAGTTGTATTTAACAACAAAACTAGCTATGTAGCAGTCTTCACGAAACAATATTAGTCTAGTTTTAAGATATAGGTACATAAACTATTAATATTTTAATTATTACAGTCAAAATATTCTTAAATAAATTCAAATTTTTTCAAAATTAAAATGTTTAGTGTAAGTTAAGTGTTACAATTGGCGTCAATTTAAAATATGGTGTATTTTACAACTACCATTTTCGAGTATTACAATAACAGGTCTGCGACTTACATAACTATATTGATCATAAACCCTTCAAAATTATAAAAGAAATTAAATTACATAACTTAGCTATTATGAAATTCTAAATAAGAAATTGTTTTGGTTGTAGCTAAATACTCTTTAAAACGACGCGTGCACACAACGAACGAATCACGCTCTTACTCTTTTGCTGGTTCAATTGATCCGTTCATGTACAGCGGCCTAAACTCGAATTAGGGAGATCCAACTCGAGTTAACTCGAGTAAAGCGCAACTCGAGTTGACCCATCACTATTTCATACCCCTGGGCATTGCAGTGCATTAGTTCTTTCTTTGAGTAATTATTATATATTTATCTATATTGAGTACATAACATATTATTGATAATATTACATATCATGTCCTATTATAATATAAAATAATTGTCTCCAGTAAATATTATACTTTTCTTGTAAAACTCGAAATAAAAAATAAATATGTTTTTTAATATTCCCATATTTAAGCTTTATTTTCATCCTTTATTTTTAATTTGACCAATTTTCTTTTAACAAAATAAAATTTAAAATTCTTTAAGCTTTCTGGAAATATTTTTTTATTTGAATGTAGGTATAGTAGTTTTTCAGTAGTAATCGTTATTGCTAAGAAAGTCTCGCGCGGTCGTAAAAAAATTAAATTTTAATGCGCGGACAGGTGGGGCGACAAACACTCGCGCGGCGTGGACGGTTGAGATGTTAACAAAATTCTGCTCGCCTATTTTTATCTGTCCATGCATAGATTTATAGTATAACTCAATGTGTCATTGGGGCCAGCCGCGCATTATTTGCTCGAGGAAACTAATGCTGTTCAGTTGTACCTTGCTTGATCAATTGCCCCCCGTAGTTTCCTATAGTTTTTTCAGTAAGTTTTCACCGTTAAATAACTAAATTATACATAATTCGTTTTATTACAGTCGTATATACAACGAAAAATCTCTGTCAATACATCAAACAACGCGGACGAAGTCGCGGGTATCAGCTAGTTATAGAATACAAACCGCACGCTCCAACACACAGAAATGAAACAAATACTTGAAATTCAAACAACACCCAACTAAAATACCGTTTTATTACTGCGCTAATCACTACTATCCACTTAAGCTCTACTGGTAAAAGTTAGCATAATGTTCATTAAATAAACTCTTTTTATTATTAGAATTAGAACTGTTTTACAATCTCTATTACCTAGCTTATGCTTTTTAAAAGCTTTTATTTAACTTGCAATATATTATGTTTGTTAGGGTCAATTCTTGCAACTTAATTTTAAAGCATCCTCAATCGATTGAGCTGATATTTTGTATACATTTTTAGTTTAGATGGCAATGAAATGTAATTAGTTTAAAGACATCATTCTAAATTCAATATGGCGGACCGCTGAACATAGCGGACGAGTTATTTTCTATGCACTCCCTTGATATGGGTAGGTATCAAATGAAAGGGTTTGCCGAGAAGAAAACTAAAATAAAATGAAGTCACTCTAAATCCAATATGGTGGATACATTATTTTATGGGCTCCCATGATATGGATATCATATTCCCATAGTGAATAGCCAGCCTAATAGTAAAAAAAAAAACAGTTTTAAAAACAAGCTTTTATTAAAGTGCTCTAAAAAGAAAAAAACAAACTAAATTAAATCAAACCCATCAATTTATTACAATATATAATTTATGTGATACAAAAGCTTGTCGCGAGATTTACCTGTGTATCTACATAAACAAAATACAATAAGTAACTTGATTATGACATAAGTAGGTAATTGTAAGAAAAAAATAATGTTTATTTTATAAAATAGGTAAAACTTGCAACAAGCTAATATAAATTATGTAATGTAACATATCGATGGGCTTATTTAAATTTAAAGTTGAATTTCTTCTTTTTAGAGCATTGAAATAAAAGCTTGTTTTAAGAATGTTTTTACTATTAAATTATTTAATATAAGCCCGTAATAACCCGCGGCTGGATATGGGCTGTATATTATATTATTTTTTCTACTATAGCAAGGATTGCAATGTGCGTAAGATAATCCACCACCACATTTGACTCCGAAGATATTGTAAGCGGTAACTATTACAAACCAGTGTTTGACGAAAATTCCATCGAGTGGTAAATCTTAGTGTCTTAGTCTAACAAAATCTATACTTACACTCTGTCCTTGAAAACAAATGAATGTAAGGGAATATAATTTTTTATAGAATAAGGGTGACAAACGAACAAAGTTCACCAGATGGGAAGTTGACGCTGTGACCCATGAATCTACATCCATCCTCGGTTAAGAATCAAAATACAGACGCGTTGTCACCTCTGAGGACCAAGGTGGAATGCCTCGTTTCCAGGTCTCCGTTTGTCTACACTCACCACACGAAACACAGCAACATTGATTGCTTTTACATGGTAGAGCCACGCTTCAGCTATATTATGGTTGCAGCTTCATCGATCACTAATATATTAGTGATCGATGTGTAGCATGAATGATTCGGCTCAACCAGGATAGGACCATGCTCTCACAGAATACCAGCGTAAAATAGTTAATGAATTCAAAACAGTTTAATGAATTCAAAATTTTAACTAACGAGAAATTAATTATATTTCTCAGAAATAATGTTCCGAAATCATTAAAATAAAGAACTCTTAAGCCGCTTATCGATTATGCGCTCCAAGAGGTCGAACATTGGTGCGCATTCCAGCCGCGTGTTATGGATACCGCCTTGTAACGCGAGCCAAATTGTTCGATCGAACGCTCAAACTCGGAGCGGGCCGTTCCAACCGGTGTCGGTTTTTTACCGCATATCAAAGTAGTTCAGTTTTGGCGCGCGCGCCCGTGGGGTCGGTTGTCCTCATCATTCGTGTGTGCGTTGCGTTCAGAGCTATGGATAACCAAAGTTGCCGTAAATTAATACAATTATATGGTTCAAAAGATCTGCTGTGGAATACTAAAAATCGTTTTTATCATAAGAAAGCGCTCAGAGAAGATGCATGGAGAGAAATAAGCGCTGAAATGGGAGTATCAGTGCCGGAATTGAAGAAAAAAATGACCGTACTCTTGTCATCGTACAGGAGAGAAAAATGGAGAATATCTAAAAGCCAAATTACCGGATCTGGTAATTATACACTGATTTTTATAAGTACTAACTCTTAATAAATCAAAAAGGGCAGTTTTATTTAAATAACAATATTTTAAGCAGCATCGAACATCGTTGGCATACTTACCATCTTAATAAATGACCGCCACTTTGAAAAAATCTCGTTTTGGCGGCCAGTGAGAAACATGTATCAATCGATGGAGTAAGTGATTACAAACAATTTACTTTACTTCTTCGATTGACAAATGTTTTGTCACTGGTCACCAAAACCTAAGAGTTTTTATTTTTATTACGTCTTTGGCCAGAACGATCTTTTTCCAAAATGGCGGTCGGTAGGTATGCCAGGTTCCATACAAGAATGTTCGAACCTTTTTAAGTTTAATTTCTGATATATTTTTGTATTTATTATAAATTGAAAAGCATTGCTACACCATGTAAAGTATTACATGGGACTACTTATATTGTAACTAAACTGCATTAATAAAACTAAGGACTCATATCAATTGTTTATTGTTCACAGGTCGAAATAGTATTTATGTATCAAAATGGTTTGGTTTTGACGATTTCAGTTTCATGCAAGACAAGCTTACACCCAATGATACAACAGACACTATGCAGGTACATAAATAACGTCACCAATTTTAATACCTATTTTGCCATGGTATTTCTCCATTAGTAATTAAAATGTTGAGCAAGATGTAAACCGTTTTCCTAAGCACCATTTCCACTTCTACGTGGTAAATTAGTAATAGGGAGTAATGATGAAAGTTGACTGTCATTTCTCCCAACTTCCGAGTATTATTTCAGTATCTGTGTCCGTGTATAAAGATCCACGTTGCATGTAATGGGAACTGGATGTTTTTCTCAATAAAGTTATGTAAATGTATAACAGCTAAAACCACTTTTGTAGCTTTATCAGTTAAAAGTAACATAGGTTTCCTTAAAACTCTAAAAACTAAACTTCCAATTCCGAAAACATTTTCCACCACTCTACATTCTCTTGACAGGCGATAGCTAAATATTCTTTCTAGAAACCCTCTCTCTGGGTCTCCTTGGAATCGATTCATTGTGTATTCATTTAGTGTGAATGCTTTGTCTGCCAAAATTAAGTATGGGACTTTACGTGGTAGAGCCATGTTGCAGCTATATTAGTAGTATAGTTGTAGCACGAATGGGTCGGCTCGACCGGGGAAGGACCACGCTCTCACAGAATACCAGCCTAAAATAGCAGCACAACACTGCTGTGTTTCGTATTGTGAGTATAGAGAACCGGAGATCCTTTTTTACTGGAAACGAGGCATTCCATCTTAGTCCTCACGGGTGACAACGTATCTGCATTTTGATTCGTAAACGAGTGTAGAAGTAGATGTCTATGGGCCATAGCAACCACTTACCATCAGGTGGACTGTGTGCTCGTTTGTCACTCTTATTCTATATTTATACCTATATTTGAAGTATCGTTGGTGGAATTTCTCAAACTTTTCTTCGAGTTTTTTGTACAATATAGTGTGTTTAAAGATCACTCCGTCCGAAAGTCTCCAAAACAGTAATCTGCATCTACGTGTACTTATTTGCACTCGTAGACGCAGATTACTGTTACGATATACGATATTAAAGTGTTTGTAGTTATAATATTCCGCGCTGCTGTTAACAGATGCTTGCATCATAAAGTGTTTTTTATCCATGGCACCTATAACGTGAAAAAAATTCCATTTATCATCAAATTCTTGAGAAATCTCCAACCATTCTTCCTCTTAGGTGGGATCTGAAAAAATACACTTAAATGATTTATACGCGCGTTTTCTTTTCAGAAACCTGCATCATATAATGATGGCGAATATTCACAAAAAACTTCACAAATAAAAAAGGAAGAATATTTTCCAGAGTTTTCTATTAATACCAACCAAAAAGTTCCAGAAAAACCTGCCAAAAACCCAAAAAAAAGAAAACATCATGAAGAAGAAAATAAAGTGTTGACAGAAGAATTTAAAATTCTTAGTGAAACGTCTCAAGCTACTGATCCATATTTCAGTTATGGCCAGCACATAGCAAATGAATTAAGAAAATATGATAACCGCACTTTGATATTTGTCAAACAGGCAATAAATAATATCATTTTTGAGGCCGATTTAGGCAAGTACGCCTCCAATGTACGCAACACAACAAGATACTCAAAATTCTTCAACACCAAATTTAAGCGTTAATTCGTAGGCCACAATGTCACCTTATGATAATAAAATTAAAAATAACTCTAACCTACTCCGCCAAAACCCCGATGGCATCACAAACGTCTGGAACTACTATAAGCTAAGAGTCCCCCTAACCTTACGGTCACCTTAATAGCTTCTCAAAACTGGGTGTCCATTTTCTTCACCTTTGGTTCAATCAAATTTCTCAAGTGATTAAAGTCCTCTGTTGACATCCTTGTAATTTTTTTTAATGTGACATCAACAGCCTCAAACTGCATATATCTCATGAGTCATTTTTTCTTGTGTATAATAACGTGATTAACTACGAAAGCGGCAGCTGCTTGTACACAGCCAACATCCATGTTCAATGGTCATAAACTGGAACAGCTGCCACGCGCGCCAGGCGCGCATTGTTAATATAATTCGAACATTTGGAACGCATTCCGCGCAGTCATTCATGGCGCGCTTGCTAGAGCGCGTAATCGATACGCGGCTATACTATAACAACGAAGCCGTTATATCTATAGGGGCTAAGCGCTCGCCGTAAATTTCACAATACGCGAGTATGTGTCCCGTCGACACCAATAAAATTGTAAATTTGAATTATAAGTACTCATTTGCCACGTAGTCGTCGTAGTTGGTTATTAAGAAAATTGTCGTGGAAAACCTGTTTGAGAATAACTTCACCCTTAAGATGTAGATAAAGGGATTTTTATAAGCACCTACTGTGTGAAAACAGAAATGCGAATCATATTCTTCAAAACTATTTAAAAAATTGTACACACTTCACAGCAACCAGAAGATGTAGTGAGATGTTGCTTTTGCGTTTGCGGTGCGTCATACCTTCGTTCTGTACAATGCTCACGTAATATAATTTGAGAAAGTTAAACAATTATTATAAGAGTAAGTACAATTTATGTGGTTTAACCTCTTTAAAGAGAAAACACCCATAGCATATATATAAGCTTTAACTTGCGTGAACTTGAGGGCTTCATACATTCATTCATTTTTCATAGATCATCATAAGTCAGTATAAGCTAGTAAATAATTTAACCATTTACCCCATTCGTGCTACTACTAATAATGCTGCAGCTATATTAGTAGTAGCACGAATGGGTCGGCTCGACCGGGGCAGGACCACGCTTTCACAGAATACCAGCGTCAAATAGTAGCTTAACACTGCTGTGTTTCGTATGGTGAGTGTAGAGAACCGGAGACCCTTTTTACTGGAAACGAGGCATTCCATATTAGTCCTCACGGGTGGCAACGCATCTGCATTTTGATTCGCAAACGAGGATAAATGTAGATTTCTATGGGCCACAGCAGCCACTTACCATCAGGTGGACTGTGTGCTCGTTTGTCACCCTATACTATAAAAAATCAATTATTGTAGGGCAAGACTATATGAATAATTTTATTTTTTAATGATAAAATAATAAACCCCACTCTTTTTTCCTTTCATTTATGGTCACTGATCTGTAGTCTAAAGTCTGTTGTCTTTCTAGTGCACATGTTGTTATTATACACCTTACCCGTAGTTTTTTCTCCCCCCTTTTTTAAAGCTCTTTTTTGGGTTGTCTGGAAGACTGATGTCTTGCAGTGATGTTTTGGTTTGTTTCCATTGAATATTTGTATATTTTATTCTGTTAATCCTTTTTGGTTTATAATGAGGAATATTGTGCTGTATAATTAATACTATTAATACTAAAAATATATTACTAATAGCTGACCAGGCAGACGTTGTTCTGCCCTTTCCGACGACCATTTGCTTTCCTAAAAAATACTCCTGAAATTAGCAATGAAAAAATTGAGAGACACTTATCGGGAAAAAAACTATCCTATCTCTCAAGTTGGACCAAACTGCACACAGTGTGCAAAATTTCATTGAAATCAGTCCAGTAGTTTAGGAGTTCAACGTGGACAAACAATGTGACACGTAATTTTTATATATAAAGATAAGCATACACTAATAGCATTATCGTGTGTTAGCAGTATTATAGTATCCATCATCATCATCTGCAAACATTGATAATAATGGCGATAATGATTTTTACATAAAAGCAAACATGTCACATCACTTTGCCTCATCCATTGTTCGGAATGCAATGACAGCCATATATGGTAAATCAAATTGCATTGATATCTAAGCAATAACTTATAGTCTTACCATACCTTTATCAAAAATTAAAGGGTTCAAGTAACGAATGCTTCTTTTTTATTCTTAAATGTTTGACCACTAACCTTTCATCCACGAAACAAAACAAACCATGACAACAATCTATACGCACATAAATAAAATTGAAGTATCTCTCTATAACGTCGAAATTACTTGATCCTTTTGAGCTCAGGGGGGTATTTGCATGCCGTTAAGACATGAATAATGTCTGTCTGTCGACTGTCAACCGATCGTGATGAAACTTCAAGAACAGATACAGTGCAATGTCAGGAGTCATCATCATCATCATCATCATCAATACAGCCCTTCACAAGTCCACTGCTGAACATAGGCCTCCCCCAAATAATGCCACAAAGCACGGTCCTGAGCCACCTGCATCCATCGACTTCCTGCATGTCTTACCAGGTCGTCACTCCATCTCGTGGGGGGACGCCCTACACTTCGCCTACCGGTACGAGGCTGCCACTCGAGAACCTTTCTTCCCCATCGATTGTCGGTTCTTCGAGCTATATGGCCGGCCCACTGCCACTTCAGCTTACTAATCCGTTGGGCTATGTCGGTCACTCTGGTTCTACTGCGGATATCCTCATTCCTAAGTTTATCACGCAGAGAAACTATGAGCATAGCCCTCTCCATAGCTCGCTGAGCGACCTTGAGCTTCCTCATACGGCCAGCAGTGAAGGACCACGTCTCAGTTCCGTAAGTTATCACTGGCAACACGCACTGGTTGTACAATTTCGTTTTAAGGTTTTGAGGTATGTCTGACGAGAAGATGTGTCGTAGCTTCCCGAACGCTGCCCAGCCGAGTTGAATCCGTCGATTGAGCTCTCGGTCGAAGTTGGACTTACCTAGTCGGACTATTTGTCCCAGGTAAACATACTCGTCAACAACTTCGAGCTTAGTGCTCCCAACAACTACCGGCATAGGTGTGACATGGACATTAAACATGATCTTTGTTTTGTCCATGTTCATCTTAAGACCTATCCGTTGGGAAACACTATTGAGGTCATTGAGCATAGTGCTTAGGTCCTCCAGCGATTCTGCCATAAGGACTATATCGTCGGCAAATCGAAGGTGAGTGATGTACTCGCCATTGATGTTGATACCGTATGCTTTCCAGTCCAGAAGCTTGAAAACGTCTTCCAATGCAGCGGTAAAGAGTTTCGGGGATATGACGTCACCCTGTCTTACACCTCTCTGCAATTGGATAGGTTTCGTATTCTGGTTCTGTACTCGGATAGCCATCGTAGCCCTACTGTACAAGCACTTCAACACTTCGATATACCGACAGTCAACTTGGCACCGCTGAAGGGACTGCAGCACCGCCCAAATTTCGACGGAATCAAAGGCTTTCTCATAGTCCACATACGCCAGACATAGTGGCAAATTGTACTCTTCGGACTTCTGTACAACTTGCCGAAGGGTATGTATGTGGTCTATGGTGCTAAAGCCCTTTCGGAAACCGGCTTGTTCGGGAGGCTGGAAGTCGTCAAGTCTGCGCGCGAGACGATTCGTAATGACTCTCGAAAACAGCACGTAGACGCGGCTCAGAAGGGAAATCGGTCTGTAGTTCTTCAAGAGAGCGTTGTCACCTCTCTTGAAGAACAAGACCACCGCACTTCTGCTCCACGCCTCCGGTGTAATGCCACCATGGAGGACAGAATTAAAGAGCTTCTGAAGGACTTCAAGTACCGGTCTTCCACCCGCTTTCAGAAGCTCCGCTGTAATTCCATCCTCGCCTCGGGACTTACCGTTTTTAAGGTGCTGGAGAGCCATCCTAATCTCGCTCAGACTGACATCCGGGATATCTTCGGAATAGTGTCGGATGAGACTCGCTCTTGGATCATTACTCACACTTGCGTGTGGCTCCAACGATGATGTGTACAGCTGCCCATAGATCCTCTCAATCTCACTCAAAATCTCAGGTGTCCCGGAAACGATGCTGCCACACTCTGTCTTCAGCTTTGACAGTTGGCTCTTTCTGGCAGACAGATCTCTGGCAAAGACTTTGGAGACTTGGTTCCGCTCGATCGCTTCTTCAATACGAGCTGTATTGAAGTTGCGTAAGTCCCGCCGCATGCATTTGGAGATCTTTCTGTTCAGATGCCTGTATGCTGTCAAGTCTGTTGAAGAATGTAGCTTCATCTCCCGTCTAACAGCCATGAGATTAAGAGTGTGATCGGAGAGTTTTTGTGTTCTTCTGCGGCGGGTCTTGCAGAACTTAGCTCCGACCGCATGGCCAGTTTCCACGAGCTTGTCATTCATATCGTCCACTTCATTGCAGTCTTCCAGGCACTGAAAACGGTTTTGTAACTCGAGCTGAAAGGTTTCGGGACTTTGGAACAGAGCACGAGGGGGACGGAGCGTTGACTTCATTAGACGAGACCTCTCCAACTTAACGTTTAGGTTCAGTGTGCCTCTAACCATTCGGTGATCGCTACCAGTTTTCACCCTCGCGATCACGGAAACATCACTGAACAGTTGTCGTCTGGTCGTCATAATGAATTCAATCTCATTTTTTGTGGAACCGTCGGGGCTCGACCAGGTCCACTTCCTGTGGGGCCGCTTCTGGAAGAAAGAGTTCATCATGAAGAGTCCCTCTTTCTCCATGAAGTCGGCCAGCTGCTGGCCCCTTGGGTTCCGTTGCCCTATTCCAAATTTCCCTACTTTCAGCTCACCGTTCTCTCTTGTGCCTAGTTTTGCATTGAAGTCTCCCATTAACACCGTATATTGGGTTTTGGAGGAATGCATGGCTCTAGAGATATCCTCATACATTTCCTCCACCTCCTCATCGGGGTGTGCCGAGGTTGGTGCGTAAACCTGTAAAACCTTCAGCGAATACCGTTTGGTGATTCTGAGTATAAGGTACGCAACCCTCGTCGACACACTCCCGATCTTTGTAACGTTGTTAACGAGAGACTTGTGGACGATAAATCCGACACCTCCTTGGGACAGATGGTCGCCCTCCCGGTGATAGAGCAAGTTGCCGGATTCGAGGATTACCGTGTCCTCCCCCTCTCTTCGGACTTCGGATAATCCTATAATATGCCAGCGCAACTTGTCTATCTCTTCTTCCAGCTCCACGATCTTCTCGTCAGTCCTCAGGGTGCGTGCGTTGTACGTTGCTAGGTCGAGTCGTCTAAGGTGGCAACCGAACCTCCACCGGAGATTCTTAGCACCCCCTGCCCCGCCGTTACCATGGTCGCAACCGTAGCCAGGAATAGCGGGGCCGCCGGGGACTGGGGGCCGTTTCTTTCTTACTGTCATTCATAGGGGGGTATTTGCCATAGTTGCCACGCTTGGCGAGCGGGTTGGCAACCGCAGTTTTTTTATTGTAATTTGGCTATTATCAGGAAGATGCTGCTGCCCATCCCCTGCCTGTTTCCCTTTGTCGCCTTTTACGACACCCACGGGAGGATATGGGGTAGTGGATATTCTTGACCGCCACTACACGGCAAAAGGAAGGAGTCATCAATGATTTATTTTATCCCAAAAACATGCAAGTTTCTTTTTCTGTAAAATTGAGAAACTGATTAAATAAATGGTTTTTGATTATTATTTCATAAACTTTAAGTGATATAAAAAAAATTTAAACAATAAATTTAGGCTTTGAATCTCTATATATAAAATCAATTGCTGTCCGTTAGTCTCGCCAAAACTAAAAATCAGATTGACCGATTTTGATGAAATTTTGGTGTATATTTGAACGGGTCTCTAGATGGTTTAAAATTACATTTGAACCTGGTAGGTGGCGCTGTTGTCGAGATCCAAACATCGCCCAAGTGAAGCCGGGGTGGATCTCTATTTTTATATTTAAAAGATCCGGACACTTTATCTGCAATTTCCTAAAATTTTTGTTAAAAACCAATTTTATTGAACGCCATTTTACAACAAAATTATAAGTGTTAAAGGATAAGCTGATACAAATTTTCGTGAAGTTAATGGATCTTCACTTTGTAATTGAACCACTCTCCTATATAGCACATAGTTTAAGTGATAATAGAAAAATTCGAGCTTAAAGTGGTTTTTCGATATTTAACTACTTGCCCAAAGCCCACTATTATAGAACTACAAGTGTTTGCGGACGAAGTCGCATGTTAAAGCTAGTATAACATTAAATGTAAACGTAATACTGCAATTACTGACCGGCCGGTCACCTCCACGGGCTTTAAACATGGTCATGGCCTATGTTCCACATTGAACTAGAATGAGAAATTACTTGGCTTTCCAATGATAATGCAACAGCTATGTTTTTCAATTAGTGCTACTGTTCAACAAATGCATTAACCCAGTTACCGTTGTTTGTAAAAGCTCCACTCGACGACAGCGAAAATTTAATGTGCGCCAGGAACTATATAATTATTCTTGTACTGAAAGAGAATGACTCATAATTTAAGCATTAAATAATTTGATACGATGGATTATCCGCTTATCTTTACTTGATGTTTTATAACTCTACATAATTTGCTGATGAAGATGCTTTGTTATCGAGTTGTATAACTCGACTTTGAATCTTATCAACTTATATCACTGTCTACCGAGCTTGACGATTACGGTAAATCCTTCTCACTACGGTTATGCCAGTGATGACTTACGGATCTGAGACGTGGTCCTTCACTGCTGGCCGTATGAGGAAGCTCAAGGTCGCTCAGCGAGATATAGAGAGGACTATGCTCTGGGTGTCTCTGCGTGATAAACTTAGAAATGAGGATATCCGCAGTAGAACCAGTGTAACCGACATAGCCCAACGGATTTGGAGCTCGAAGAACCGACAACCGATGGTGAAGAAAGGTTCTCGAGTGGCAGCTCGTACCCGACCTCGTACGGCGACCCCCCACTAGATGGAGTGACGTCCTGGTGAGACATGCAGGAAGTCGATGGATGCAGGTGGCTCAGGACCTTTGTGGCATTTCTTGGGGGAGGCCTATGTTCAGCAGTGGACTTGTGAAGGGCTGTATTGATGATGATAATGATGACGGTTATGGCACATAATGGGACATGTCCCCCTGTGTTCAGTCGTTACAGCCTTAAAAGTCCACTGCTGAAGATAGGCCTCGTCCATTAGATTGCCTCATTTCGTCATAGTTGCTACGTTTGGCAAACGGGTTGGCAACCGCAAGTTGTTATATTTTTGAAGTGTTATTAGGAAGATGATGCTTTACATCTCCTGTTCCAGTTTCCCTCTGTCGCTTCTTACAACATCCACGGGACGATCGTATGGGGTTGTAGATATTCTTATACCGCCACTACATGTATACTGTTCTTATATTCATTAATTTATAGCTTATCAAAAGTCCACTGCTGAAAATAGGCCTCTTCCATGAGGCAATTATAAATGGATATTAGATATTGTTGCCACTCTTGGCAAATTGATTGGCAGCCGTAGTTTTTTTTTATTATTTTGAGTTGTTATCAGGAACATGCTGCTGCCCGTTTCTTATTTATCTCTGTTGCCTCATATAAGTGTAGTGGATTTTCTTACACCGCCACAACACTACAAACGGATTGGTAAAATAGGTAAAACAAAAACCAAAGAAGACGTAAATCTGACCACTTTAATATAGATAGTGAGGAAAATAAATACCAAGAATACTCTGTATGAAAGTGTCATAATTTTAAAGATAAAGCCTTTCTTATAAAACTTAATAAAGTCGGTGTTTTTAGTAGCATGTACGTGTATGTTGGATATGAAGGAGGTGAGAGTCAAATATAAGTCCGTAGTCTCTGTCCATCCCTCTAGTTGACGGGCGTGAGTTTTATGTTATGTTATGTTTTTAAGGCCGCAGCTTCAAATTAAGACCGAATACGTTTTTTTTCATATCATGGAAATAAGTGACTCTGTTATATACTCTGATATTATATGAATCAGCAAATTTAAAATACGTGTTATAATTTATATGCACACAGATATTTTACCGCCATGTGTGCCAGTGGTCCCAACATTTCCACCAACGGATCCAATTATCGCCTCGGTTTTTTTTTGGGTAACGTGTATAATGTATATCCCTTCAATATTTTTATTAAATGTTTTCATGATATCATATCACCATTTCTTTACCTTTTAAATGTTGAGAAGTTTAGCACCTGTCAACTTATACTTATCATAATTCATATTATGTCATTAAATCCGCGGATTTTCATTCAGGTGAGTAAGAAACAAATGTGTTTGAGGATATGTTATTTTGCAGAAAAATATGTGTTAGTGTCAAAGTTATTGATTTATTTGAGATGTTAGATTCATATATGATTGAAAATAATATTAAATGGGAGAAGTGTGTGGGTGTGAACAGAAAATTAGAAGAAGATCAATTACATACTGACTACTTCCCTGCTTTAAAATGCATTCTACAAGAAAAATCGATAGAAAGCCTTGATTCCTCTCTAAAACTAATATTTACACAGCACTTGTCATCATTAAGCGACCATATTAAAAACTATTTTCCCGAAAATCTGGAATAATATGACTGGGTTAGAAACCCTTTCCAGTTGACCTCACCATCAAAACTTTCGAAAAAGGAAGAAGAACAATTAATAAAATTGTCCTGTGACTCCCAGCCTTAAGCTTCAATACGACAAAGACAAATTGCTTGAATTTTGGAGTTCAGTTTCACATGAATATCAAGTAAAATATCAGTTTTGCAGTGTTGAGGATTCTATTACTATTTGCGACATCTTACTTGTGTGAAACAGGCTTTTCTGCAGTTGCAGTAATAAAGAATAAGTACAGATCGAAAATAAACGTACAGAAAGAGATAGAGTGGCAATTTATTCAAAGTTCAGCCACGTTTTGAGAAGCTATGCTCAGAAAAGCAAGCACATCCTTCTCATTAGTGGCCAGCCAACAAAGTATCTCTTAATATAAAGTGCACGATATGAATGACAAGCTCATGGAAGCTATCCATGCGGTCGGAGCTAAGTTCCTCAAGACCCTTCGTAGGAAAACACAAAACTCTCCGATCACGCCTCTTAATCTTAAAGCTGTTAGACGGGAAATGAAACTACAGTCTTCAATAGATTTTACAACATACAGGCAACTGAACAGACATATCTCCAAATGCGACGAGACTTAAGCAACTTCAACACAACTCACAGAAGGAGTGATCGAGAGGAAACAGGGCTCCAGTTTTGAGAAGCTATGCTCAGAAAAGCAAGCACATCCTTCTCATTAGTGGCCAGCCAACAAAGTATCTCTTTTCATTTTTGTTCTTGTTTTTTCTTTATTATTTTTTAATAAAAATTATAAACGTTATTGGGATATTTTTCAGGTAACTTGTTAGGTACTAGGCTAGAACTACAACTGGTAAGTATTTTGGCCAGAGGATGGACGTCGCAAAAAAGTGGCAAATTCCCAAGGGCGTCACAGTTAAAATAAGTTTAGTAAGCCCTGGCCTAAACTAAGCTGCATGCCTGTAATTTCACAGGCATACAACTTAGTTTAGGCCTTCCAGATAATAATTACAAATTCTTTATCATGTATTTTCCACATCGACATAATTAGGTAAGGTAATTTACAATTAATATTATTAGTATGCTTAAGACAGCATTTTATGTATAATTTAAGCTTAACTAATGTTAGTACGGTTTAACTCAGCTTTACACTTAGATGTCGGTCTGTATAAGTACCACTTGATACCTATTTCTGCCGCCAAATTCCAATACCAGCACTGCCAGCACTACAGTTATCCGGTAGGACAGTGTAATGTCTATAGCTGGGACAGCGTTTCTATAGTCTCCTTGTTTGAAGTGGATACTTTGGTGGTTGTTTTTTATTACGTTCGCCAATTGAAAATGTCTATAAATTGTATACACAGCGTCATTTTTAATTTCCAAAAATTTTATTTAGTTGTACACCCTGCTAATTAACAAAGGTGCTCCTGATGACCAACAGAAGACAGTTTAAAAAATTAATTAATTCTCACAGTCTGGCGACAGGCATTATCAATTAAAGGGTTGGGATTCGGTGATCACTAGTTTACCTATTCAAACAAATTGTCATTCAAGTTATACTTGCAGTTGGTACATTTAAAAAGCCTGGAACCTAAAGTGGCTTAAGATTTAAGACATTATTAAAGAAAACAAAGAAAGAAAAATTTCTTTAAGAAATGTATATAAACAGAACGACTTGATTTGTAACTGTACCGTGAAAACACGACTTAAAAGAGAAATAAAAAATGTTGTACCCGGTTGTTTCTTGAAAAAAATCGTAAAATTAAATTGCTATTCTGAGACTTACAAAAGCAGTAAAGCTGCCTTTCTGTCACTTTACTACTCAAGCATCTACAAGGAAACTTTAGCTCCGAGGAGCTGACTTATTATTTTCAACATCGTGTACTTTTTAATGATTACTAACGATCAGCCCCGACTTTGACGGGTAGTTTCCATCTACCGGGTCCAATTGTAAATCTTAACCATCCAGGACTAACACAAATACGTCCAAATAGTTTCATCAAAATTGGTCGAGCCATTTTCGGCTTTTTGCGAATGTATCGGACAGCAATTGATTTTTATATATAGAGAAGATATATGTCCATCAAGAATCACCCAAAAACTTTCCTAGCAAATGTGACTTTTAATTGCAGGTTTAATCAAGTATACGAACTTTTTCGTCGCCTCGTTATAGCGTCGATCACCACTCTTCCTTATCCCGTAAGTATCTTAAGATTTGTATTTTTTCGGGAAAATAAATTAAAAATGTTGTATCATTTCATTTTGCAATTTAGTAATAGCGTGAAAGAAACCGTCACCCCAACCATATCCTTGGAGTCGTAAACGACCACTCAGTGGGTCCGTGGTATCCGACTGTATGACATTTTCTTATCTTAGGTCATAATATCCATATCCTATCTCTGTTTCCACATAACCTTCCTACCCCTTTCGGTTTAAGCATTCTTCTAAACCTATTATGAAAAATATTGAATATTATCATTATATTTTGCGGTCGGAAAATAGATATGAAAAGGTCTGGAGCTATTATGGGGCTAATATTAGCAAACGCAGAACGACAAACTGCCTGATGCGATGTGCAACTATGTTTTGTGCCAATCTGTGGACAGTGGATTGGCGTTAGGCTGCGATAGGCTTATTATAATTATAATGAAAAAAAAAAAGAAGATGACATGAGATCTTTAGGATATTATAAAACAACTACAAGACCCTGGAGTATAATAGGGTACAGTATGTACCTGAACGTCACATAACATTTGTTTAACTAGAAATAGTTTATTATGTCATGTCAGTATCACGTAGTATTGAATATATTCCATGTTTGGTCATACGCTATTCGCTGTAGGGCGACCCCCACTAGATGGAGTGACGACCTGGTGAGACATGCAGGAAGTTGATGGATGCAGGTGGCTCAGGACCGTGCTTTGTGGCATTCCTTGGGGAGGCCTATGTTCAGCAGTGGACTTGTGAAGGGCTGTAATGATGATGATGATGAGATGGCGATTTCCGCTCATATAAACCTATATATTTACATCTCTTTGATTACACCACTCGATAGCTAAAGGACCAAAAAAATCTTTACGTTAAGTAAGGACTGTGATGATTCGGCGGAGGGGGGAGCGTCGTCATCATAACAGCCCTTCACAAGTCCACTGCTGAACATTGGTCTTCCCCAAGGAATACCACAAGGCACGGTCCTGAGCCACCTGCATCCATTGACTTTCTGCATGTCTTACCAGGTCGTCACTTCATCTATAACGTGGTAAAAAAATCCGAAACAATACGACTATAGCAACTACTTACTGTTATTATTGTAATTTTAAGATTAAAAAGAAATAAATATACTAATATTATAAATTTATAACAATTACTTACATATAAATGGTAACGCTATATCTTAGTAAATTACTTTGCAGATATCTTTTTGCAGAAAAAGAATTTGAACAATTTCTGCACTTTGTAGAACGTCGATTCAGTCGCGCAACTAGAGTAGTACTTAGTAGTCGTGGCTTGGTCACCCGCGGTGAACAAAGAGGAACCCCTTGGCTGGACCAAGGTGTATGGCCGGCCCAGATGACCACTGTCGGTGGGCTGCGGTGAGAGGGGTGCCCCTACCGCTGCAGCCGAGGTGGAGTCGCGGAGGAAGAGGAGTGTTGGTATGCCGATGCGCCACTCGCCCTATCCTCCGCGACTCTGACGGGGCCGCACCGTTGATGCGGTGGTGTTGGGGCCGCGGGGGGAGAGGAGTGTCGGTAAATATCGTCAGGACTGTATTTTGATACACAACTGCATTCGTTTTTACAACTTTCTCACAAAAATGTACTGTAATCTGTTAAGCCCCAATAAGAAACTCCCAACCATACCATGAGCGAGGATGGAAAATGACCGCGTTGGACACGCAGAATACGGTTGCTCGCTTCTTCACTACTGTATACGTATGCCTTATTATTTTGTTTGTTGTAGCTCTCTTTTACGGTAAAAATTTTTTCATCCGAAAAAAGAATTTCCCGATATTTTTTTCCGCGTACCGCTTCAACAAAGCGCGGCATCTCTTCAGTCTCAGGTCCATTAGACGAGCATTCAAACGATGTCCTGTTTTTCTTCGATATGCCCGAAGCCCTAAGTCTTCATTTAACACCCTTTTCACCGTGGTTCTGCTTAACCCCATCTGAAGGGCCAACAGTTTCTGCTTACGTTTGGGATTTCTTTGAATTCGCGACTTCACAGCTTTTATCACTGCTGGAGTCCTAACAGACCGAGGGCGACCACTTCTTGACCTGTCATCTACACTAGAGTCTTCATTGTATCGTTTGGTGGTACGATAAACGAATCTTTTGGTTATATTCAAATTTTTCAGTATGTCAAAAATTTGCAACGATGCAACGCAATAACTGCAACACGGTCTTATTTAAGCCTCCACTCCATATTTAAAAATGAGTAAAATTCAAAAAGTATACAGTTTTATTTTCATGAACAATTCGAAATTTGAATTCAATAAACTTTTTTGTGGCCAGCATTCTAAAAGAAAAGTTTTTACTATGTGACAATACTTATGACCTGACTAGGTAAAAATAAGATAGGTATTTAATATATTCTGCACATCGAGTTTCATCGAAATGATCAAAATAAGTCTGAGGATTATATAAATCCACGGACTTATTCAATCACATTGTTTCACGGATTTTCAATCAATTTTAATCAATGTTTGATTACGGTGGCTCTTCTTTCACATTATTATTAACGAAAACGTGTTGCAATTAATATTTAATGTTCCTAGTATTTAATTTGTTTTACGACAAGTCTGATATATTGAAAACCACATAGGTTGTCTTTTTAGATACGAGTAATAGTATTGCAATATCTATTTGAATCGGATAAAATCCAAGGCACCCATTTATAACATATTAGGTACTTAAACACTGTAAACTTCAGATACGTAATTAATTACGACATACTAGGGGATTAATTATGTTGTTGCCGTTATAACGTAGTTACCACTTTAAACTAAAATTAAGCCTGGATGGTCCAAGATTCGTGATTAAAACTTTTTTGACACAAGAACTATAACACCCAAAATTCAAAAATGTTGATAACATCCTGATCGATTTATAACTTCCATTCAGTATTTAAGTTAAACATTCGAATACGAGTTCCAACGAGGTTCTAACGGAGCAGAGACGTCTTGTAACATCAATGATGTTCTGTGAGAGCATGGTCCCTCCCCGGTCGAGCCGAGATATTTGTACTACGACTATAATAGCATATACGCAGATCCAGGAGATAAGCCGCAAAATTACTGCAACATTGCGATCTCTTTATCGACTGAAAATTTTCTTCCTACCGCTACAAAATGTTTGCTTGTTCAATCTCTTATTCTACCAATAATAGACTATGCAGATGTGTGGTGCTCAGACTTATCTCAACAGCAACAGCATCTTAACACATTGGATCGTCTCCTCAATAACTGCATCAGATACATTTCTGGTCTTCGTAAATATGACCATGTATCATCTTTTCGTACTTAGCTTAACTGGCTGCCTATCCGTCAGCGCAAATATGTTAGAATACTCTGCACTCTTTTCACTGTCCTAAACGATCCATGTGCTCCTGAGTACTTGAAATCTAGTTTTTAGTACCTAGGAGATACTCATAATTGTTTTCTCCGTTTTTCGGATAATCTAAAGTTGCTAACACCTTTACACCGTACTGGTTATATGTCCCACTCTTTCGCTATAACGGCGACAAGACTCTGGAACAAAATACCTCTTGACATTAAAAAAGCTTCCAACAAGTTTCTTTTTAATAACAAAGTTCGTGAACATTTTAGTAAAGCATTGCAAGTGGGAATTAATGCTTTTTCTTCTTGACTGGGGGAGAATGCCTTACGATTTTTACAATTTTTCTTTTGTGCACAAAAGTTTAAATAAATAAATAAATAATATAGCTGCAACATGGCTCTACCACGTCAAGCTGATTTAAACTATATAATATATATATATATATATATATATATATATATATATATATATATATATATATATATATTATTATTATATATATTACTATTCTGTATATATATATATATATACATATATACAGAATAGGGTCCCACATATATGCAATAAATGAAACCACATACTTGTTATCGCCTTTGCTGACGGTATACAAAAAATGAACGTAATCGTCCCAGTAATTAGGTCAAAAAGTAGAGTTTTAATTTTAAGCAAATTTGAACCCTCTATAGAATTGGGTCACTAAGTCAATTGCTTCCTCTACACTACTCGCGAAGTAGATCGAAGTTGGACGAGGCGAATAGTGTAGAGAGGTACTTCGATTCACTTCGTCCAACCTCGCTTCGCCTCGGGCGACTTCCGATCGCTGTCGGTTTTTTGTGCCAGAGTCAAAGGGCTTCGCGAAGTACCTCGAAGTGACACGAAGCGTCTCACTACACTACTCGGCATACGTCCATTAGCGCTTTGACGCCGTACTGTTCACACGTGGGTGCGCGCGCATAAAATTATAATGACTGCGACCTGGTCACAGGAACAAGTCCTTTTCTTCTTGGAAACACTACAATCAGAGCGAGTTATTTGGGACCCAACTGACAGAGGACATAAAGACAGAAAAAAAATCAACGATGCTTGGGTGCGCATTCAAGGAATTTTCAATATGCCTATCCTAGAACTGAAAAAAAAGAAAGAATCTCTTTTTGCCACCTACAGGGGCTATTGCAGAAAAAAACAAGATTCACTTAAATCCGGTGCCGGCGTGGATGATATTTATCTTCCAGTATGGTTTGCATTTGAACATATGGATAATTTTTTGGGACCAGTATTTAAATGTAAACAAACAATGACAACGGTGAGTTTTTATTATTTAATTAGTGAGTAGGTTAAAAATTAATTCATTTCAATGCATGCTAATGTAAAGTAAATGCACACCTGTTTCACGGCTTTATTCAAATACGAGTATATTATGAAAATGTATTTTATTTCCATATTTCATGAATTCCAACAACAGATAGGCAAGATTTCTCCAAAGTATATGAATGGTGTTGTTACTGTTTATTTTTTTACATTTGTATGCATTGTATGATTTTCATTACATTTAGTAATAAATTTTAACCGACTTCAAAACGGAGGAGGTATGCAACTCGAGTGTGTTTGTTTTGTATGTATGTTACTTACGCGATATCTTCGCAGATTGTTACACAATTTCGATAATTGTTTTTTTATTAAATAGGTGATCCCATATAAGGGTGGTCTCATTATAATTTGGAGAAAAAAATTCATCCCAAAGGGTAGAAAATAAATAACTTTGTTTTTAGCGATTTGAATTCGGTTTTTACTTTTTGTCAAAAGTTTATAACTTTTATTAACAAACAAAAACGGGACAAAAAAAGTCTTTTATTGACCAAACAATCTTTATTAGGCTTTTTACATAATTAATAGTATTTATATGCCGGATTTCCATATCCAAGGATTTAATAAGCATACAATAATTAATTATTTCTAAAAAGATACTCCGCAAAATGATCTCTTATCTGAGTGGCAGATAATGTTGATCTGCGTGGTATTTGTGCAATATTTCTCAAAGCACAGTTTTTATCAACGTTCTGCCGCCAAGTTCCAGGTTGAAGTAATACTCCGTTTTCATCATATGTGTCCACAATACCGGGTGGCATATAAATATGAGATGAATTATTACTTTTTCTGAGAAAGTTGTGCAATAAGAGACAAGTCATTATAATAATAGGAACGGTTTCGATATTTATATCAATTGGCTTTTTGAATATTCTAAACCTGTTTGCTAAAATACCAAAAACATTCTCAACTACAACCCGAGACCTTGACAAGCGTGTATTAAAAATTCGTTTAGGCGAACCAATATTATGAGTACCAGGATATGGTTTCATTATATTATTATGCAAAGCAAATGCTCCGTCAGCCAAAAACACGTAGGGAATATTAGCTTTATCAGCGCTAGACAATGAGCGTGGCTTAGGCAAATTAAGAGTTTCGGATGAAATTTTTTGCCACAACGAAGAATTTTTAAATACACCTCCGTCACTGATCCTTCCTTGACTGCCAATGTTGGCATACATCAATTTATAATTACAGTCCACTAAAGCCAATAGTACTATACTGAATGTTTTCTTATAATTGAAGTACTCAGAACCCGAATTGTCTGGACATTGTATAATAATATGCTTTCCATCAATTACACCAACAGCATGCGGGAAATTATTTTTAAATCCGTTTTCAACTTCTAACCACTGCTGCTCATTGACTGGCATCTGAAATACAAAAAAAAATTTATAACCAGATTGCGTTTTTTATTTCAGGACACTGCAACTGTTCCTAATGAACTTGAAGAGGAAAATGAGGCCGCCGAATCAACAGATTCTTCGATTCCACCAGATACGCTTAATTCATGTGAGGCACTCGATCCAACACCAACGCAAAATAGGACTATCCGGCGTCGTCTCAACCCACCAGAATTACAAATTGCCAGCAAACAAATGTCTGAGGCATTTAACAATTTAAATAAAATGATTAACAAGCAAGATGTTGTTGAAGATGAGTGTGACATATTTGGCAAACTGATTGCCAAAAAATTAAAGAAGATACCTGAACATGAAAGGGAAGAAATAATGTTCGACATTCATGCCTTATTTCGAAGACCACGTAGTTTTGAAAGATCATCTGTTGATTCATTACGTTCCCCTACACCAACTTGTAGAAATTATCCTAATGTCACAATGACTTCTCCCAGGCCACACTCATCATTTTCAGAGCCTCACAACTCATTTGTACCATTTTCCGATGGAACTGACGGAAGACAATACATGTTACATATCCCGGAAACAAATGAAAATACTTTCCTTAATGAAAAATCTTCAATGGTTCACATTATAAGGGATGAAGTTGTTAGGCCAGCCGATAAAATTTCTTCGGTAACCAGCCCAACTACAATCCAAACTCGATTCGTCCCCTACCAAACGTCTTCTATGAATAATATAATAAATCAAGCATACTATAAGTCTGAATAATACCTACTCATAATTTTAATTGTAATTTTAAATAGTAATAAGCTTAAATTAAATAAAATTATGTTCAAAAATTTTAAACATCTACCTTTATTTCATCCTTAAGAACGTCGTTAAGAGCTTTGCAAACATCAACTACTATTTTTGAAATTAACTGACTTGAAATTTTAAATAAATAGTGCAGGCTTTTAAAACTGTCGCCAGTTGCTAAAAATCTCAAAGTGACTGCTAAACGAATCTTGGCAGGTATAGCTTCCCTTAAATGAGTATCTTGCTTAGAGATAAGTGGCAGAACTTTGGAAAGCAAGTAATTAAAATCCGTCAAAGACATTCGATGGAAATTTTCGAATTCTCCAGATGGTTCTTGTATCAGTTCAACAAATTGTTGCTCCATACTATGTCTGCAAAAATATGAAATATAAATTAAAAATAGTCATAATAGTAATAATAATATGTGCATATATTTAGACTTTTCTACTTGTGGTAAAAGTTCTTAATTTTGCCTTGTTTACTAACCTAGTTCTGTTCCGGTGCATTGCAATCATCCACCATCTCCTTTTTCTCCATTTCTTTTTAATTTTTGTTGTATATAAAACACGCACGTAATTATAATACGCGAGCGAACACATTGCAACAGCAGCTGCCTCTTGAACGTTATTCATGTTACGGGTACGGGAGACCCAAGACGACTGAGCTCTTCGCGAAGTAGCACGAGTGTGTGGTTACGTACTTCGGCTTCGATGGACTTCGACGAGCACTTCGTCGAAGTTACTTCGCGAGTAGTGTAGAGGAAGCAAATGATTTAATGAACTTGAATCCTTGAACATTAAAAAGCGACGTTGCCACGCAGTGCAAACTATTGGTATTGTGACGTATCGACAGCGGTGTCTTTTGTCGGCGTGCATAAACAAGCGGCACGAGGCACGCGGCGTACTTCAAAGGCGACGGCGCAACTGCGCGCGCGCCTTTGTCGTAGAGTAGGACACCTGTTATCGACGATTAGCTTATTTCAAAGGGAGTAAGTAATAATCGATAAACAAAAAAAAAGTTTAGCTTTAAACACTTAGGGTATGGTTTTTTTAGAATTATCGTGTTGTTATGATAATCCTAAAAACACTACGACCTAAGTATTTAAAGCTAAACTTTAAAGCTAAACTTTAAAGCTTTTTTTTTTGTTTAAGTGTGTTCTTGTAGATTTAGAGATAATAAATTATTTTACCATGATAAAAAACCCATAAAAACAACCAATTAAAAAGTCATACATACTTACCCGTTTCCCAGGAAGTCACAAATCGGTAGTTTCGTAAGTTCAATTGTCCAAAAATAAACTTTTTTTTAACAATCAATGTTAATGTCGATTGTTATCAAATCAAAAATCAAAATTACTTGTATTCAAATGTAGTAGGTAAGTAAGCGTAAAACGAAAAGTATCGATAAACGATTATTGCACCTTGTGGCTGCCCTATTTATTACTTTTATTATTTTCGCCATTTTGGAATTTGGAAGTTTAGCTTCCAGCTCACGCGCAATTGTTCCAGGATACAGGTGCGTTTCGCTGCCTACGCGCAATTTAATTATTTATCGTAAGATAAATACAATTAGTCAAACAATTCTTTTACGGTGAAATAGACACTTATTAGTTAATTGACTTTGTGTGTGTAAATAGTGTTTTAAGTAAGTTTATTTTTTCACTGTGATATTGACGCTACCTTAATTTTTTTGACCTCAATCCTCTAGACTTCTTTTTATGGGGCTTTATTAAAAATGAAGTGTACTCAAAGATTTTCGAAACCGAAGATGAACCGCGCAATCGTATTGTTGCCGCCTTTAATAAATTAAAAGCCCTGGCTCTGGATCCTGAACGAAATTTTTTGAGCAAGCTTCAGGACAACATTATGCGGCGATGTAACTTGTGCATTCAAGAACGATTTTGAAATTTTAAAATTTAGGGTTTCATTAAATTTTACTACTAATATGCAATAATATTTATTTCGTTCAGTTCCATTTTCGCGAAATAAAAAAGTGGCGGTAAAATACCTCAACAGTTTAGTGAGTAAGTTTTTATTTCGTCGGACATTGTCCAACGAACCATAGGCCGTGCCGACAAACAATAACGCTGCCTGCCGCCAACCGCCATGCCACCCGCGTGCAACGTTGTCACTCTTCCAAGGGGTCAAGGTACGTTGTCTAAACAGAGTGTTTACTTTTACTGAATTTATTTTAATATTTATTTTGTTTGAAAATTTCACTTTTTTATTTTACGGGTTTTAATTTAATATTTGATTTTTCTACACTTCTGTGGACTAGTATTACTTGTGGTTTAATTTATTGCATACATGTGGGACCCCATTCTGTATATATATCGATAGCGATAAAATCCTTAAAATTTGTTTAATTTAATGTGTAATGTTGGCGTAAATATAAGAAATCGTTAAGATTTTAAGGCATTGTAAATTTTTTAGAGATATTATAGAATCGAGATAAAATTTTTTCGCGCTATTATAGAATACAAACCGCACGCTAACACACAAAAACGAAACAAACACTTGAAAGTCAAACACTCCCAACTAACATAGCAACATTTTATTACTGCGCTAATCACTACTGTCCACTTAAGCTCTGCTAGTAAAAGTTAGCAAAATGTTCATTAAATAAACTGATTTTATTATTAGAACTGTTTTACAATCTCTATTAGCTTTTTAATACACATACTTTTTAAAAGCTTTTATTTAACTTGCAATGTATATTTGTTAGGGTCCAATCTTGCTACTGCATTTTAAATCTGTTATCCTCAACCGATTGAGCAGAAATTTTGCATACGTGTTTAGTTTAGGTGGCAATGCATGGTTAGCTAAGTGACGTCATTTTAAATTTAAAATGGCGGACCGCCTATGATAGCGGATTAGTTTTTTTTTTCTATACACTTCTTAAATATGGGTATCAAATGAAAGTGTTAGCTGAGAAGAATATGAAAATAAAATGAAGTCAGTCTATATCCAATATGGTGGACACCCAAAATTGGCGGACTAGTTATTTTCTATGCACGCCCTTGATATGGGTATCAAATGATGCGAGATTTACCCGTGTACATAAACAAGAATACAATAATATGTAACTTGATATGGACATAAGTAGGTAATTCTAAGAAAAAATAATGTTTTTTTATTAAATAGCTAAATCTCGCGACAAGTTCTTATATCATATAAATGTTGTATGTAGTAAATTGATTGGCTTGATTTAATTTAAATTTTATTTTCTCCTTTCTAAAGCATATAAATAAAAGCTTGTTTTCAAAAAAGTTTTTAACTATTAGTTTATTTAATATACGCTCGTAATAACCCGCGGCTGGATATGGGCCTCTATCTTTTTTCTGTTTATGGCAAGGATTGCAGTGTGCCTAAGATAATCCATCACCACATTTGATCCCGAGGATATTGGAAGCGGTTACAAACCAGTGTTTGACAAAAATTCCATCGGGTGGTAAATCTTAGTGTCTTAGTGTTGTAATGTTTTAAAAGTGGTAAATGAGAGAAAGGCGTGTTGTTTATACAAATACAATATACAATAAATATTTAATTATACTGCTCTTACATTAATATATAAGTCGTGTGGGCTACTCCACACTACACCTCCCACCGACAAAAAATATAAAAAAATAATATAATGTTATATTTTACATAATAATAAATATTCTTATTCTAATTAAACAATTATACTTTCAATCTAGTAAACAAATTACTAGTAAGTCAAGTTAGGTTAGAATAGGCCTCATTCACTTTAGACATATATATAAGTCGATGAATTGTTAAGTGTGCACACTTATTTGTCAAAATCAGGGATTATTACTTTACGTAATACATTGGCGAACAATTACAATTTATTCGTACGATATCTTAGCCATTTAGTTATCTAGTCACCAAGTCATCCATCTTGTCATTTTATCACATATTTAGTTTTGTTCAGGGATCCCCTTTTTACCTCGTTTTAATCGTTCTCATATCCTTGCATTTTAATTATTTTCATACTAACGCTATTCTTATATGTTTTGTTTTCGATTGTGAGGCCTTTTTTTTCATAATTCTTGTAGGTACGTACTTTATTTTATTTCTTAAGATTTTTGATTGACCTTTAGCAAACTTTGTTCCCTTTAGTATTCTATGCACTTATATATTTATTTATTTATCTGGAATCTCAGTATTAATTCACTTCATTTATATTTTATTTCATGATTTTTATCACGCTGGTACTTTACACATATGGGCCCCCATTTACTTGAATATTATATTACATTTTCATTACATTAATTTCGTTATATTGGTACATTTACTTTTTATCATACTATATCAAGGTAGAACTGTACCTTGGGTTGTGCGCACCACCTTGAGGTCTACGTTTAAGTCATTTTAAAAGGACTCCAACTCTCCTCAGTTTCAAGGTACTCCCCTTATTGCCTCAGCCAGTATCGGAATCCTCGGCGTCGACATATCGAGTGACGTGCAGTTTCGTGGTCACTTGGAAGAGAAGGCCAAATTGGCCTCTAAAAAGCTTGGCGTGCTCAGCAGAGCGGGACAGTATTTCATACCGGCACACCGCCTGCAACTTTGCAAGGCGCAGGTTCGGCCTCACATGAAATACTGTTCCCATCTCTGGGCAGGGGCTCCCCAGTGCCAGCTCCTTCCACTTGACCGCATCCAGCGCAGAGCGGTTCGAATCGCCGACGACCGAGTTTTTTTCCGATTGGCTTGACTCACTGGCACTGCATAGAGATGTTGCACCTCTTTGCGTATTTTATCGCATCTACCACGGGGAGTGCTCTGAGTAATTGTTCGGACTAATTCCACCGGCTCAATTTCACCATCACACATCGCGACAAAACTTGCGATACCATCCATACCACCTGGATGATTGACGGCCCATCACTGTGCGATTTAGAAGATGTTTTCTTCCTCGCGCAACTTCCTTGTGGAATCGATTACCACCAGCGATTTTTCCGGACCGATACGACTTAGAGACCTTCAAGAAAAGAGCCTACTCCTTTTAAAATGCCCCTGGTGTTGCGGTTGTTCATGAGCGACGGTAGTCACTTACCATGAGGTAAGCCGCATGCTCGTTTGCCCCCTCTCCTATAAAAAAACTTCCTAAACCTTACGGTTTACGCATTATTCTAAAACCCGAAACTTTCAACTCTAATGAAAAATATTAGATATTATCATTATTTTTTTGGTCGGAAAATAGCTATCAAAAGTTCTGGAGCTATTATGGGGCTGATGTTAGCAAACGCAGAAGAACAAGCGGCCTAATGCGATGTGCAACTATGTTTTGTGCCAATCTGTAGACAGTGGATAGGCGTTAGGCTGCAATAGGTTAATTATAATTATAATGAAAAAAAAGAAGATGAAATGGGACCTTTAGGATATTATAAAACAACTAAAAAACGCTTGAGTATAATAGGGTACAGTAGGTATTTGCACGTCACATAACATTTATTTAAGTAGAATAGTTTATTATGTCAGGTCAGTATCATAATATATTCCATAGTACGTCATACGCTATTCATATCAACTTGTTATTAGATCATCAATCATTTTATTATGTAGTTCTAAGTCAGATTCTAAATAAGTTTTAAGTACGAGTATGTAAAATATTATCAAGCACTAACACTATAATTATAGCTTAGGAAATAATTTTCCAAGCTTGAGTGATTCTGAATAACGTTAAAGCGTCAATTTCCTGTCAATTGAGTCGATTAAGGCAAATACGCATAACAGATACGGGAGCCACGCATGTTCATCCTTGTTGATGATGATGATGACAAGATTTGGAAAGATATAACAAAATTGGATTTGAAATATAATTATTACGACACTTTATCAATAAATATGTTTGGTTGTTAAAGCCAAATTAGTATACATATAGACAAGTGTTTATTACGTTTAATTTAAATGGTTTTTCTCATATCAAAAGACATTGGAAAAATTTTTAACTGTTTATTTTTCTCGGAGTGCCCCAAATCCCGATCCCGAATATTTCACCATTTCTAGCGATAATGCAAAATATTTTTTTAAAACCTATGTCTCTTACTTCTAGAGGCGATAGAATGTCGAAGTGCATATCGACTGATTGCAGTTTAGTATACTCAGTTCAGTGAGCGCGTGCTTGCTTGAAAACCTACCTAAAATTATATAATATTTATGAAATAAGTAGTTGTTCAGACATCTGTACTATTAATAAAATTATCCTATCATATACATAATATTTAGCGACAAGTTAAATATTAATTGTGTAAAATAATTCGCGAAAAATGTCAACTGTATCGTTGGAAAGTCAAGCAAATACTGTAGTAATACTTATTGAAAAAGAAGTGCGTCAAAAATTCACTCATAATTTAGACCTAATCCCTAAGGAGGATCGCTGGACACCCGCAGCGTTAGAAAAAGATTGATCGATGCTGACAGCACTGAATTATATAGCAAAACGACCGCCGCACCGGTTCATATAATATTTGAAGGAATTTCACATGTTGTCGGCACGCGAAACGGTAAAGAATTTATATAATGATGCTTTCTGTCAAGAAATTTTCAGTAGCATGAAGAATATGGCGATGTTTTACTCCCGGCCCTCGGAAAGCTCGAAAATCCGTTGATCCTCCGCCTGATCTTTCTGGTAATATAATGATTATCCGCTGACACTGTACTGCCGCAGGTTGGTGTAGTCATAATATCACTAGCTCAATTACCTACACCAAGCTAGTAAAAAATAGCATTTGCGCGCTTGTGTGGTCTGTGTTTCAGGGTGTACTTGATTTTCTTTTATTTTCCCCATTCACACATATAGAGTGAATGGGGCTCTACACGCTATTATGAGGAGTCAGAATGTGTCAAATAAGGCACGTATGGCAATTCATAATGCTGTGTCCCTTCTTTAATGTATGGTAGTGAAAGTTGGGTCTGGCAGAAGAAGCATTAGAGTAGAATAAATTCTGTAGAAATGCGGTCCTTAAGGAGTATGCTAGGGCTGAATCTGAATGACAGGGTGAAAAATAGTGTGGTAAGAGAAAAGTGTGGTTTGCAAGATGACGTTGTGACAAGGATTAAGAAAGGAATGCTTCGGTGGTTTGGTCATGTAGAAAGAATGAACGAGGCAAGAGTGACAAAGCAAATTTATGTTGCAGAAGTGAACGGCAGGGTCGGGAAGGGACGCCCTAGACGAAGGTTTATGGACCAAATCGGCGATACATTAAAAATAGGCCAGATTAGGAGTACCCTTAACCGGCGAGCGTGTATGCGTAGATATATGGATGTAAAGGAGGCGAGAGAGGTGGGTCAGGATCGCGCCAAATGGAAGTCTGTAGTCTCTGCCTACCCCTCTGGGTGACAGGCGTGATTGTTTATGTATATGTATGTATATATTGTTACGTTGCTATATTAAATATATTATTTTGACTTATTCTTACTTACGGGCGAGTGCAAGCTATTTTATTTTATTACTTTTCTTTGCACAATCATTGTTACATACCATCAGCTCTCCACTTACTTATCTATACACAACATGATAACTTGTTCATAACAATTATTGATAAGGTTTAAAAGAGGTATAAATCAATATTTTTAAAACTATACCGTTATTAAATTAAATTCGTAGTTTATTCCCAAATATTTTTAGATTTTTCTAGGCGCAACTTCACGCGTTTCACAAAACGTGTGGTTCAGACAACAGAGTGCATCGCCCAAGTGCTCTTTTTGATTGGTTCTTTCAGACCGCGATGTGAATCACGCACGATTTTTTTAATACTGGGGCTATTCAGACCATGGTGTGAATAAATTATGGCACGTTTAAGATTATCGGACGAGCAACTCGCCGAGTAACTCGTCATTCGTGGACGAGTACGACGCGTTTACATATTCGTCTGTATTAATTCAACGCAGAGTTTTTAAACATGGATGACGTGCGTCTCGTGGCTACGACTTCATGTCTACTTGATATTTATTGACTCACAAATATTTATTTGCAATATGTGGGGTGACCAGACGGGGTTACCATCTGGCAAGACATACAGGAAATCGATGGATGCAGATGGTTCTGAACCGTGCTTTGTGGCATTCTTTGGGGGAGGCCTATGTTCAGCAGTGAACTTGTGACGGGCTGTAATGATGATGATGAAATATTTATTTTCATTATTATTTATTTAAAACTGATTTCTAGGACCCTATATATCAAGGGTTTTCCTTGATAAAGTTCAATAAATTCGTTACTTCAATCCATCACAATAGATAGGTATTTTTCTTCTTATTATTTTTTTAAATTATTTATAAGAAAAATATTAAGGCTTTAACTAGCCTGAATGACCTTGACGAAACGGCGATCGCAGAGATTTTAGCCGATGTCAACACCGTCTAGCAACTACGTTCTGTATTACTTATAAAAGTGCAAAGATTAATGGACTGCAGAGATGACAATTATATAAGTGACATACTGCCTGTTATGCTTGCGCATCACTGAGAACTATGTCGCGGTTACGCATCTTCAATTAGATTGCACGGTGTGGTGCTGTAGCTTTGTCCGGTAGGCATCACGAGCTATCAAGTGTTCAAGTTTCAAGTACGTGAGAATTTTTATTATATATGTTAAATCGTATTTATTTGTATCGTATTAGTAGATCTGGGTCAAAGCGTTCGCTGTAAATATTTTCCCGGGTTTGATCCCCGACAGCACGAATGAAATTTGTAATTGCAATTTTCGTCAACACGCATTGGGGAAGCACGGCGGGCATTTCCTTGCCCTAAAACCCACTCAGAAATAAAAAAAGAGTCCTGTGCCCAGTAGAGGAACTTGTATAGCCTATTACTTTACTTTGTAGCAATATTTATATTCGTTTCAGATATAGAAGGGTACCTTATGCTGACAAAAATATCATGTGGAGGCGACGAAAACGTAAAACATCTTTGTACCTAGATAAAACGTTCGAAAGATTGTCAGTCATGTCATACGCCACATTTTCTATAGAGCGTAGAACATTGCAGATAGGACAAAATAAAAAATAATCAAATATATTATGGGAACTATTTATTAATAATATATACATTTATAGGTTTTTATAATAAAAATAATGAACAAGCTGCAAGGTTCAACTAATAATGTTTTTTGTAAACACAATCGTAAAATTCCTGTTTTATTTTTTACCAATGGTTAATTGATGAAACGTAGTCCAGATCACTTCATATAAAATATATTTAATTAAAATTGACACGTGACCTATTTGGCCTTCTACTTACAACTCGGCGTAAATTTGAAAAGAAATTTTGTCTTTTCACACAAGTATTGTTTACAACCGGCGTGGTTTCAAAAAGCGTGATTAAGTGTCAGCGGTATATAATCAATTAAACACTGAACTTTATTGTAATTTATTTTTTTGTTTATTTTTGTTATATCTTCTTAAAAACTGACGCCATCTCACTATTTTATTATTTGTTTTTTTTTGTACGCATAAGGATAAGTTAGACTTAGTTAGATTAACTTGGACAAATTTATATTTTTTTAATTTTATCACAAAATTTCCGCAATAAATTATTACCTTTTCTACAGTGATTCTCTCCTCTTAGTTTCGGCGTGACTATAGGATGTTATAGTGAGTCACCGTCAGTTACTAAGCGGCCATAAATCATTATATATATGTATAGACATACATATATACATTTTTTGATTTTAATATTTATGTTTTTTGAATTGTGATTGATTTTTTGAGACCTGGTAAAATTATTTTTTTCCATACCAATTGATGGGCCTGAGTATAATGCCAGTTATGCTCTTTGGCTGAAGTTATTTTTTATTTTATGTTCAATTGCAGACAAAACAATATTGATTGCGCATTTCTAAAACAAAATTTTACCTCTTCTCCTTCTTATAATAGCTCCTGCAACTAACACGGCGGAATAGTTATTATTATCTATAAGACCATTTGCGAAAACAGTTTTTGTTAACAGTTATGAGTGTAACATTTTATCAGCTGCTTTGTTTATAGTGCCTTGAGCAACACTTTGCCGGTTTCTGTACAGAGAATGATGCTGGCTTTGCCAATACGGATGGCCGCTACCATTGAATATAATACCCGCTATGTTACACTTATTTACATAGAAACTTTAATTACCATTTGCATAAAATTCTAAATAGCACTTTTTACACAAGAAAGTAAACTTTTAGATCAGTCCATTTTGTTTTTCACTAATTAAGTAAAAAGTAAAACAAACCAATAGGGCCGGGAATTAAAATTTCTTGCAATTATTTATAGAAACGCATGACCTTATCATAATATAAAAGTCAATCATTTAGCCATGTTATAAAACTTTTAAGTGTGCCAGTCAAACATTAATGATGATATTCGGGTCATTATACTGGAAATAGTCTTTTAAATATTTTGTAGTACAATTGATAATCTTCAGTATGATTGACCGTGTATATGACTTTTATAAGTCTATGTTATTTTTGATGAAAATGATTATTGCAGATAAAAGCCCTTTCACATTTATTTTAGTCTCGAATTAAAGTAATCAAAATGAAAATAATATTTTTTTTAATTCAGTGAACCTTTTTAAGATTTTGTTGAAACTCTACTGGTAAAAAAAAACAAATATATACATTATGAAAAAAAAACCAAATATATATATATATATATATATTATAGTTCTTGATAAAAATAATATATGCGCGTTACATCGCATCCCATCAAGAATTTCTAATGTAATTCTTGGTGTAAAGCTAAGACGTGATAATAACTGTAAAGAATAGAATAACAAAATAATGAAAACATTTACATTTACATACAAAACATTTACAAAAATACTTGATTAATAACCTAATAAATATTATTTGACCGTAATAAAATAAGACAAGGTAGTTTTGGGCATGAAAGTAAAAATAAATATTTTCGATTATTTTTGCAATATCTAACAGCCGGATCAGCGGGCGATTCTGATCCATCTAAAGATGTTAAATTTTAGCAAGCACTGTCAAATTCAATAGAAGTGACAGAAAAACGGTTCTTGATATAGAAAGGTAAATAAATTATTTAACCTATAAAGTAAAATCACTTTATTACAAATCAAAATAGCCCAATAGCTTTATTAACATGAGACATAATGGTACGAGTGCTTAACATTATTTTACTGAAATCGCAGAAAGTTTTTTTTAAATAGAATAAGGGTGAAAAACGAGCACACAGTCCACCTGATGGTAAGTGGTTGCTACGGCCCATACACATCTACATTTATTCTTGATTACGTATCAAAATGTAGATGCGTTGTTACCCGTGAGGACTAAGATATAATGCCTCGTTTCCAGTAAAAAGATTCTCCGGTTCTCTACACTCACCATACGAAACACAGCAGGGTTAAACTGCTATTTTACATGTTATTCCGTGAGAGCGTGGCCCTTCCCCGGTCGAGCCGACCCATTCGTGCTACAACTATACCTAATAAATATAGCTGTAGCATGGCTCTACCACGTAAAAAAAATTGATGTTGAAAATTGAAGTATTTTTAGAAGCAGCTTTGCAATTATTTTCTATTGAGTTAATTTTTGTGGAATCGTGTTTTGCAAACCGCCACCTAAAATACATACAATTTTTTTTTCGATAATGACGTGAAATTACAAAACGATCCCCATGCATTTCAATGTGGCTCTATTTAGCCTCTTAATATGAACATACCTCGGATTTCAGAGATAATGGAAGATATAATATTATATTATTACTGTTCCGTGTGAGGTAACCTTTATACTTATATACATATTCTCATCATATTTTTATGGTTGGTTAGAAAAATTATATCTAAATGCAAACTTTCACAGGGTCAATTTTTTTTACTATTTTTACCCAGCAAGTAGTAAAGCAACTACAATCCCATCGGTAAGTGGTTATGTAGTCTAAGATGGTGAATTGTACTGACTTAACAAAAACCTATTCACTCTTGCCTAATAGTACTAGGTATTATTTGCGACCTATTTGTGTGCGTGTGTGTGTGTGTGTGTGTGTATGTGTGTGTGTGCGCGCGTGCGTGCATGCGCGGCGTGTGTGTGTGTGTGTGTGTGTGTGTGTGTGTGTGTGTGTGTGTGTTGTGTGAAGAAAAGTGTATGAGAATACGTAAAGAGGAATAAAGGTTGAGTACTATTTCGGTTACCTGTACGAGGTTGCCACTCGTGGACCTTTCTTCCTATTTTTTATATGTTTTCCAAGTTATATAGCTAGCCCATTGCCATTTCAATGTAATATTCCGTTGAGCTATGTCAGTTACTCTGATTCTAAAGCAAATACCTTCATTTCTAACTTTATCACGTAGAGAAACCCCTCTCCAATTTAAAATTTTTACATTTTTTAGATGATAGTTTGTCTAACATAAAAAAAACCATAAACCCAAGAATATAAATAACTATATATATACATATAACATATAACATATATATATATATATACATATAACATATATATATATATATATATATACATAGAACATATATATATATAAATAACTATATATATATAGTTATTTATACTTAGGTAAGCACCATTCTTTTATTTATTTAAATTGTTTGATTTAATTTGATAACAGTGTACCTAAATGTAAGTATCTGTATCTTTATTTCTCTCCCCAATAATATTTTATAAAGTCATACTTATAAAAACAGCGTTTTATTGTAATACATAATTATAAAATTCATTATCTACTAATTAATAAAAATATGCAACAATAAAATTACATAGGTATTAAAAACGATCGAAATCTAAGTAACGAGAGCATGTTCGTCGTTCCACATCTAAATTATATAAAAATGCATTTTTCAATTTCACTAATCAACGTCGCCGCAAAAATTTCTTCTTCTTTGGGCACTTTAAAAATTCATTTATTTAGAAAATAATATTTACAGTTACCAGTGTACAGATATTAACTAAATTAAGTATTTCTAGTCATAAAAATATTTATAATTGAGTATAAACTTTTAAAAAACTAATATATATTTGAACGAAGTCGCTCCAACACCGACGTGCGGTCCACCCTCCACGATGTCCGAAAACGGACTGTGACAGAGCTTACATGGCGACGGAGCATGCGCGCTCGCGTAAATATATTCAATTTCAGGGAAAAATGATATATTCTCTTATAAAACGGGTAATAAAAATAAAACTCTCAATTAAAAATATTAATATTTTTAAGACCTTTTTTTTAGTGTAAGAACTATTTAAAAAGCTTGTGCCGTTTTGGAGAAATTTTGCAAAATATGACAAAGATAGGTACTCTTTGGGGATTTTTTTTCTAATAAGGGGTTGACAAAAATACAATTTTGTTAAATTAAAAACATTAACCAAATCTTCTTCTGTTATCTTGTATTTTTTCTTTGTGGATTAAATGAACAGTTATTGAGATTTTTTTACTTAAATATCCTAGATTTAGGCATTTCAACCACTGTTAAGGCCTTAACCACCTGCGAAAAAGTTCACGGTTCAAGCGAGTAATGACGAATATGTAAGCACCGATATGAATACACACGAGCATTCCTTTGACTCCTGCTGTAAAACCGACATCGAGTGGAGAAAGACGAATACTCGGGCCGAGTAGCAAGAACACCCGAACAAGACGTTTACATGTTCGTTGTCGTGTCCATTCGCCTTTGCTCGGCAAATATCTATACGTTTCATTGGTACTAATTTTAGCACAAATAATTTTATTGTTATAAATTAAATAGTTTATTTCTTAATACATTCTTAATTACATATTTAAAAAAAAATAACGGATAGTCTAGATTTTTAATTACAAGTCTTAAAATACATACAAAGTAGTAGATACAGCAAATGATAAAGTAGTACTATATATACCTAGTCAGGTCATAAATTCTGTCACATGTTTAATATAAAATAATTGAAACAAGTTTATTCCATTAACCATTTATATACCAAAATAAACTTAGCAAAACATAGATTCTTATGACACTAAAGTTTATTTAAAATGACCTCCGTGATTTTGAATACAGGCCTTCAATCTGCGCGGCCAGTCGTCTATCGTAGCAGGAACGAGGTCCATGTCAATATCGGCGGCTGCCTTAATCAAGGATGTCTTGAGTGACTCCAAATTGAGATGAGGCTTTGAGCACGCCTTTTCCTCCAAGTGTTGCCATATCTTGTAATCTAACGGATTCAAATCTGGACTGGAGGACGGCCAGTCTTCGTGCCGGATGAAGTCGATTTCACGCGCCACCAGCCAGTCTTGTGTGCTCTTCGCTCTATGAGCTGGCGCCGAATCTTGTTGGAATACCCAGTGCCTGTAATTGAACATGGTATGAGAAACAGGTTCCACAAGGTTCGTCAGGGCTGTATTTTGATACACAACTGCATTCGTTTTTACACCTTTCTCTCAAAAATGTACCTCTGTTAAGCCCCAATAAGAAACTCCCAACCATACTATGAGCAAGGATGGAAAATGACCTCGTTGGAAATGCGGAACACAGTTGCTCGCTTCTTCACTACTGTGTGCGTACACATTATCATTTTGTTTGTTGTAGCTCTCTTCTACGATAAAAATTTTTTCATCCGAAACGAGAATTTCCCGATATTTTTTTCCCGCGTACCGCTTCAACAAAGCGCGGCATCTCTTCAGCCTCAGGTCCATTAGACGAGCATTCAAACGATGTCCTGTTTTTTTTCGATATGCCCGAAGCCCTAAGTCTTCATGTAACACCCTTTTCACCGTGGTTCTGCTTAACCCCATCTGAAGGGCCAACAGTTTCTGCTTACGTTTGGGATTTCTTTGAATTCGCGCCTTCACAGCTTTTATCACTGCTGGAGTCTTAACAGACCGAGGGCGACCACTTCTTGACCTGTCATCTACACTAGAGTCTGCATTGTATCGTTTGATGGTACGATAAACGAATCTTTAGGTTATATTCAAATTTTTCAGTATTTCAAAAATTTGAATTGGTGCGTAACCGCAACGATGCAACGCAATAACTGCAACACGGTCTTCTTTAAGCGTCCACTCCATATTTAAAAATGAGTAAAATTCTAAAAAGTATACAGTTTTATTTTCATGAACAATTCGAAATTCGAATTCAATAAACTTTTTTGTGGCCAGCATTCTAAAAGAAAAGTTTTTACTGTGTGACGTTACTTATGACCTGACTAGGTATAATCATACAAATCTTTAAATTATATTAAGATCAGCTCGGCAGTCCTTAATTAACTTTTTTTAAGCCATTATTTCAGACTTCAGACGTACTGGGGTAATAAGAGGTCATGTAGCATTTGCGCGCTTGTGTGGTCTGTGTTTGAGCGTGTACTTGATTTTCTTGTTTTCGTTAAAGAAAACGTTGACCCCACACTTGAATTGTCTCGTGTATCGCGAAGGAAGTTTACATAAATTGCACAAGAATAGATATCCAAACCCGGAACAATTATCTGTTGGTCATATAAATTCATATTCCGGATTTGAATTTGGGGTATTTGAATACGCGGGATTTGAACCCGCGGCCGTAAGCGTTGCAGCTCATTGGCTAAGCCGTCAAAATTGTACCACTATTTCATATCCAGAGTGTCGTTATTTTTATTTTCACGGAAAATGTCGTCGTTGTCGAAAATCTACCGGGAAGACGTTCATCATCAACATCTTACGTTTAACTGACGATATCCGAAGAAAATTATTAAAAAAAAGAGATCTCCCACGTACTTTAATATCCGATGTAAAAAATGTACTTTCATCTCTATTTTAATTTATTTATGATTAAGGATTATATGAACATAATGAACACATCTGCACCTCAACCTACTGTTACCGATATTGCAAGATTGGTGTAATGTTTTATTTTTATTTGGGTTATGAGCGTTGAGAGGTCGACGAAGTACCTAGAAAAATAATGAGATTTCGTTGTGCTGAAACCACATTTTGGTCTGATTTATTTATTCGTATAATTATCTAAATTACCATCATCACGTGCTCACTTGTGTAATAGGAAGTACAAATAAACGCTGCATAAACAAACCCGCTGGGCTCCGGTGCAACTTCCACGAAATAACGTATTATTTTTGCACTATGTTGAGAACATTGAACTCTTATAAAAAGCTTGACCTTGACAATATGCACAACCATTTGTGCAACTTTGAAGTGCGACAAAATATCACACTTAAGACAGTGAGGGTAAGAGTCTCTTCGACTTTCGAATATTTCGTTTTAAGCATTTCCCATCGATTATTAATTAATGACCTTTCATTCCGCATTTCCGTGATTGTCGCATAAGATGCTTATATAAAATACCATATAGAAATTATGGTTTAAAATACACAGAAATAAATTTCGTACCATATGCCAGACGTGGAATCGCAGAACAGAGCGCCAGAGACGAGGAGCAGCACTAAAGGTGCTAGGCGTCTGGTTTTACGATCGCTAATCCTTCTTACAAATCTGGCGAATAAGACAATCCTTCCTACAACGGGATGGCTCATGCCATAGGACTTTTACGAGCTGATGAATTAAATTTTTATATATTGACGCGAATACTGATGTAGACAGACAGAGGGAAGCAAATCAGGAGTAGGCAGCAGCGTCTTCCTAATGACGATTAAAAATAAAAAAAACTGTGGTTGCCAACCCGTTTGCCAAGAGTGGCAAATATGGAAAATATCCCCCTTATAAGCTAAACCTATGGGGAGGCCTATGTTCAGCAGGGGACTTTAATAGAATGTAAAGGTAACGGTATTGAATAAAAGCAAAGGAGTGGAGTAACTTGCCAGCATCTTTCTTTTGTTAACTTAAGCACTCACTATCAGGTAGGATAGTTTTTTTTTATAGGATCGGGTGACAAACGAGCACACAACATAGTCCACCTGATAGTAAGTGGTTACTGTGACCCATAGACATCTACATCTATCCTCAATAAAGACTCAAGATGCAGATGCGTTGTCACCCGTGAGGACTAAGATGGAATGCCTCTTTGCCAGTAAAAAGGGTCTCCGATTCTCTACACTCACCATACAAAACACAGCAGTGTTAAGCTGCTATTTTACGCTGGTTTTCTGTGTGAGCGTGGTCCTTCCCCGGTCGAGCCGACCCATTCGTGTTACAACCATAATATAGCTGCAGCATGGCTCTACCACGGTTACGGTCAAGCACTGGCTTTAAATAGTAAAAAAAGAATATTATTTGCCCGCAAGAATTTAGAATTCATTTATTATAATAATGATCAAAAACTTACAAATATTTACGAAAAAATGAGAATCCATTTACATAAATGACGTTTCTTGAACGTTTATAATGTACGGGAATATTTATGTTTACAAATCGTAGGTAAATCAAATTGTCTTTCTTTTGATTGTTTTTCTTTTTTGTCAGCCTGCTACAGATTTTACATGTCGCCTTTTTTATTTCGCGAGAATTTGAAGGTATATAGTACAAACATGTGTTTCCCAATACATAGTAATCAAATTATTCTCAACAACCCTGCCTTTGTGTAATATTACCGGCTTATTGAAAATAAAAGAAATTTTGATAATTTTACTTCATTTGACTTTGATAAATATTTTGAAGACAGTCTATAAATCAATTTTGCGTTTCATTTGTTCCGTTACTATGGCAACACTGGGAGACACCTCTTTTTCGGCAATGCGGTTTTCTTGATGTTTATGAGCTACATGAGCTTTTACAGATGTGACCTGGATATGAGATTACATATATACAACATATAATAAATCGTGCCAAATCAAGTTAGCAAAAATGTTTCTACTTGAACACATACATACACAGGACTTAATCGAACCATTTTCTTGTCTTCACAGTAACCGTAGTCGTAACCATGTCACCAAAATTCGAGAATAACATCATTAGCATCACGATCTAGCTATTGTATCGGTGTAAACCACAGAATTTAATTTTTAATCTCTAAAAGTTTATTAAGAAAAAGTTTTACCGGGTAATTATGGCGTAAGCGAATCCATTACCCTATGTCATTTCGTGGGTGTCCTAAGAATCAACTATGCGTAATTCCAGGAAAGTTCCTTTTCTTATGTACCTAGACCGACGACGAGGCCACTGTGACGTCACTTGGTCACCGTGACGTCAGCAAACACCTGGCCGCCGAACTTCAGCATGTCAAGCCGGTTTTGTACGACAACAAGCTTCGGGTCACAATCGAGCGTGTGCCTGATGTACTACCATATGTCAGAGAAATGACAGACAAGATTGGCCACATCTTGAAACGAGCTTCTGTTAGAACACAAGATAAGTCAGTTATTACTATTCGTCAAGTGTAATATCCCTCTACATGTTGCATGAAGCTTGATTGTGCATGTGGTTTTTCTTATACAGGCTATATTGCAGCCAAATTTAAAAAAAATCTCAAACATTCTGTTCTTTTTAACTTTTAAATTCAAAATGCGTGATAATTCATTATTTTAACTGATCATAAATAACTAACACATTTGTAAGGGTCAATCGGTCGGCAAAAACGCTGTGAATTAAATCGCACACAGAGGAACGCGCGTATGCGTAGTTGCTGTCCATAAATCACATTCAATTAAGGAGAATTCCAAATAAAAGTAGAAGCCTTATTACTTAACGGTGTATCAATATTAATATATTTGAACTTATATAGGGCATACTAACAGATCTATAAAAACCCGCGAAAAGAACATATAGCTGAAGTGAAACGCCAATGCTCCGAGAAGTCTGTAGTTTTTGATCATATCCCAGACGGCCCCCGCCACAACAGAAGATTTGATAGACCACAAATCCTTGCGAAAGAACATCGATTGCTACTAAGGATGATACGGACGCTATTGAACTAAAAAAAACATTATAATTTTAGTAGAGTAGAAGTTTGAGTGCTACCACCTGCTTGGGATCCCGTAATTAATACAATAAAAGCTAAACCCAAGCAAACCACAGCAAGACTTCAAGACACAGTAAGCTCATTCGTAGATCGGAGCAAAAGTATTGATAAAAATCTGAAGGAATTCCTCCTCTTTCTCATTATCGTCAATCATCTCAGTCCACCCATGACCGTGGGTACAGTAAAGCACCCGTAACGTTGGAAATTAAAAATAAATAAAAATAATCGCGATAAAATCCGTAAAAATGTGGTCTTTGATGATTATCTTGAATCTAAATAATGCTCCATACTCAGGCGAAACCAGGGCGAATCGTTAGTTCTAACTAAGAATTAACTACAAAGTGGGACGCTACACGAATAGATTAAACGTATTACCACGTATTAGGACTAATTACCATCGTCGCAAAATGATCAACGTAACAAAGTTACAAAGATGATACCATTAATATGTAAAACTAGTAAACCACCCCGGCTTCGCTTGGATAGAATATGTTAACGTGGCGTTATTTAGGTTTAAGATAGTCTAAGACCATTTATTTTATAATATTTCCATGTTTCTAATATCCAAGTTTTAGCATATAATATAGCCTAGATCACCCCTGGCATTACTATCTATGTGTTCATAAAGTTTTATTATAATCGATTCTAGACATGAATAATCGTGTCTTAATGTCATGCAAAGAAACCCCGCAGCTTAATAAAAGACAGTTATTTGGATATTAGAGACAGACACTTCAATTTTTTATGTGGGATGTATATAATATTATATTTTTATGGTGTGTAGATTAACTGTGACATGATGCCTCCCGTCATATCGCATCGCGTCGCGTCGCGTCGCTCTCGCTTTGTTGTTTTTGTCGCTAGTACCGAAGTCCTAATTAGAAATTTGCTACTTCACAGATGCAGCGGTTGATTTCAATAAGCAATGGGCAAAAATTTCACCTACAAGTGGTAAAAATAAAAATTTTGTAGAACCGACTTCAATATAAATATAATTCATTGTTGATTTTTTAAGCCGCTCGACCGATTTCGATAAAACTTATATGGGACCACCTGGGAAGTATATAGTGTATATATCCCTTTGAAATAAAAAAAAGAATTTTCTAAATCGATTCAGGCGTCTTCAAGTAATCGATGTACATACATAAAAAATTGTAAGACTCCTCCTTTTTTGAAGTCGGTTGAAAATTAATCTTTTCAAGTGTCCGCACTTTGATGATGAATAATTAGCCATGCAAAGAGCAGTATTTTGTAGAAATGTGGGATACGTAGAATGCATCAGAATTTTTGCCTAATTTTTTTTAACTGCTATTAAAAATGACATGAGTGAGTCAGAATTCCAGTTGGTACTGGATACCACTCTCTTGCCTTTTACTGCCGGATAAGTGAGCCAACATAATTACAGGCTGTGACGCATAATGCCTTCAAATCCATGCCCTGGAGCTGCATTAGGGAGGCACTGCGGTATCACCGGGTGCCGACCTATCTCCGTCGTATAGTCGGGGACTATCTGACGGATAGGGCCGTAATCTACCCCGGTCGCAACGGTGAGTGGAACCGGCGAGAGATGTCGTGCGGTGTCCCACAAGGTTCGGTTCTGGGGCCGCCCCTGTGGAACATCGGTTACGACTGGGTGCTGCGCGCCGACCTCCCTACCGGCGTCAGCGTAATTTGCTACGCTGACGACACGCTGGTACTGGCACAGGGGGGGTCGTACGAGGCGGCGGCGGAAAATATGACACGCGGGGTTACGATAGTCGTTGAGAGGATCCGGCAGCTGGGTCTTGAGGTGGCTCTGCACAAGTCCGAGGCCACCACCGGGATCCTCAGCGATGGTAGGAGGGGTATCCATCGGCGTCGAGTCGACGTTGAAGTACCTAGGACTCGTCCTCGACGGCCGATGGAACTTCGTTGAGCACTTCCGACGTTTGGCTCCCAAACTGGAACGGACCGGGGCTGCCTTCAGGCGGCTCCTGCCGAACCTGGGGGGGCCAAACGCCTCCTGCCGGAGGCTCTACGCGAGGATTGTGCGGTCCATGGCCCTTTACGGGGCCCCGGTGTGGGCGCGTGGTTTGGCGCGGCTTGCCGTCCACCACCTGAACGCGCCCCAAAAGGTGGTTGCCGTAAGAATGGTTCGCGGCTACCGCACGATCTCCCGCGAGGCAGCGTGCCTCCTTGCCGGATTGCCGCCATGGGATCTGGAGGCGATAGTCCTCGCGCGCCTGCACGAATGGCGCGCGGAGGCACTATGCCGGGGGGAAACCCCGCTGCCGCGGCAAGTTGTCGTGCAGCGGACAGACTTCCGGCATGATCTCATGGCGACATGGAGAGAGCGACTGTCGCAACCCCGTGCTGGGCACGCCACTATAGCGGCGATAAGACCCCTCTTTGAGGAGTGGCTTGAGAGACGCCACGGCGTCCTCACCTTCCGCCTGCGCAAGTCCTCACCGGACACGGTGTGTTCTGGAGGTTCCTGCACCGAAACGGGCGGGAGGAAACGCCCGGGTGCTCCCACTGCGAGGATCGACCGGAGGACACGGTGGAGTACACCGTGGAGATGTGCCCCGCCTGGGCGGAGCACCGCCGTGTCCTCGTAGCGGTGATAGGCGGCGGCGACCTCTCGCGTCCGGCCCTGGTCGAAGCTATGGTCCGGAGCGAGACGGAATGGGATGCCGTCACCACCTTCTGTGAAGCAGTGATGCTAGCGAAGGAGGTGGCGGAGCGGGAGAAGGAGAGAGCAGCAGCTTTCCTTCCCGGCTGCCGCGGGAGACGCCCCGGGCGTCGGGGGCTACGTCGTGGCCCCCGGCCACCGTAGGCGCGGGCCTGTGGACGGCGAGCAATGGGTAGCTCGCCGTCCGTCCGTCTAATGACGACAGGCCGTGTCGACGGCGCGTTTTGTTCCACGCGCGCCTCAAAGAGCTGTCAGCAGCGTGAAGGGGCCCGCAAGGGCCGACGCCTGCCTGGGCTGCGGGCTGTTCGAAAGAGATACCGCGGCTCCGGAACGTAAGGGCACTGAAGGAACACGGATGGTTTTTAGTCAGTAAAAGTCTGACACTCCCTTCCGCTCCACCCAGAGCGAAAGGCGTCATTTGATGACTTTCCATCCGCAAAAAAAAAGGCTGTGACGCATGGCGTCTCAGGGTGATAACGCATCCGAGCTCTTTTTTGTTTTAAATTGATTCGAGGTGTAGTATAGTAGCAACTTACCATAGTGTTTATTGCCATGATATTTTGAAAACATCGGGGCTACAAAAATGTTTGTCTTGCTTAATCTGAGTCAGTTGGACGACATTTTTTATTTATAAATTTCTTCACAGTTTCTTTTTTTTTTCAAATTGTAATAATAAACGTCGACAAACTATATGTTAACAAAAACGCTTTATCAGGTAAATCAAAAAATAAAATTAATTTACACTTGAACGTACACAGATTTATTATTTGTTGCAATTTAAATGCAGCAATTTAATTCAACGCCACCACCACCACCACGTCAGCTACGACAGTCCACTACTGGACACGGGCTTCCCCCATTAAGGGAGGTAAATGCCATACTCGCTACGCTTGGCAGGCGGGTTGGCGAGTGCAGTCGAAGGTGTTATATTAAGTATTAACAAGGAACGCTGCTGCCCATTTCCTGGATTTGTCTCTTAGTCGGTTTTTACGAGACCCACAGTTGGGGTGGTGCTATTCTAACATTTAAATCGAATTTCAAATCTAAAAAGGGATTTTGTAAAATGAAAAATCACAAGTTTAAAATTAACGTTTGGCATTCCATCTTAGTCCTTAGAGATGACGAAGCATCGGTATTTTGATTATTCATCAAGGTTAGATATAAGTTTCTATAGCCCACAGCATCCACTTTCCATTAGGTAGACTGTGTGCTCGTTTGTCGTCATCCTTAATTCTATAAATAATTTCTCAGTGCGATATCAATATGTATAGATTTTATTACCGGCGCATGCTTGTTGTAACCACTTGTTAGCACCTACATTATATTACCTAGATTTGTTATTTTAGTGTTGTAGACTTGTAGAATAAGAAATACTAATACATAAATTATAATTAACCTGGACGTTAGGAAAACATGTTTAGCGCTGACCTATCTAGATAAACTTAGAAAGTGAAACATAGTCTAAAGCAAAACTTCAATCAAATCGTTAGAGCTTCTCTTTCAAATATTAAGAAATTAAGTGGTTTTTTAAATTTAATTTTCTCTGAAGACACTAATAACTTACTTTGCCCTAGAAATGCTACTGTGGACGAACTTTTGCTGTGGAAGGTGGCTGTTAATAGCTACGACACGGTTTAATTAGTATCGTGTACTTGTACATTTAATCCTGTTTTTTTTTAAATTAATGAGATCCATTCAGCGAGGAAATGTAGCTAGCGTTCTTGGCACTATACCGCGTTGAGTAGGACTGTTTTATAATATTATTTTTAGTTTATTTAGTGTTATTATAATAATAATAATATAACTTTATTTCAGACATAATCAGTCCATATTAAATAATATAATATAAAAATGATTGTTGCATTTTTTATAGAATAAGGTTGACACAAAATATACAGTCCATCAAATGGTAAGTGGATACTGTGGCCCATATATATCTACATCTATCCGCGATTAAGAATCAAAATGCAGATGCATTGTCACCCCTGAGGACTAACATGAAATTCCTCATTTCCAGTAAAAAGGGTCTCCAGTTCTCTACATCTCTTTTCTGTGAAGTTGGTGCTTTTAGCCACACGGCTGTTACAGCTTCATCTGACACGAGGCTAGCTAACTCACTTTACGAAACGCAGCAGCATTAATTATTGTATTATTACGTTACATGAATAAAAATAGTTAAATAAGAAACATATTGTAGGAAAATTATCACCCTTAATTATATTTATGAATTATTTTACACATTATTTAAAAAAAAACACTTAAAAATTCTCAAACCTATCATAAAAATAATATTTTGGTAAAAATGTAAGCAGAAATTATAAATATTGAGAAATAGGTAGAATGAGTAGAAACAATTGGGCTGGAGACATTTTACTAGGACAATCAATTATCGTCGTGATAATTATTTAGGTGCTGTGCTATTGGTACACGGATAACTTTTTTTTTTTTGGGTTAATTAGTTGAATAAATATTTGTTTCCTTTTTTACTGAAGTCGTGTCTGAATAAGTAATGAGCAAAGTTTACAATGCTGACTAAGTAATTGGAGCCCGTTTTTTTTTTCACTTTTTAAACACCTGGTTACGGTAATACTAGGTTACTATGCCACGCGATTATTTTTACTTGAAAGTAATTTCACAACTGGAAACATTTCCAGTTGTGAAATTACTTTCAAGTAAATTTTCATGTGAAAACACGTGTGAAATTTCAAAATAATAATGTTACACTATAGTCAGAATAAGCACAAACACGATAAAGACTCTTACTTGTACCACAAGAGTAAAGATTTCTTTACATTACTTTAGAGATTGTACTGTACTAACGATGTAACTTATATGCGATAAGATCAAAATATTGCTGAATACAGTGTTAGTAATACTGTGACAGTCACGTTAAAACGACTCGAAAACACTGACGAAATATGACGGCTCGGTAGCGCAGTGGCGAATCCTGCACGGAATAAATATTTATATGACCTACAAATAATTGTTTCAGGCTGAATTTTTGTCCACATCCAATATAATTATGTTTGTACGTAAAACGTCTCCGGTATTCAGGAAATAATCCTAGTGTGGAAGTAACGTTTTCCATAAACGATCTAGCTATACTCGGACATGCGTATATATAGTCCTTTGTAAGAAAAAGTCATTAGCGCGCGCACTACAAATCACCAAGCTTTCATCGTAATCGAGTGAACGTTATAGCACACATACAGGGCAAACGAAATTTCGAACCCATGACCCAAACTCCACTCGTCTATTTGCTGTCGTCTCTTGACTACCTCGTTGGTCAAGTGGTCGTAAACGCGATTGCTGATCATGAGCTCCCGGGCTCGAATCCCAGGTCGGGCCAAAAGCAGTTATTGGTTTTTTCTGTAAGAATTTTTGAGCAGCAGCCTGGAGTCAGGAAGTTGGCGATGTTTCACCCCCGTGCCTCGAAAAGCACGTAAATCCGTTTGTCCTGCGCCTGAACTCTCTCCGGTCCTATCGGGCTATGAGAGTCACGGAATAGAGAGTACACATGTGTGTTGAGACCGACCGCCGTGACCGAAATTCGGTCTGGAGGATATTATTTTTATTTTACTTTTTTTTATTAAATAGTAAATTTATTAAACGTTAGTTTTTACGTGGTTGAGCCATGCTACAGCTATATTAATAGCATAAGTTGTAGCACGAATGGGTCGACTCAACCGGGGAAGGACGACGTTCTCACAGAATACCAGTGTAATATGGCAGCTTAATGGTGCTGTGTTTCGTATGGTGAGTGTAGAGGACCGAAGACCCATTTAACCGGAAAAGAGGCATTCTATCTTAGTCCACACGGCTGACAACGCATCTGCATTTTGATTCGCAAACGAAGATAGATGTAGATGTCTATCAACCACTTACCATTAGGTGGACTCTTTGTTCGTTTGTTACCCTTATTCTATAAAAAAAAAAAGTTTATTGTGGTTTACAAATTAAATAAAAAGATATGAAATGATAAAATTTTACCTACCTATTATCGTCTAATGATTTGTTAGATCATTATTTTGATGAAACAATGCACCAAAAACTTTAAAGTAACAATTTTTTCGCCACAGACATTTGTTCCAATCCGAACAAAGGATTCCCTGTGAAAACAAATGTGCTGACAGCAGCCACCTAGCTCTCCGTTGTTAAAGTGATATACGGTTGATAAGTTCATTACCAACTTGAGAGACACAATGACATAATATTCATTTTAAATTCATTTACAGACATAAAAAATGCGTTCACAAGAAATTTTAATAAATCACCAGCACTACAAACTCTCATTAGTCAAGTTATAGAGACATTTATAATTTACAAAATATTATGTAAAATAAAAGTAATACATATTTTTAAATATTTGCATAAACACTGCAAGCTAAATATAAATTTACGAATTTTAAAATCCTAAAATATACTAATCTAAAAAAGTGATTTTAACTCTATAAACATATTTTAAACATATACATTTAATAAAAATTACTTGCAATCTAAATTGAATAAAACTTGTTCTATTCTATTCTTCATTTTAACTTACATTTAACTTACGTCATCACAGGGAGACTGTCCCCCCGTAAAGTTGATAAAATGCGTAAAATTAGTTTTAATCAAAATAAAAATTAATATGCGCTCACTGTGGGGCAATGCACTTCTCTCATTTTAAGTAAAAAACATTACAGATAAGAAATCATCATACTGCTCCGTGCTGCGCGTCGTCAACGCAAACTGACTTTCTTGAATCGAAATGTTTCGTTCATTGCAACGTGCAAATGTTTCATCATAATGTTTTTCTTGTGCCAAACAAAAAGGCAATCAGCAGATTTCAATCAATTTAATCCATTGAAATTTAGATTCGAAATGAAAATATAAAGAAAACTTTGTGTACATGACTAAGTAATCAGTCATGTAGGTAATTTATGTATTTAAGACAAGGTGATTGCAGTTAACAAGTTACAGTAATATCAGTTATTGACATCCAACTTGTGGTGTAAGTAGGTATAGATATAATATTTATGTATATGTTACCGAGCATATAATTCAGTTCTATTACTTATTTTGTTAAAATAAGTAGTCATTAAATACTATATTTAAATACAGAATGTCACAGTAGTAGCTCAAGGTAAATTTCGGCGCCACCAAACATTTGTTAATTTTGCAATTTTAAGTGCTGATTTACCAAGTACTCGATGAAAGAAAACATCGTGACAAAACCTGCATATCTTAGAAATAAAAAAAAATATTTCGAAGACATGTTAAGTCCGCGAAAACTCATTGAGGCAGCGCGGTTGACTCTTCCTTGCCCTAAAACTTTCTCACGAATGAGAGGAGGCTAGTGTCTAAATGTGTAACGTATATAGGTTGTTACTTTACTTTACTTAAATGTAGATTTGTTATTTTACAATTACTATACTCTGCTAGTTCAGGTCATAGCGTTTAAAACCACGTTGAGGTGAAGCGCGATGTTACAACGACAAATCATGTTACATTGCGTATTAACATTGCTTTTTTAGGGTTCCATAGTTACACAACAAAGAACCCTTATAGTTTTGCCATATCCCTAGGTGCTACAATACTGTAATTTGGCATAGTTATAGATATTAATCACGCCTAGAAAACTGTGAAATAAAATCTTAAAAAACCATTTTTATTTCCGAGACAAGTAAATAAAGGATGATTTTTTTAACCGTCTATTCCATAATGCGGGGTATCGTAGGATAGGTCTTTTAAAAAACTTTAGGGGTGTGGAACTACATATTTCCGTTTCAGGGTCCGTTTGCGAAATATTTAGCTTTGAAGTGGTATTTTTCATGTGTTATGTGTCTCCCACCTCTACCAACAAAACCGCTGTTTTTTGGAAATGTGAAAAGTATACACAATAGTAGTATATATAATGTTAGTTAAAAGGAAAAATATTAGAGCTAAGTAGAATTAAGATGTTGCCGAGTAATAGTTGCCCAACTTATATAATGCACTTGGATTAATAAAAATTTCGTTACAACTCCATAAAAAATGACCTAAAACTAGCTGCATTAATAACTTTGTAATGTTATTGTAATCTGTTAAAAATAAACATTTTATGAAGAAAACGGCTTATATGCATAATTACTATTAGCTTTATTTTTCATTTGCGGGATGGATAGGGTATTACTATCAAAATCGAAAAGTTTTCTTATTCTTTTTTGATTACCACTTCCATATAATGGTGATTTGAAAATAAATCCTTCTGATACGATCTTCCTATTGGGGCACACTTTTAGTCGTTATAGCGGTCAAACCGCGAACTCACTTATTATGCTTATTATAAAGAAATCCCACGTATTGTGACAGGCAACTACGAAACCCTACCTCTACATTGTGTGTGGCCCGACACGCACTTGGCCAGTTTTTTATTATTAATAAATGTTGTTACTGATACCAAAACAGCATTTTATTGAAAATAGTATGATATCATCTTTTTATCCTATGTCCTTTATTTAACCTGATCAAATCCTCTTAAACTTAAAACGAGAGTCGGCAACCCTAGTCATGACCCACGCTTACTATGAGATCTGAAACTGTGCTATGAGATCGCATAATACTAAACTATGTCAAGGAAACTTTCTAAAATTTCGAAATGATCATTATCGCATAATTCAAGTTAGAATAATCAACTAACGCCTAAAATAATCATTTAATTATTTTTCATTATACAAATATGAAATCATCACGTAAGATAAAAAGTGTAGTACAAACTGTAATACCCTATTTTATCCTTTTACGGGTTCAATTTTCCAAAATCCTGTCTAAGTGTATTCCTGCGTAAAAAAAGAAACCTATTGTCCCAATTTCACGCTCCTACGTCCTTTGGTTTGGACTGTGCGACTTTATAATATTTTTCAACAAAAAAACCTACTAATTATTTTTTTCTCCATACGAATTTGAATACCCTCCGGCCACCCTTATATGAAAAATTGCAAAATACAGGTTCACTTATTTTATACACAGATTAGATACTTTTAGTAAGTTTCGAGTCAATCGGCCCGTATCATAGAAAATTTCATTCAAACCATAACACACTTTTTCATCTTCTCGGGAGTTGAATTTATCAAAATCCCTTAATTTTGAATTTCTGTTCTTTAGCATTCTAGCCCACAGGTTCCCACGACTGGGCAAAAATAAATAACCACCGATCAATCAAATGTTTTGTTTGCGGAGTTACGTAAATTATGGTATTATGCGTACAAGCTTTAGCCGAAAAATGTTTGACTTAAATACTCTTACAGAAAATATTTGTTTCATTGATACAATCAAACCTATTTAATTCTCTTTTGAATAAGGAAAAAAAAAAGATAATTATGTGTATCGGAAACAGCTCTAACGATATCGATGAAATTTTGTTTTAAAATAAATGTTTGAATTTATAAGTTCTTCCAGATTGGAGTATTGTAAACCATAGACTTAGAATATACTGGCATAGTATATTCTTAGTCTATGATGTAAACATAGTGATTGTATTCTCTTTGGTGTAATGCTTGAGAATTCTTTTTGACGTAATTTTATAATTCATCTGACTACAGTGTCCGATAGAATTTTAAATATTTTATGCCATGTTTTATCAAAATATTGACAGTTATTTATCAATAAATAGGGCTTAACGCTCGAAATGTTTTTTTGTGTAATAGAAACCTGTGTAATACTTAGTACTTTAAAATACTTAATTATTTTTTATGAATTGTATTCACATAAATCCGTTTCTGAATCATTGGGTTTAGTAATTTAAAATAATAATGATGCGTTCAATAACCCTAAGTTACTTCACTTATAAACTCATCACCACTTATTGACTTATAAATATTTTTATAAAACCCAGTAGAGCCACGCTGCAGTACATACATTTGTAGCACTAATAGTTCGGTTCGACCGAAGAAGAATCACGCTCTCACAGAATGCCAACGAAAAATTGCTTAGGACCGTGCTTTGTGGCATTCTTTGGAGAAGCCTATGTTCACCAGTGGACTTGTGATGGGCTGTAATGATGATGATGAAGCACCTAACATTGCTATTAAAGATAAGTCAGATTGAAGAATTAATGGAAAGGTAATTTGAAAACGTGTTAGTTAAATGTACAATGAAGCTAATAGACTGACATCGTGAAGAAGAAAGAAATAGTCCAGCGGTGGAGCCTGCTGGAGCGATGCAGACTCGTGGGGCAGCCTGGAACTCGGCCGTTGCTGTTCGCCTAAGCTGGTCCAGGTCTCATACATTTACACATCACTAAACACTACTTGGCATTCACCTTACACCCACTTACGGCCTGACCGAGCCTTGGTGCGATCTTAGAGTCAGAAACAGGTACGTACTATATTTTCCTAGCATTCTCCCATATAGTTTAGTATGAGAGGAATTCTTCCATGTGGCCATTTGGGCCCGACCCGTGTCTGCCTGTCGAGCAGGCTGCTATGAGCCCCAGCCTGGGCGACCTTTGCAGGGGCAGCTGCGGACCGTAACAACTGTATATTGAAAGATATAGCCTCTTTTTATTTGTAATCTATAGTGTTGCCAAATTATATTAAAAACCAAAAATTAAATTTATTTATATTTTCACATTTATGAGAATTTAGTTAAGTAAATTAAGAGGTTTAACTCTTTATATGCCTAGTTATTACTTACTGTGTATTGACGTTGTATGAATATCCACTACCCCATATCATGGGTTTCGTATAAGGGAAATAAAACAGGTGATGGGCAGCAGCGTCTTCTTAATAACGACTAAAAATAAAAAACTGCGGTTGCAAACCCGCTTACTAAGCGTTGCTACTATAGCAAATATTCCCCTATGATACAATCTATAGGGGAGGCCTTCGTTCAACAGTGGACTCTAATATATGGTATGTCTAGTTATAGGTAAGTAGTTTGCGTAATATTTAGTAAGTAGCAGTTATAGTATTAATACCAAGAAGTAGATATATTCGTAGGAAGTAGTAAGTTTGAACTCGTAGTTATAAGTAGTTGAAGAGTAAGTTGTAATATATGACTTCAATACTCTAAATTCATAGTACCCGATATTCACTCGTCTTTTCTTATCTGTTTATTTCGTTTTATTATTATTCTTGGATTATATTATTTTACTTACACATTTTGTATATACCCGTTTATATATCTATTTCTCATACCTTTCTTATATAGTAAGTCTTAAGTTTGTATATTTACTAACTGTATTATATTTATCGACATTTTGATGTAGGTGCCGTAGATATTTATTACTCATTTTATTTAGTAAATTACTTAGAGTAATTACTAGCAAATAAAAAGAATCCTAAAATAACAACAAAATTCTTATAGCTAAACTCTTTAAATACATATGACGTTTAACATGGTGCAAAATAAGATATATTATTCTCACCTTCTTTCTTTTATAATGTTGTTGCCGTTTCTCCATTCTATAGACACATATTATATTGATGTGCCGTTAGCGAAACAAAAAACGTTGTCGATAAATTCAATTCGTCTCTATGACTTTAGTAAAATTAGGGATTTTTATTAGTCCGGTTCGTAATACTTTTTATATCAATGATAGTTTATGGAAGCTTAATCTGACATCTTACAACAAAAACGTAGTCGAATAAGGCACAATTTCGTATTATCGTTGTGTAATTTAAAATATTTCGTCAAAAGGTTACTATCAACTCTTTTTTTTAAATACGATATGGTTGACAAACGGGCATACAGTCCACCTGATGTTAAGTAGTTGCTGTCGCCCATAGACATCTACATACATACATCTATCCTCAACTACGAATCAAAATGCAGATGCGCTGTCACCCGTAAAGATTAAGATGGAATGCCTCATTTCCAGTAAAAGGGGTCTTGGGTTCTCTTCACTTGCCATACAAAACACAGCAGCCTTAAGCTGCTATTTTACGCTGGTATTCTGTGAAAGCGTGGTCCTCTCCCGGTCGAGCCGACCCATTCGTGCTACAACTATACTACTAACATAGTTGCAGTCTGGCTCTATCATCTACAAATCTACTTAAATTCTTTATTTATTATATCACAAGCCGTAAAAAAATGTAAACGTAGTGAATATATTATACTCTTTGCGACATGCCTTCATCTCAAATATGTATATAAATAATCTGAAATATGTGTATCCATAACCCTTTATAAGCGTTACCAAGCGTTACAGATCTGACAATCATTTTTAGAAAATTGACAGTAATAAGGTTTTTATGAGGTGGAAAGTAGGTACTTTACTTATGCTAAGCAGTTAGAATATTACCAAATCTTACGGGTGAATTCATTTAAATACTGGTAAAATTATACGATAGAATGAATTTAATCTTTTCCGCAATCCTTTCCCAAGGAATACTTCCGAGAAATGTAACCGTTGAAAACGAAATAAAATATAAGAATAGCCACAAATTACAGAATGAATTTTTATTCAGTGCAATTTCTGAAGCTCAGTAACTCCTGACTTTCGCTTCTTCAATACGGTAATTATCGATAAGAGTATTATTGAATTTATTATTCATATAATAAGCATCCCTTGTTACAATAAATACAAGTCTTATGCGTAAGTCTTGAATTAATAAACATAATTAAGGAGTACTTGTGTAATAAGTTAGTAATTTATTTGTTATTGAGTTGTTATAATATATTAAAATTAATTTTCTTATCTTAAAATTTGGTTCTATAGCGAAAAGTATACTCTATAAGAAACACGGGTAATAATTTAATAGTTTATTTGGATAGTAATTTATTCAAGAAGTTGCTTTTGAAATAGAATTCTTATTAACGTTGTTGTTGTTTACGTGTTAGTCAATGATTTTAACCGTCTTCAAAAAAAGGAAGAGGTAAGTACTCTATTCTTGTTTTTTTATGTGTACCTCATAACTTTTTTCTGGGTGAACCGATTTCGATTATTATTTTTTATTTGAAAGCTGGTACTTCTCGCGTTGTCCCATATGAATTTGATCAAATTAAGACTAATAGTTTTTGAGTTATTCTTAATAACTTATATTGAAGTCGGCTGTACAATATTTTTAATTTTAAATTATTTATTTATATTGAAGTCGGTTTTACAAAATATTTAATTTTACACTTGTCTTATCCTAAAATTGAGATCTTTATCTATATAGTTTCGATCAGTAAATATTGGAATAGAAAATATTTTTTAAATTAAATGTAGATTACTGCATAATACTTATTGAAAGACATTTTTAGTTATCACTGGTTCGTAAAATACCTCTATCCTGGGAAGAATTTGCAGCAAATTAAGCGAGATTTTTACAATTATAATGGAACCATCACAGGAGCGACCACACCATTTCTAATGGTTATCTTATAAAAAAGGTGAAAAACAAGCACATAGTGGCACCAGATGGTAAGTGGATGCTATGGTCCGCAGAAATCTATATCTATCCTCGATTAAGAATCAAAATGCAGATGCGTTACCAATAAAAAGGGTATCTGGTTCTCTACACTCACCATACGAATCACAACAGTATTATTTTGCTGTATCTTGCTGGGATTCTGTCAGAGCGTGGTCCTCCTTCAAGTCAAGCCATTCAAGCTGCAAATATGTACTCGTATAGTTTGCATAGCTATAGAGTAGCTTATCATGTAACTTGATATTTTATTTCATGTATTCATTTATATCCTAATAGCACAGGAACTAACTGAAGAAACTTTAATGCTGTGAACATTAAGTTCAGAACTAAGTTATAAGAGCTTCTTGGCTTTGACCGTGTAACCTTATAACATAAAGACGGATTTTTGTAGGTATGAAGTCCTTCTCGCATTTTTAAAACTATACACATTTTTAATAATATTTCAATTTATTTGTATTTAAAATTTATAAAAAATGCCTTTTAAAGGCACTAATGGCAGTCAGTAAAGAAGAATTAGACTTTATTTCACTTTCACGATATATATTGCTGGAAGTTCAGAAATGTGAAAAGCTTAGAGTAATATTTCGTGTCTATATATGCTGCATGTTTGCGTTGAGAAGTGAATTTACAATGGGTTACCCATAATACACTTGAAAATACTATAGCCAGAACCTTTCTTTAAATCCTCTTAAAATTATCTGCATTGCATTACTTTCCCCTAAAATAAATTTATAACATAATAATATTAAATAATGTAAACTTAGTAAATGAAAAAAGTTGTTGAGAAGGTTTTCTCGTCCGTAATTTTTTATATGTATAAATTCAATTTCATAACATTTTTTTATTTATATAAGGAATTTATGAGGTCTCATGTTTTCACCTAGATCTGATGATAACTCTTTTAATATAATCCAATAATTAAACGACTATTAGCATTTTTTTAACATTACCAGATTGAATTTTCTTGTTACTTTATTCTAATTTTTACCATATTTTGATTCGAAGCTAAGATAAGATAAAATGTAAGACATTATTATTATTATTTATTTATTCATAATTATTTGGTTATACATTTATAATCATGTATTGCAATTTGAAAATGAATCTCTTCATTGTAACTAATACACAATTAAGGCAATTTTATTTTAATATTATTCAATATGTACTTTTTGGTAAAAACTTATCAAAATGTTTCATGAAAATAATTGAATAGGTATACTAATAGTACTTCAGTCAAAATGTATCCGACTTAGATTATTAATAGGTCACCGCGCGCGCGCGAAGACCTATCAATAATCTAAGGTATCCGACATGAATTTTCGTATTGATTAATATGGAATTGTTTAAGCTAAGCTAAGCGATTTGCGAAAAAGTCTCGAAAATCTCTTAGCTTAGCTTAGTATTTAATTATAAGGTAAATAGCCTTATGGAACTGTATTCGGAGTTTTCCTTTGTGACGATATTTGATAAAAAGGATGTTAAACGAGCAAAGAGCCCACCAGATATTAAGTGGATACTGTAGCCCATAGACATCTTCATTTTATGCTCGATTAAGAATCAAAATGTAGAAGCGTTACTACCCCTGAGGACATGACGAGGAATGAATCGTTTCCAGCAAAAATGTTTCCGTTTCTCTACACTCACCATACGAAACACAGTAACACTAACCTGCTATTTTACGCTAGTATTCTGTGAGAGCGTGGTCCTTCTCCGTTAAGTTCTCACGTTTAAGCAGACTCATTCGTGCAACAATGTTATACATATGTACAACCATAATATAGCTGAAGCGTGGTGCTACCACATTTAAGCGTTCTTAACCACATTTCTTTCTGAGTTAATTAAGCAATATTTGGTTTTATTTTTTATATACACATAATATTAATAGTCCAAAAATATTTTATAGTAATATATTTTAATATTATTTTTTTTTTGTCGAGGGATACTCATCCCAATTTACCTGTCCGGTAGTTGTGGTATGGTATACGGGTATGCGACCCCGGCTTCCCTAGCTATTACTATCCTATCCCGTGCCCTCCTGGACGGTAATATCCTACATTTCCTATTTCCTACCCTAACTTACTTTACTCTTCCTTTTCACACCACCTATCCTTCCCCTTTTCCTATTCCTACCCTCCGCCAATCCAACGTCTGCCGCGCGGATGGATGCATGGCTAGGGGCGAGCCTAGTCGTTAGCGTGCCACACTGCCCTGGGACCGGGCGACCCCAGAATTAGGCTAGCCTTACCCTGGCATCTCGCTATTCGTGGGAACGCAATGGATAGTCATAAAAATAATTTAATTAACCAAAATGGCGGCGATGTGGTTCGCCACCCATCACGTCTCGTTTCTCGCGGGGGCGAAAAGCGGCCCACGGAGAGCCGCTTCGCTACGTTGAATGTAAGAGGAGGAATGGATGGTAAGGTAGATGAAGTATGTCAGATGATGGATGAACGTTACATTGATATTCTGTGCGTGAACGAAACCAAGAGGAAAGGATGTGACCCCACGGTTCATGGCCCCTACACGGCATACTGGTCGGGAGTCCCCCAAACCAGCCGAGGCTGTCAGGGAGTTGGTGTGATTCTTTCATCTCGAATGGTTGAATGTGTGATGGAGCATGAATGTATAAGCCCAAGACTCCTCTGGATTAGGTTAAAAGTCGGACTCACTCGCTTGTTTATCCTTGGGGTCTATGCACCAACGGATCTGCGTGGAGGTGGGTCCTTAAAAACACAACAAGAGAGAGAGGAATTTTGGGATAGCATGAGAGAGGTCTTGAATAAATGCGGAGAAAATGAACGGATCGTGATGTTAGGGGACTTTAATGGATGGGTTGGAGTAAAGCGTGATGGGTATGAAGGAGTTCTGGGTACGTTTGGGGACGAGAGAGTGAATGACAATGGGAGAAGCCTGCTTGAAGTATGCTTGGAATGGAATCTGTGCGTGGCCAACACAATGTTTGACCACAAAAAGATCCATTTGTATACAAGAGATGAGGGTGAGTCTAGAAGTATGATTGATTTTGTAATTGTGGATGAAAGACTGAGGAAGAAAGTGCTAGACACTCGGGCATACCGCGGTGTAGGCCTCGACACAGACCACTTCCTGGTCATAGCCCGAATGCGTGGCCTCTTTAAACGGTGGCGACACCGAGTGGCCGAGCCTACGAGTATTTTGGACAGAGTAAAAGTGGAAAATCTACAAGAAGAAGAAAAGAAAGACGAGTATGTAGAGAAACTGAAAGAAAGTTTTAAAGGGATAGAAGAGATAGGAGTGATTGAAGATTTGTGGGAGACATTTAAGAAAGGGGTCGTAAATGTTGCTATCGAGGTATGCGGGGTAGCTAAAATAAGGAAAGTAAGAAAGAATGATAACGTGTGGATGGATAAAGATGTACAAAAGGTTGTGCAAGAAAAGAAAAAAGCGTGGTTGGATTGGTTAGCAACAAAAGCTAACCAAAAAGTTCAAAAGGCAACGGATGACGAGATAAAGGAAGCAAAAACATAGTATAAAAGATTCAAAACAGCAGCGAAAGAAATTTTGTCTAGAAAGAAAGAAGAACGAAAGGATGATTTCGATAGGAGGCTCACTGAAGATTTCCAGTCAAACATTACGTTTTTCTGGAAAACCATCAAAACAGCCAGAGGAAAAACTTCTACCTCTGAGCTGAGTACAATCAGGAGTCAAGATGGGAGCATTATAAAAGGAGAAGAATGTGTGTTAAAGAGATGGAAAGAGTATTTTGAAAGTTTGTTTGAAAGAGAGGAAGTGCAGGTACAGCATCTGCCACCTTCCACGGAAACTAATATAAATGTTGATGAAAGTGAGATAAGCATGGATGAAATAGTGAAAGCGTTGAAAAGTATGAGATTAGGTAAGGCTGCAGGGTATGACAGGATTACCGTCGAGATGCTGAGGGCTGGACAGGGCCTGGTGGCTAGTCAGCTGTACCGCCTTTTCAATCTGTGCTGGCGAAATGGGCAAGTACCGGGAGACTGGTGCAAAGCCGTAATCGTGCCATTGTATAAGGGAAAAGGGTCACGGCAGGACTGCATAAATTACCGCGGTTATGCCTTCTCAGCGTCGTCGGTAAATTGTATGCGAAAGTGTTGATTGAAAGGATTGTGAATGAAACAGACAAGAAAGTATGGGATGCACAAGCGGGATTTAGAAAGGGAATGGGATGCACGGATCAGGTCTTTTCCTTGCGGTGCATAGCCGAAAAGTATTTGGCTAAAAACAAGAAAGTCTACTGCGCGTTCGTAGATCTAGAAAAGGCCTATGATAGAGTGGTGAGGAATGAATTGTGGTCAGCACTGTCCGTGAACGGTGTGAGCAGTATCCTCATACGAGCAATGCAATCTCTTTATAGGGATTCTAGTGCTTGTGTAAGGATAAACGGGGCATACACTGAATGGTTTAATATCGAAAAAGGTGTTAGACAGGGATGTGTAGCGTCACCGTGGCTGTTTAATCTGTTCATGGACAATTGTTTGACAGATTTAAAAGAGAATGAAAGTGGGTTGAGAATGAATGAGTTACTCGTCAAATGTTTTCTCTATGCTGATGACCAAGTATTACTTGCGTCTTCGGCCGAGGAGTTGCAGGAGATGGTAACTGCTATGAGTGGAGCTTTTGTTAGAAAGGGAATGAAGATGAATGTAAGGAAGACGAAAGTGATGGTGTTTGAAAAAGATGAGGCAGTGACAGACTGCAATATCGTGATTGAAGATGAACAAATTGAACAGGTGAAAGAGTTTGTGTATCTGGGTTCAAAGTTTACAAGAGATGGAAAGTGTGAGAGTGATATCGAAAGAAGAGTGAATGCAGGAAACATGGTGAATGGAGCTTTGCACTCCTTTATGAGCAGTCGGAAGGTGTCTAACAAGGCTCGTTTGGCTGTGCATGAGGGGGTGTTGGTTCCGACACTCATGTACGGAAGTGAAACTTGGGTATGGCAGAAGAAACATGAAAGCAGAATAAATGCAGTTGAGATGAGAGCATTAAGAAGTATGATAGGAGTTAAACTGAGTGACAGGCTAAGAAATAGTGAGGTAAGGAAACGTTGTGGTCTGAAAGAAGATGTAGTGACAAAAATTGAGAAAGGTATGCTGAGATGGTTTGGCCATGTCGAGAGAATGAATGAAGAACGATTGACGAAAAAAGTGTATAAGGCGAGTGTGAATGAAAGTGTTGGAAGGGGTAGACCTAGGCGGACATTTCTAGACCAAATCAGGGACGTCTTGAAAAAAGGCCAGGTCAAGAGTACCCTAAACCGTAGAGCATGTATGAAGGGAATAATGAAAGTGGACGAAGCAAAACAAGTATGTAAGGATCGTAGCAAGTGGAAAGAACTGGTCTCTGCCTACCCCTACGGGAAAGAGGCGTGATTATATGTATGTATGTATGTATATTTTAATATAAATTTAAACATTACATCGCATAGGGAAGTTATTATAATACTCTCGTTAATATCAGGCTAAAGTGGAAATAGAACATAAACACTCATAAACATATTATGTTATGTATGTATGGAAATAGAAAAATAAACGAAATAAATTCACCATTACCGATTATTTGTAAATCCAAAACATGGGTTTTCTTTTGTATCGTGGCGGCATTATAACCAAAATTACATACATTAAAAAGCATATGGACGATCATCCAAAACCCTCAAAAAGTCGCAGCCAAGCGCCACTTCTCTACTGTGAAGCCAATTTGCCCATACTTCCCACATTTTGGTGAGTGCAGATTTGTTATTAGACCTTAATACTTTTTACAGAATAAATATATTATTATTATATAAATATGACCTTGTTCAGTTTAGTCGTTCAGAAGTTACACAATATAGTCACAATAAAGATTATAAATATAGAATCACTGAATAAAAAATAAAGACTCCATATATTTTTATTGCTGCTTATGAAAACTATTTTCCAAAATTTTCTCCGGAGTCTCATAATAATGTAAATATTGTCTAAAAGGTTTTCGGTAGTGTTTCGACTCCAGTTTCGTAGGGCTTTTATACAAAACAACTGTATTTTTGAGAGACATTTCGCGAAAGCAACAAATTTACTGCGTGACAGCATTCAAAGGCACTTTAACTGGGTTAACGCTCTGTTCACTTTTGTGAGTATCTCGTAAACCACTCAAGGTACTGTATCCGGTTTTCCAATAAGTTTTTCTCTCGTCCTATTTACTTTTGTAGAATATTTTGGTATTCCAAGACCCGAAAGTCATCAATAAAAACAGTGAAATAATATCTAGTACTGCCATAGTTAACTATAACAATTTCATCCAACTTGGAGAAACGCTCGTAATTCTTTTATCAACAATTCTAGCGATTGGTAGTTAGCGATCTGATCCATCCATCTGACCGAAAAGTCAATTGCTATATGCCTCCCCCATAGATTACCTCATAGGGGCAATGTTGGCATAGTTGCTACGCTTGGCAAACGGGTTGGCATACGCATTTTTTTTTTATTTTGTGTTTAGGAAGATGCTGCCACCCATCTTCTATGAACATAAAATATTGTGATTGTGTAAGCGATGCCACTTTTGCCACTCAATTCATTCACAATTTTCCATCTAAACCGAAAAATTTTACCTAAACGTAGTCCGAGTAACTCTTTATACTCTGCCTACCTTCTCGGGGATCACACAGGCCTAACCCTATGTATGTATAATTTAGTTGTTTACTTTGCTAAGTATGAAAAAGCATGCTATTTTTGTTTTGTTCATACTAAAAATATTCCTAGGTTCACCCGTGTGGTAACAACAGCAGTATGGTTGGAGCGTCAGAAAACCCAAAGAGGTGACTAGGTAAGAGGTAAATGAGGATATCCGCAGAAGAGTCCGTAGAACCAGAGTGACCGACAAAGCCCAAAGGATTAGTAAGCTGAAGTGGCAATGGACCGGCCATATAGCTCGAAGAACCGTCAACTGATGGGGAAAAATGTTCTCAAGTGCTAGCCTCGTACCGACAGGCGAAGTGTAGGGCTTCCCCCCATTGGATGGATTGACGACCTTGTAACACATGCAGGAAGTCGATGGATGCAGGTGGTTAAGGACCGTGCTTTGTGGCATTCCTTGTTTGAGGACTATGTTCAGCAGTGGACTTGTGAAAAGCTGTAATGATGATGATGACGGTGATGAAATTCTTGTTAAAGTCGGGCTTCCAACAAATGGCGTTTGGGTCATGTCGTTTATACATAAAATATCCATACAAGGAGCAATAGTGTCTAATACTGCGATAGTCAAACCTCCTACCAAGCGTGACTGGATCCGGATCTGGGTGTTAGTTTATGTTGTATTTGTGTATGTAAAACGCCTCCACGATACAGGATAAAAGCATAGTGTAAGGATTTATACAAAGAAAAATATAAATTGCAAAAGGAGTGGGGCCGAATGCTTTGCGATCAGAAAAACAGCTGCACATAAATACATTAAACATACGTTCTTATTTTTCTTTTTATTAACCGACTTCAAAAAGGAGGAAGATCTCAATTCGAGTGTATGTTTTTTAATGTGTGTTACCCCATTACCTTTTACTGGGTAAACCGATTTCGATTGATTCTTTTTTATTTGAAAGCTGGTACTTCACATGTAGTCCCATATAATTTTTATCAAGATCTGGCCAATAGTTTTTGAGTTATTCTTATTAATTTATGTATATTGAAGTGGGTTGTACAAAATTTTTAGTTTTAAATTATTTTATGTAGGTCACGCGATATCTTCGCAGATTGTGAACCTATTTTAATGACCTTTTCCGTTGGTCCCATTAAATTTTGAAGAAAAACTTCCGCCCCCACGGGTGGAAAATAGTGGAAAAAGTTACAAATTGGACTATTGTTTAAGGAATTTAATATGATATCTTCGCAGATTGAGAACCGATTTTAGTGATTATTTTTTTATTAAATAGGTTATACTTCAAGGATGGCTAAGGGTAACTAATAAATAAATTCTTGTTTAGCAATTTGAAGTTGGTTTTTACTTTTTGTTAAATGTTATAATTACTTATCCACAATATTTCGCCAAGCACCAGATTCACTGAAAGAAAATTCTATAAGGCATTAAGTACGTAACCCTTTAAGGTGTTATATACAACAACTAAAATGATACAAATAAATAGATCATTCTAATTATATAGGTAGGCATATACACCTTAAACATTATCGAACAGGAATCTGAAGTAGTCGGAAAAAACTACAAATAAATCTTAAAATTCGTAAATAAGTTATTGTACAGCCAATGTCCATACCAATTAATGTCTTTGTCAAATACGAGTACAAACAAGAAATAAAAGCATTAATAAATTTTTCTTGAAAGTAAATGCAAATGAATTCCATGAAAACATTAAAATTAAAAACAAAGAGATAATGAGCTTAAGTTCAATGTCCATTCGTGTTACGACGCAATGGAATGTATTGGACAGGAATTGCAAATTGTGTGCCAAAAATTTCTTTGTTCTTTTATGCATAGATATCCGTGATAGGCAAGACAAAAGAAGTAAAGATATGCGAGGCAATGCAACAAACAATTAGATATGTTGTGTGGAAAAGTGCGTTTAATATATATATATATATATATATATATATATATATATATATATATATATATATATATATATATATAATTTTTCTGTTCGTGTGTATGTAACTGAAATCCCTGTGTGTGTTGTTCTTGTCGAGATTCACAAATCGCCCGTGCAAAACCAGGGTGGATCGCTAGTGTCTTCATATAAGTTATAGTATATAACTCGAAGAACCGACATCTGATGGGGAAAACAAGGTTCTCGAGCAGACAGCCTCTTTACTTACCTCCACCGGTAAGCGAAGTATAAGGCGGTAATCCTCTAGATAGAGTAACGACCTGGTAAAAGATGCAGGAAGTCGATTGATGCAGGTGGTTTAAGACCTTACTTTGTAGCATTAGTAATAAATTCCAGTATTACCATAACATATAGCCTGCGACACTCACGAAAAGTTAACAAATCTAATACATCGTACACATTAATTTCGTCCAGCAAGAACACTAAAATCAGACAAACTTAATATTAAAAAAAAAAACCTATGTAGGTACAATAATATGGCGTTGTGCTTATGTGGAGAAATAAATATTGTCTTTCTTTCTATATTACATGTTTTTATAACAAAGGAGTAACTAATGATCTAACAGTATACTTGATAGTAAGTATACACCTAAAACGTGTATTATCGTGCGTCGTTCGGATCAGTTCGTGATTCATAATACGAGAGAAAATTTCGGGAATCAAGGAAGTGACACAACATTACTATTTAAAAATGTATTTATTGCTTTTCGAAGTATTCTCCGCGAAATTTGACACATTTTTCCATACGATGGAACGAATTATTGAAGCAACCATTCCATTCGGAAGTTGGGGTCTCCAAAATGGCCGTTTTGTAGGCGTCCACAGCTTCTTCAGGTGATGAAAATCTCTGTCCACGCAATTTATTCTTTATTTAAGGGAAAGTATAGAAATCATTAGGGCTTAGGTAGGGGCTGTACGGCGGATGGTCTAATAATTCTATGTTTTCTTGCTCTAAAAACTCTTTTGTTCTGTGTGCGGTGGATGCGGCGGCTGCAGTTCTCTTTACCGAGTTTAGAAACGACCTGTGGCAAACAAATGCTAGCATACCATTCTGCATTAACCGTTCTTTGTCCCTCAAGAGGAATAGTCGTAACATGGCCGGTTTTGGAGACAAACGTGGCCACCATGTTTTTTGCAACACTCCGTGAACAAAAATTGTGAGTTAAAACTCATTTTCGAACACCCAAACTCGTTACTGGTTTTTTGTGTCGAGTTCGTACCCGTATATCCAGGATTTGTCACCTGATACGATGTTTTATATAGCATTTGAGGATCCTGCGTGGAATCTTTCGAGAGTTCTGACGCACCAAGTAACGCGAGCCGCTTTTTGCTCTTTACAGAGCGAATGCGCTATCCATCGGGAAAACAACTTGTTTACACCTAATTGTTCATGCAAGATTATTTGTATTTGACTCATGCCAATGTCTAAAATCGCCTGAATTTCGCGGTATGTCATATGTCGATCTTCCTCGATCAGCTTACGCACAGCATCAACGTTTTCTTGGGTGACTGCAGTTTTGGACGACCTTGACGGGGATCATCACTGAGTTTGACACGTCCACGTTGAAATTCAGCAAACAAGCGATAAATTGTGGTTTTAGATGGGGCTTCATTACTAAATGCAGAAATCATCCGGTTGACACACTGTTTTTGTGTTAAACCACTTCGAAAGTCATAATAAATCATCGCTCTTGAATTTTCTCGAGTCAATTCCATTTTCTCAACGACTAAATAAGTTTGACAAAACCTTGTGACAAGACCGAGAATCTTTTTTTAAATAAACAAATGGTATTCGATGTTTAAAACCAAGGAATTTTCAATTAAAAAGATTTTAATATGACAGGAACAGTGGAAATATTCCATTTCCGATACTTTTAGTGCAGCCTATGTATTATTCATAATTATACAGAAACAGAATCTTTTTTATTCAATATAGATTGTAAATAATACTTATTGAAAGTCACTATTTTGTTTAATTTCAGGACCAGCAAGAAACCCAGCGGGACTTTTTTTAATAACAGCTTACAATCAGAGGCGTAGCCTGGACTAATATAAACGTGCGCGAAGTTGCATCAGCGAAGCCCCTTTTCTGTCGTTCCATGGGGTTACCGAATAGATCTATCCTACCTTACATGCATTGCCACGACATACGAGGGCGACACTGAAAGTTTTTAGAACTTGCAACTTGTAAACGATATAATAAAAAAATAAGTTCAAATTTTGAAAATGGAACTCTTTGCCAATATTATTGTGTATGTATTTTATTAATTTGTCATTTGTTTACGATTTGGCGGCAAATTGAAAATTGTCTGTTTCACATCAGCATGAACTTAACGCGAGAAAAGTTTCGTACACTGATTTTTTATGAATTTCGATGTTATTTAAGTCAACAAGAAAGATACGATAGACTTCGATTGGCCTTTCACGATGCAGCCCCATCTCGTGCCACTGTTTGTGTATTGTGAATTGAGTTATACAAGATTCGCAGATTTGGACAAGATAAGGCATCGGTATGAGTCAAATGCACAAAATCCTCCATGAATATTTAGCAGTCAGGAAGCTTTGTGCCCGGTGGATACCTCATAACATGACAGAGGCCCAAAAACTCCGTCGTGTTGATTGGTGTCGTGAAATGGTTCAAACATTTAATGGAGGTGACTCAAATGCTGTGTTCGACATACTTACAGATGACGAAAGCTGGATTTATTGTTATGATCCTGAAACTAAGAGACAGTCTGCTGTCTGGATGTTTCCTTCCGAGGAGTTGCCAACTAAAGTGAAGAGAAGTCTAAGCGTGAGGAAAAAAGATGGTGGCCTCGTTGTTCGGAAGGACAGGTCATTACGCAACAATTGTTTTAGCGGATTGAAAAACAGTTACTGTAGAGTGCTAAAGTGTAGCAGCTACACTAACAATTGGACATGGTTATGCAAAAAGGATCCAACCCGAGTTTGTGTCATAAATGTTGACTTGAAAAATAATGTTTGTGGTCTATACTATTATGTGATGTAACAATTTTAGCTAACGTAACACAAATAAGAAGAAAAATTACAAACAGACAGAAACCATACCGATAATTTGAGTTTCAGACGGCTCCGTGGCGCAGTGGCTTAGCAATGAGTTGTTGCGCTGGGGGCCGCGGGTTCAAATCCCGCACGGAACAAGTATTTGTATGGCCTACAAATAATTGTTCCGGGTCTGCATGTTCGTCCTCGTGCAATTTATGTTTGTAAACTGCCTCCACGACACAGGAGAAAAGCCCAGTGTGGGGGTAACGTTTTTTTTAAAAAAAAGTTTATGATATTTGGAGTATCCATACTTATAAACTCATAAACTTATAAACTTATAAACATATAAACTCAAATTTACTTATCGCGGGTTGAATCCTTTTTGCATAACTACGTCCAATTGTTTGCTATTTATCTTGGAAAATGTTCGGGAGAAACGACCTCGCAGTAGGATCCTCCTTCACTACGACAACGCCTCGTCACCCACTGCCAAGCAAACAATCGACTACTTGGCGACGTCAGACGTGGAATTACTGCGTCACCTGCCCTATAGCACCGACCTCGCACTTTTCGATTTTTAATTATTTCCGATAATTTAAAATTAAAAATTTTGTACAGCCGACTTCAATATCAGTTATTTACGAATAACTCAAAAACTATTAGTCTGACCTTGATCAAATTCATATGGGACCACACGAGAACTCTCAGCTTTCATATAACAAAAGAATCTTCGAAATCGGTTCACCCAGTACAAAGTTATGAGGTAACACACATAAAAAAATATACAGTCGAATTGAGTACCGTCTTCTTTTTGGAAGTTGGCAGAAAATAAAAGAAAAACTTCTTAAAAAAGGTGTATATGGACACTATTTTGAAAAGATATACTCGTAATAAGAGTAATAACTTGCTAGTTTGTTCATTTTTTGATTGTCTAAGAACTTTTAGTGGTACCCTCGTACCTACTCATATCTATTAATTCCTGACAAATCTCGTATTCCGTCAATGTTACAATCACGGTCTTTGAAGATAGTTTCAATGGCCTCGCAGTCGCATTTAAGGGGGGCTTCTTGCGAGGCCCCAAACAAACACACTTTCACTTTTTCAAGGGTAAAAGTGATCAAATTAATTAGTCATCTGTGGTAAAGTCTGGATGACCCCCTAAAATGCGATCGCATTTTATGGGGTCCCGCGATATGTTCTCAATTAGCGAACATCTTTTTATGGGTGAAGAGTTGATTTTTTTACTTAACCTACTTAAAAAATTATTTCTTAACGTTAAATTGTTGGTTTTTACTTGAAAATAAATAAATATATTGCTGCGTAACTATTACAGCTAATGTTTTTGATTAACATGCATTACCTATCTGTATATGTATAAAAATATACCAGATTCCAGTATACAATCAAAAAAATGAACATGTCTAAATAAGGTTCGGTTTCGGTTTCGGCCGAAACTGACACCCAGACCGAAGGTTCGTTTTCGGTTTCGGTTTCGGTTGAAAATCCTCTATCGGTCGGACACTAGTATTTTCTTACTTGCACAACAGAAAGTTGTAGGTAGTAAGTAATAAATGGTTTTCAATCTGAGGTATTTATAGCACATTCATGTGTGCCACATGTGTAGAAGATTTAAAATTTTATAAAGAATTTAAAATCGTTAATGATGTAAACTTACTACAAGATGATATAAATAGGTACTCTCCTGGTGCGAGCTTAATAATGTAATCCCTAACCGTGAAAAATGTTACCTATAAATATATTTTAATAAAAAAATCCATCCTATTTATAATGAATATAATATTAGAGACAATTTCATAAAAAAGACAAACGTTATTCGTGATTTGGGTATTTTAATTTATTGTAAAATAAGTTTCACTGATTATATAGATTAGGTAATGAAAAATAAATTAAAACTTTTAGGATTAATTAAAAAGGTAATTAAAACTTTTAAAAATAAAAATAAACCAAAGTAAATTTACATATAACTCTTTTATTCTTTGTAATCTTGAATACTGTTTTTTAGAACTGTTAGGTTTGAATGAGTGCAAAAGAAATTCCTTAAGTACCTTTATTTTGATAATAACAAATTATACAGTCAATTAACTTATATAGAAAGACTAGAGAATTGTAATTAGGATCGAAGAGCGCTTATAGACATGCTTATTACACAAAATCATTAACAATAAAATTAGCTTATTTTGGTAACATATCATATTATGTTATTCCTAGACATAATTCTAGAATAAGAAGTTATAGTTTGTTTAAAACTAAGTATTGTAGAACAAACGTCGGATTATCAGCTCCAATTAATAGAACTTTAAAAACTTATAATGTAATATCTAAATTATTTGATCTGGACATATTTAATGAATTTTTTACCATTTTTAAAAATAAAACTAAAAAATATTTTTGTATCAAAATTAAGATCACCTTAGGAGTTGTATATTTTGATTTTTTTTTCTTTTTCGTGTATCGTAATAAATTCTTTTATTACCTTTTTTTTCGTTTTTAAACTTCAATGTACGTCACGTATTATTTTTACTTACGTTGAGTTAGCCTTTAAGTATGATATGTACTAAACATTAGAATAATAAATTATTTGTATAAACATTTTTTGCACAATATCATTTTGACTTCCTATTAGGAATAATAAAGATATAAATAACATAATAAAAAGTAACATATAAAAAATTCAGTTTTTATACTACAACGTAAGTAGAATTACAAATGTACAATTACAAATGATTAAACTTTAATGGTGTCCGTCAAGGGGTATCCACGATACTAGGTGTCTGGTAACGGATGACATGGTTTCTAATATTATTCCGAAGAAAATATAAGAAAATTCGCTTTATACTTTGATAAATTTATGTTGTTATTTCATACACCCCTGCTACCTGTTACCTGCCAAAGTCAAGATAATCCAAATTTCATAGTAGCCCATCATTCCCACCTACATATGTTAGGGGAATGCGCTGAGAAATTTTCAGCTTTTATAAAATAAGGAAGGTCTGGTATTCACGGGCTCTTGTTCTATACGTGAGGGTAATATGGTCACTTTCTTATAACTCAAAAACTACAGCCTTGTTTGCATAGATAGCTCTGTGATACGATAGCTCTCCATAAGTCAATCAGATTAATTATAAAAGGTCAAAAGGACATTATAGTAAATATGGTGATGGTGGTCATTAACTGTTTTTAAGTTGCATTTCTGAAGTGAATCTTATGATTGGCAAAGCTTGTGTGCTATTTTACTCTTAATATATTAGTTATAGTATACAACTCTGTCCTCCTCCTAGTTTTTGTTTTATAGGGCGGCAAAGTTTAAGGTGACAATATTACCCTCATGAACCATAATAGGCATGTATGAAATAAGGAGGAATATACCTTTTTTACAAGTACCTATCTCACCGGTACGCCGTACAGATGGTAAACTCAACAAATACAATCAAAGTATACAGCAACCGATCGACTACAAAAAATCCATCGTAATGTGCAGAAACCAAGCTCCACAGATTTTAAGTGAGGCACCCATACTAGTGCGATATTATTGGCTCTGTGTTTCTCAACCAGTCCGCTCAGTCATAAGTACGGATAAATCTTTCAAAAAAAGCACATACCGTCAATGGGCCTCTCTCGTTGTTGGGAAAATTTGTCTTAACCGTTACGCTTAGCAGAAAGATGGAAGATTAAACAGACCAGTCTGGCTATTTTATGCCTGTTGTAAACAAGATGGTTGTTCCGCCATTTATCAGAAGCTATAATATCTATTCAACGGACTTAAAAATAAATAATTTAAAATTAAAAATTTTGTACAACCGACTTCAATATATGTTATTAAGGATAACTCAAAAACTATTGATCAGACCTTGATCAAATTTATATGGGACCATATGAGAAGCTTTCAAATAAAGAAGGAATTATCGAAATCGGTTCACGTGGAATTTTTTTTGAGGTAACACACACTAGCTAAAGACACAAAACAATAATAGTTATAAGTAATATTACATGGCTATTACAAACCTTTCGTAGAAGAAACCTATTGTCATTGTTAAAGTAATGATAACGCCCATCTCTTACTAGACATACTTAAGAGGTGACAGAGGAAAACAGAAATAAAAAATCTGTGGTTACCAACGCGCCTGCTATAAGGCAATGAGGCAATCTATGGGGCCTATGTTCAACAGTGCACTTTTAATAGGCTATAATGATGGTGATGATGATGGTTTTATGTATAAAAAGGATCAGCAAAATATTTATAAACAATAATAAGAAAGGCTTTTACGTGGTAGAGCCATGCTGCAGCTATATTAGTAGTAGTAGGTATAGTTGTAGCACGAATGGATCGGCTCGACCGGGGAAGAACCACGCTCTCACAGAATACCAACGTAAAATAGCAGCTTAACGTGTTTCGTATGGTGAGTGTAGAGAACTGAAGACCCTTTTTACTGGAAACGAGGCATTACATCTTAGTCCTCACAGGTGACAACGCATCTGTATTTTGATTCGTAATCGAGAATAGATGTAGATGTCTATGGACCGCAGCAACCACTTACCATCAGGTGGACTGTGTGCTCGTTTGTCATCCTTATCCTATAAAAAAGGTACATTTAAGTAATCATACAAAATTTTCTTAATAAATCGAAGTAATTGTAAAATACAATAACATAAAAATTTATTGAAATCTTATTTTAAAATCCTTTAAAATATCTACAATAGCATTGTAGTGTAATGCAATCTGAAACTTCTCAATTAAAAAAAAAACCGTTTAAATAAACTATAATGACAGTTGTTATTAATTATTATACGCGATCTTTTACCGACGTAATCAACACAAGATGAAGAGGAACCACCTACATGATAATATTTTAGTAGGCTCGCGAGTTTTGGACTCAGTGAGCGTGTTGCTTGCTTGCCGCGTCTCCCGCGCAAGTATGGACGCGCGATAAACTGGAATTCGATATTAAAAATTATTTTAATAACGTTTACCTTTTAAAATTTAACTTTGAAATTGTTTTATAAATATTTTGACAGACAAATTGACTGTGCGAAATAATGTCGAATATTCCTTTGGTACGGAAAGCGATCGTTGGGGCTACGCTAGCTCACACTGCGTCGCCTTCCAGTAACCCTAACCCATTGGAATTGAACACTACTGAAAATCAATGGACTCCTGCGGCGTTAGAAAGGGCTGGTTCTACTCTCAAGGCACTTAATCGTATGGCTAAACGACCGCCTGTGCATATACTGTTCGAAGACATTGGATTTACGGTCAGCATGCATAAAGGTAAGAATTAAGAAAGTTATTTACGGTTTTATTAATGATTATCATTCATCACCCACGTTACACTTTTGCTGGACATAGATTTATTCTAAACTAGGAAATCTAACGTACGTGTTATGTTAAATAAAAGATCCTTGACACATTTTTTTTAAATCACAAAATATGTTTTGTATATAAAAATTACGTGACGAATTGTTCGTCCGCAATTAACTCCTAAATTACTGAACTGATTTCGATTAAATATTGCACTCTGTGTGCAGTTTGCTTCAACTTGAAAGATAGAACAGTTTTTATCCCGGTAAGTGCCCCTTAATATTTTTTATTGCGTAAGAATTTTTTTATAAGAAGGGTCCTCGGAAATATAAAAATTACGTGACGAATTGCTCGTCCGCAATTAACTCCTAAACTACTGAACTGATTTCAATTAAATTTTGCACTTTATGCTCCGTGGCGCAGTGGCTTAGCAATGAGTTGCTGCGCTAGGGGCCGCCGGTTCGAATCCCGCACGGAACAATTATTTGTATGGCCTACAAATAATTGTTCCGGGTCTGGATGTTTGTCCTTGTGCAATTTGTGTTTGTAAACTGCCTCCACGATACAGGAGAAAATCCTAGTGTGAAGGCAACGTCTTTCTAAAAAAAGAAAAAAAAATACGTATATAGCATTTAGTGAAAAAATATATTATGTTTTAATATTAAATCATACAGTCAACTTCTACTTATATTCTCTAAATTTAAATTTGTACTAAAATTACACTACTTGTTACTACTTTGTACTTATCGTTCATAACGAATAACTCGTTTTAGGCATATTTTATTACTGTTATTATAAGGGTCTTCAATATTACTTTTTAACGCATGACAATAGCTTAGCTATAACCCGCTGCAATACTGGCCAGTATTTGGATTGGGTCGAAATGTATTGTGTGCATGCAGGTTCGAGGAATTGGGGTGGCTCAAGATTTAAGCTACCCTAATTCTAACGCTAACACAGCTGCACATTTACCTACTATGTGTATAAAGGGGCAGTCGTTACGTAGATATCCTTTAAGACAATTTAATAACTAGGTACTATACTTTTATAGTGTCATACGTAACACTGAATAAAATAAGGACAAGTAACAAATAATTACAATATTAATATTTATATGAAAAAAATCAACGCTGAACATTTTATGACATTCAATATTTCAACTAAAATGTTATGAAAACAAGTGGGTATTTCTAGAAAATCATGCCTGATATAATCATGGTTAATTAAATTTTAATTACTTCAATTTAATTTAATTTATTAAAAAACATTAAATTTAATGTTTCACTTACCCTGGAGATTTTAATATAAAGAATGTTCGAGAACAGCTAATACAGCCGATCGTAGCGATTATGTCAATTCTTCCCTGTAAAGGGTGGGGCCCAAACGTGGACATTTACGGATTGACTAAATATTATCCAAAGACATATAGTATTTATAGAAAATTTTATTCAATCTAGACTTTGATATTACAGTCAAGTCTGGCAACTTCGCCAATGGAAGTTAACTTTGCCATCAGGGGTGTACTGATACTAAATTACGATTAACAAGGAAATAACCTTTTTCAAGATATGCCATTTTATGAATGAAAATACAATAACTGTCTGACAGCATTGCTTTCGATATGGCAACATGAGAGTTAATTTTGGCATTTTTTATTTTAACGCGAAAATGCGCCGGCGAAATAACCTCATTGTTCAGTACTCCAGAACTTTTGTTGATTTTGTTTGAAATACTGAATGTAGGTATCTATATCTTTCTTTGTAGTAACATAATATTAATGATTATCAAAATGTAATATATCGTTTTTAACATGTTGGTCTTAACATTTATCTATAAAAATAACTTTACTAGTGGTGCCACGATGTGACGGTTACTTTGCCATGTTTTGCTACAACCGAGGGTTGTCTTGTTTCTTTCAACTTATTTCTTTAACCAATTACGAATATTTAAAGAAAGGCTTCTGTACTTGGCATTATATGTATGTATGTTTGTATCGATGTTTCTTATAGAATATAGGTGACAAACGAGTACACAGAGCGTGAGACGTAGTCCTACCTCGGTCCATTCGACCTATTCGTGCCACAACCATAATATAGATGCAGCGTGGCTGTACCACGTTTGCACATTTCACCGTAACAACCCATTAGACCAATTTTACCAAATGAGTCGTCAGTCAATTCATCTTTATCAAAAGTGAAGGAAAAGAAAAAAAAGTCTATATTATTTTTACTGCGTTGTCGGGTATTCATAATATTATTACTACCCACGTAGTAAGTATTGACTTTTCATTAGTTTAACTTAGTGTATTGATATTAATTTGCACCCAAAAACAGTGTAATTTTTAATGATTATTAATGTTTTGCTATCGTGGGAAAACAATATTTAAATTGATTACAATAATTATTTTTTTACCTGACATCATTTTATTACGTAATAAAATGATGATGATGACTAATAAAAAAAACGAATGCTTCTTAAAATTATTGTGACATGCGTTTTTTTATCTATATTATAATTAACTTTTTTTATAGGACAAGGGTGACAAATGAGCACACAGTCCACCTGATGGTAAGTGGTTGCTGCGGCCCATAGACATCTACATCTATCCTCTGTTACAAATCAAAATGTAGATGCGTTGTCACCCGTGAGGACTAAGATGGAATGCCTCATTTCCAGTAAAAAGGGCCTCCGGCCACCTGCACTCACCAAGCGAAACGCTGAAGTAAACCTCTACTTCACGCTGGTTTTCTGTGAGTTCTTGGTACTACCCCGGTTCGAGCCGGCCCATCCGTGCGACAGCAAAAGCTGCCGCGTGACTCTACCACTGTTAAGCTGCCGCGTGGCTCTACCACTGTTAAAAATTAAAAATTAATTTAAGCTTATTATTGCACCAATTTGATTTTTAATTTTAAACCAGTCTTTTTGTTTGATATACTTAAAATTTTTGGTGAAGAGCTTTTTGGGACAAGATTTAAATATAAATTGAGTAAAGTATCAAGGATCTTTGACAACCCAGACACTTATTTTTAAGTTTATATGAAAAATTGAAAAATGGGAGGGCAACTTTGCCACAAGCGTAAACTTTTTTATTTGCAACACAACTAAAGGAGCAACTCATAACTCTGAGTGTTGTGTATTATATTATGATATTTTCATTATAAACCTTGATAACAAAGTTGCCACAAATTGAGGTTGACTTTGCCATTTTCTATTTTTGAGTATTTGGTCTTAATCTAATTTTGTCAAAATCTATGAAGAATATAATGTCACATTTAATATTGATGACCAGTCTGACATTAAATTGGTCCTAAACTCCTCACGGTATCCAATCTACATACAAACACAACTTATGGTTCGTTTCTAGTGCGTATTTAAGCGATATATAGAGTATGGATCTATAGCAAAAGATTTTATTTTATTTCGGTTGACATTGTCATAATTTTCAATTTTCTTTCATTTATTTTAGTATGTATAACTAAATTTCGACTTAACACATTCGTTTTCCGAAATAGGCCTAAATCGGTTTCAACAAGACCAATGGTTAAAGTAATAATTTAAAAAACAAAATATATACCCTATATCACTTCCACAAATACGGCACACCATATCTATATCTATACAAATAAATAAAATTGAAGTGTCTGTTTGTAATGTCAAAATATCAGCTTTTTACTAAATGCATATGAAAGTATATATACGGTATAACAAAAACACAATTTTTTAATTTTTTGTTCCGGCTAATCTCCAAAACGGCTAGACCGCTTTTGACGGAACTTTCACAGATAGCTGATGTTATAGGGAGTAACTTAGGCTACTTATATTTTAGAAAAAGATATAATTAAAGCCCTAAATTACACGCGGGCGAAGTTGCGTGGAACAGCTAGTGATAAATAAATCTGAGCCGTTTAGGCTACAGACTGTGTCAAAGAAATAGATATTCATATATACAAACATACCTACATACACACCTTCAAAAACATTGCCCTCCTTCTGGGACAGACGGGTGAAAAGTTACACATAGTAATAATGTCCTCCAGACCGAATTTAGGCCACAGCTGCCAGTCTCAGCCGAGACTAACCATATGCGCAGAACAGGATTATAGGGCTCGAGTGCATGCGCAAGCTCAGGTGCACTCTCTTTTCCTTCACTCTTATAATGCATCTGCAATCCAACTCGACCAGAGAAAAATCAGGCACAGGGGTAACGGCCAACTTTCACACTCCGGGTTACTAGTGAGAATTACTTAACGGAAAAAAACAATAACTAATTTTTGGCCCAACCATGGAATCGCACCCGAGACCTATACCAACTATAAGCAATAAGGCAGTCGCATTATTGATCAAATAAACATCTGTGTAGATACTCTAAATGCCTTTTTTATTAAAACATAGTTAGGTACATTGAATGGTTAATATTATAATCTACCCCACAGTTGTGCTTGTAAATTAATAAGCTTGTTTCACGAACTGCATGTTGACAATAAAGATAATTACGAAACTAGAAGATAGGTACTATAACGATATAATATGCACAGGTTAATAACCCGAAGAACTTCCGCAGAGTTTCGCTTTGTTGTAGATTATTTTAAACATTTTGCGGTTGTCCGGTTTAAGTGTGTCATTGACATTGAACGAAAATGCAACATTTTGTCTCACATTAATAAAAAAATACTGCGTAATACTACAAAGATCGATATTATTTTTAAAATTTAATTTGTAATGACTTGTCACGTAAAACAGGATACGCGGAATAAAATAAAAATATATTTATGAAAATAATTAAATATGCAATAACAGGTGATAAAATCACTTAAGTTGGTAGGGGACTGGAAGTCGTCTGGCCGGATGAATGGGCACTTGCAAAAACCAGGGATGCAGGAGTGCAAAGGCATCAACAGCAACCGCTCTGAATGCTTGTAGTTTTTTTTTATGTTTCGCTTCCCAATCGGTCCCGAATAGTTCCCATAAATAAAACAATTTACTAGATTTTAGAACTCCTTTTCTGTCTGAGCGTCCATCTTAGCACCACTCTCTTATTTCTTATGTTACATAGCAGCAGTGCGTGCACTGCTGTATTCTTGTGTGAAAGGTAAAGAGAGCCATTATAATTACAGGATGTGAAGCATTCATTTTTGGTATCAGAGGTAACAACCACTTTCTTTGTTTGATTTGGAGTTCATGGACTTCAGTAGCCATTTACCATCAGGTTAGTTCGTCATTTCAATTTTATAAAAAAAAAAATACTTTTAATTTTTCGAACACAAGTACCATTATAATATTCTGTAATGCGAGGCGATAGCATAGATTGAAATTTTCAAGATTATTGATGGACGTCACATAATTTTCAGAGATATACTTATTATCATTTACAATCTACACACTATTATTTATTCTGTGACATGGTTTTATATAACATACTTAAATTTAAATACGACATTATATTATTTATATTTAAATAATATAATCTTAAATCACGCTAGAATACTCACCAATTAAAAAAAATAAAACTTTAATGCCCGTTGCAAAAATACGTAAGTCTTTTAACATGAAAAACGATACTGCCAATATACGTCCCACTGCTGGGCACAGGTCTCTTCGCATCTCTGAGATTGTTAGTTCGCCTCGACATTCCACTACGAAAGCCGTAATAAAACCAAAAATCACCACAAAACATCACAAACTTTTCACTGTACATCTACTGAAACGAGATCTGAGAAAACTTAAATTAAAATTTAAAAATACCCCGAAACAAAATAGCTGATAATCTTCAAACGGCTGAACAGATTTTCCTTGAAACATTGCCGAGAACACTCTCAATTAAGACACCTTTCAAACGAAAAAAAACTTTGTTTTTTTTATACGATAAGGATGACAAACGAGCACACAGTCCACCTGATGGTAAGTGGTTGCTGCGGCCCATAGACATCTACATCTATCCTCGTTTGCGAATCAAAATGCAGATGCGTTGCCACCCGTGAGGACTAAGATGGAATGCCTCATTTCCAGTAAAAAGGACCTCCAGCCACCTGCACTCACCAAGCGAAACGCAGAGGTAAACCGCTACTTCACGCTGGTATTCTGTGAGGTCGTGGTACCATCCGTGCGACAGCAAAAGCTGCCGCGTAGCTCTACCACTGTTAAACTTAAACAAATTCGGTTCATCCGTTCAGGAGCTATGATGTCACACACAGACACACAGACATACATATACACTGATACATAGATACACACTACAAACATATAACATCCCTCGGTTTTGGTCGGCGGTTAAAAATATATATTTTTTTTTAAATACTAGTAATGCTATTAAACATTAGTAATATGTCTTTTAACCATTTCTGGTAAGCTTAAAATTCTTGTGTTGGAAGTGGTTCACGACAGTAGTCGAATGGCGGATTTGTATACACGACCTTTAGAGTTCGCGGTCCGCGCCCTGCCATTAGGCTACTGACGCTTCAAATTTTCAAAGCATAAATTATATTATTCGTTCTACATTATAGGACCTAGCTTGAAAACGTTTTAACGTGGTAGAGCCATGCTGCAGCTATATTATTGATATAGTTGCAGCACGAATGGGTCGGCTCGACTGGGGAATGACCACGCTCTCACAGAATACCAGCGTAAAATAGCAGCTTAATGCTGTTTTTCTTATGGTGTATGTAGAGAACCGAGGACCTTTTTTACTGGAAATGACGCACTCCATCTTAGTCCTCATGGGTGACAACGCATCTGCATTTTGATTCGTAATCGAAGATAGATGTAGATGTCTATAGGCCACAGCAACCACTTAACATCAGGTGGACTGTGTGTTCGTTTGTCACCAATATCCTATAAAAAAAAATACAAATAAGTAAATCCGAACTAAAGCCACTTACAAAGGTTTCCTTCCTTCCACCATATAGAATGTTTATATGTAATATGTACACGCTCGTCAGTTAAGGGTACTTAATTTAACCCATCTTCAATATATCGCCAATTTTGTCGGTAAACTACCATATAGGGCTTCCCTTGTCGTTCATTTCTGCAACATAAATTTACTTTGTAACTCTTTCCTCATTCATTCTTTCTACAAGACCAAACCACCGAAGCATTCCTTTCTTAATCCTGGTCATAATATAGAAAATAATACATTATTGTTACCGTGTAATTAAGTGAATTTAAAAAAAATGTAACCCAAATATAAAATAGAAAAAGATTTTATATACATTAGAGAGATATGAAATTAGGTGAGCGTGTTCTGAAACGGCTTGATCGATTTTGATGAAATTTTAATGGGGTACTTATGTGGTCACCTGGATGGTTCTTAGCTATGGTTGGACCCGGTAGGTGGTTTTGTTGTCAAGATCCAGAAATCACCCGTGCGATAGTACATTATAGATTATGAAAACGATTTAATGTAATTTTAAGTATAGTTTAATTAATATTCATTTTGAACTATGTGAAATTATTTTATTCTTTTTAGATCTTTGAAGTCGGCTTTTACTTTTATTTTATGTTCTAAGAAAGATACTTCCATCACGTAGACGTCCGTGTTTTAAAAATACTAATCAAAGATTTATCATAATACCTAATAATAAATTATAATATTATATAATATATACTTTTAACATTTTTTGCAAATGGTAAAATGTTTGATATCTAAAAGCTAAAAAATTTTGAGAATTGCATTTTTTTTTTGAATATACAAACACAAGGACCGTAGTTTGAATTATTTTTCTTATAGAATAAGGGTGACAAACGAGCACACAGCCCACCTGATTGTGAGTGTATGCCCATAGACATCTACATCTATATTCGATTAAGAATCAAAATGCAGATGCGTTGTCACCGCTGAGGACTAAGATGGAATGCCTCGTATCCAGTAAAAAGGGTCTCCGGTTCTCTACGCTCACCTATGATCACACTTACATACGAAACACAGCAGCATTATTTTACGCTAGTATTCTGTAATAGCGTATTCCTTCCCTGGTCGAGCCGACCTCGGTTTTTTCTAACTAAAAATATATTTTTGAGTAACGTAAGCTGCATATTATGTTATTCCAACCTTATTAATATGTATTCCAAGAGAATAACAAACGCAACATTAGTTGTTTTGAATGTTTCAATGCAATCATTATTTAATTCATATTAATATATTCTAATTCTACTAGATAAATGCCCGAAGAAGTGGTTTTATAATTATCACCATTTGCGTTTATTTAAATGTGTTTTCAATCATATTTCTACCATATTCATTGATTTTAGAGTATTTGTAAGACTTTTTCTTTTTTCTAATTATACACTTTAAATGAGAATATTGTGTAACGACATTATTATAAAAACCAGTAGTTTAGTGAATCAGCATAGTAACTCATTGAACGTGACTTTTAGTTTTGAAGATAAATATACAAGTCACGCATTTTTAAAATAATATACCATTCCTTTTCCCGCGTAAAACAAATCGATAGATTTTGGGAAAAAATAGTTCCAAATATATAATGTATCCAAAATGTATTCATAAAAGACCATAGCGTTAAGTAGTTGTAAACTACGAACAAAAAATGCAACCAAGTTAATCACTTGTACTTATTAGTACTTAAATAAAAAAGGTATATTTTTTAAACCGAAGTAATGCAACCTAAATTTCATAGTTAAATTGTACTACTGATATTATTTACTGCAATTTTAGGTAATTTACCCAACATTTTACTCAACTTATAATGAAAAGCATCGTGTCTAAAAAACCTACCTGACTAGAAAATTAATGCTGATGCGTGCGTGATTTTTTACGCACGGAAACATCACGAAGCACTCACCCTCTGCTCACCCTCTGCTTCAAAATTCTCTGAATTGGATGCCAGTGGGAAGCATTATTTTATTATTATTAAGAAAACATTACCTCCACACTAGGATTTCTGCTTTCTGAAATTTTCTTTCTGATTTCTTAGGCTTCTGTATCGTGGAGGCAGTGATACGTAAATTACAAAAGAAAAATATCCAGACCCGTAACTATTACTTGCTGGTTGTATTTGTAATTGTTCCGTGTGGGATTCGAACCCGCGGCACTCAGTGCCACAACTCAATGACAAGTTAGTGCGCCACGGAGCCGGATGTACGTATTTAGACCGTTACTTTACTTTAATTTTAGTCATACATACTTTTTATATTTATTTATTTATTTAATTCTTTATTGCACTAAATATTTGTACAAAGGGCGAGCTTAATGCTATATGACAATCTGTACCAGCTTACCTTGGGTAAAACAGAGAGTGAGTTATGGCCAGTTGTTGTTATGATCAAATTCAATTCAAATGTATACATGCAACACACATAAAATACACACACACACACACACACACACACACACACACACACACACACATATATATATATATATATATATATATATATATATATATATATATATATCTTTACATATAAAAATTATGTGTCACGTTATTTGTCCGTCATGGACTCCTAAGCTACTGAACTGATTTCAATGAAATTTTGAACACTGTTTTTATTGCGAATTTAAGGATTTTTATAGGAAGGGTCGTTGGAAAGGGCAGAACAACGTCTGCCTGGCGAGCTACGTATATTATGCTCGATCGTTTTGTTTTAAAAACATTTTGGCAGGTATTGTTATTTATTATTTTTCTTTAAACTAAAACAATTCACAGCTGGGCAAAGGCTCTTTATAATACTTCGGTTTAAAGAATTTTATTTCTCATAAGATAAAAACATACAATTGTTTACTAATAATGAGATACAAAGTAATTATTATATTATGATAATATTATCATATCTACATACCTCAAGTGTTTGAAGGTTGTTCACACGTGCATATTAGGTATGTATTAAAAAGATTACACTGTACGTATTTACTAAGTTTACATTCAAACAATTTCATGTTATTGCAGTTTTTTTAAGTCATCAGGTAATTTATTGAACAGATGTTCTCCCACAAACAAATTTATTACTTAAGATGATTTACACTTATCACTCTCGATAACCTGATTACGTTCGCAGTACTCTTGCCACACATTTGAAGCACTTCTCGAAGAGTCTCCCAGTTCACGGTCCGTGTATTTTAGGCGTGGCGTGACAACGAATTGCTCATTTCATCATACTTACGTTTCAAGCCACGATAATCATAATGTTATCCAATAATCGACCTAGGCGACAAGTTGGAGTGACGAATTAACTTACCACGCCACCACACCACAAATAATTGGACTATGTATAAGCTTTATGTAAATTATTAAAAAATAATTAAAAAGAGCCGTGGTAGCTCAGATGTTTAGCGCTCGCGGTAAATTTCACAATACGCGAGTAACCCGGGTTCGATCCCCGCCGGCACCAATGAAATTGTTAATTGCAATTTTAAGTGCTGATTTACCACGTGCTCGGCGTCGAAGTAAAACATCGTGAGGAAACCTGCATGTCTGAGAAAAAGAAAAAAAATATTTTCGAAGACATGTGAAGTTCGCCAACACGCATTGGGGCAGCGCGGCGGACACTTCCTTGCCCTAAAACCCTCTCAGAGATGAGAGGAGGCCTGTGCACTGCAGTGGGACGTATATAGGCTGTAACTTTACTTTTTTTAACTTTAAATTATTAAGCTATGAAGAAATTTTTCCTAGCTGGTAAAATTAACAATGATCTTTTCAGGCAGTTTCATATAACTTTTAAACGTTACAAATTAATGTGTTTACAATTTTTTTTTACTTTAATTGTTCACGCAGATCAAAATTAAACACCACATTTTTTTGTTGTGAAGTACCAGGCGTAATAATATCCACTTATTCAGGTGTCAGAGCGGAAGCAGCTAGCTTATTTCTGATAACAACTGAAAATATTAAAATTACTGCGGTTGCAAATCCGATTCTTTGCCAGTTTTGGCCAATCCAGTCTTATTTATATTAATAACTAGCTGTTCCCCGCAACTTCGCCCGCAAGTTAGGGTTTTTATGTTTTTTCGCGGAACCCTAATTATTTTTCTAAAATAAAAGTAGCCTATGTTACTCCTTATGAAATCAGCTATCTACCAGTGAAAGTCCCGTCAAAATCAGTTCCGCCGTTTCGGAGATTCATCATCATCATTACAGCCCTTCACAAGTGCACTGCTGGACATAGGCCTCCCCCAAGGAATGCCACAAAGCACGGTCCTGAGCCACCTGCATCTATCGACTTCCTGCACATCTCACCAGGTCGTCACTCCATCTAGTAGGGGGACGCCCAACACTTCGCCTGCCGGTACGAGGCTGCCACTCGAGAAAATTTTTTCCCCATCGGTTGTCGGTTCTTCGAGCTATATGGCCGGCCCATTGCCACTTCAGCTTACTAATCCGTTGGGCTATGTCGGTCACTCTGGTTCTACTGCGGAAATTCTCATTTCTGAGTTTATCACGCAGAGAAACTCCGAGCATAGCCCTCTCCATAGCTCGCTGAGCGACCTTGAGCTTCCTCATCCGGCCAGCAGTGAAGAACCACGTCTCAGTTCCGTATGTCATCACTGGCAACACGCACTGGTTGAACGGTCTCGTTTTCAAGTTTTGAGATATTATACCTGACGAGAAGATATGCCGTAATTTCCCGAACGCTGCCCAACCGAGTTGAATCCGACGATTGACCTCTCGATCGAAGTTGACTTACCTAGTCGGACTATTTGTCCCAGGTTAACATACTCATCAACAACTTCGAGCTTAGTGCTCCCAACAACTACCGGCATAGGTGTGACATGGACATTAAACATGATGTTTATTTTGTCCATGTTCATCTTAAGATCTATCCGTTGAGAAGCACTATTGAGGTCATTGAGCATAGTGCTTAGGTCCTCCAGCGATTCTGCCATAAGGACTATATCGTCGGCAAATCGAAGGTGAGTGATGTACTTGCCATTGATGTTGATACCGTATCCTTTCAAGTCCAGAAGCTTGAAAACGTCTTCCAATGCAGCGGTGAACAGTTTCGGGGTATGACGTCACCCTGTCTTACACCTCTCTGCAATTGGATAGGTTTCGTACTCTGGTTTTGTACTCGGATAGCCATCGTCGCCCTACTGTACAAGCACTTCAGCACTTCGATATGCCGACAGTCAACTTGGCACCGTTGAAGGGACTGCAGCACCGCCCAAATTTCGACGGAATCAAAGGCTTTCTCATAGTCCACTTACGCCAGACAAAGTAGCAAATTGTACTCCTCTGACTTCTGTACAATTTGCCAAAGGGTATGTATGTGGTCTATGGTGCTAAAGCCTTTTCGGAAACCAGCTTGTTCGGGAGGCTGGAAGTCTTCAAGTCTTCGCGCGAGACGATTCGTAATGACTCTTGAAAACAGCACGTAGACGCGGCTCCGAAGGGAAATCGGTCTGTAGTTCTTCAAGAGAGCGTTGTCGCCTTTCTTGAAGAACAAGACTACTTTCATAAGCTCCGCTGTAATTAGTTCCTCGCCTAGGGCCTTGACGTTTTTAAGGTGCTGGAGAGCCATTCTAATCTCGTTCAGACTGACCTCCGGGATATCATCGGAATAATGTCGGATAAGACTCGCAAACGATGACGTGTACAGCTGCCCATAGAAGCTCTCAATCTCACTCAAAATCTCAGGTGCCTCGGAAACGATGCTGCCACATTCGGTCTTCAGCCTTGACAGTTGGCTCTTTCTGGCAGACAGATCTCTGGCAAAGACTTTGGAGCCTTGGTTCCGCTCGATCGCTTCTTCAATACGAGCTGTATTGAAGTTGCGTAAGTCCCGCCGCATGCACTTGGAGATCTGTCTGTTCACTTGCCTGTATGCTGTCAAATCTGTTGAAGAATGTAGCTTCATCTCCCGTCTAACAGCCATGAGATTAAGAGTGCGATCGGAGAGTTTTTGTGTTCTTCTGCGGCGGGTTTTGCAGAACTTAGCTCCGACCGCATGGACAGTTTCGACGAGCTTGTCATTCATATCGTCCACTTCATTGCAGTCTTCTAGGCACTGAAAACGGTTTTTAACTCGAGCTGAAAGGTTTCGGGACTTTGGATTAGAGCACGAGGGGAACGGAGATGATAATGATGAGATTCTTAGCACCTTCTTCCCCGCCGTTACTATGGTCGCCACCGTAGCCAGGAATAGCGGGGCCGCCGGGGACTGGGGGCCGTCTCTTTGTTACATGCATTCATAGGTGAGTATATGCCATAGTTGCCACGCTTGGCGAGCGGGTTGGCAACCGCAGTTTTTTTATTGTATTTTTGCTGTTACCAGGAAGATGCTGCTGCCCATCTCCTGCCTGTTTCCCTTTGTCGCCTTTTACGACACCCACGGGAAGATATGAGATAGTGGATATTCTTAACAGCCACTACACGCCATTCGGAGATTAGCCGGAACAAACAGACAGATAGACAGAAAGACAAAAATTTTAAAAATTGTATATAAGTTATAAGTACCGTATTTACTTTAATATGCATTTAGTAAAAAACTGTAATTTTGACATTACAAACAGACACTTCAATTTTATTTATTTGTATAGATAAGAAAGTAAGACAAAATAAATTTTTGCCTTAATTATTAATACCTAAATTATATCATTAACATTCATTTCACTTTGTGATTACGACTTAATAAGTATTGTTATCAAACAAAGATAAAGGTGTAAAAATGACCGGATACATTTTATTGAATAACGTTAAATTAAAAAATATAATTATTTTCTGTTTATGAATTCTGTAGGAGCGTTAAATGGCTTAATGATAATTTTGACCTTTCGAACCTTTAAAACAACAGGTAGTCAGATCGCACAACACTTCACTTTCCTTGGCAAGGTGAGGAAGACAAAAGAATTTTTGATTCCGGTGCGTCATTAATCGGTGTCATTATACTTTTGTTCCAAGGTTGGCCCTTTCTGCGCTTTGTAAATATCTTGTATGGTTATGCAAATAGTAATGCACCATTTCTTTCGAACAAAGATATAAGTACTTTATTTTTTATATACATCTACATACGTTAAGTATTATATTGATTCACTTTTTGTACCACTATTTTTTTTTTCATGAACTGAAATGAACTCCGAACTTACACTCCACCTGATGGAAAGTGGCTATCGCACTCCATGTACGGCAGAAGCCAACTTCAAAGCAGTGCAGTTTTTTTTTTAATAAAACTGAAGTAATAAACGAACTTACAGTGTAGAAGGTAAGTAACTACTGCAGTCCATAGACATGGACAACTGCAGCCAACTTCACTCCAACAAATAAGTTGTCGACGAGTTAGGAGTTAAGAGACTTAGGCACGACCTAGGACAAATGGTCCGACTTGATACTCGTAATGGATGCCATACACGATTAAGTTTACCGTCAAGTTTGCAGCGCGCTTGAAGCGGCGTCCAGTTTCCAGTGCATCCATATAGACCACTCACGTTCAAGTTCACCGTCAAGTTTGCATGATGATCAGTTGAAACCATGGCGTCACTAGTGATGGACGACGATGCGTTAACCATTCTAGGCTTATTGCTCGCAATTAAAAAAACAAAAAGAAAAGATGGTTCGATGTGGTGCAAAAACTGGTTAATGAAACGAAAAAAATTATCTCAATAGAAAAATAGCAAACAATGTGAAACAGACAAGTGGCGGCTCCGTGGCACAGTGGCTTAATAATGAGTTGCAGCGCTAAGGGCCGCGGGATCGAATCCCACACGGAACAAGTATTTGTATGGCCTACAAATAATTGTTCTGGGTCTGTGCTATGTATGTAAACTGCAATACAGGAGAAAGACCTTGTGTGGAGATAACGTTTTTTAAAAAGAGAGGAAGAGAGATAAATTTTGTACAACCGAATTCAATACTAATGCGCATGATTAAGGATACCTTTAAAACTACTGGTCAGATCTTGATCAAATTTATATGCGATGTATAAGTTATAAGCACCAACTTTCAAATAAAAATAGAATCATCAAAATTATTGTTCCGGGTCTAGATGTTTGTCCTTGTGCAATTTATGTTGGTAACTGCCTCCGCGATACAGGAGAAAGTCCTAGTGCGGTGGTAACGTTTTTTTTAACAAAATAAAAAAATATTAATACATCGCATAACACTGCACCGTAAAACTTATTATTTAAATATCAACCTATATAATTTGCCCTTTAATCATCATCATCATCATTATTTCAGCCCTTGGCAAGCCCACTGCTGAACGTAGGCCTGCCACAAGTGATGACACAAAACACAGTCCTAAGCCACCTGCATCCATCGACTTCTTACATATTATCTTTCAGTCTTCATTCCATTTGTAGGGATCCGGTCTATACTTCGATTACCGGTATGAGATTGCCACTCGGGAACCTTTTTCCCCCATCAGTTATCGGATCTTCGGGGTATATGGTCGGCCCTTGGTCACTTCAGTTTTCATTAGACCATTAACCTTTTGCAGAAACGGAACTGAATTTTCTAGGCTCGTCTATATTATGTCGTATCTTAGTTTGACATTAGGCATTCATAACGCAATAACTTCTTCGCTGTAATTCTTTACCTTAATTACGAGAACTTATGTTACTTTTAAATTTTGTGCCAAGAACTTCAAAAATGTTAAAATCTTATTTTCAACCGGCTTCAAATAAGGAGGAGGTTCTCTATTGTGTGTTACCGCAGAAATTTTTTCTAGGTGAACCGATTTTGATGATTCTTTTTTTATTGGAAAGCTGGTGCTTCTCATGTGGTCTAATATAATTTATTTATTTTGATTAAGATCTGACCAGTAGTTTTTGAGTTATCCTTAATAATGCACATTTAATTGACTTCGATTACATTGATGATGTTCTCCTATTTATATTGAAGTCGGTTGTACAAAATTTTTAATTTTACTACTTGTTCTTCAAATGCTGTATTGATATATTCTATATTTCAGTAATTGTTTTCTTGTAGTTTAAATTAATAACCACAACTGAATAAGTCCCTCACAATTCTAATTGAATTACTATTCGCGTGCGGCTCATACTGAACAAATTAATTGATTTTAGTGGCCGATGGGTTCAACCAGCTTTTAATTTATTATTGAACTATGTTCGACAAATTGAAGCATTTAAACACTAAGGTTTCATACTTTCATAGAGTGAATTGTATCAAAATTGGTGTGATTTTCGAAATGTTGTATTACTATTTTATCAATATAATTAAATTATTACAATAAATCGTATGTTAAAGACATTCTCTGTGTATCTATTATTCTGTGTAAAAACTAAAAATAAACTAGGAACATAAAAGAACACTAAGCCACAACGTCGAGTCAACTTGACGTTTCATTATATGAAGATATCAAAGTGGTTACTCCTTGAGATCAACTCGTCTGTAAAATATCTGGTTAACTTGTATTTTTCCACACAAATATAGCTTTTTCCTTCAACAACCTGTCTTAATTTTTTGTTAATATCTAGTTAAATTGTATTTTCTCACATAAATACAACTTTTTTCTTTAACAGCCTTTATTTTTTGTTTATCGAGAATATATTATATTTAATTAAAATATTAAAAAAATATGCGAACTAGCATATATAATTTAAACAACACACGGGCGTGAAGATCACATAGCCGATACCTGCACAATAGCAATAACACACAATCTGTGGAATTTGGGTACAGTAATTTTGAATGGATAACTGCCATACTATGCCGTCTGCAAGGCGACCCTGATAATATATAATATATAATGTCATGCGAATTTAACATCTATGAGTCTCATATGACTACATATTTGGGCTATTTGCTGTAGAAACTGTCAGTCCGTGGGGTCCATGTAGGTTCACGAAGTGAAGTTCCTAAAGGAACTCTATCCGCGACTGGTCGTTGCTGCTGGTGATAAGAAGGCTGGATCTTTTCTCGCTCAAAGTCTAAGCCATTCAGCGAGGAAACGCAGCCGGCGTTCTTGGCACGATACCACGGGGAGTAGGACTGTATGATAATTAAGTTATTAGTTTTAGTTTTTTTTTTTTAAATTATAGTTTTTTTTTAATTATAGTTTTATAATATTGTATATATTAATTTAACATCATTATCTAAATAACTATTTGATTATATCGTATTTATTTCATAGTTTTCACCAAACTCGGAAAAAGTCTTATCTGCATTTGTTCTCATCTTACTTGATTGCTTATTAATGTAATAAGTAATATTTATTAACATTTTAAAGCAGTTTCATGTTAATATTTTAGTTATCTTTGTTGAATTTATTATAATGTCTGTTCAGAAGCATCACAGCAGATTTGTGAACATTTTGAAAATCAATCCAAACCTAATTTAATCAACTTGCACAATTGGTATTGAAGCATAAAATAATCATACTCAAAAAGCCACCATTACAAAACATGGAATCAAGAATTTCTTAATTTGTTTATTTATTTTATTTATTAACAACCTTCGTTTTGTCAATTCAATGAAGTTTTTATTATAATAGCAGGCCCTTATGTAGAAATAAGCCATTGACCTCGTCTACATAGTTACGTATTTGAATTAAAGCCTTCACTGTCAACTAGTTGCTCCCTGTGAACAGCTGACTGGTTATTTCAAAAGGCGTTCTAAACATGCCATAATTTAACTTTTTAATTAAGTAAAAGGTCGCCATGTTCTAAAAACGTCGACTAGTTTATTTATTCACTTAACATTTAAAAATTTTGAAACAGTAAATTTCTATAGCATACTTCATACTTTACTGCCTTGTTAGCTTAGTGGTCGTAAACGCGACTACAGATCATGAGTTCGCGGGTTCAGTTCATTTCAGGGCACTCTAAGTCAGAAAGTTAGCGGTGTTACATTCCTATGTCTCGGAAATCTCATAAAGCCGTAGGTCTTATACCTGATCTTGCGCACACACTCGTACACTATATCCTGTCCTACACAAATGGCTAATCTCTGTTAAAGGACTGCTGCTCGAGGACGATTATTATTTTAACTTATTTATTATTATTATTTTCGATTTTAACACGGCAATGCTACAATTTTTTAAATCTTGCGAAGCTAAACCTTGCAGGGATACTGAAACACTCACTCTTCAGTAACTTCACATATTTTTATCGTCAACTGTAAGGCTTAGACGCAATGTCAAAGACTGGAACAAATACAATAAATCCATAGACAATAACTAAAAAATTGAGTTATGAATAAATATTGGATAAAGCTGGTATTTGCAAACTGGTGATTATATAAGAGTAATTCTAACTATGAGCCGTGGTAGCTCAGATGGTTAACGCTCGCTGTAAATTTCACAGTACGCGAGCAACCTGGGCTCGAAGTGCTTATTTAGCACGTGCTCAGCGGTGAAGGAAAACATCGTGAGAAAACCTGCATATCTTAGAAATAAAATAAAAATTTCGAAGACATGTGAAGTTAGCCAACATGCAGTGGGGCAGCGCGCCGGACATTTCTTTGCCCTAAAACCCTCTTAGAAATGAAAGAAGGCCTGTGCCCTGCAGTGGGACGTGTATATAGGCTCTAACTTTTTAATATTTTAATCCTAACTAGAAATATATCTTCCATTGCATTCGTTCTTTCTTTGCCAGCCCGTAACAGTCTACAGACAAGGGAGACCGCGAGTGTCAGCTCGCATGCTAAGTGATCCGATAACAACAACATTAAAAGAATTGATGGTCCAACATGTCATGTCTTTCCCACTTTGGAGAATTGGATAGGATTTGCTATAAATGCCGCAGCAGATGATTCACTTATCTGTCGCTATGAGATTGTTATTACCGCTATTTATCGAATCTATGATGATCCAATCCAACTGAAATGTCCAAAGGGAATTTTCCTTCCCCATTGACCACCTAAACAGATGATCATTAAAAATAGTAATAAACAAAAGAAGGTTATCATTATTTACTGAAAATGAGGTATTCCATTTTAGTTCAAGTAGCAGTAGCAATTTAAATCTTAATTGAGAATAAATGTAGATGTCTATGGGCCACAGTATCCACTTACCATCAGCTGGACTGTATGCTCGTTTGTCACTCTATACTATAAAAAAATTAAAACGAAGCCTACCGCAATTCCCAGCAGAGTTACACAATCGTACTGCAGGATTGGAGTTGACTTAAAATTTCATTATACACAAAAAGTTGGGCCTTGTCTGTGAACTAAAGTAATTTTTCATTAAAATATAATAATCTAGCTGTTTTCCGCGACTTCGCCCGCGTGAATTTTATTTTTTTGCGCGGCACCCTAATATAAAAGTAGCCTAAGTTACTTCTTATAACATCAGCATATGACATGATGCGTGTTCAGACAGACGTCGTATTAGAGTTTTGTTATAGTATAGATAGATAAGAATTGATAAACGTAATTGCAATTTTTATACCCAATTTACCACTTGTGTAATGGTTAAGTATAACACAGTAACGTGGCAAACCCAACGCTACTTTACTCTTGTAAATTTTGCAATAACCTTTTGTAAAATCTCATTGTTTTTGACGGATAATGGAACAACTATCGTAAATATGTCAAACTTTCGATAAAGAGCAGCATCAAAGTCTGCAAAGCGTATTGATTACGGCAAATCCTTCTCAGGACAATGCTCAAAAGGATTTACTGACATTGGAGAGTGCTTACTAACTTCAACTCTTGTTACGTTTCGATATGATGTCGCTCGACTTGACAACTTCTGTGATATTTTTTTAAATTGAATAGCAATATAAAACCGGACAAATGTAATTAGGACTCGTGTCTTGAGGGTTCCTATTAACTTGATTATTTTTGTAGATAGAGAGAAACCAAATGTTGCTCTAACGAAAAGGTAAGTTGTATTGAAAAGACAAACTTACCTTTTCAGTGGAAAAATGTTTTCTCCCGTACATCAGTCTACATCACGGTCGATGCTCCAATTGATGTAAGTTTGTAATTGATTACACAAAAAAAACTTCATGCGATTTAAATAAAAAATAAATAAATTGATTGCAAAGATGAGGTCTACGATGGAGCGACTTTGCCCAGAAGAAGGCTGTTAACACGCACCTTGAAGAGGTTCTGGTTATATGCACTCGGAAAAACAGACGCCAGCAGGGCATTCCGCTCCTTGGCTGTGCGCGTTACGAAAGATGACTTATAGCGCTTAGTGGGAATAATCGGAATGTCAACCAAGTGTAGATGGTAACCTGCGGTACGTCTGGTATTCCGATAGAAGAATGGAGATTACGGTATGAGCTCTTCTCTCTCTTCTTAAACTTTAAAATTTTTGTGCTCTGAGACATTGCTTTTTGCGAAATTTCATGATTCAAACCCTAGAAATCTGTAGGTTTTGATAAGAGAGTGTGCGAGTATCAAAATACGTGATATCTGTATGCCGTACATTCAGAATTATGATTTGTTAATAGCTCCCAGGGACCGTAGACTTTACTTGATATTAATTTAAAAGTGATGCCTCAAGCCGTTACTGATAAAAAAATAGTATTGACATACGGATGAACATACGGACAGACAGACAACAAAGTAAGCCTAAAAGGATTTGAGTTTGCTCCGTTTGAGGCACTGAAATCTAAAAACAACAGAATATAATACCTAATCATCATAGTCTTTGCAACTCTACTGTTAAATAAGTCTACTGCATATCCCAAAAACTCTTACAATGCTCACTTTTATTCACTTTTATTTTTAATTTGACTTACCAAAGTCACCAGCTACAATATTTAAAAGCTTTTAGAAAATTTACTTCGCAAATATCCACGTTATAAAATAGTGTGTATATATATATATGTGTGTATAAAGTAGTGACGGGATAGTGCACGCAATTGAGGGAAGGCGGAGGTGCTCTTCATACTAGGTAAGACACATCATTTTATTTTATAACGCGGATATTTGCGAAGTAAATTTTCTAAAAGTTTTTATATAATGGATTTCCGCAAAGTAACGCCTGATTCTATTAATTATACAATATTTAAGTTAAAGTTACAGTCTATATATGTCCCACTGCTGGCACAGGCCACGTCTCATTTCTGAGAGGGCTCACGATGTTTTCTGATGATGTGGTGAATCAGCACTTAAAATTGCAATTATCAATTTAATTGGTGCCGGCGGGAATCGAACCCGGATTGCTCGCGTACTATAAAATGTAGAGGGAGCCCTTGATTACCACTGCTCCAATATTATTCAGATTTATAATCGGCTACAACATTATGGCCAACTAATTTTCAATCTATAGTACTGATCTCGTTGGACTATATCCCTTATTCTGGTTTTACTATCAAAGTAAAGTCAAGGTTAATAATCTACTCTGAACGAAATATGTACTGTGGTATGCTTGGGTTTCGATTGAATTATATAAATTATAGGGTCCCAAACACATGGTAGTGAACGTGCAGTGGCGGTATAAGAATATTCACTAATTCCATATCGTTCCATTTGCATCGTAAGAGGTTTTTTTTATGGGATAAGGGTGACATACGAACACACAGTCCACCTGATCGTAAGTGGTTGTGCTGTGACCCATAGACATCTACTACGAATCAAGATGCAGATGCGTTGTCACCCGTGAGTACCGTGATACTACTGGTATTGTTGTAGCATGAATGGGTCGCCTCGATCGGGGAAAGAACACGCTCTCACAAAATCTTCTTCCTCTTCTTCTTCTTTTTCTACCTAGCTTTTATCCTGGTTGCTCATCCCACCCAGCGCGGGAGAACCCAGAGTCCGCTTTCCTACACTTCCTTCTCCACTTTGCCCGGTCTTCGGCGTCCCTCGCAACCAGCCCATTGGCGCGCATGTCATCTTGTGCGACATCAAGCCAGCGTTTCTTGGGCCATCCTCTACTCCTGGTGCCAGGTAGTGTCATGTCCAGGCATTTGTTTCCCACGTAGCTTGCCGGTCGTCGTAAGACGTGGCCGTATCAGCGGAGGCGACTTTCCTGCAGCTTGTCAGCAATGTCACGGACATGGAGGCTGCCGCGGATATATGTATTCCGTACACGGTCTTTCCGCGTGACGCCACACATCCACCGCAGCATGTTCATCTCCGTGACATGCAACAACTGCCGGTGTCGCTCCAGCACACAGTCTTATAGACCTGTTCCTTCAGCTTGACCGGCATTTTGGGGTCACAAATGACACCCATCACCTCGCGCCATTTCGCCCAAGCCGCTGATACACGGGCCTTGATGTCGCGATCGATGTCCCCGAACGCATCAAGCACAGATCCGAGGTACCTGAAGTTGTCCGTACGCTCGACGGTGTCATCGCCTATACGGAGAGACGTCAGATCTGTGCTGTTGCAGGCCATATACTCCACCTTCGCCACGTTTAGCTTCAGCCCGCCGTTCTCAAGCGCCTCCCTCCATGCGTGCATGCGTCTGGTGAGCCGTCGTTTGTCCCCATCTACCAGTGCGATATCATCAGCGTACATAAGCAGCCAGGGCTGCGGTAGTTTCTGTACGCTGGCTGACAGTTCGTCTAATATCACACTGAAGAGATAGGGGCTTAAGATGGAGCCCTGATGCACGCTTACGGTTATGGGAAAGGGGGTGGTATCACCAACAGCGGTCCTAACTATTAAATCGGAGTTACGGTACATGTCACGTACGATTTCCACGTAGGTCTCTGGTACCAACTTCGACTGCAACGCCCACCAGATCATCTCCCTGGGAACACAGTCAAAAGCCTTCTGCAGGTCTAGGAATAAAAAATGTAGAGGCATATTCTTTTCCCTGAGCTTCTCCATGAGGATCTTTAGGGCGAATATAGGGTCCATGGTATTGCGTCCTGGTTGAAAACCGTACTGGGAATCCGACACTGTATACTCCTGTCGGATCCTGGTGTCAATATTGCGCTCGAAGAGCTTCATGGTGTGTGACATCACCTTTATACCGCGGTAATTACCGCAATCCTGAACGGACCCTTTACCCTTGTGGACCGGCGTTATCATACTAAGCCGCCACTGATCGGGCATTATTCAGTCGCTCAGGATTCTATTATAAAGGTTAGTAAGAATGCACACACCACGATCCCCCAGCGCTTTCCACGCTTCTATTGGCACCTCGTCCGGTCCGATAGCTTTCCGATTCTTCATGAGACGAAGAGATGCGAGGACCTCGTCAGGTGTAATTGTTGGCACGAGTCCATGGTTCGAGAGTTGTTCGGGAGGGTGCACTTCCCGGTGCTGAGTATCCAGCAAAACGTGGAAATAAGAGCGCCATCTCTCCTTCACCGCACGATCATCGTACAGGAGCTCGCCATTAGGGCCGTTGACGCTGCAGCAGCGAGTAATATCTTGCGCTGCTTTGTCCCTGGAGCGCGCCAGTTTATATATGAGCTTGTGCCCCTCAGGAGTGTCCAACTTAGCATATAATGGTTGCAAGTGGTCATGCCTGGATCTGGCTACAGCTATCTTGGCAGCTCTTTCCGCTGCCAAGATAGCTGTGGCAAGCGACCAAATCAGGAGATTTGGTCGCTTGCCACGTCTTGAAGAGCGCTTTCTTCTCCCGTAAAGAACCCTGGATTGTGGCGTCTCACGTCTCCTTGTCGATTTTGCGGCCCCCTTTCGCCACGCCGAGAACTTGCTTTGCCGTCTTTGTGATTGCTGTCTGAATGGTTTTCCAGCACTCTTGGACGGACTTGCCTGCTGTGTTGATCCCCAGCGGCAGAGTCAAACTCTGAGTATCTGGTTTGATCCAGCACTTGATTTGACGGCGGTAACGTTCGGCGTGTCTGCGACGGGCTTTTACGCAGAGGTCCATGACAAGAAGTCGGTGTTGGGCAGTGAGACACTCACCGGGTATGACCTTACAATTGGCCACGCGACTGATATGACTTCTCCTGGTCAGTAGGTAGTCGATTTGAGTGGCGTTCCGACCGCTCCTGTAGGTAATCAGGTGCTCAGTTTTCTTTTTGAAGAACGTGTTCACCACGGCCAGGTAAGCTACAGTGCAGGTTCTGAGAATGGTTTCCCCCTCTGCGTTTCTTCGGCCGTAACCATAGCCGCCGTGGACACGTTCATACTCCCCCTGTACCTCACCCACATGACCTTTCAGGTCGCCACCCAAAACGACATCGTGGGACAACGGTATGCCACGTAGTACATCTCCAAGCCGATCCCAAAACAACGTCTTATCCGCGTCGCTGCAGCCGACCTGTGGGGCGTAGGCACTTATTAAGTGGGTCACGACCCCTTCAATAAGCAACCTTACTACCATAAGTCGGTCTCATATGCGTCTAACTTCCAAGACGCTGTCGTGGAAATGCTCGGCGAGCACCACTGCCACACCGTTCTCCCCACCAGAAGAGCCTGTATAGATCAGCTTGTAGCCGTGCCCAATATTTCGGCTCCTGTTGGCCTTCCACCGTGTCTCCTGCAGGAATGCCACTGCCACTTTACGCCTGGCAAGTATGGCCGCAAGTTCTGCGGAGCGTCCCGTAAGCGTGCCAATGTTCCAGTTCGCAAAGCGAATCTTCTTAGTTGGTGCTAACGTCTTTAGCCGGGCTCGCACGCGGCCTGGTAGCCCTCGCATACTTGTCGCAGGGTTAAGGCGATCCCCATGCGCGTCGTTATGCGGCGACGCCCTAGTCCTAAACGTATATCTCTTTCTTTTTCTTTCCATTTCTTTGAGTGGCTTAGTGCCAATTACCGGGGCGACTGCCGTCTGACCCCCGAACCCCTAGGACGAATCCCAGAGGAGTGACATCGCCAGAGCCCTATCCGTTGTCCAGCAGGTGCGCCACGTGCAGGCGGGGTTGGCTTGGGCTCCAAGATCTTAGCGGAGCCCCTTACACCCATACACGCTCTCACAGAATATCTGTGTCAAATAGCTGCTTGACGGCTCTGTGGCGCAGTGGCTTAGCAATGAGTTTTTGCGCTTGGGGCCGCGGGTTCGAATCCCGCACGGAACAAGTATTTGTATGGCCTACAAATAATTTTTCCGGGTCTGGATGTTTGTCCTCGTGCAATATATGTTTGTAAACAGCTTTCACGGTACAGGAGAAAATCCTAGTGTGGGGGTAACGATTTTTTATAAATCAAGAAAAAAAAACGCTGCTGTGTTTCGTATAGTGAGCGTAGAGAATCGAAGACACTTTACTGAGGCATTCTATCTTAGTCCTCACGGCTAACAACATATCTGCATTTAGATTTTTTATTGAGGATAGATATAGATGTCTATTGGTCACAACAACCGCTTACCATCAGGTGGACCTTATGCTCGTTTGTTACCCTTATCCTGTATAAAAAACATAAGTATGATGTTGCTGCATCTTTCGTAATGAGTACAGCAAAGGATTGGAATAATTTGCCAGCCTCTGTCTTTCCATCCGATCACAATCTAGGTGTCTTCAAGGTAAAAGTAAAAAGGCTTTATACTAAAACAGTGATTCCCAACCAGTGGTCCGCAAGAGCTTAAATATGGTCCGCGAAAGATTTAAATATTTTATCTACCTAATCGTTTTAAATAACACATTTATTATTTTCTCAGCACGCGTCACGGCGCAAAGAAAATCGATTTTTTTACATAACATGTATGATTTCTTTTACAATTTACATAAAAGTGCAATTAACCATCTAGGGTTTTATCACTACATATAAAATTTGTTACATATTTTCAAAGAGTGAAAGGCTTTACCAAATATTTTGAAGTAGTATTTATTTGGATGGCTTCCTAATTAATATATAAGAATATTTTTACTCAAATTGGTAACGGCGGTTTTTAACAGGAAAATCATTAATTTTTAATTAAAATTATCTACTGATTGTGGCCCAATTTGATGTTAGAGGAAATAATTTATTCGTGATTACTGAATAGACTAGAATGCCGCATTTTTAAATGACGTAACATAATTACTTTAAAACTACGTAAATCATCTAAAACAAATTATATTTAAGTGGATTGAAAAATCCGGAAGTCCATATTCCATGATATCAACTATATTATTGGCACAAGTAAGGAATTTGTCGTAAGTAGCAGCTTGAGACTGCCACAACGGACTGAAATAATTTCTTAAACAATTTTTTAGTTGTAATAAAAATCTTATTTAATAACGAAAATATATCAATAATAAATTACAAATTTTCAGATCATTGTCGCTAAAATTGCGAAACAAGCAACTTTTTAAAAAAAAATCAAGAAGTCATAACTATGTTTTCATTGTACGATTATGCCTCGGTCCTACCTAATAAACTTTATAATACAACTAGCTCGCCAGGCAGACGTTGTTCTGCCCTCTCCAACCAATTTTTGTCCTATAAAAAATCCTTAGATTCGTAATAAAAAATATTGAGGGTAATTTATCGGGATAAAAGATATCCTATCTCTCAAGTTGGACCAAAATGCACGCAGTATGCAAAATTTTATTGAAATCAGTTCAGTAGTTTAGGAGTTCATCGCGGACAAACAATGTGACACGTTATTTTTGTATACAAAGATATAAATTTGAAAAAATAAAATGACGTAAGTGTCGAATTGTAAAGCAAAAACCGTTTAATTAAGCTAGAAAATTGTAAATACAAGTACACATCCAAATATTTGTTAATAAAACCTATAAAATTGTAAAAAAGAACGTCATTTTCCATGACTTTTTTTTTTTGTAAAAAATGTCACCCCCACACTAGGATTTCCTCCTGTATCGTAGAGGCAGTTTGCAAACATAAATTTTATTAATATTCCGTTTGTAAGTTTTAATTCTTATTGAGCAAAATAATAAAATATACAAATAAAAAATGTAAATCTTAATTACAAATTACATATTGTAACTTTTATTACATAGGGTCCTACTATCACATGAGTAAAGAAACTGTACAGAGGCAAAGCTTCTAAGTAAACAAATCGTTTATAAGCATTTTAATAGATACATTAGATATAATATTTTTTTATATACTACGTATTCCTAATATTTTACTTTTGTAATGATTATTCTTCAACAATTAGTTGTGGCTTTTAATTAAATAAGTATATTCTAAATTTAATGTAAAGTTTTTTTCTTAATCATCTATTGGAATGCATTTCATGACAAATATAAAATCTTGCACACGTTTTAATATTTCACTACCAATATTTACAATGTTTCTTTCGACGTCAAAATATTCGCGTAATTTTTGCTCAAGCAATTCAACAAACGCGATAAAATTGTCAGGAAGTATTATTAAAAAACCCGATTAAACACTATCTTTATTAAAATCCTTGTAATGGCTGAAAAAATAATCTTCTCCCATATTATAGGTTTTTCAGATCTATTGACGTACAATTTTATTTTCTCACTTTGTGGTGTTCGAAAAGACATTTTCTATACAAATATACCGACACATAGACTAAACCATTTTCGTCTGGTGAAGAAATAGATTAATCATTTGTCCCTACAATTAACACAGGCGCACAAACATTGTCAGGTTGCGGTGATCGTGTATTAAAATACGACAATCATCTGGTTTCATAAGTAACATATCGAAATCGTATTCACAATTAGTATTTTGAGGATTCTCTAAGATATTGTTTATAAACATCTTATTGAAGACAATACTAACTAGATGACATGTTGGTTCCTGGCAATTACCATCTGCCTGTCTGATTTTTCCAAAGAAATTTTCGAGACAATCTTTATTAAGACGAGTCGTTAATATAAATGAATTTAATTTCTGACTTTAATTCTTCATGAAGTTTTATTAAAGATTTAATAGACACTTGAAATCCGTGAATGTTTTTTCTGAATAAGTTCCTGAAAAATGTTAGTATTTCTTCTAAAACCTCATTTTGATAACTATCGCATCGAAAAGCTCTTTTATATTAAGAGATCGCAGTGTACTTGAGTTTAAGAAATAAAACAAATTATTAATTTTATTTTCAAAATCTCCTGCGGCAACCTCGATAAGATTTAAATCTACGTAAACCATATTTACACATTTTATATTTCATTTTTTTATATTCTACTAAGCCACCTGATGGTGAGTGGTAATATAGCCTAAGATGGTGAAGCGCACTGACTTAACAAAAGCCTATTCACTCTTGCCTTGAAGACATTCACACTGTAATCGGATGGAAAGACAGATGCTGGCAACTTATTTCACTCCTTTGCTGTACGCATGATGAACAACGTTGCGAATCGTTTGGTTCGAATGCGTAGTAAGTCAACAACAAAAGGGTGGAGACTGGCCGAACGTCTGGTTGTCCGATGGTGGTTTTAACCGAATTCGGGTCAACAATAAGCCTCTTAGCATGCCTTTCCATTGAATCCATAACTGCTAGGTGGCATCTTGCAGCAACAGCCCATATATGGCAGCAATACTCCATGCACGACCGGACTTGCGCTTTATATAAAGTAAGCAGCTGTTCCGGCGTGAAGTATCGCCGCACCTTTGCAAGGGCTCCCAGCTTCCTTGCAGCTGCTTTGGCCTTGGACTCAATAAACCACCCGACGCTCAGATTTGAGGATATCTCAAACCCTAACAAATGAAGGCGGTCGGTATATTCCAGTTATACATTTCGAAAAGAAGGAGCCAAGGTGGCATGGCTCCTTTTTGCAGTGATACGAATTATTCTTTAAAAAAACAAAATTTGACACTTATTATTTTTTACATAACCCCAAGTTTGAGCACTGGGCGAGCCGGCAGTTTCTTTCTGTAGTAACGAGTCGCCAGTGCTCACGCACACATGCGCCTCAAGCTTGTAGTAGTGTAACTATTACAACGCGGTTGTATGAACCATTGCCTCTGTACGGTACGATTTCTTTACTCATGTGCTACTTACTATGCCAAAACATTAAATTCCAATATCTAACGTCCTACAAGCGCCGTTACTGACTTTACTAATACAGGGTTATTTTTCAAATAGTAGCCAAAGTTTTAACTTAAGTCCAAATATATGAATAATGATGTTCCGTTATTGCAGTTTTTGAAAATAGGAGTAAATAAGGCTTCTACTTTTATTTGAAGATACTCCAAATTAAATGTGATTTATGGACAACAACTACGCATACGCGCGCTCCTCTGCGATTCGCTTCACGTTTTTGCCGACCGATCGACCCTTACGAATGTGTGCAAGCGTAGTAAAATAGATATTTATTCTTTATTTAGGGTTCCGTAGCTGCCCGTTACAATACGTGAACTTAGAAGGAGCCTTCTTGATACTATGAGCATATTGAGTGAGTATGCGGTTTGGCCGCTAAAACGACTAAAATGTTCGCAATAGGATGATGGTAAAGAATTTATTTTCCAAGCAGACTTATAGGGAGTGGTATTAAAAATATTTTTGGAAGTAATACAATATGCATCAAATCATTCACATACCAAGTCCGTACAAAACTGGTCCCTATTCATCTATTTGTTCCCGGCAGTGCAATCCTAACAAACCTTAACAAATCTTCCCATAAACCACGACTGACCTAAACTATCCTGAGGATCGCCCGCGTAAACCATGAATACAACAAATGAATACTGCAGACCTACAATAACTACTAACTAAAAAATAAGTGAAAAGTATATCAAGATCGGTCTCTTGGCGATCGATCCTCACTGTCTACCTCGCAACGGAAACCGTAAAACTAAGGTAATAATGCGAAAGTAGTTTTCTTCAAAAAATATTTATTTCTTACAATTTACAATATCATCGCTTTTATTATATTAACTTATTTTATATTCCCGACGTTTCGAGCACTTTACAGCACCCATGTCATATCCACGGCTACCTCCAGATAAAAATTATTAATTTTTGTTTTGATCTACGCAGTTAATAAATAATTAATAATTTTAATCTGGAGGTAGCCGTGGTTGACTATGACATTGGGACGTCATACACCTCAGTCTTCGCAGCGTGAAGGTCGTTATCTAGCGTCAGTACAAAATGGCAAAATTTAATAAAGAAAAGGACGAGTTATTGATTGAGTCAATTAAATGTTATATTGAAATATACAATAAAAGTGACAAGGAACATAAAAATAATGTTCCTTATTGCCTTTATTTTTCTTCGTATACGGTCGTCTTGTGCCTCTTCTTCAAGTAACACAAGCGCCGCCAAAAGTGTTGAATTATATCCATTTTATATACAAATATAACACAACTACACGCGAGCACTGTCGGCTACTTAACTGTTGTGTAATCGAAAGTTGTGATGTCGTCCGCTGCCAAGATATGTATTGACCGCTGACGCTGTGCCTGGCGTTCATACGCCGATCAGAACGTTTACGCTGAAGTCGGACGTCGCGTATAGCATTTAATAGGAGACCGTGGCCTAAGAAATTATATCATAACGAAGTTATATTACAGCTAGTTTTAGTACATTTTCTATGGAATTGTAACGAAATTTTCACTAATCCAAGTGCATTTAATCAAAGTTGATCGACAGTTACTCGTTAAATTATTAAGCCTGCTTAGCTGTGATAGTTTTACTTTTAACTTCATTGTATATACTGCTATCGTGAATACCTTTCACATTTCTGAAAACATCGGTGTAAAAGGGAGGCACATGACTCTAATATAAAACTAATTTGTTTCGCAAACGGAACCCTGTATCGAAAAAAATTTGTTGCACACCCCATTGATATACTAAAAAGGTGTTTTTGTATATCAATGTCATACCCCGAATATTTTTGAAAGACCTATCCAACGATACCCCACATGATGAAACAGACGGGTAAAAAACGTCAACAGTATGGGGTACCCAAAATAAAAATGTTTTACAAAACTTATTTTTATTTTCAGTATTGTAGCCGTGATTGATATCTATAACTATTTCAAATCATAGCTTTATAGCACCTAGGGTCTCTGAGTAAAACTGCGGACAGACGGACGAACCCCTAAAAACTGTTGCCCGCCTGCCAAGCATGTCAAATATTCCCCTATGAGTAACCTTAGTGTTAACGCATCTGTATTTTTACATCTAATCGAGGATAGATGTAGGTGTCTAAGGGCCACAGCATCTACTAACCATCAAAGCGACTGTGTGCTCATTTATCAGCCTTATTCTATAAACCAATATGAGTTATATTTAGAATGTAAGGCATTCACGAATTTTTTATCAAAAAAGCAAACCAAATCGACTAAGGTCCCACGCGATTAGTATTGAATATGTAAATATGTGGTGATTTATTACTCTTGACTTGAAGATAAGTAAATTAAAAAATTAAACTCACCTTAGGAATTTCTCCTGTACCGTGGAGTACATACATAAATTACTGATGTACAAACACCCAAACTCGGAATAAATATTTGAGGGCAAGCCGTCATTGACCGGAGCAGACCCATCCATGCAATAATCCTGTATTTACTTTAAAATCAATTTGTATTCTCTGTTTATTACGTTGACAAATTCTCATCTTAATATGTGGTAAAACCACGCCGTGGCTGCATAATTTTTACAGTACCAAAATACAAATCACAGATCATCTATACCTTGGAAGTACTACGCTCTCACAAAATACCAATGTAAATTAACAACCTCATGCTTCTCTTTATTCGTATGGTGTATGCCAAGGACCGGAGCCCTTTTACTGATGGCGAAGAATTATTCCATCTTGGTCTACACAGAAAGTTATACGGAGCACTGCGTTCATTTCAAGTGAAGCAGAAACAATGCTCAACTTCTTAAGGCGCACTCACGCACACATCTTTCTTTCTTTATCAGCCTGTAAAAGTTCACTCCTGGATGATTTTAGATGCATTTTTGTACTACAGTGCACAATAGAGGTCCTCAATCGCTTAACCGAGGATCGATATATATATATAGGACACAGTATCAACTTACCATCAGGGTGTTTTAATAGAATTTAAGGGTGACAAACGAGCATACAGTCCACATGAGTGTAAGTGGATGCTGTGGCCCATAGACATCTACCTTAATCCTCAATTAGGAATCAAAATTCAAATGTGTTTTCACCCCTGAGGACTAAGTTGGAATGCCCCGTTTCCAGTAAAAAGAGTATCTGGTTCTCTACACTCACCATACGAAGCACAGCAACCTCAAACACTTAAGTTTGTGACTTTCTTTTTCGAGCGTAAAAGTGATCAAATTAATTAGTCATCTAAGGTAAAGTCTGAGGGCATCGCATTTTAGGGGGCCTCGCGAGGGGACTTTTAATGCGAGGCCGTGGGAGAGGGCCCACTTCGCCTACGTCTAGCTACTCCACTGCTTACAATCACGTATGTAACACAATTAACAACACAAAACAAATTAGAAAAAGCTTGGTAGTGATCACCTCATTCCCAGGGGTTATTATCATCCATAAATTCCTTAATTTCTTTACCTATTATAAGCCATTGCTTGACCCACCTGGTGGTAAGTGGTGATGCAGCCTTAGATGGTAAACCACACTGTTTTAGCGTAACAAAAGCCTATTCACTCTTGCCTTTAAGACGCCCAGATAGTGTTCGGACGGAAAGATAGACGCCGACAAATTATTCCACTCCTTTGCTGTACGCATTACAAAAGACGAAGCAAAACTTTTGGTTCTAATGCGTGGAATAACGACAACAAATGGGTGAAGACCCGCCGATCGACTTGTTGTCCGAAAGGCGAGGGAGGGATTAAAGCGTATAATTCCTGCGCACACTCACCGATATGCATCCTATAGAATACCGAGAGACTGTCTACTTTGCGCCTGTGCTCGAGGGTGACAAGATTGGTTTCAACCAAATCAAGGTCACCAATGAGCCTCTTAGAACGTCTCTCCACTGAGTCCCACGCTACTAGGTGGTATTTTGCAGCACGAGCCTATATGTGATAGCAGTACTCCATGCACGACCGGACTTGCGCTTTATATAAGGTAAGCAACTGCCCCCGCGTGAAGTACCGTCGCACCCTTGCAAGGACACCAAGTTTCCTTGCAGCTGCTTTGGCTCTGGACTCAATGAACCGCCCATAGTTGAGGTTCGGAGAAAACTCAACCCCCTAACAACTGAAGGCTGTCAGTGTACTCCAAGGTTATATTCCGGAAAGTAGGAGTCAAGGCGAGCGGGCTCCTTTTAAAAAGACATGTTTGTGTTTTAGAGGCGTTAAATCTCACAAGATTGGCATCGCCCCATTCGGAGACTGCCTGTAGTGTGAGATTCACACTCTCAACCATAGCCTCTCTTTCTGACTGGATTTCATCCCGACTGGCCCGGGAATTTGGTTGGTATCTCTCCTCAACTGTGATGTCGTCTGCATATCCATAGATACCGGGAATGAGCAGATCATTTATATGCAGCAGGAAGAGTGTTGCGGAGAGAACGGACCTCTGAGGAACACTGGCGTTAGTCGCCACAGTATCGGATGAGCAGCCATCGACGACGACCGAGAGAGAACGTTCACTCAAAAAGTCGTTCATCCAAACAATCAGGTCAGGGGATTAAGCCGTACGCTGAAAAATTACCGAATAGACTAGCGTGCCAAACCCTGTCAAAGGCTTTCAAAACATCGAGGGAAACAGCAAGTGCTTCAACACTGTTCTCGAGGGCTTCGCCCCATATGTGAGTGGCATATGCTAGAAGGTCCCCAGTTTATCGATTTCGGCGAAACCCGTACTGGCGATCACTGAGGAGATCATTTTACTCCAGGTATGCCATGAGGTGGGCGTTCAATATACACTTTATAATCGTGCAGAGTATGGAGGTAATTGAAATTGGCCGATAGTTGGCAGGGTCGGTACGGCTACCTTAATGTTATAATAACCCTTTTTATACAAACTTAGTTTATTAAAGTTTTTGAACTTTGAGCAGGTTTTGTATGTTTTCTGGGATTTTGTTGTGTGTATATTGTGTGTAAGTGTGATATATTAAGTTAATGCTCTCATTGAATAATGTTAACAATATTGTGAATACAATAAAATTGATTTACGTGGTAGTCAAGCTGCAGCTATATTTATAGTTATAGCAAGAATGGGTCGACTCGACCGGGGAAGGAACACGCTCTCACTGAATACCAGCGTAAAATAGCAGCTTAATGCTGCTATGTTTTGTATGGTGAGTGTGCCGGAGACCTTTTTTTACTGGAAACAAGGCATTTAATCTTAGTCCTCAAGGATGATAACGCATTTGAATTTTGATTCGAAAACGAGGAGAGATGTAGATGTCTATGGGCCTCAGCTACCACTTACCATCAGGTAGACTGTGTGCTCGTTTGTCACACTATTTCTATAAATAATAAAATATGTTCTCAATTAGCGAGTAACTTTTTATGGGTGTAAGTCTTAATTTTTTTACAAAATTGAATTAAAAAAAAAAGTATTACTTAACTTCAAATTGTTGATTTTAACTTTAAAATAAATAAATATATTGCTACATGACTATCACAATGACTGTTTTTTATTAACATGCGTTACCTATCTGTATATGTATACAAAATATACCAGATTACAGTATACAATAAAAAAATAACATGTCTAAATAAGTTTTGGTTTCGGTTTCGGTTTCAGCCGAAACTGACACCCAAACCGAAGGTTCGGTTTCGGTTTCGGTTTCGATTGAAAATCCTGTTTCGGTCGGACACTAAGAAAGACCTAACAGCCTCCTGTAGGTGCTGATATACTATCTCGTTTGTATGACATAAAAAAAAAACAAAATAGCAACAAAAGTGTGATATATCGGGTACTGCGATCGCTCATATACAAAAGTGTACCGTAAGAAGCTGACGTAGCAAGAAGATAAGTTACGGTAATTGTAGATATTTCGTCATAAGCCAAATAAAGAGGATTATCGTTTTCCAATGCGACCACTGTCTGTCAGCTACGTCTACTATCTTCCGTAAAGTTTTATGTTAGCGGTGGTATAAATCTTAAAGATTGATTATTATTATATCACTACTACTTACTAATGTTTTCATTTAAAGAAGTAAAGAGTGACAAAATATTAAAGATATATCAATAAGCCGTGATCTGATTCACGAGAAAAATAAAATTTTATATCTTATTTAAGAACACCCCTCCTTCCTCACAATTTCGTGCACTATCACTGCTATCACCAAACCCAACACCACTACTCCCAACACTACTCACTAGAAAATCATCACCGTCGATAAGACCCTCCTCAACGCTTCGTTTAGAGGCGAACCACTTGTCGTATATAGATGGTTATGGTTATTCCTTCCGTATATTTGGTATATATTTTCGCCATCTTTTCCTTTGAATAAAATATTTAAGTTCTACTTCTTAAACTACTTTGAACGAAAAGATCGTAGATAAGTTATAAAAGGGCTCGCCAAACGTGACATATTCGAACTGAGTTCAAAAGGGTCACCTGAACGTAATCAATAAGTGGGAACGTTTTTCGCCGCATAATCTTTCGGCTGTCCGTTTTAGGGGAGCTCCTCAACCCAATGTTCAATCAACCTGTAACAGTGTGTTACTGACCTAAATGTTTGTTCAAAGTTTTCAATAAGTTAAATATGTGATGTTAAATATATGTGATGTGTATAAAATATAAGAACTCTGTTTACGTAAAGCCGAACCAAAGTAATTTTCCGTATTCCGTGCAAAATTATAAAACTAAACACTTTTTAAATCACCTCTATAATCTATCACAAAAGTTTTTCTTTGGGTGTTACACGTCGAGAGTTGCAACTTGTCATAGCTTAGGTCATAGTTATAGGTTAACACCTGTACTACTCTCATTTCGTCCAGGAGTTTGTGTGGGTGGGTACCAACCATCTTCTTACTTTTTGCTGCCAAATAACAGTGCTTCCATGCTCTACTGCGTTCCGGTCTGAAGTTTATAGAGATCCAGTAGAATTTTAGGTTAGAAGGCATTCCAACTTAAATTATTTGAAGTTGGTTCTGGGTGTTCATAGGCTCCGACAGACACTTACCACCAGGTGAGCTGTAAATTCGTTTGTCACATCAGTTTTATACAAAAAAATATTATCTACATCGGTATTTCACTCCCAAGTTCCGAAGTAAGGTGATAAGTTTTTATTATAATAATACAATTTTTTTTAATAATTATAACTTATTCGTTGAGGTTTCATAGCTATGAATCGAATGATAATTGCTCTCCTTAAAAGGTCCTAACTGGGAACGCATAATAATTATTCATAATTTCTATAGTACGTTAATGGGAAGATTATAGGAGACGACTATAGAAGATTGTATTACTTTTAATATATGTAAACAGATTTCAAATAAAATTCTATTACTGTAAAATGTACTATATCGATATAAAAAATCAGCTATAATGATTAATTAACAGCGAAGACATCGTGTTACAATTATTTCATAAACAGGACACATTCGAAATGATAACAATTTTTTAAAGTGGGTGAAAATAAAATAATATTGTTTCTCCTTTCGTATCTTTCTCGCTCATTATATTATAACGAACATAAAATATTTAATACCTTTTATAGTTATATTTTTTACATACCGCTAAAAAGAACCCCTTTGTCGAATCTCCTCATTTTCAAGGCACTCCCCTTCTTGCCTCAGCCAGTATCGGTATCCTCGGAGTCGACATATCGAGTGACGTGCAGTTTCGTGGTCACTTGGAAGAGAAGGCCAAATTGGCCTCTAAAAAGCTTGGCGTGCTCAGCAGAGCGGGACAGTATTTCATGCCGGCACACCGCCTGCAACTTTACAAGGCGCAGGTTCGGCCTCACATGGAATACTGTTCCCATCTCTGGGCAGGGGCTCCCCAGTGCCAGCTCCTTCCACTTGACCGCATCCAGCGCAGAGCGGCTCGAATCGTCGACGACCGAGCCCTTTCCGATCGGCTCGATTCATTGGCACTGCGAAGAGATGTTGCATCTCTTTGCATTTTCTTTCGCATCTACCATAGGGAGTGCTCTGAGGAATTGTTCGGATTAATCCCAGCCGCCAAATTTCATGAACGCACATCGCGGCAGAACTCCCGATACCATCCAATTCATCTGGATGATTGGCGGTCCACCACTGTGCGATTTAGAAGATGTTTTCTTCCTCGCATGACTTCCTTGTGGAATCGATTACCATCAGCGATTTTTCCGGACCGATACGACTTAGGGACCTTCAAGAAAAGAGCCTACTCCTTTTTAAAAGGCCGGCAACGCATCTGCAATTCCCCTGGTGTTGCGGTTGTTCATGGGCGGCGGTAGTCACTTACCATCAGGTGAGCCGCATGCTCGTTTGCCCCCTCTCCTATAAAAAAAAAATAGATATGATCATAATATTGTAAGCGTAAGCAATCCCGTTTCACTCTCTTCTGTAAGAGATTTTTTTAATTTTAATAACGAGTTGGAAAATTCATTTTTAAGAACTTTCACGGCTCTGATATCTTTACGCCGTAATTATAAGTTTTTGAAATAAAATATTTCAACAACGAAAAATAGTTTACAATGGTTTAGAGTTATTGGATAAATTTTCCGTCAACAATCGTTCGCCAGAGCCTCGTTAATCATCACAGTTTATCGAGTGGAATAATATTGGCAATTGAAAAAAAGTGTATTTCTCCCGTCACATCTTAATCATACACTCACACATGCCTGGGGGTAAATATAATGTTAATTATATTTCTAAAGAATATTTTGTGTCTTGTCTTAGAGTGTCTCTTAAATGTATCCTCGTATGAAAGCTTTATACAACTTAATCACCTCGTTTTTCACAATAATTCCTTTATTTCTCTAGAGCAGCAATATTAAATCTCCTACGTCATACGTACTGCGATCTCCTACTTATTAAATGTTGTAGTTGAGCTTATGAGTAACTTTGGACGTTGATATAGTGTTTCTTTTGATTTCGTAGTATATTGCTCTTCTTGTTAAATTCATGGTGAAATAATTATTATTTGTTGTTAATTTGAAATATTTTATATTGTTTGTTTTTGAGATTTAATAAAGTTACATCATTATTCGTTAATTTAATATTCATTTTAATGCGTAATTTTTTATCTATGTTTGTTGTATAGATTATTCATTTATGATTTTCAACTACTTAGACCATTAAAAAGCAACTTATAAATAGCATTGTATTTTTATTATATTATTAGAATGATTGAAATAAGAAAGTAAAATGTTTAAATTATAAAAACCTGCCTTAATTATATCAGTTTTTTAAACTACTCGTATTTTTCGGATTTTGTAGGAATATATTTGTAAACAAAAGTTCAAACAAATCCAGTACGTTTGTACTTTGCCGCCTTATGTATAAACCGTACAATAAATACATAGAAAAATGACATGGATAAAATACATTGATACATTTAAATCAAATATTATGTTACTATTCAAATCAATTTTGTTATTCCTTATATCTGTGTGAATATAACAATAGTATAAAGGTAAATATGTACCTACGTTACAAGAATCACAAATGAAATTCTGTATCCGAATGTGAAAGCAATTAGTTTTCGCTTTGGTGCAATTAGCACTTTATTACCGCCAACATTTCAACTGGTTTAAATTGGAATGGGTTTGTTATACTGAGGCATTAAGTTCTTCCTGTATTAGTCTATTATTACTCAGTGGAGATGTGTGAAATTATATTATGTTTATGATGAAGTTACTAAACTTTCATCATAAACATAATATAATTACTATTAAAGAAAGAAATACGTGTATATTCCTTTCCTTCTTGTGTGGGACGGTTTAAGAATAAGTTATGGGGGCGATTAACAAGCCAACGTAAAGGCTCAGCTTAATGTGTACCATACTCGAGTAACCTTCAGTGCTTATAATTCTGTCATAACCACAGAAAGACACACCATCTGCCTAATTATTTTTTTGTAATGTATTATTTATTTCATGCTCTTATAAACTAAAATATTTCTGTTGAAAGTTTAGCCACGCGCTACTGGCTAGTAATTTAATAAGTAATATTACTGTATTTACAGTATTCTATGATTATCACCTACCAGACCGCTCAGACCCGTCCAACTACAGGCCTATCGCCATCACCTCCTTGTTCTCCAAAATAATGGAATCCATTATTAACTGCCAGCTCATGCGGTACCTTGAGGACCACCAACTGATGAGTGACCGGGGTCGATCAGCTGGTGATCTTCTGGTCTACCTGACTCATAGATGGGCGGAAGCAGTAGAGTCCAAGGGGGAGGTGTTGGCCGTTAGTTTGGACATTGCGAAGGCCTTCGATCGGGTTTGGCACAAGCGCTTCTTTCGAAGCTTCCTTCCTAGGGGCTTCCCGAGAAATTGTGCAATTGTATCTTCAGCTTCCTTGCAGATCGGAGCATCAAGGTCGTTGTAGACGGTGCATGCTCCGACTACAAGCCTATTAACGCTGGTGTTCCACAAGGCTGTGTGCTGTCACCAACACTGTTTCTTCTGCATATCAATGATATGTTGCAAACTGGTAACATTCATTGCTATGCGGATGACAGCACTGGTGATGCTCTATACATCGACCGTGCCAATATTTCTCGGGAAAACGTCGCCGAGTACCGGCACAAACTTGTGTCTGAAGCTCTGAAGTCGAATCTTTGCTGAACAAAGTCTCGGATTGGGGGCGACTAAATCTAGTCTAGTTTAATCTTCAGAAGACACAAGTTTGTGCGTTTACCGCTAAAAAGAACCCCTTTGTCGTACCTCCTCAATTTCAAGGCACTCCCCTTGTTGCCTCAGCCAGTATCGGAATCCTCGGCGTCGACATATCGAGTGACGTGCAGTTTCGTGGTCACTTGGAAGAGAAGGCCAAATTGGCCTCTAAAAAGCTTGGCGTGCTCAGCAGAGCGGGACAGTATTTCATGCCGGCACACCACCTGCAACTTTCGGCCTCACATGGAATATTGTTCCCACCTCTGGACAGGGACTCCCCAGTGCCAGTTCCTTCAACTTAACCGCATCCAGCGCAGAGTGGCTCGAATTGTCAACGACCGAGTTGTTCGGATTAATCCCAGTCACCAAATTTCACGAACGCACATCGCGGCAGAACTCCCGATACCATCCACACCATCTGGATGATGGCGGTTCACCACTGTGTGATTTAGAAGATGTTTTCTTCCTCGCACAACTTCCTTGTGGAATCGATTACCATCAGCGCTTTTTCCGGACCGATACGACTTAGGGACCTTCAAGAAAAGAGCCTTCTCCTTTTTAAAAGGCCGGCAACGCATCTGCAATTCTCCTGGTTCGCCTGGTGTTGCAGTTGTTCATGGGCGGCGGTAGTCACTTACCATGAGGTGAGCCGTATGCTCGTTTGCCCCTTCTCCTATTAAAAAAAACAGTAATGTGCGACTTACGTTCACATCGAATTGAAGTAAATGACACGTTACAAACCAATTAGAGAGATTGTGTCGTGTGCAGTCATTATTATGTACTCGTATCATAGGTACATACTCTTATAGGTACTATAAGTGGCGTAATAAAGACCTTTTCCTTTTTAGTAAATTTGGCGTCTTTATTAAACGATAGATGTATAATTAATTATTTAAATAATATTGTATAGTCATAAATACAAACTTTTATATATTTTTTTATAAAACTTCACCGCTATTAAGACTTCTTTGAGATATTTTATGCCTAAAGTAGCCTATGTATTTCATAAAATATATATTAAAATCTAATAATGTCTCTCTCTATAAAGTTGATTGTCCTAAAATTTTATTTCGAGATATTTTTTTATATTTATTGCAATAATATAGCAAAAAGCTACCACTGAATTACATCAACATAAAATAAAAATTTCTAGTAACCTTTCGATCCTCGTATATTTATTTTTCAAACGCCACGCCATAAATATTATCTTGGCAGGCGTAATAGTTGGGGATCTGATGACCTTTCAGTGAATGGCTATAAAAATATGTTAAATAAATTTAAATGTTGTTAAGAAAAGAAAGTTTAATTAACAGTGTAATACGTATTTTATCCTACAATTATTATGAGCTACTTTTTGAATTACTGCTTATTATCAAAGATCTTGATAATAAATTAAAATTAAAATTTTGTACAATCGACCTCAGTATAAATTATTAAGAATAATTCAAGAACTATAGTTCAGACTTTCATCAAATTTATATGGGACCACATGAGAAGAATCATCGAAATCGTTTCATCCAGAAAAAAGTTGAGATAACACACAAACAGTCACAACAAAAACATACAGTCGAATTGAGTGCCGTCTTCTTTTTGAAGTCGGTAGGTTTTACAGGCTCTAGACATCTGTCGTTACGCAATTTATGTTTTTAAACTACCTGCACGATCAAAAAACACTGGTGTGGTAGGCGATTTATAACTTAAATTGTAAAGAGTCCCTCAGAGAAAAATTTTTAGGAATAAACATATTAACGTATCGCAATATATTTATGAAAGTGAAATGTATGTACATAAAACATAAATAGCTTTGATAAGAATAAAGATGTTTATACTTTAAACACTAGGAACAAACGTAAGCTTGTAATACCAGTTACTAGACTCCACAGAATTAGTAATTCATTTATGGGGCAGTGTATATGCTTTGTTGTAAAAGCCCAGAAAATGTACAAGATTTGTCAATAAACAAGTTTAAATATTTAATTAAATATAAATTGTACAAAAAGGGTTATTCTAATATCAAAGAATACATAAATGAAAATAATCCCTGGAATGAGGTCATCACCACCATGTTGTTTCTATTAAAATTCATTTAAAAAATTTATTAAAAAGAATATTGTAAAGTGAAATATGATTTTTTTTAAAAAGGCCCCCTGGTTTTCTTGCTTGGTGAATAAAAAATGACTTCCAATAAGTTTTATGTAATAATCTATATTGAATAAAAATCATTCTATTATATTCTAAAGCCTTTTTAAGAAGAATAACTTAATAAGAAAAGGAGTTAATAAATACTTACTTTTAGTTTATAATAAACAAGGTAAACTTATTTCTATTATTAACATTATGTCCATATTTCTTTCTCCTTTAGCTTAATCACAATTCTGTGGTAAAACATGAGCTATCTCACAGAATAGGATGGCAATAAATTAAGTTATAGCCCACACGTTACGACCTAAAACTACGTGCAGACCTTTCTATTTCTAAGGAGCAGAAAAGACTGCCAGATAAGAACGAACGAAAACCTTTTTAGATTCTCTAACTTGGAGATTTCGTCGTGTTTCCTTTTTTTCTTTGTTCGTTGGTCATGCAGTAAATAAATAGCTGAAAATGTGATTGCAGGATTATTTTTGCGGTGAATTTTTCAAGCCCATTAAAATTTAGACATGCCTAGCCTCTTGTGCTAACACGGGTATATATTTTAATTCAATTTAAATAAAACAGTCTTAAGAAGACTGCCTTCCGTCTTAAGTAAGTAAATAGGAATATTAGTTATCAAAATTTAAAAAAATTACCTATGATCAATGAGATCATTCCATAACTTCTACAAAATAAATAGCCAATTTAAAATCTTTTTTGAACAATTTTGGCGAGAAATCAAAACTCTTTTTGTTTGTTTTATAGAAGAGGGGGCAAAGGAGCATGCGGCTCATTTGATGGTAAGTGTCGACCGCCGCCCATGAATTTTTAGTGGAATGACTTTTCTATTTCAAACACGATATAAGTATATCCTTTAAACTCCATATACATTTATATAGAAAAGGCAGTCAGTAAACCTCGTAGTGAAACACATTGACTGTGCGAAATCGGACGATTTCGTATTTGTTCTCCCGCGAAGTCAGACTGTACAGTTGGAGGAATAAATAAAGTACGGCAGAGTAAATCCAGGCAAATTTTTCTCCTTGTGGACTTAAAGTTTTAAATTCGCTGACGCTTCGCCCTTGCGACGCCGAGTACTCGCAACGCTTACATAAACATAGAAGCAATAAATCCATTCGCGTTGAAAGTGTACGCCAGCTGGTGTCGTTAACTCTTAGAAATCAAGTTCTTTCTACGATGCAAAAATGCTTAGAGGGTGATTTTTTACATGCAAAGAGAAAAATGTGCTAATGTGCGATAGAAGCTTAAAACATATAAATCCTAGTGGCAACCGTGGTAAAATTAATATCTGCAATATATGGGAAGGTCTTATTTCAGCACCAACGCTCTCACAGAATACGAGCGTAAAATAGCAGCTTAACACTGCTGTGTTTCTTATGTTAAGTGTAGAGAACCGGAGACCCTTTTTATTGGAAAAGAAGCATTCCATCTTCGTAATCATGGGTGACAACGCATCTGCATTTTGATTCTTTATCGAAGATAAATGTCTATGGGTCACAGCAACCACTTACCATCAGATGGACTGAATGCTCGTTTGTCACCCTATCCTATATCCTATATATACCCGTGAGGACTGAGATGGAATGCCTCGCTTCCAGTAAAAAGGATCTCCGGTTCTCTACACTCACCATACGAAACACAGCAGCGTTAAGCTGCTATTTTACGCTGGTATTCTGTGAGAGCGTGGTCCTTCCCAGGTCGAGCCGACCCATTCGTGCTACAACTATACTTTTAATATGGCTATACCACGTAAATTCGGTCACAACGGCCAAGCTCTACGAAGACTTGCCATGTGCGCCGAATTATAGTGCAGAATTGTGTGCGCTACACAGGTGCACTCATTATTCTCTTAATTTCATAGTCCGATGGGACGGCAATCGACATGATCGGAGAGAGATTCGGCACCGGGCCAACGTCTTTAACGGCTTCTGTGCACGGGGTGAAACACTGCCAACTTTCTGACTCTGGGCTTCTACTGAAAATTTCTTAGTAGAAAAACCCTATAAAGACCCGATATTCGAACCCGAGACCACATCACCCGAGATCAGCAGTCACGCTTACGACCACTAGACAACGAGGCAGTCAAAAGTTTAGCTGGCACTTGACCGATTTCTTTTTCATATCTTCCTTTTCCCATTGTCCATTAAATCCAATTAAACCTTATTATATTTTTTTGCAATAATACAACCATAACATATGTGTGTCACTAACAATTTTCGCAACAAGTCTTAAATTACAAGGTACAAACTAACTTGACAGTAATAGCGCGGAAACTTCCGGTTAAGGTACAAGCAGGTAAATTGCGTAATTTCGCTTATTACCATACCAAAGCAACTACAACTGTTACTCAATATGACAGTAAACTGTGTAGCTAATTTAGAATTTATTTAAACTGACTTTGAAACTCATTGAATGGGGTTGATCAAACTGAAGCCCTCTTCTCGAGTAGATGGTGTGACGATGGATGCCGGTGGTTCATTACCGGAGTACCGGAGGAGGCCTGAGCTCAGCAGCGGACTTTTGATAAGCTGTAATAATGATAACGATGATGATGATTTTGACACCTTATTAATTATATCCTCTCGACCAATTTTCAACCATAGCGATAACTTTTAGTGATGTCGGAAGCTTTCTACTAGCAGAGGTTCTATACCTTTTAGTTACGAGGGACAATTTCACCGAATTCTTTATCTTGCCACAGACCACCAAATTTTAGACATAATATAAATTATGGTTCAATTGATTTTTAAGTTTGTTTTCATCAAAGTATACTCTCTGAACCACTGTCAGATGCTGCTCAAATGGTTTATCATTTATTAAGTATTGTATAAGTAATTAAGTATTTTTGTGCTATTTAGTTATAAGGTACAATGGGACTGACATGTTAATAATAACGAAAGTCCCTTAAATAAAAAAGAATTTAAAAAAATGTTTGTTCTCTTCTATACATAAAAACATGTACAAATGCTAATGTGCGACGCTATTATTAATTACCCCTTATTTTAATCTAACAACCCTTGTATTATAAAACGCACCGTATCTAAACACCGACCACCATCTCCAAAATTGTTTTTGACTTTTTTATATGTAAGAGAATTTTATGATGATAGCGGACCACCGGTGAAGAATCACTGTACTCAAGAGAAGGCAATAGAGCGCCATAAGTATACAAGGCTAGAAGCTACGCGCAAACACAAAGGCACTTTACTAGTTCTATCCATACTCCATGCTGTACGCTAGGATGCAGTAACAAAAACACGGCAAAAATCACGACACAACCACACCCGAAATTCAATAATTTTTGTGTATCCCTGTCTGATATTTTAGTCCAAAACTCGCGGTGTTCATTCATTCTTTAATTTATTCATTTATTTCATTCAAACCCGCGGCATATTATTAAGTCTATAGTAGTAATCAGAGTGTCCCTAACCTTGTGTATAGGTATTAGGTAGAAACTGTTTGCTAAAAGTTTTCAACGACATTTTAATCGTTTTACGTTAACGACGTTTCGACACTTATTTTTTCTTTTTTATTTAATACTTAGGTCCTCAATTTACACAAAAATAAATAAATACTGAAAATGTAATAAAAATGTGTAAGTATCAATAATAATAAGAATAGATATCATCTCTATATATTTAAAAAATAAATATCTAGATTTTTTAATTTATTCCTAAATAAAACTAGGATCATATTTGAAAACAAAATCTGAAAAACGTTTAAAAACGAGCCACATCACGAAAAGTGTATTCATGGAATCTCGTGAACAAGTAGTAGACATTTTTATCTTAATATATGAAATTTGACTATAATAATTATAGTTGTGAACTTTTTGTCATGATTTTAAAATATTAAAAAATAAACATTTACTATTGGAAATCTTCGTGCTTTACTCGTAGGTACTAAAAAATTTGCTTTTATTTTAACTGTCGTCTTTTTATCTTCTCTTAATTGAGTCATTTTCTTGAATGCAAAAATATCCCAGTATCTTAATTATTGTTTGCATTAAAGTTAAACCAATTATTACGCATAATACAAAATTAAATGAATGATAACAATAATTTATAATAACATGCCGGTCAGTCACATGTCTGCAGTTGTTAATGAGAACTTTTATGATGCATTAACATCGAAATTTAGATTGCCGATAAAAAAAAAGTTAAAACCGGCTTCGGAAACTAAAAAGTATAAAATAATTTCCTCAAAATAGCTTCGATGCTAAGACATAGTGTATCACCACCACATAATCTAAGATATAATACTTACAGAAAATATAATCCACACAATATTGTGTGGATTATGGAATATCACAACACAAGATAACAACTAGAATATTGTCTAAATAGTTACATTCAAAACTTCATCCCCTATTTTTCCCCCAGGAGGGTAGATTTTTTTCATATTTTAAAAGTTTATAGGAGGACCACCTCTGAAGTGTACCTATTTATTGAAAAAGAATCATTAAATCTGTAAGCTGTTTTCGAGAAGACCGTGAACATACTCGTACCTACATATGAAATATACGTGTCGAATTGAAAACCTTCTCGATTTTCTAACTATTTTAATTACGAGGTTTGCGCGCTTTTGCTGAGTTTCAAAAACCCATGACCTATGCACTACTTTATGTTATTTTCTACATACACTTGTAAATTTAAAATGGTATACATATTATGAGTACACCGAAAAAGCAATATGTCTGTTAAACCTTCAATTTTAAGGTATAGATAAATTTTTGTCATCTCATATTTTTGTTGATGATGTTGTCATATGATATTAATTATAATATATTTCAATTTCCGTTCAATCTTTTCAATTTCAAAGGTTATTTTGGACACAGGAAAATAAGGAAGATATCATTAATTGCGACGTAAGAGAACCTATCACTCGCATTTCGTCTCCCATCAAAATTAATATGAATATATTTAGTTATATATTTATAAAAATGTTACAATATGTAATTTAATTATGCCCATTAAATAATGGGATTGAAAATGGCGTCGAATCTATTCACCTCTCGCTCGCTCACTGTCGCTATCTATACTCACACCCGCCGGTAAAGACTGCAAAAAAATCGTTGCGATATGTGTTTTTCGGTACGTTCTATAGCTTCAGTCCAACTTGTCACTGGAAAAAATGGTAACAAATTCGCAAAATCAGTCCTGTTTTGGTAATTTGTGAGCTACGACGCGTTCTGAGAATTATCTTCATAATTATTGTTGATTTTGTTTGTTAATATTTTGACAAATTGATAAATTGAGACAAGAGTAACCATTTTTAAAATTTTCGTTTGTCTGTCTGTCCGAGCTAATCTTCGGAATAGCTGAATCGATTGTAATTAAACTTCAACGAACAAATGAAGAGTGGATAGACTAAATTTAGTCTAGATCACCAAATTTATTCAAAAAATGTAGAGATTTTATTTGAATAGAAATATTGATAGGATAAATAATTATTATATAATAGTCTATAATTAATAACTTAAGTCTAAATAACGCCGCATTAATAGATCCCACCCGTGCGAAGCCAGTGCGGGTTGATAGTTATAAATGTTATTTTAAAATTAATATACCTACCTACTTGGGTATACAATTCTTTGTAAATATTTTCTGATTAGTAGAAAATTTCTTATTAACAGAATAATATAACGTTATAACGGTATACCGTTATTTCGCTACTACTGTGCATGTTGACTATACGGGCACGATGAGGCGGCATTTCTAATCCCATTCTTTATCCGTACGGTCTATATTACAATCTTTTGGTATCACACTATGCTGACGAGTATATATAGTAATCTATGGTTGACAGGCATCAAAAGCGAGTAACATCCGATATAATTATCACCAGTCTTCATGCTAAGCGTGTCAATTCGTGCAAATCCGTCTTAATGTGAAAGGCCTGTGGGCTGTCGAAGACTAATAAAGAATAAATATTATTAATTATATGTACCTGTAATTCAATTTTACTAAATAATCACTATATTCTACTGTAATTTCGGCTTACGTTCCATAATATTTTTATCATGTGCAAACAGTTCACTCCGAGACATATGTACGAGTACTTTCTTCAAGGGTAAGGAATTACCGTAAACGTCAAACTTAGCGTGTAAATTTGCGACCACAGTAAACTTTAGTCTTGATAGATTAGAATTTAATAGCAAGGTTCGGGTAACAATTATTTACTCTTAGCGGTTATGTAACATGGAACAATTAGGTACATATAAAAGGTCCACGAAACAGCCGATTGCAATTAGTAGTGGTGGTGTAAGAATATCCACTAATCCACATCTTCCCGAGGGCATCATCAGAGGTGACAGGGGGAAAATGTAAAGGGAGATAGGCATAAAAAACTATGGTAAAATCCCCATTTTTTCCATCCATATTTTCCCTATGAGGGAGGCCTATGTTCAGCAGTAAACTTTTATAGGCTTTTATAGGATGGACGTGTTTGGAGTATCATTGCCTCAATTGATTACTAACTGTCTTGGGAAGTTACGTGCGTCACTTATGATTATAATGTAAAACGCAGATATTTTTTATAGAACTCTGCTACGCCTGCTCTATCACATTAAAGTTAATAATAGATACCGCGTTTCTTACACGATTATCAATTGTTATTATAGAACGTCAATGCACGACCTGTCAATTGCCAGTTTGTCATAATTGCAATCAATTTTTTTATCATTTACCGTAGCTTTTCGCATCAAGAAGGGCCATTCACGTAAATAATGATAATCGCAATTGACTATTTCGGAGATTTCGGACTTTAGGGTACAGTAATGAGTTTTAATGAGTTTTTGCAGCATTCTTTGAGCGAAGCCTAAATATAGGACACATTGGACTTCCAATGAGTTGTAATGATGATGATGAATAATGACAGGATGCATTGTTTTTAATCCAGCGTTTTAGGGATTATTTTTATTCAACATTTACAACAGTAATAGGATGAAATAAGGTCGATGAGTTTCCATAACATTACCGCATTGTAAAATATTTAATACGATAATAAATACACACATCAACATCTTATTCTAATGAATCCTGTACTCATTTGCGATTCTCTATTGAAACGTAATAAGACCGAACCATTTTTGAAAATATTGATCACTGGTGATAAAAAGATCAGCTACGACAAGAACTTGTGAAAAAGATCATGATCAAAGGATAGTCAAGCTCCACAGACTGTAGCAAAATTGACAAAAACGGCCGGAATTGATCGACAAAAAAGTAGTGGTCTTTCATCGTGATAACGTCAATCCACACATATCTTTGGCCACTCAGCCAAAATTGAGAGAGCTTGGTTGGGAAGTGTTAATGCATCCACCATATAGTCCTGAACTTGTACCCTCAAATTTTTTCCTGTTTCGTTCTCTTCAGAATTCTTTGGGTAGTGTTAGGTTAACATCAAGAGAGGATCAAAACTACTAAAAAAAAATTCCAAGATTTCTACAGCAACGGGTTAAGTCACCACTTATAAGATGTCAAGAAGTTACCGAACAAAATGGCACATAAATAATAACGTAATTAAAATTTGAAAAAAAAAATCTTGTATTTGTATGTAAAATACGAAGAAACTTTTTCACGACTCATTATTTTTATCAGACCAGACTTCAGAATAAAACATTTTTATTTAGCGTATATAAAATTTTCTTTAATTAAAGACGAAGTGAAATAATAATAAAAAAGTGCGCGAAAAATTGAAATTATTCCGTTTTTTGCAATTATGCAAAAAATCAGTAGTCAGTAAAACCACGCATGACGTTAACAACAGTCAAGTTATGAAAGTCTTGCTATGGGATACTGTCCCAGGTCCTGCTAAGATGCCCTTCAGTTGCTCTTCAGTCGCAATAATTGATATTAGAACAATAGATATTATGGCAAACAAGGAAACTCGTTGCACAATAGATAAAACTATTGGAACTCTGAATTAATTTCTCTTCGTATTAGAATTTGAAACGGAAATTTATCTAGAGTTGCAATTTCGTACCTAAAATAAACTTGTCACATCCCTCACGTATGGATGTGACAAGGTGGATTTAATTAATCTAGGAGTAGTGAAATTAAGTTTATGATCATCATCCTTACAGCTCTTCACAAGTCCACTGCTCAAGATTGGCCTTTTTTAATAGCATAGGGAGGCAAACGAGCACACAATCCACGTAATGGTAAGTGGATACTGTGGCCCATAAACACATTTATCTACATATATATCATCATCATCATTACAGTCCTTCACAAGTCCACTGCTGAACATAGGCCTCCCCCAAAGAATGCCATAAAGCACGGTCCTGAACCACCTGCATCCATCGACTTCCTGCATGTCTTACCAGGTCGTCACTCCATCTCGTGGGGGGACGCCCTACACTTCGCCTACCGGTACGAGGCCGCCACTCCAGAACCTTTCTTCCCCATCGGTTGTCGGTTCTTCGAGCTATATGGCCGGCCCACTGCCACTTCAGCTTACTAATCCGTTGGGCTATGTCGGTTACTCTGGTTCTACTGCGGATATCCTCATTCCTAAGTTTATCACGCAGAGAAACTCCGAGCATAGCCCTCTCCATAGCTCGCTGAGCGACCTTGAGCTTTCTCATCCGGCCAGCAGTGAAGGACCACGTCTCAGTTCCGTAAGTCATCACTGGCAACACGCACTGGTTGTACAATTTCGTTTTAAGGTTTTGAGGTATGTCTGACGAGAAGATGTGTCTTAGCTTCCCGAACGCTGCCCAGCCGAGTTGAATCCGTCGATTGACCTCTCGGTCGAAGTTGGACTTACTTAGTCGGACTATTTGTCCCAGGTAAACATACTCGTCAACAACTTCGAGCTTAGTGTTCCCAACAACTACCGGCATAGGTGTGACATGGACATTAAACATGATCTTTGTTTTGTCCATGTTCATCTTAAGACCTATCCGTTGGGAAACACTATTGAGGTCATTGAGCATAGTGCTTAGGTCCTCCAGCCATTCTGCCATAAGGACTATATCGTCGGCAAATCGAAGGTGAGTAATGTACTCGCCATTGATGTTGATACCGTATCCTTTCCAGTCCAGAAGCTTGAAGACGTCTTCCAATGCAGCGGTGAAGAGTTTCGGGCATATGACGTCATCCTGTCTTACACCTCTCTGCAATTGGATAGGTTTCGTACTCTAGTTCTGTACTCGGATAGCCATCGTAGCCCTACTGTACAAGCACTTCAACACTTCGATATACCGACAGTCAACTTGGCACCGCTGAAGGGACTGCAGCACCGCCCAAATTTCGACGGAATCAAAGGCTTTCTCATAGTCCACATACGCTAGACATAGTGGCAAATTGTACTCTTCTGACTTCTGTACAATTTACCGAATGGTATGTATGTGGTCTATGGTGCTAAAGCCCTTTCGGAAACCGGCTTGTTCGGGAGGCTGGAAGTCGTCAAGTCTGCGCGCGAGACTATTCGTAATGACTCTCGAAAACAGCACGTAGACGCGGCTCAGACGGGAAATCGGTCTGTAGTTCTTCAAGAGAGCGTTGTCACCTTTCTTGAAGAACAAGACCACCGCACTTCTGCTCCACGCCTCCGGTGTAATGCTACCATGGAGGACGGAATTAAAGAGCTTCTGAAGGACTTCAAGTACCGGTTTTCCACCCGCTTTCAGAAGCTCCGCTGTAATTCCATCCTCGCCTGTGGCCTTACCGTTTTTAAGGTACTGGAGAGCCATTCTAATCTCGCTCAGACTGACGTTCGGGATATCTTCGGAATAGTGTCGGATGAGACTCGCTCTTGGATCGTTACTCACACTTGCGTGTGGCTCCAACGATGACGTGTACAACTGCCCAAAGAACCTCTCAATCTCACTTAAAATCTCAGGTGTCCCGGAAACGATGCTGCCACATTCTGTCTTCAGCTTTGACAGTTGGCTCTTTCTGGCAGACAGATCTCTGGCAAAGACTTTGGAGCCTTGGTTCCGCTCGATCGCTTCTTCAATACGAGCTGTATTGAAGTTGCGTAAGTCCCGCCGCATGTATTTGGAGATCTGTCTGTTCAGATGCCTGTATGCTGTCAAGTCTGTTGAAGAATGTAGCTTCATCTCCCGTCTAACAGCCATGAGATTAAGAGTGTGATCGGAGAGTATTTATGTTCTTCTGCGGCGGGTCTTGCAGAACTTAGCTCCGACCGCATGGACAGTTTCCACGAGCTTGTCATTCAAATCGTCCACTTCATTGCAGTCTTCTAGGCACTGAAAACGGTTTTGTAATTCGAGCTGAAAGGTTTCGGGACTTTGGATCAGAGCACGAGGGGGACGGAGCGTTGACTTCATTAGACGAGACCTCTCCAACTTAACGTTTAGGTTTAGTGTGCCTCTAACCATTCGGTGATCGCTACCAGTTTTCACCCTCGCAATCACGGAGACATCACTGAACAGTTGTCGTCTGGTCGTTATAATGAAGTCAATCTCATTTTTTGTCGAACCGTCGGGGCTCGACCAGGTCCACTTCCTGTGGGGCCGCTTCTGGAAGAAAGAGTACATCATAAAGAGTCCCTCTTTCTCCATGAAGTCGGCCAGCTGCTGGCCCCTTGGGTTCCGTTGCCCTATTCCAAATTTCCCTACTTTCAGCTCACCGTTCTCTCTTGTGCCTAGTTTTGCATTAAAGTCTCCCATTAACACCGTATATTGGGTTTAGGAGGAATGCATGGCTCTAGAGATATCCTCATACATTTCCTCCACCTCCTCATCGGGGTGTGCCGAGGTTGGTGCGTAAACCTGTATGACCTTCAGTGAATACCGTTTGGTGATTCTGAGTATAAGGTACGCAACCCTCGTCGACACACTCCCGATCTTTACAACGTTGTTAACGAGAGACTTGTGGACGATAAATCCGACACCTCCTTGGGACAGATGGTCGCCCTCCCGGTGATAGAGCAAGTTGCCGGATTCGAGGATTACCGTGTCCTCCCCCTCTCTTCGGACTTCGGATAATCCTATAATATGCCAGCGCAACTTGTCTATCTCTTCTTCCAGCTCCACAATCTTCTCGTCAGTCCTCAGGGTGCGTGCGTTGTACGTTGCCAGGTCGAGTCGTCTAAGGTGGCAACCGAACCTCCACTGGAGATTCTTAGCATCCCCTGCCCCGCCGTTACCATGGTCGCCACCGTAGCCAGGAATAGCGGGGCCGCCGGGGACTGGGGGCCGTTTCTTTGTTACTGTCATTCATAGGGGGGTATTTGCCATAGTCGCCACGCTTGGCGATCGGGTTGACAACCGCAGTTTTTTTATTGTTAGCTTGTTGTTATCAAGAAGATGCTGCTGCCCATCTCCTGCCTGTTTCCCTTTGTCGCCTTTTACGACACCCACGGGAGGATATGGGGTAGTGGATATTCTTGACCGCCACTACACGGTATATACATATATATAGTCTACATTTATTCTCAATTAAGAATACAGATGCGTTGTCATCCCTGAGGACTAAGATGGAATGCCTCGTTTCAAGTAAAAAGGGTCTCCAGTTCTTTACACTCGCCATACGAAATACAGCAGCATTAAGCTGCTATTTTACGCTGGTATTCTGTGAGAGAGTGGTCCTGCCCCGGTCGAGCCGACCCATTCTTGCTACAACATAATATAGCTGCAGCGTGGCTCTACCACGTTCAACAACCTCCCGCAAGGAAAGCCATAAAATACGCTCCTGAATCACTTGCATCCATCGACTTTCTCCTGCATGTCTTACCAGATTTTCACTACATTTAGTAGGAGAGCCACCATATACTTCGTTTACCGGTACGAGGCTGCCATTAGAGAAAGTTTCTTCCACATCGGTTGAAAATAAATAAAATTAAATATTTTTTTCTCGATGTAATAATTTAAAATTTAATTTGTCACATCATGTTACATTTTTTCCAATTCTACAACCATATCAAAATGAGGTGCCTCTAACTAGATAAGAAATGGCAGAAAAAAAACTTCGCACGTATCCCCTTTTAGTATGGCTTAACCTCAACTGTATTCAGCAGCTTGGTTTTAAAGAGTGAGATAGCTAATATACTGTATAATTACGTGTGAAACCGCATCAATAGTCAATATTTTGCATACGCCGTGTTGCCACGTTCTGTCTTTCCAATATAAGTGTATTGAAGTAATAGTACATAAGTGCATTGTACTTCAATGTTACAGTGTGGATTTTTTCAATGCAAGAGTGAATAGCCTTTTGTTAAGCTAAATTAGTGCGCTTTACCATCTTGGGCTACATCACTACTTCGTATCAAGTGGAATAGTAGTGAAGTCAAGCCGCAGCTTATAGTAGAAAAAAAAATCATTCAATTCCAGCTGTTGACATACTATAAAATTTACAGCAAGCAATTACTTGCCAGTCTATTATCATAAAAAATATTTTAAGCTATAGTTTAGTTTGGATCTTGTTAAATATTTGATTTGATGATAGATAAAAGCAATACACTATACAACATATACAATTCGAAATATTCAATTCTATATATATATATATATATATATATATTATATATATTCGACGAAAATGCCGTGACGGCAAACGGCATGATGCTCTCTTATGCCGCCATGTCTCCTCTACGCCATCGCTCTCGACTCCTCGACTTGAAGTGTATAATACACACTCCGTTGCTTCTCTGTGTGAGGCTTCGTACCTACTGAGTGAGCCTTATTGTTCAGCTATAGTATACTTGACTCGTTTTGGTTTTCAATATTATTTTTATTTATTTTAACTCTTTATTCCTTTATTGGTATTAATTAATTATGAATCCTACCATCAAATATGATGTTTCACATCTGCCGGGTATTCCGTGACGGTCAACTTTTTTTTTAAAACGTTACTATTTTTGATATAAAAAGTTGTCAACCCTACGTGTAGATGTGAAATACTTAGTAACAATACCAGATGTGAAATACCCAGACCGGTGACGGCCAACAGCAAGGTATAAGACATCCGGTACTGCAATTGTCAATTAACTGCCAAACTTGGTGATTACGGAATATGCTTCTTACAATGAAAGTGGCTTCGCGGGCCAGGTCATTGGACCGTTACGTTCTGATAAAGATGAAGAAAACATTAAGTTACACAGTATACAGTTACGTACACTTATAATTTAATTCATTGTTCTTTGAGATATTATAAAAGGAGAGCATTTTTTGTAAATTGACCACACAAAGATTGCCTTTTTTTATAGGATGAGGGTGACAAATAAGCACACAGTCCACCTGATGGTAAGTGGTTGCTGCGGCCCATAGACATCTACATCTATCCTCTATTACAAATTAAAATGTAGATGCGTTGTCACCCGTGAGGACTAAGATGGAATGCCTCATTTTCAGTAAAAAGGGCCTCCGGTCACCAGCACTCACCAAACGAAACGCAGAGGTAAACCTCTACTTCACGCTGGTTTTCTGTGAGGTCGTGGTACCACCCCGGTTCGAGCCGGCCCATGCATGCGACAGCAAAAGCTGCCGCGTAGCTCTACCACTGTTAAAAAGTCTGCGAACAAAACACATTTTATATGCAATAAGTTTTTAGTGGGTGGTTACTTATGGTGAAGCTTGCGAAGTCACTTATTGATTTCACGATGTCTGTCCGTCTGTCCGTCTGTCCCACCATTATCTCGAGAACGGTTTTGAATTTTCAAATTCTGTTTTCAGCAATCGATTACTGATCATCGAGGCATCTGAACTTCCTATTTTGAAACTGATTGTTCAACGGCAACCGTTAGAAACCGCTACAAAGCTGATTGCTTCGCCACTTTGCTATGCTGTTAGCTTGCTAGGTTTATTTTCTCTTTATTTCCTTTTTGGGTTAAATGTTTGATCATTTCTTTTTCTTGAATTCCCATTCTAACCACACTGAGCTCCATAAGGTATAACATTATTAAAGTAATTTACTGCTTATATTATCTTCTTGGCACCAGCACCCGTTGCATTTGCCCGGCCCTAAGGCTATCGCGGTAGGTACTAAAAGATTTTTAAAGAGTAATTTTAGAACAAAGGCTTTATGTTCTAACTTTCTCTTCATTAGATATTAGCTCATCAAAAAATTTTAGCGAAATATAAATATATATTTTTATCTAGAATGTTTCTCATTACAATTTTATGATTGTAATGGATCTATTCCACAAACATACGGCCTTAGTTATTATCGTTTAATAACGCTTAATAAGTATTAATTATCTATAAACCTGTCCTTTTCAATTATCATTTAGTGGTGAGGGCGAGAATTTTTCTTGTGATTACAAACTTACATTTTATAGTTGGATCATTGACTGTAAACTGAAAGTGATGTATGGGAGAATATTTTTCCACTGCAAAGTTAAGTTTATCCTTTAATCCGAATTACATTATCGTTAGAACAACATACAGTGCTTACCTTACCTTTAATTCCCAGGAGGGATGACACAACTTACACAATTTTATAAGAATCTCTCAGGGTACGTGGCCTACCCTCACGTGTCGTAGTTATGAGTAAGGCCGATTTTATCCAGTACGATTTTCACATAAAAAAACAACATTATTTTTAATTATTATCCTTAATAAATGCAATATCATATAATTCGATCGGTAGTATATGATATTTTTAAACAAATATATTTACAAACAAGCACACAATTCATCAGGTATATAAGTGGATGCTTCGATTGTGAATCAAATCCTCGGTTCTCTACACTAACCATACGAAACACATGGCTGCTATTTTAGTATTCTGTGACCCATTTGTGCTACAACCATAATATGGCCACAGCGTTACTTTATCACATTGATAACATAATTCACAACAAAGATTTAGAAATTATTTTCCTTTCATTCATTGCAGCCTTTCGAAATCCATAGGGAACATAGGGCTTCCCATAGAATGGCTCATCCCTAAAGCCTACCTAACAGCCTATCAAAAGTTCACTGCAATGACCATAGCCCTCCCCCAGACCGAGTTTAGTGGGCGTAATAGTAGGAATATTTGCCATAGTTGCCACACATGGCAGGCGAGTAGGCAACCGCTGTTTTCTGACGACTTCCAAAAAGGAGACGGTACTCAATTCGACTGTATGTTTTTTATGTGTGTTACCTCATAACTTTTTACTGGGTGAACCGATTTCGATGATTCTTTTTTTATTTGAAAGCTGGTACTTCTCGTGTGGTCCCATATGAATTTGATCAAGGTCAGACCAACAGTTATTGAGTTATTCTTTATATTGAAGTCAGCTGTACAAAAATTTTAATTTTAAATTATAAATCATTTACATATTTTTTAGTTACTATGTTAAGATGGTTAACGGTTTCAGTGTGCTGCATATTTTACATTGAATGATGTGAATAACGTGAATTTTACATTTCTTTCTATCTCAAACGAAATGACTAGAAAATATTCAAACGAAAGAATAAAGGAGAAACGAGATTCATGAAATAAAAATGTGTTCGACGTCGAAATGCATTGAAACAGAACAGGAAATATGTAAGAAAGACATTGTTAGAATGATTCCGTTCCCGTGTTGCAGACGAGCGCCTGATACTTCGCAACATATCGGGCGAGTTCCGCTCCGGGGAGCTGACATGCGTGCTCGGCCCGTCAGGCGCTGGCAAGTCGACTCTGCTCAACATACTGGCTGGATATACGTAATGTCTTCAATTTCTTTTACCAAATTATGCTATATTTCAATTCCGTTACTTTATTCCTTTTGGGTTTTCTCAAAAAAAGTGTTCTTCTTAGTTCTTAGCTTAAAGTTAATAAATAAAGTTAGTTTTAAAATAAATGCTTTTATAACGTTGTAAATCTCATCATCATCTTATGGCCATGTGTTTTTATATAGAATAAGGGTGACTGGTCTACCCATCAGTCCTGTCGCTGTGTGTGATAACTTAAGTCAATCCGAATTTAAATATGCCCATGATGATGATGCGATTTTACATCTATTATTAAAAGAATTAATTTGTTAATGTAATAAGATAAAGGTGACAATCGAGCACACAGCCTACCTGATGGTAAGTAGGTACTGTGGCTCATAGAAATCTACATCTATACTCGAATAAGAATCAAAATGCAGATGCATTGTCAACGCTAAGGAGTAAGATGGAATACCTTGTATCCAGTAAAAAGGGTCTCCGGTTCTCTGCACTTGCCATACGAAACACAACATTGAGCTGCTATTTTACGCTAGTATTCTGTGAGAGCGTGTTCTCTTCCCGGTCGAGCCGTAACATAACAATACGTCCCGTAGTGATCGTAAGAGGTGACTTTGGAAGATGCAAAAAAATTAAAGATTTAGCAATCAAAAAATCGCTTGCGCTAGGCGTACGAAGATAATGTTTATGTTTTAAACTTTGTAAATCTTATATTAAAATGTTATTTATAACTTTTAATAAACGCAATTGAAATGATGAAAATAACTACGAATACAATAATAAGCTATTTAAATAGTTTAAGTAGCTTATTTTTTTCTGTATCTTATATTATTCCCTGATGAAAATAATATATTTAAGATGACAATTTTAAAAACTTACAAAAGGGTTAAACTTCTGTATGTGACGCCGGATAACTTATCATTATATTATACTAATAATAATTAAGTAAATATTACTAATACGAATATAATAATAAGATATTAAAGTACTACTTAGAATTCTAGACAATACAGACTACGAATAGGGGTCATATCGTTTCGAGCCGTTTCTGTCTAAGGAAACGGGACAAAAGGATACTCTTTGTTGCAAAATTTTCATTTACTTACATATGATGTAAATGTTTTGTTAAAATTATAATGACGAAATCCCCTCCAGACCAATTGCAACCACGGCGGTAACTTTGAAGAACTGCCATGATATTTTAGTACATGCAAATTTTTTAGTGTATTTTTCATACAAGCAAGAGTAACAAACGAGTTCATAGACTTAAGCTACCACGGCTCTTCTGTGTCCCTATAGTCACCTTCAAATGTCCTCGATTAGGTATCAAAATAATACCAGAAAAGATCACAGATATATAGATCCGATTTTCTCTACGACTTTACTGGTATTTTATACTGGAAATGAGATTGTGAGCGCATGGTCCTTTTCCGGGTGAAGCCAACCCATTGTTGTAAAGGCTACAGAACGTGCCAAAAAATAAACTTTCACACATATGGATACATACATATATGTATACATACATACATATATACATACATACATACACATATACACTCGAAAAACATTACACTCCTATTGGGGCAGTCAGCTAAAACAGAAGCACTCGTACCAATTTAACCGCGGCCGATCTGATATTACACTTTGCAGTTACATCGAAGATGCTAGGATGCGATACCGCCAAGTTACTGGAACATAAACAACGATTATCTCGAAATCCAAAATTGTTGTACAAGAAATTTTAACTCAAGATTAGACCCGAAAACGGCCACAAAGTGATATAATATGCACGACTAGTAAATTAAGAATCAACCATTTATGGTAAAATCTCAAAAAGACACTCGGATTCTAAAGACTTCTAACTAAGCCTTGACCAAAGACCTCAAAGAGAATCACGTTTCATCAAAAGTAGCTCTATGTGCGCATGTATGAATCAGTTTTTTTTTTTTATTTTTAGTTTTTTTGTTTAAACAATATAGGATATAAAAATAAGTAAGTAAACTTTTAAACACACTTCTAAAAAAATTCCTCCTTCACCAAACTACCACATTGAGGCACGATGTTCTGCACTAAATTATTGAATGTGTGAAAAGCTGAAAAGAGATTGAATCATTAATGCCTAAGTATCACAACTTAACAATCTGGTCATCAATGCTATTCTTAATATTATGGTAAACTAATATTTCGTGGGTGAAAGCTTACTTTTACTTACTTAAAAAAAAAAGTAAAACGCACAACAATAAATTCCTTGTTCTGTAGTCTGTACATTCCGTCACTGATTCAGTCATCTGCGAAACGTGGTTATACCAAAACAATAGCATTTCTGTCATCCATTGATGATATTGAATATTCGAAACGTAATTACGACACCAAATAAGCGGGTCTATGAAAGCACTGGAAACTATTTCGCCCCGGTGAAGCTGACGACCATTGGCCTGCGATATTAAACAGCAAATTTTGAATTGTTGTTTCATTATTAGTTTCCAGAATTGAGGAAGCAAAACAGTAAATAAGGTCTGGTAATTGTAAGGGTTACGAGTAATCTGCTTTATATTTCTCGTAGTAGAGTCTTACGACATCCATGGATGATGAATGATGACTTACGCCATCTCTACATGGGGTAATGTTGTCGGAAAAAAATAGGTAAAATTAAGGTGACATCATTAATTTTTTACCGACTGAATATGTCTCAAAATTTAAAACTGTATGTTACAATAATTGGAAAAGCTATTTTGAAGAGAAATCTATAACGAAAGGCATATGGTATAGAACTATACAAAGCGAGCCTTATCGCGTACCTTGGTTTAGTGATTGTGATCTCAACAGAAATTTTGTTAAGTTAGCCTCAAGGCTTCGTTCTGGTCATACTTCATCAACAAAGTTCGCTTTTTTTTAATGGAAATAAAAACCTACACCGAATTGTGATGTATATAACAAAATTGAAGATGTTTACCATTTGTTGATGGAGTATGTCAAGAATGAAAAAGATAGACAGGCTCTGGTGAAAGAATTTAACGCAAATGTTTTGGATGTCGATCGAGTGCAAATGGTTTTATCAAACCCCAAATCAAAGATGTCAAGAGGGTTATTCCGGCTTGCTTCTAGGACGGAATTATTATCTTCTCTATCTAGTATAAGTTTCTTTTTAGGTTAGTAATTTAACTAGTACTCTCAATTATACATTTTTATTTTGTTATAGTGTTAGCAGTAATTAGTATAAGGTATGATGGGATTGGCATGTCATTTTGACAAAAAACCCAAAAAATTAAAGAAAAAAATTTACGTGCAACCTTCTCTGGAAGAACTAAAAAGCATGCGAGTATCTTAATTTTTTTATTTCATCGCTCTCTATTACTGGATTATATCTTTTTCGTTGGCAACACAATGGAATCCATAATTACAGGCGCAGCATTTACCTTACTGCATCTGGGGAACATGTGGGGACACCTGAGTTCGGTCCAGCCGGTGAGGGCTTCATACAGCATTGTATCTAGAGCACGCTCCGTCGCCAACTCCCCAGTCAGCATTCGCAACGCCAGCCCATTAAACCTTGCCATTGTCCCATAAGGCGCGTTAAGTTTGGACGTCGCGATCAAATTCTTGCAATACAAAAACCAGATGCACACCAGCCGGGCTATTCACAATCGTCTCGGAAAGCGAAATCGACTCGGATTCGATAACTTCTCGCACCGAAACCAATAAACGCTATTCACATTTAACGTTCGGATAAAGGTCACTTAGATACATCCTATAACTATTGTATCGTCATTTAGTTACATGCATTTACGAATTTTGTAGATAAATAGGCTTTTGTATTTTTTTAGAGCAACGCCTGAACAAAAACATAATGCAATATTTTGGAGTTAGCCATTGAGATCGAATATAAAAAATATATAATTTAACTATATAATAAATAACAAAAAAACTGAGATATGTCTTCGACGTTCGAACACTGTCCGAACTGTCGTTTTTATTGTATGAAGTTTGCAAATGGTTTAGAACGTGAGTGTTGCCATCTATATTGCGCGACAGTTGGTTTTGAATGTTCGTGTTGAGGTTATCACGGTTGGATAGCTGGCTGAGGAGAATTTTAGTGTTCTTGTACACCCTGCCGAGGTGTATAGCAGCCCGCGCAGTACTCATGCCGATTTCTATAACGTTCTCTAGAAGATTCTTCCCGAAGTCGAATTCCTCGGCCGTTTCTGGTCGGCTTTGGCGTTTCGCAGCAACGCTCTCGTGATGATACACTTCATTCTTCTTCGCCTCAACTTTGCCGGGCTCCAAGAACAGCGCGTTGAAAGCAAATACTTCTGGATCTTTTAGCATTTTCACTCTCGCAGCTTCCTGATTCTCCCACGCCATCAGCTGAATGTTGTTCAGGAGCATCACATCCAGGGTCAGGATGCCGAAAGACAGTAGATCGGTGCTGTTGCTCCGGATGACCTTCCTCGTGTGGTTTACAAGGGTGTAGTTCTCTCCGAAATACAACTCCTTGAGTTTCCCCATGATTACGGACACGTTTCCCTCCACCTGACTCTCGTTGAGGGCTTTCAGTACTTGTCCAAACTCGTTGGTCGAGTTCCGTTTCCTGGTTACATTCTTAAAATCCGGGTCAGAGGTAATCGAGTCGTGGAGTTCTTGGATCTTCTCTATTAAGTAGCGGGTCATCGTATTGCTTTGCATATAGTCGTCATAAAGTGCATCGTCGTTGTAGTATTCGTCGTAGATATCATCGTATCTCCTGACTCCAGCTACGTAACCCTCGATCGGGAGACCGTGTCCAGGATATAGATCGGGAAGAGTCGGTATGAAGTTTGGGTACTGCTCGGCTTCCAGTCTGGGATATATCGCTTGATGTTTCTTCTCTATTCTCCTTTCTTGGTGGTAGTGGGTCGAGTCGTGACTTTTTGTTCTTCTCTCTGCGGCCGACTACGTTTTTAAATATAGATAGCTTTTCCAGGATAGGATTTTGGATTTCGTTTTCTGTTTCCTTCGATGTTGTGGATGGTGTTTCTTCTGTGGTTGGTTTTGACGAGGGCTTGGTTGGCTACGGTTGTGGACGAGGGTTGTAGTAGATCGGTTCCGGTGCTTCGAACAGCTCTCGCGTCGGGTATCTCTCCGTGGCTCCCCACTTGGTGATCACCACGGTCGCGAGCACCAGCGCCGCGCATACTGCTAAGCAGGACGCGCTCGCGATGATCCAAACCTTCAGAGGTACGGTAGTTTTCGTTGGCATCCTCTCGCATACGATAGGCCGAGGGGGGAGGGGCCTACGCGCTCGGTCCACGTTGGCCCGGGCAAGGCTCGACCCAGCCGTCGAATACACCCGCCAGTCCGTGGTCATTGTGGCTCGACTGTCGCACGAATTAGCTGAAGCCGGCCGCTTTTCGTACTCGTATGGGAACATATTTTATCCGCCAAGTTTTCTTTCTAACGAGGATAAAAACAATTCAATATAGAAAGTCACTACTATGACCAATCTATAATCAATTCACATCACTCGTAACTTGTATTCACTGATTAGAAACAGAAACAGAACGAACTAAAAATATTTAAAAAAAAGTTCCCGGTCCGCGATTTTTTGTTTTTTTCTTCATGCGAAAAAATGTGGCTTTGGCATCAAGCGTAGTACGTCGACAACTGCTACCGGTTTTTGTCCGACTCTGGAGTCGGTGTCGGAGTGTCATCCCATGTGAGATGTTGTAAGCCAGTCTTAGCTTAAACGTCTTATTTGTTTTCACAGCTTATCATTTTTATTTGTTTATAAATTCTCAAATATAATTATTTATTTATTATGTAAAAAAATCTATATGATTTGTTTGAATTGCAGCACCAAAGGAGTGAGTGGACGCATCACAGTAAACGGCCACGCTCGAGATATGCGAGTCTTCAAGAAGCTGACCAGCTACATCATGCAAGACGATTTGCTTCAACCGCGGCTGAGTGTATCCGAGTCTATGAGCATCGCAGCGGACCTCAAGTTAGGAAAAGAGTTGGGAAAGGCAGAGAAGGAACTTATTGTAAGTAATAACATAAGATACGGTTTGTTTCATTATTTTATAACATCTTTAATATTTTCTTAAATAATAACGATGTAAACTATCTCTTCATTTCATTTTAAGAATGTGGCAAAACGTAATGGTAATGGACATCAATCTGGAGACATGGGATCTTTTTGCTATCCCCCAGTCACTTTATATGGTACCCATGTCACCCATACCATATATCTTGCGGTTAAACTAGCATCTGTTCACCGTTTGACCGTCTAGTCGTAGTGTAAGTGTATCCACTACTCCCATGTCGTCCTGTGGCCGTAGTTATACAGAGGGAAACTAACCAGGAGATGGGCAGCAGTGTCTTCCTAATTACAAGATAAAAAAATATAACTCTGTTTACGAACCCGCCCGCCAAGCTTGGCAACTATGGCAAATATCCCTATGAGGTATTCTATGGGAGAGGCCTGTGTTCAGTGGTGGTTTTTGACAGGCTGTACTCTATTGTGTAACGGTCGAAAGCAACTTAGGTGGAACTTTTGAAACAGAAATCAGCAATTCAAACCAAGCGTTGTGTTTACAGTAATCTTCTCAACAACGTTGAGTTTACTGGTTGATAAAAATTTCAATCCATTTACACTAACATTGTAGCCATTAGTTTACCACTACAGTGTCATGTTTGTTGCAGTCCCAACCTTTGACTCATTACCTTGTTGACATTTATGTTCCACAAATATAATGGATGCAGCGAGCTAAGCACTCAACTTAGTACGGATTAAACTGTAGAAATCAGATTTAGAAATCTAATGAAACAAAAGAAAAGTATTGATATAAAGTAATTAATCATCATCATCATCATTATCATTACAGCTATTCAAAGTTCAATGTTAAACATAACCCTACCATTACATTACCTCATAAGAGGAATTTGCGATGTTGTCACTCTTAGCAGGCGGGTTGACTACCGCAGTATTAGGGTAACGTAACCGAAGGGTAACCAACGGGACCCTATTACTAAGCCTCCGCTATCCGTCCGTCCGTCCGTCCGTCTGTCCATCTGTCTGTCTGCAGGCTGTACCTCATGATCCGTTATAGTAGACAGTTGAAAATTTCACAGAATGTGTATTTCTGTTGCCGCTATAATAACAAATAAAAAAGTGGCCATGTACGATGGTACGAAACCCTTAATGTGTGAATCCGACTCGCACTTTGCTGTTTTTTTTTAATTTGTGGTTGTTAGTAGGATTACGCTACTGCTCATCTGATCCTGGTTTGTTTACCTGTGTAGTGACGGTGCGACACCCAAGGTATGATTCCCTTGGGTGTCGCAGGTGGCTACAGAAGGAATCAAAGTAATTTATAATAAAAATAAATAACAATAATCAATATCTGAATAATCAACGGAAATTTTATCTAAAATGCCTAGCAATCTGTCTTTTTTATCTAAAAGTAAGTTATTTTTGTTTATACGTCGTCATTGCTACTGAGTAGCAGCCTCGTCCTAATAAGTGCAGTGTAGGATCACCTACAAAATGGAGAGACGACCTGATAAAAATTGGAAGGGGTTGATTGATACAGATGCCTCAGAACCATGTTCTGATGGACAGTGGAAAAATGATCTTATAATGGGCTAAGATAATGATGACGATGACAATAAAAATCGTTGTGTAAGTAACGTATGCCGCAAATGAGCAAACAAATTAGTTTATGTACCAACTGCTATGCCATACTATGTCGTGAAGCGACAATTAAGAACAAAAAAGAACCTAACCTAGTAACAGCAAAACAACAAAAATAGAACAAAAACAAATAATATATTTAAGATTCAAAAGATATTTACAATTTTATGTAACAAAATGGAGTATGAAGATGAGGATGGATGTCGTGATTTACAAATTATTTAAAAAAGGTAATAAAAAAAGAGATTAGTGTCGAAGCTGAGCCCGAAGATCCAAGGTGTACAGCAAGTGCTCTCAGCGCCTGGAACGAGCACGCACGGCGTAGGTGAGAAGGCGTGGGCGTCTCTAGGCGACGACCTCAGGTGAATGCGGTGGTTTGCAAGATCCGGCGATTTCAGACAAGACAGGGGCTTGCAGGATCCTCAGCGACTTCAGACAGGACAGAGGTCTGCAGGATTCGGTGACTTCAGGCGGGACAGAGGTTTGCAGGATCCGGCGACTTCAGGCAGAGCAGAGACTTGTAGGATCCCGGCGACTTCAGGTAGAGCAAAGGCTTGTAGGATCCGGCGACTTCAGGCAGAGCAGAGGTTTGTAGGACCCGGCGACTTCAGGCAGAGCAGAGGTTTGCAGGGTCCAGCGGCTTCAGGCAGGACAGAGGCTTGCAGGATCCCGGGGCAGTGCGGCCCCGGGATAAGGCCTTTAGGAGATGCTTCGAATTCGAGAACTGAAGCGAGACTGACTTTCTTGACCGATTGTTCGGCTTTTATACCTTTTTAGAGAGAACGGAAAAATTATTTAAATTAAACGCAATTTTTTTGTAAATGACCAAGAGGAAAGAGTATTTATGTGGAATTACCGAAATAGAAACAACAGACCGGTAGCGAATTTGAATATAATTGTCATGACAACCAAATAAACAACGATGTCAAAACATGTCAAATTTTGGTTTTAGGCTCGTAATAGAAAAACGGCAAGATTTAAGAGAAAAATGAGATATTATTGATATAGAAAAAAGGTAGCGCAATTGCGCGCACAAAGTCCGAAATTGCAGAGTTACGGAAAACTAAATAAAAGATCGAAAAAGGTAGACTCCATTGACACCAATTTAAAAGTGCTGATAATGTGAAAATACGAAGAAATGATTTGTTATTGTGTTCATATGGTTTAAAATCGTTACAGGATCCTATGGAAATAAAGGTGATGTAAAATATCCAGTTTTGAGGTGAATGCAGAAAATCGAAACAGAATGGAAAAATGAATGTAAAATGATATAAAATGATATGTAAGTAGCATAACACTACAACTACAATAAATAGTATGTTAGTAGAGCCAATGCTGCAGCTATAATATTATGTAGAACAAATAGGTCGGTTCGAGTAAGGAAAGCTCTCACAGAAAACCAGCTTAATTCTGCTAAGTTTTGTATAGTGAGTAAAGAGAACCGGAGACACTTTTTCCTGGAAACAAGGCATTTCATCTTAGTCCTCAACAGAGTGACAACGTATCTGCATTTCAATCTTAATCGAAGATAGATGTAAATGTCTATTGGCCACAGCATCCACTTTCCATCAGGTATACTGTGTGCTCGTTTATCACACTTACTTTATAAAAAAAAATTGTTTTAAATGAATGACAGAATTTACTTAAATATTAAGAGCCCGCTTTGGAATTTCGAAGTTTTTTCAACGACATTTTAAAAATTGGACATGCAATCAAGAGAGCAATACCAACCAGGCACTGCCAGTTTTCCTGTCAGCTAAATTTATATTGAAATGTGGAATGCGGAATACATGTTGTGGTTCCGAAGCACATTCAACGAGATATATTCTCTAGAATACTTGAAGGTATAATATTAAAAATATTTTGTCGGCATTTCTGAATTAAATTTCAAAGCGATGCATTGTGAGACGTAAATGTCAAAAAATATTTGGTTGGGATATTTTGATATTTAGCCACTGATTTCAAATAAAACATTGAAGTACATATCACCACTCAATCTCTGATTATTGCATGCCTTAAGGGCAAAGCGCGTAGGTATGTTCTACTAGTGCCAAAAATCAAGATTCCAACGTTTTATCGCATAAAATCGTATCTAACAATCATATTGAATATATAAATGATATAAAACGTACCTTGTCAGAAAGATAAATGATTGTTGAACTTATTAATATTTTCCTTAAATCGATTAATTGCTATTTTTACGTAAAAAACTGTTTTTTATTGGCTTATGGTGTAGATTCAAAATATCAAAATATCAAGATATCAAGTCCGCATGGAGTGGTAAACACGATAACTTTTGAGAATATCAATAGTTTAACTCAATCTATTTTTAATCTTTTCATTTATATGGGAAGCCATGAAATGTAAATGGCAGTTTAATTTTGTTTTGTTTAGTTATAATTATTTTTTCGGCTGCAAAATGTCGAAATTTTTGGCGTTTTGGCCTTGTTTTAATTTGTTTTACTAAACAGACTGCCTCACTCACTCACTTCGGCGTCAAACGCCGTCGTGAGTAGATACTCTATCGGTTGTTTGCAGCGGCTCAAATGATAGCGGTACAAATACAAAATATTCGAAAAACAATATTTTTCATACATGCTTGATTATTATAATAATCCGAGATTTTCATTACAATATTGTAAAAGCACAGTATAAATAATAGTAGTACGTACTAAAAGAAAGTAGGACGTATATATTTATGGCCTGAGTGATGATATGATGATTATATGAGCATTATGAGTCGTGTACTTTTGGATTTTCTAAACATTTTTTAAATAGATGTTTGTCATAAAAGAAAATTGGAAGATCGGGTTATTAGTGAAAACTTGTGTGTACTGAAACTACATAAAAAAAACTGTATAATCATGTTATAAGTATGTTTTTCATGCGCTTAGGGCATGCACAATTGTGTATGCCTAATGCAATCCAATTGGATTTACCAAAAGTTTTTTTTATTGGTCTGAGAGCTTATTATATTTTATTACGACTTGGGACGCACAGTCAAATGTTGACCTTATTTCACGAGTTTTTGGTTTCATTTGACATACATCATACTATATTATGTCGTTAACGGTGCGTACACATTATATAACATAACATGTTATAAAACTGTAGCTGTTATATAACATGTTGCAGCAATGTGGAATGTGTATAACGTGACACAAATGTTATACCTAGTCAGGTCATAAGTATTGTCACACAGTAAAAACTTTTCTTTTAGAATGCTGGCCACAAAAAAGTTTATTGAATTCGAATTTCCGATTGTTCATGAAAATAAAACTGTATACTTTTTAGAATTTTACTCAATAGAATAGAATAGAATAGACTACAATGATTTTTATTCAATATGGATTATTACATAATACTTATTGAAAGTCATTATTTTATTTACCACTGGTTCGGAAAATACCTCTGTCCTGGGAAGTACCAGCAAGAAACCCAGCGGGACTTTTTTTTAAACATAATATCAATTAACAATAATTTTGTTTATACAATTTTAAATGAATTTTCATAGAACCAGCATGGTGGCGATCACCTTATTCCCAGGGGTTATTTTCATTCATGTATTCCTTGATATTATAATAACCCTTTTTGTACAGTTTTTCTTTAATAAAACTTTTAAACTTGTTTATTGACAAACTTTGAACATGTTCTGGGATTCTGTTGTAAAAGCGTATACATTGCCCCATAAATGAATTACTAATTCTGTGGAGTCTAGTAAGTGGCATTACAAGCTTATGTTTGTTCCTAGTGTTTAAGGTATGAACATCCTTATTCTTATTAAAGCTATTTATGTTTTTATGTACATACATTACATTTTCATAAATATATTGCGATGCCAAAGTTAATATGTTTATTTCTTTAAATTTTTCTCTAAGGGACTCTTTACAATTTAGATTATAAATCGCCCGTACGGCTATCTTTTGCAAAACAAATATAGCTTCAATATCAGTCGCACTACCCCATAGCAAAATTCCATAAGACATTACGCTATGAAAGTAACTAAAATACACTAACCTAGCTGTCTCAACATCTGTGAGACTTCTAATCTTTCTTACTGCATATGCTGCAGAACTAAGTCTACTTGCTAATTTAGATATATGGGGGCCCCATTGAAGTTTCGCGTCAATAGTAATACCGAGAAAAACAGTGGTATCCACAAAACTCCTCCCCATTTAAGAGCACATTGGTTTTCGAATGTTTTACATTAGGTATTGTAAATTTAATACATTTTGTCTTATTGCCGTTTAAGAGCAAATTGTTGGCGTTAAACCAATGTACTAGTTTCGATAGAGCATTATTTACATCGTTATATTTAATTGACTGCCGTTTCAGTTTGAAAATTAAAGAGGTATCGTCAGCAAATAATACTATATCGTGATTGTCCCCTACAAGATAAGGTAAGTCATTAATATAGATTAAGAACAGGAATGGGCCAAGAATCGAGCCCTTTTTTTTTTTGCGGATGGAAAATCATCAAATGACGCCTTTCGCTCTGGGTGGAGCGGAAGGGAGTGTCAGACTTTTACTGACTAAAAACCATCCGTGTTCCTTCAGTGCCCTTACGTTCCGGAGCCGCGGTATCTCTTTCGAACAGCCCGCAGCCCCGGCAGGCGTCGGCCCTTGCGGGCCCCTTCACGCTGCTGACAGCTCTTTGAGGCGCGCGTGGAACAAAACGCGCCGTCGACACGGCCTGTCGTCGTTAGACGGACGGACAGCGAGCTACCCATTGCTCGCCGTCCACAGGCCCGCGCCTACGGTGGCCGGGGGGCCACGACGTAGCCCCCGACGCCCGGGGCGTCTCCCGCGGCGGCCGGGAAGGAAAGCTGCTGCTCTCTCCTTCTCCCGCTCCGCCACCTCCTTCGCTAGCATCACTGCTTCGCAGAAGGTGGTGACGGCATCCCATTCCGTCTCGCTCCGGACCATGGCGTCGACCAGGGCCGGACGCGAGAGGTCGCCGCCGCCTATCGCCGCTACGAGGATACGGCAGTGCTCCGCCCAGGCAGGGCACACCTCCACGGTGTGCTCCACCGTGTCCTCCGGTCGATCCTCGCAGTGGGAGCACCCGGGCGTTTCCTCCCGCCCGATTCGGTGCAGGAACCTCCCGAACACACCGTGTCCGGTGAGGACCTGCGTCAGGCGGAAGGTGAGGACGCCGTGGCGTCTCTCAAGCCACTCCTCAAAGAGGGGTCTTATTGCCGCTATAGTGGCGTGCCCAGCACGGGGTTGCGACAGTCGCTCTCTCCATGTCGCCATGAGATCATGCCGGAAGTCTGTCCGCTGCACGACAACTTGCCGTGGCAGCGGGGTTTCCCCCCAGCATAGTGCCTCCGCGCGCCATTCGTGTAGGCGCGCGAGGACTATCGCCTCCAGATCCCATGGTGGCAATCCGGCAAGGAGGCACGCTGCCTCGCGGGAGATCGTGCGGTAGCCGCGAACCATTCTTACGGCAACCACCTTTTCGGGCGCGTTCAGGTGGTGGACGGCAAGCCGCGCCAAACCACGCGCCCACACCGGGGCCCCGTAAAGGGCCATGGACCGCACAATCCCCGCGTAGAGCCTCCGGCAGGAGGCGTTTGGCCCCCCCAGGTTCGGCAGGAGCCGCCTGAAGGCAGCCCCGGTCCGTTCCAGTTTGGGAGCCAAACGTCGGAAGTGCTCAACGAAGTTCCATCGGCCGTCGAGGACGAGTCCTAGGTACTTCAACGTCGACTCGACGCCGATGGATACCCCTCCTACCATCGCTGAGGATCCCGGTGGTGGCCTGTTCCGAGGACCATGGAAGTGCATGGCCTCGGACTTGTGCAGAGCCACCTCAAGACCCAGCTGCCGGATCCTCTCAACGACTATCGCAACCCCGCGTGTCATATTTTCCGCCGCCGCCTCGTACGACCCCCCCTGTGCCAGTACCAGCGTGTCGTCAGCGTAGCAAACTACGCTGACGCCGGTAGGGAGGTCGGCGCGCAGCACCCAGTCGTAACCGATGTTCCACAGGGGCGGCCCCAGAACCGAACCTTGTGGGACACCGCACGACATCTCTCGCCGGTTCCACTCACCGTTGCGACCGAGGTAGATGACGGCCCTATCCGTCAGATAGTCCCCGACGATACGACGGAGATAGGTCGGCACCCGGTGATACCGGAGTGCCTCCCTAATGCAGCTCCAGGGCATGGAGTTGAAGGCGTTGGCGATGTCGAGAGACACCGCCAAAACAACCCCCCCTCCCCTGGCCACTGCATCCCCCGTCGTGAGGGCTCTTACGCGCATGATGGCGTCCACCGTAGAGCGCCTCTTGCGGAAACCAAACTGGTGTTCCGCAAGATCCGGCCCCGTCCCCGCAAGGTGCTCGGCGAGGCGGTTTGCAATGACTCTTTCAAAGAGCTTGCCCACCTCGTCGAGCAGCACCACGGGCCGGTATGCGGACGGAGAGTCCGCAGGGCGCCCCGGCTTCCGAATGAGGACCAGCTTCCCCGTCTTCCAACGAAGCGGGAATTGGCCTCTCTCCAAGCATGCGCTTAGGAGCCCCTCCAGTCGGGGCCCGAGAGCCTCCGAGGCCAGGACCCAGGCTTTGCCAGGCAAGCCATCGGGTCCTGGGGCGGTATTCCTGGCCTTGAGCCTACGTACCGCCACTCTCAGGTCTACCCCGGTCCCTTCCGGGATGTCGTCGTCGTCGTCCTGGTGGTCCGCTTGCGGCACCGCAGGTGGCGGAGCCATAGGCGGGGGCGGATGTTCTCCTCGCGCAGGAAACGAATGCGGAGCCTGCGATGCCTAGCGTACAGGTGTCGCGCGGCGACACACGCCTCGCGCAGAGACGTCAGCTCACGCGACCACCAATACACCTGGCGTCGGGCGCTTCCTGGCCGGACGCGGGGCATTGCCACGTCACATATCTCGGACATGGCCTCCTGGAACCACCCTGCCTCATCATTGATGTCGGCAGGCCTATCCGGTGATGACACCCAGGCCTGCACGATCGAGGCTTCCAGGAGGAGCTCCCGGTCCAGCTGCTTCAGCGCCCAACGCGGACCACTCGGGGCCTGTTGGACTGGCTCGCTCGAGGGCTGGGTGGAGACGTCAAACCGGATGTACCGGTGGTCGGAGTAGGTCTCCACCCCCTCCATGACTCGCCAGTCAGTGGCACGCGGCGACAGAGCGGGGCTAGCGAACGAAATGTCCACCACCGACTCGCCCCGCATCCGCACACACGTGGGGACAGAACCCCGATTTAGGACGACCAGGCCTGTCTCCAGAGCCCAGTCTTCCACCATCCTACCCCGCACATCTGTACGACGAGAACCCCAAGCCAAGTTCTTGGCATTGAAGTCCCCGAGGACAAGCACGGGGAGGGGATAGCTTCCGACGACGACTGCTCTCAGCTCTGCAAGAGAGTTGTGGAGCTCGGCGAGAGATCGGTTCGGGGAGAAGTACACCCCTACAACGACGAACTCCCCGAACCGTGCTGCTATGCACCCCTGACCCCTCCTGACACCTTCAAGGGTCGGGGTACCGGCGGCGGCCGAAGAGATGATGGCCACTGAGCCGTTAAGGTCCGCCACACAGTGCTTCCTAGGCCAGACAAAATACGGCTCAGCGACCACAGCGATGTTAATCGACCACTGTGCCATGCTCTGGAGCAACAGATCCTGAGCGCAGGCGCAGTGGTTGATATTCGCCTGGAGGAAGCTTAATGGGGCCGTTATAAGCATTCCATTTCAGCTTCCTCCACGGGGCGCCCCTCTGCAGGCGTCGGTGTCGCGGTGGCGGCGGCGGCGACAGTGACAGCGGCGGCGGCGGCAGTTGCAGCTGCGGCGGTGGCCATAGAGGCGGTGGCGGCGGAGGAGGGCCCTCCCCTACCCGCGGCCTTGGCCTTGGCGGCTGACACGCAGGCCCTGCTTCCGGCCCAGTGATCGGCTGGCTTACCGGTCGCCGCACATGCATCACAGTGCGGCGTGGCGCAGCAGGTCGCCGATATGTGTCCGGGCTGACAGCAGCGGAAGCAAAGGCCACTGCGGTCAACCTCCGAGGCGCATTTCACTGATACGTGATGCCCCACGAGACAGCGGTAGCACCTCAGAGGTCTGGGTTCCAGCAGTTTAACCTGCGCTGAGACCCAGCCCACCAGAAGCCTTCGGCCCTCCACTATGGTTTTGGCCGCCGTAACAGGGCAGCACACCGTGGCGGCATGCATACCCTGTTGATCCGGGCGTATGGCGCCTGTCCTGACCTGGTCAGTAGTGCACCCCCCGGACCTGGCGACGGCGGCCACCAACTCCTCCTCCGATACCGAGTCGTCCAGACCCATGATGCGCAGGTCTGCGCATCTGACGGGCCTGGACACTCGGGCCTCGTCCGCGTTCAGGGACGCTCTGAGCTTCACAGCCAGAGCGTCCGCAGTCGCGCCACTGGATTCCCCGGGGATCTCCAGCATACGGGCCCCCGTCTGGGTGACTTTGAGCCGGAGGCCCCCAGTGATCCCGAGCTCCCCGAGATCCACCGCCTCTTTCGCCTTCGCGAGCAGATCGCGGTAGGTAACGCCCTTCTTTTCCGCGTCCGGCTGTAGTGTAATCACTACAGCTGCGGTCTTCGGGGCGCGGAGCCTAGCCGCGATCTTGCGCGCCCTGAACTGACGCTGCCGCTCCTGCTCTTTGGCCTTTTTGGCTGCCTTCTTCCCCTTCTGTTTCTCCCCGACCACCTGCCAACCGGCTTCTGCCGCGGGAGGTGTAGGGAGCTGGGGGGGCGGTGGCGGCGGCGGCAGCTGGCTTGCCGCTGGCGCTGGCCCATTCGCCGCAGGCACTGGGGCTGGCGCAGCCATCACCTGTGCTGCCGCCTTGCCCTTTTTCGCCTTAAGAATCGAGCCCTGAGGAACGCCCATTGATACTACCGATCCGGAGGAACATTTACCATTAATGACGACTTTTTGAGTTCTGTTACTTAAATATGAAGTAATAAGTTTAAGCGCCAAATTTTTTACACCGTAATGTTGTAGTTTCCTGATTAATGTATCATGATGAACACAATCGAAAGCCTTGGAAAGGTCACAGAAAATACCTAAGGCATCTTATAAATTCTCCCAGGCATTAAAAATATATTTCATAAGCTCAATACCGGCGTTAGACGTCGAGCGACCCCTTGTAAAACCAAATTGATTTTTATGAAGTAATTTATTTGTATTAAAAAAAATTAACAATTGATCCAAAATTATTTTTTCAAAAATTTTACTGAGAGTTGGTAGTACAGAAATAGGTCTATAATTAGCGGGGTCCAATGTACTACCAGATTTAAATAAAGGTATTACTTTACTATACTTCATTAAATCAGTAAACACACCAGAATCGATACAAGTATTAAAAATAATAGCAAGATGAGGTGCAATTAAATCTATTATGGACGCAATCACTGTAACGGAAATCCCCCACAAATCTGCGGTTTTCTTTACATCAATGGTTTAGAAGTATTTTACAATATTATGCGGTAATACTTTTTCAAATCTAAATTCTTTTAAACAGGTATTAACATTATGTTTAAGTAATGACTCGGCGACAGTTGGAGAAGTATTCAATGACTCTGTTGTCAAGATAGGAACATCAGTAAAATATTTCTCAAACACCGCTGCAACTTCTTGATTTGATTTAGTCAATTCATTATTAATTTTTAATTGATAGTTAGAGTTACGAGGTTTCTCTTTACCGGTTTCGCTGTTAATTATACTCCACGTCATTTTAATTTTATTCTTAGCCGTCTTAATTTTGTTACTAATATGTAATGATTTGGCTGTGGAGCAAACTCTTTTAAACATTTTAGAATAATTTTTCACATATTCTTTAAAAGCATCGGAAAGATTATACGATCTTTCATGGTAAAGGTCATATAACCTTCGTCTGCTTTTATGAATTCCTACTGTCGCCCACTCATTAAATGCCTTGCGACTGTTTCTGGAGAATGTTTTAGAAGTGAATGTTTTATTAAATTCATTGTTTATAAAGGTAAATAATTCTCTATATAAATAGTCTGCATTGTTCTTATAAGAAAGGGATGGAAGGATTTTTACCATATTACTTCTAAATCTCTCCAGGCGTTTTGCATTAATAGGAACAAACACAATTTTCTCAATTACCTGTTTTTTGTGCATATCATTACAGCCCTTCACAAGTCCACTGCTGAACATCGGCCTCCCCCAAAGAATGCCACAAAGCACGGTCCTGAGCCACCTGCATCCATCGACTTCCTGCATGTCTTACCAGGTCGTCATTCCATCTCGTGGGGGGACGCCCTACACTTCGCCTACCGGTACGAGGCTGCCACTCGAGAACCTTTCTTCCCCATCGGTTGTCGGTTCTTCGAGCTATATGGCCGGCCCATTGCCACTTCAGCTTACTAATCCGTTGGGCTATGTCGGTTACTCTGGTTCTACTGCGGATATCCTCATTCCTAAGTTTATCACGCAGAGAAACTCCGGGCATAGCCCTCTCCATAGCTCGCTGAGCGACCTTTAGCTTCCTCATCCGGCTGGCAGTGAAGGACCACGTCTCAGTTCCGTATGTCATCACTGGCAACACGCACTGGGTGTACAGTCTCGTTTTCAAGGTTTGAGGTATACCTGACGAGAAGATGTGCCGTAATTTCCCGAACGCTGTCCAACCGAGTTGAATCCGTCGATTGACCTCTCGGTCGAAGTTGGACTTACCTAGTCGGACTATTTGTCCCAGGTAAACATACTCGTCAACAACTTCGAGCTTAGTGTTCCCAACAACTACCGGCATAGGTGTGACATGGACATTAAACATGATCTTAGTTTTGTCCATGTTCATCTTAAGACCTATCCGTTGGGAAACACTATTGAGGTCATTGAGCATAGTGCTTAGGTCCTCCAGCGATTCTGCCATAAGGACTATATCGTCGGCAAATCGAAGGTGAGTGATGTACTCGCCATTGATGTTGATACCGTATCCTTTCCAGTCCAGAAGCTTGAAAACGTCTTCCAATGCAGCGGTGAAGAGTTTCGGGGATATGACGTCACCCTGTCTTACACCTCTCTGCAATTGGATAGGTTTCGTACTCTGGTTCTGTACTCGGATAACCATCGTAGCCCTACTGTACAAGCACTTCAACACTTCGATATACCGACAGTCAACTTGGCACCGCTGAAGGGACTGCAGCACCGCCCAAATTTCGACGGAATCAAAGGCTTTCTCGTAGTCCACATACGCCAGACATAGTGGCAAATTGTACTCTTCGGACTTCTGTACAACTTGCCGAAGGGTATGTATGTGGTCTATGGTGCTAAAGCCCTTTCGGAAACCGGCTTGTTCGGGAGGCTGGAAGTCGTCAAGTCTGCGCGCGAGACGATTCGTAATGACTCTCGAAAACAGCACGTAGACGCGGCTCAGAAGGGAAATCGGTCTGTAGTTCTTCAAGAGAGCGTTGTCACCTTTCTTGAAGAACAAGACCACTGCACTTCTGCTCCACGCCTCCGGTGTAATGCCACCATGGAGAACGGAATTAAAGAGCTTCTGAAGGACTTCAAGTACCGGTTTTCCACCCGCTTTCAGAAGCTCCGCTGTAATTCCATCCTCGCCTGGGGCCTTACCGTTTTTAAGGTGCTGGAGAGCCATTCTAATCTCGCTCAGACTGACGTCCGAGATATCTTCGGAATAGTGTCGGATGAGACTCGCTCTTGAATCGTTACTCACACTTGCGTGTGGCTCCAACGATGACGTGTACAACTGCCCATAGAACCTCTCAATCTCACTCAAAATCTCAGGTGTCGCGGAAACGATGCTACCACATTCTGTCTTCAGCTTCGACAGTTGGCTCTTTCTGGCAGACAGATCTCTGGCAAAGACTTTGGAGCCTTGGTTCCGCTCGATCGCTTCTTCAATACGAGCTGTATTGAAGTTGCGTAAGTCCCGCCGCATGCATTTGGAGATCTGTCTGTTCAGATGCCTGTATGCTGTCAAGTCTGTTGAAGAATGTAGCTTCATCTCCCGTCTAACAGCCATGAGATTAAGAGTGTGATCGGAGAGTTTTTGTGTTCTTCTGCGGCGGGTCTTGCAGAACTTAGCTCCGACCGCATGGACAGTTTCTACGAGCTTGTCATTCATATCGTGCACTTCATTGCAGTCTTCTAGGCATTGAAAACGGTTTTGTAACTCGAGCTGAAAGGTTTCGGGACTTTGGATTAGAGCACGAGGGGGACGGAGCGTTGACTTCATTAGACGAGACCTCTCCAACTTAACGTTTAGGTTCAGTGTGCCTCTAACCATTCGGTGATCGCTACCAGTTTTCACCCTCGCGATCACGGAGACATCACTGAACAGTTGTCGTCTGGTCGTCATAATGAAGTCAATCTCATTTTTTGTCGAACCGTCGGGGCTCGACCAGGTCCACTTCCTGTGGGGCCGCTTCTGGAAGAAAGAGTTCATCATAAAGAGTCCCTCTTTCTCCATGAAGTCGGCCAGCTGCTGGCCCCTTGGGTTCCGTTGCCCTATTCCAAATTTCCCTACTTTCAGCTCACCGTTCTCTCTTGTGCCTAGTTTTGCATTAAAGTCTCCCATTAACACCGTATATTGGGTTTTGGAGGAATGCATGGCTCTAGAGATATCCTCATACATTTCCTCCACCTCCTCATCGGGGTGTGCCGAGGTTGGTGCGTAAACCTGTATGACCTTCAGCGAATACCGTTTGGTGATTCTGAGTATAAGGTACGCAACCCTCGTCGACACACTCCCGATCTTTACAACGTTGTTAACGAGAGACTTGTGGACGATAAATCCGACACCTCCTTGGGACAGATGGTCGCCCTCCCGGTGATAGAGCAAGTTGCCGGATTCGAGGATTACCGTGTCCTCCCCCTCTCTTCGGACTTCGGATAATCCTATAATATGCCAGCGCAACTTGTCTATCTCTTCTTCCATCTCCACGATCTTCTCGTCAGTCCTCAGGGTGCGTGCGTTGTATGTTGCCAGGTCGAGTCGTCTAAGGTGGCAACCGAACCTCCACCGGAGATTCTTGTGCATATAAGGTAACGAAACCAGTTGTCCACAGTGATCTGAACTAAGTTTTTGAATTATTGATTTGTTGATTGGTACAACACCTGTAAAAATATTATCAATACAAGTTGCACTACACCCTGCAATACGTGTAGCTTCAAAGAATAAATTATTAAGATTATAGGATTTGAACAAAGAACAAAATTTAATACTGATGGAAGAAGTTTCCAGGAGATTGATATTAAAGTCTCCACACACTACAAGAGATTTATTCTGTTTATTAAGCTTAACTAAAACTTCTTCCAAAATTTTTTCAAAAGTATCATAATTTGGATATGGGGGTCGGTAAACACTGACAACAATAAGGTGCTCAAGCTCAACACATGCCATTTCTACAGTACGCTCAACAGAGAGGCTCACAATGTCTTTACGTTCTTTACACGATAAGGACTTATTAGCTAATATTAAGAAGCCACCACGTAATTTAGTATCTCTATTGAACGAATTGACCACCTGGTGATTACTGAAATTAAATATGGAGTTGTATTCTTTCAACCAATGTTCTGTAATACATAAAATATGTATACTGTTACTATTTAAAAATAATTCAATTTCTAATTCTTTGCCTAACATACCTTGTATATTTTGATGCACCAGGTTGATACAGTTTTTATTATTGTTATTTTGTAAAATTGTATAATTATGTATTGGTAAGTTGCATTCTAAACTATTTAAATTATCTTTGCTAGAGATTACCTCTATTGTCTTATTATCTAATTTAAATTACTTGGAACTGGTTCCAAATCAAATGTAAAATTATTTTGTTGCTCAAAAGAAGCAGGTGTCAAGGTAGCCAAATCATTGGCTGAGTTAAAATATAAATAATAAGATAGCGTATTTGCTACCAGTTTTAAACTATACTTTGATAGGTAATACCTATCTCTTGTCAAAAACTTCTTAGTTAAATTATTAATATCAATTAAATGAAATTTATCATTATTATTCTTACAATTAAATGTCAAATTTAAGTTACTGTTACATGTCAAGCTATGCATCATTAAATTTAAATTATGTCTTAGTTTATTTTCCTGTGGCCACCCCTCTTTGTAAGGCAATGTAAACAAGATAACTTTAACCACATTTATGTTATTGAGATATTCAATATATTTTAATAATTGATTCTTGTTCATATTGCCTCTTCTCCCAACAAAAATTATTAATATACTATTAGGGTTAAATTTATTAGTCAAAATTTTATTCATAATATCACTGAATGATGCTCCAGGCATGCAGTAATTACTTATCTGTTGCCTTTTTAAACAGTTATTCAATGATATACCAAGGTTTTTGCCTATGTCATCACTATACACAATTATATTATTTTTTTCATTATATGAATCACTTTTTAAATTTATCTGCTTTGTTATGGTACTATCATAGAGTGTAGGTAAAGAAAATGAAGTATTACTGCTTATTATATTATTAACACACACTGTCCCTAAAGAACCTGGCAGTGAGCACTGATATTCATTTTGATATTTTAATAAGGAGTCAAAACGTTCCTCGTTATATTTGCAGGACTTTACCAGATTATCCATGGCCAGTATGTGTTCTTTTATCTCATTCCCTGCAGATTTATATTTATTTGACATAATTTGTAATGAGGTTTGAAGTGATAAAATTTCTGAATTAGGACACTCTATTTCAGTCTCATAACAATTTTTCATGTTTTCCACCTCAATTGAATATAATTTAATTTTACTAATTAACTCTTGCTTTTCCTTACATACATTTGTATAATTTTTAATATTAATTTTAGTTTTAAGTAATTTTTGCACTTTCCTAATTTATTTATTAATTTTTATATATTTTTTTAATTTCCTTCTGCTGCTTGTAATCCTTTCTGCTGTTCTTGATGTGGTAGAATCATCAGTCAAATCTATTGTTGTGGAGGGTTGCAACGTTTTATGAAATTTACATTCTACGAGCTCTTCGAACAGACTCTGAGTTTTAAGTGCATGCAAGTTATCAATGTTTTCTTTAAATTGTGAAATTTGCTCATTAGCTTCAGTTAGTTGTAATTTCAATGCAGCAATTAATCTGAGGGATTCCTCATATTCTTTGCTGCATCGGTCAAACTCATCCACTGTCCCCTGGAGCTGATCCCTTTCCTTTAAAATATCTGTATAGTCTCTAATTAACTTAACCATATCACTTTTCAATTGAGTATTTTTCGAAATTATACTTATTATTTCCTTTTCGTTGTCATCCCTTTCTTTAAGTAACAGCATAATTTCTCATTTTTAAATATGGAGTGAAAGCTTAAAGAAGACCGTGTTGCAGTTATTGCGTTGCATCGTTGCGGTTACGCGCCAATTCAAACTTTTGACATACTAAAAAATTTGAATATAACCAAAAGATTCGTTTATCGTACCATCAAACGATACAATGAAGACTCTAGTGTAGATGACAGGTCAAGAAGTGGTCGCCCTCGGTCTGTTAGGACTCCAGCAGTGATAAAAGCTGTGAAGGCGCGAATTCAAAGAAATCCCAAACGTAAGCAGAAACTGTTGGCCCTTCAGATGGGGTTAAGCAGAACCACGGTGAAAAGGGTGTTAAATGAAGGCTTAGGGCTTCGGACATATCGAAGAAAAACAGGACATCGCTTGAATGCTCGTCTAATGGACCTGAGACTGAAGACATGCCGCGCTTTGTTGAAGCGGTACGCGGGAAAGAAATATCGGGAAATTCTTTTTTAGGATGAAAAAATTTTTACCTTAGAAGAGAGCTACAACAAACAAAATGATAAGGTGTACGCACACAGTAGTGAAGAAGCGAGCAACCGTATTCCGCGTATCCAACGAGGTCATTTTCCATCCTCTCTCATGGTATGGTTGGGAGTTTCTTATTGGGACTTAACAGAGGTACATTTTTGTGAGAAAGGTGCAAAAACGAATATAGTTGTGTATCAAAATACAGTCCTGACGAACCTTGTGGAACCTGTTTCTCATACAATGTTCAAAAACAAGCACTAGGTATTCCAACAAGATTCGGCGCCAGCTCATAGAGCGAAGAGCACACAAGACTGGCTGGCGGCGCGTGAAATCGACTTCATCCGGCACGAAGACTGGCCCTCCTCCAGTCCAGATTTGAATCCGTTAGATTACAAGATATGGCAACACTTGGAGGAAAAGGCGTGCTCAGAGCCTCATCCCAATTTGGAGTCACTCAAGACATCCTTGATTAAGGTAGCCGCCGATATTGACATGGACCTCATTCGTGCTGCGATAGACGACTGGCCGCGCAGATTGAAGGCCTGTATTCAAAATCACGGAGGTCATTTTGAATAAACTTTAGTATCATAAGAATCTATGTTTTGTTAAGTTCATTTTAGTATATAAATGGTTACATAATGAATTAACTTGTTTCAATTAATTTATATTAAACATGTGACAGAATTTATGACCAAACTAGGTATAAATCGAACGGCAGAACGACAAACGGCAATGTCATACGTCAATGTCAATGTTATATTACATTGTTATTCTAATGTGTACAGTACTGTTATATGATGTAATGTTGAAAAAGAATGTTATAATGTGAACGTATTATAAAACAAAAGTTATACAACATGTTACTTGATCCGTATGCACCTGCAGAACGTTTATTTTATGACGCCATTGTGATCGTCACTCGCCACTAGAGACGTTTTAAGTAACAAGGTGTAGGTAATACAAATTATAATTAATTAGTATTATGATAGTGACAGTATTCAAACTAAGCTTGTTCGCGGCGTAATTGATAAGCCACGCCTACCGCAGCTTAATTTCCATTGCTCAGAGTAATTACTGGAAGTTCCATTACGTCATTTTTTTAAAGCTAAAAATGCTTCCATGTTTTATTTGTGTTTCATTCAGCGTTGCTTTATTTTCTACATTTTTAACATAATATTTCGTATTTTGTAATATAAAATTTCCTGGATTTAAACAGTAGGTACATACTGCATGCTAAAAGGATTTTCATTTCGGCGAGTTATTGGGGCAGGATAGATTCCGCTGCGGTGCTATGTATGTCATGGATTTCACATACGCTCGAAATATTTAAAACTGCTTAGACATGAAGGTTTCTTTGAGATATATCGTTTATGCACGTGTATAGATATATTTTTATTAAATGTGACAAACGGGCAAACTGTAAACCTGATGGTAAGTTAATGCTGTGGCTTCATAGTCATCTACATTCTTGAGCGATTAAAAATCAAAATGCAGATGCAGATATATAATCACTTTTGATGAGTAAGCTAGAATGCCTCATTGCCTGTAAAAATTGACACCGATTCTAGTTCCTTAGTATACGAAACACAGCAGCACTGCTACTATTTCGCTCAGGTATTCTGTGCGAGCGTGGTCCTTCCCCAGTCGAGCCGACTCATTCGTGCTGCAGCTATAATAATAGCCTGCTACGTAGCTGTAGATACATTTATTTTGCAATGTTAGCTTATTAACATGTCGTAAAAGTCCACTAACAACACACGACTAGACTATACTATTTCTTTAAAGCCGTCACACGCTGAAGAACGCAGTTGTGTGATGGCTTTAAATAGTTTTTTTTAATAGTTTATTCAGAAACAATACAGAATTATAAAATTTCATTTTATTCATACATACCATACATATTTAGATACACAGTATACATGAAATATGCCTAAAAAGTTACGCGTGACAATTGACTCGAGGCGACCGCAATGTGAGATTAAAGATTAGTAGTATAAGTAGGTTGTAGATTCTAAAATATACACGAGATAAACCTAAAACGAGAGAACAATACACATACCAATCTCGAAATTCAACAACTTAACTTGAAACAACAAACACATTACTCGAGCCAAAGTGAGTGTTTATTTAGACTACAAACATCTTCGCGACAGATCTTTAAGTGGCGCCGTGACTTAATGGGGAAGTTTAAGCTTATAAAGTTATTCATTTGAATAAACATTTCAACCTGGCACATCAGTGGTTGAATGGTCACCTATATCACAGTGGATTTTCCGCCATCACATTATGTAATCGTATTGGTGGATGCTGTATTAGATGGTCACCTTGCCGATGTTTCCCATCATCGATCTGAGCATTTTATGCAGTAACAGAGGTTAGATTTCCGTTTAGTTTCCTCTTATAATCTCATCACTTCGGGTTCAAGTCACACACAATCAGGTGAACCGTATGCTCGTTTGTCTTCTCTTCTATAAAAACAACACCCACAAGTGCGATATACCTAAAGGAATCCATGAAAAGGAATTATGGATCCTTTTATACTGACAAATTACCACACGGTGGTGATATATTATTCTGCAGTAAATATAAATTCTAGCGCGGACTATAAAAATAGGACTGACAAACTGAAATTACGATTCGCATTACGCGCTATTTTCAAGTCCCTAATATAAGAAAAAAACTAAATCATTTAACAATATTTTGTAATTTGTAAAATTTAAGTGCAATAAAATCGACGTTTTAAAAGTGAAGTTAACAAAAACCTAAACCCTATTCTTGTCCTACGCGTAAGTATAGTGCAGAAACAAAAGCACTCAACCGTATCTACCTTTCCATTAGAGACGTGACAAAGATGATAATGCCCGGCTGATTTTGGTCACAGCAACAACTTTTCTATCAAAAATGATCATTTGCGCAAGTCATATTTATATATACTGTAGAGGTACAAAGTATATTACGTGGTAGAGTCATGCTGCAGCTATATTAATAGTATAGTTGTAGCACGAATGGGTCGGCTCGATCGGGGAAGGACCACGCTCTTACAGAATACCACCGTAAAATAGCAGCTTAATGCTGCTGCGTTTCGAATGGTGAGTGTAGAGAACCGGAGACCTATTTTACTGGAAAAGAGGCATTCTATCTTAGTCCTCACGGCTGACAGCGCATCTGCATTTTGACTCGCAATCGAAGATAGATAAAGATGTCTATGGGCCACAGCAACCACTTACCATCAGGTGGACTGTGTGCTCGTTTGTCACTCTATCCTATAAAAAAAAAGTTGTGACCGGCTAATTGCTCCTAAACAGACAATGATATTCAAAAAGGAAAATAAAGTATCTATGTATCCAAAAAATAAAATTTAAATGATCAATCTAATATTTCTATAATGTTAAGAATCAAAAAATTTGCTGGCTCCTCCCAGTAAAAGGTTGTCACGATCCAAAGATAAAAGTAGAAAGTGCTTTCAATAAATATTTTTTGTATTTCATAAACAATTAAGAAATATTCTATTCTAAGAACAGATCGCTGCAATTTAGTTTTTCCCCTCTTTATAATATTTTCCTAATACAGTAAGCAAATTCAAAGCTCTAATATATAGCTATAAAATTATTTCGCAAACTCACTTACCGGAATCAGTGAATTGAGACACTATTATTTCTGATTACAGTTTATTAAAACTCCATTTGTGGTACGTGCCAACCTAACCTAGGATTTGTGTCATTGCGCAATTACTGCAATTAAGATCGACAGAGTTGATTCCATGCAATCTTTTCGTTACAGCCTGTGGTTTGTCTAATTAGAAACCATTATTACGTCATCCGATGAATCATAAATTCGAACCCAATTGGCGGTCGTTAAATATTCACTTTTATTTATAATATTATGGTTTCAACTATTCTGGGTATAGTTTACCTAGATGATTGGGTTCCATATATGCTTCGGAGTAAAACAAAAGTAAGTAATGCTGTATCTGTGATACAGCTCAACATGGCAACTTTTCTATCAAACAACTTTTCTATCAAAAATGATCAGTTGCGCAAGTCATATTTATATATACTGATGCATTGATGCATATATACAGGTCATAGATTACCTCCTATACGTGGTAAAGTCATGCTGCAGCTATATTAATAGTATAGTTGTAGCACGAATGGGCCGACCCATTCGTGCTACAACGATCGGGGAAGGACCACGCTCTCACAGAATACCAGCGTAAAATAGCAGCTTAATGCTGCTGCGTTTCGTATGGTGAGTGTAGAGAACCGGAGACCTATTTTACTGGAAAAGAGGCATTCTATCTTAGTACTCACGGCTGACAGCGCATCTGCATTTTGACTCGCAAACGAAGATAGATGAAGATGTCTATGGGCCACAGCAACCACTTACCATCAGGTGGACTGTGTGCTTGTTTGTCACCCTATCCTATAAAAAAAAAGTTGTCACCGGCTAATTGCTCTTAAACAGACAATGATATTCAAAAAGCAAAATAAAGTATCTATGTATCCAAAAAATAAAATTTAAATGATCAATCTAATATTTCTAAAATGTTAAGAATAAAAAAAAATTGCTGGCTCCTCCCAGTCAAAGGCTATCACGATCCAAAGATAAAAGTAGAAAGTGCTTTCAATAAATATTTTTTGTATTTCATAAACAAAAAATATTCTATTCAAAGAACAGATCGCTGCAATTTAATTTTTCACCTTTTTATAATATTTTCCTAATGCAGTAAGCAAATTTAAAGCTCTAATATATAGCTATAAAATTATTTCGCAAACTCACTTACCGGAATCAGTGAATTGAGACACTATTATTTCTGATTACAGTTTATTAAAACTCCATTTGTGGTACGTGCCAACCTAACCTAGGATTTGTGTCACTGCGCAATTACTGCAATTAAGATCGACAGAGTTGATTCCATGCAATCTTTTCGTTACAGCCTATGGTTTATCTAATTTAATACCATTATTATGTCATCCGATAAATCATAAATTCGAACCCAATTGGCGGTCGTTAAATATTCACTTTTATTTATAATATTATGGTTTCAACAGCTATTCTGGGTATAGTTTACCTGGATGATTGAGGAGTAACACAAAAGTAGGTAATGCAGTATCTGTGATACAGCTCAACATAGCATGCGATGAAATTAAGACAAAAATCTAACAAATTGTATATTGCAAAAACGTTGGGACAATTTATTTAGTAACGTTAGCTTTTTCATTTTATTATAAAACAATTTCTTTTCATTCATAGGTGGAAGAAATCCTGCAGACATTAGGATTGTGGGAGCACAGAAACACCAGATCAGAATGCCTATCTGGAGGACAGTCCAAACGACTCTCAATCGCTTTAGAACTCGTCAATAACCCTCCTATCATGTTTCTGGATGAACCTACTACGTGAGTAAAATTGTTTAATATACTTTTAGTTTTCTTTGTACATAATCCATGATTGCTCATGGTACGTAGTACTGTTATTTATTCTGTATTCATGGGTTAAGCGTTAGCTGTATATTTCATAGTACTTAAGCAACTTGAGTACAATCCCCACCGGCACACCAAAATTGTTAAGTGTCGCAGGAAAACTTGCATGTCGACGAAATAAAATATTTTCGAGTACATTTGAACTCCAATGAGTAACGAGGAGTGCTAGTTACTCCGTAAGACGCCCATTACACGGTAGGTTATGCTGTCAGTTTTACAACAATAACGGTTGTGATTGACGAATAACCTATCGTGTAATGCGGTGATTGACGGTTGCATGAAATTGATTGAAAAATATCTGGATATTTTGATTTTTACGTCAATCAACTATCAGTTACGAATTTTGATTGAACGTGTAATGGCATTTCGTCAATCACGCGTCAGTCAACGCTTAGACAGCAATGGGGGCGGACGCAGAATATATTGAAGAGGCTGCTTCTACGCGCTCGCGCAGCCCGTCGCCACTCCCATCAAATGTGTTTCAGCCAGAAAAAGATTTTATTTTAAATTTTCAGTCTCTCCCCGAGTTGTGGGACACGAAAAACCCCGGGTAGGTAGGATGCCCCTAATACCAGCCACGCCCTTAATTCCAGCTTTTCCGCCTTTTTACTTCGTAAATAAGATTTCTAGTAGTCTTAACTACAAATATGGTCGGCTAAAAATTCTTCGTAATTAGAGGAAAGTATATTTCAAATATTACCTCACAGTTTTAAACCTAACAGTGTTAAATTAAAAATCAAAACATAAGCATATTTTACATTAGCTCATCTTTAGGCTCTTTGATTTGTATGAATGTGACTATAGACATAGTAATGCAGCTATTTTGTTTAAATTTATAAGTTTTTTATATTCTTTTAGTGGAAATTAAAGGGGCTGTAATTAGATATACGAAATTTATGGAGTGTATAATGTCAGTCGCCCGACTGTTATTTGGTTTGACGTAAATAATAAGAAGTACCTTATTTCAACCACGTAATATAAATCAGGGCTGTCATAAACTAGAATAAATACCATTAATTTGAACTCACACAGAAAACCAACGTAGAATAGCAGTTTAACGCTGCTGTGTTTCGTATGGTGAGTGTAGAGAACCGGAGACCCTTTTTACTGGCAAAGAGGCATTCCATCTTAGTCCTCACGGGTGACAACGCATCTGCATCTTGAGTCTATATTGAGGATAGATGTAGATGTCTATGGGTCATAGTAGCCACTTACCATCACGTGGACTGTGTGCTCGTTTGTCACCCTATCCTATATAAAAAAAACATAACTTATTTTATTTTTTATATATATTTTATTTAAAAAGAAAGACAAAAACAAACAATAAATGTAATTAACTACAACTTAAGTTAGTTAGTAATACTAATTTTATTATAACTTAAGAACATAAATGAAAAAGTCATAAAAAGGAAAGTGGTTCAGGACCATGCTTTGCGGCAGTCTATGGAGGATGATGTTCTGTAGTCGACTTGTGAAGGGCTGAAATGATGATAAAGATTCAAAAACTTGGATGATTAAATTATAAGAAATCGGTGTACTATAATACATAATTTTTATTATAATATTATTTTAATTAATTGTTTAGTGTTAAAAGATAAAATGTAACTGCTTAAAGCTAAACCACAGTAAGGTAAGAAGTAAAGACATTAAAATAAAATAATTGTTGTCGTCTATCTTAATACATATTTCATGCATGTGACATGCATGATTTAAAATTAAAAGTTGTTATGAATTTATTTCAGTGCCCCTAAAATTTATCTACAATAGGTACCTACCAAAAACTCAAAAGGCATAGACCTATGCTATGCTGGCATTAGATACACAAAAGGAAATTGAAATTGGCACTAAAAGGGTGGTAATAGGGGCATCCACCCTATACGAATAAATGTAAAAGTTAAGCTTATTTTTCGTCCATAAATGCGTTTCAAATAAAGCCGCGTATCGATTACGCACTCCAAGAGGTCTAACATTTGCGCGCGTTAAATTAAAATGGGTAAAATGATATTAAATATTACAATTTTTCCTTCGTTTTTTTTCTTTTTCTTTTCAAGATATAAAATTATAATTAAACGGTGAATCGAAAATGAAGTTTTTATAGGTACGTCCTTTCACTCCGAAAATTTGGGTTTGACTGACGATCAGTCAGCATGAGCGTGTAATGTCCAAATTATTCCATCATTCAAACCTTAGTCATGATTGATCGAACTGATTGACGCTTGCCTAGGCGTGTAATGGGCGTCTAACCTTGACATGAATGGGAAGCCATGTGTAAGCAGTGACACGTACCTATTAGGACCGTAACTACTGCTTTTTTAGGTACATAAGGAAAACAAAGGTTTACATGTTTTCTGAACTTTAATTTAAGCTAATTTTATAAAATTTTACACTAAGGATACTTTATTTTTATTGAGTTGTAATTTCTTTTGTAAAACGCATCTTATATTGTTTTCATGTATTAAATTAAAAGACTAATATAATTATATACCTTCATATTTAAGTGTAATAAATCGCATGGTATGTGATTTTCACTTTAATAATAATGTTTCAAATTACGTAATAAAGGCCTGTAAAGAATTCAATGGACGCAATTTTGTTCCAATTTGGGATGATTTGCTGCAATGACAACGCTTAACGATCCAATTTCGATCGTATCTCAAATTCTACTCCATATAATAACACTAATGTAGTAAATTACCTAACAGTCTCGATTATTGTAAATGACTACTACAATTGATGTATTTAAAATACTCGACGAGTACTACAGCTGCAGTACAACGAAATAAACACTCATGAAAATCTGCAACTAACTTCAAATGACTGCGCAACCTCAGAGCGATTAGAAATTGCTTAGTGCGCAAGAGATATATAGTGCTCCATCCATTACAGCCAATAAAAGTCAATTGCTGAATATAGTCCTTCCCCTTGTAACTTTTATTGATTCACAGGGGGATTTTTGCCATAGATGCCACGATTTGCCGACGTTATCGGGAATATGCTGCTGCCCACCTCCTGTTTCAGTTTCTTTCAGTCGCCACTTATGCTACCCATGAGAGGATATGGAGTAAAGGATATTCTCACACTGCCACTATACGATTAGGTTTTACACAGTTAGTACCTACATTTCACGGTTAATACTACACGGTTAAATAGTGCTCGTGTCGCTCTTAGGTTTAACGTCGCAGCAGCTTAGGCTGTACTGAAATACAAGTATAATCAGAAAACAATCAAATCCGAAAACCAATAACTTATTATTTTCGCCCGAGTGCTAGCTCTAGCTGGGTTGTGTTAGATACTATGACCACAACACGGTCGGTAATATTTTAACGATCACAAGCGTCAAGACGCCAGTGCCAGTGTCGCGGGACCAGGCCAATATCTACGCCAGAGACAAATTATGTGGCATGGCATTAAGTCCGCCTATACTTAATATTATATATAATTAATATTACATATAAATACCGTTAAATTGAATTTTTAGATCTTACAAACTTCCAAACATTACTCTTTACACAAAACCTTCATAGACGTGTGAAAGCCTCTTAAGTTTATGTCAAACTAACAACTCGTAGTTTTTGATATAATAGCGCACAATTTCGCCTTGCTCAGAACAAGAAAGTAGGACATCATTGCGATGTAGGTACATATCCCTTTATAATGTAATCATTTGATTAGAATATGTTTACAACACTACGTACCGTGGTCCGTACAAACGTGGCCTATGTTAACAAAATCAGCACACGGTATTCCTCTGAAATTACATACGATTACACGGGTGCAATAAAAAATACGTACACAATTAGAAGTAATTGGCTTAATCACAAACCCGCTATAACATTTTATTGGTCATAAAGGCGAGCCGTGTTTGGAGAATTGAAACGTGCTTGCTGTTGCCCCTGCCCGATAGTCAAAGTAGGCCGAACCCCCTCTATAAAACCCCTGTAAATAAATAATGAATATTTCACCAAGCTACATTTAGGTTAGGCTTTGCGACATCCCTTATCGTATTGAAGCGTGACCCACCCCTTTCTTTGATCAATAGGAATTGTTTATTTACGTGTAGGTTTATACTTGGTACCATACAATTAATTTTGCATGTTTTAATCTATACTATGATCGATATAGTTAATGAATATTATTCTATAAAATGTAAAGCAATTTTATAGAATTAAATTCTAAATTTAAGATTTATGAATTAAATAACATTATATAGAAGACAGTAGCCTATTGTATGCGGTAGAGCCATACTGCAGCTATATAATAGTTGTAGCACGAATGGGTCGGCTCGACCGGGGAAGGACCACGCTCTCACAGAATACCAGCGAATAGCAGCTCAATGTTTCAGTGTTTCGTATGGTCAGTGTCAAGAACCAGACACCCTTTTTACTGGAAATGAGGCATTCCATCTTAGTCCACAAGAATAGATTCGAATAGAATATTTTTTTATTCAATATAGATCACATGTGTAGTTCTTATTGAAAGTCATTTTTTTACTTTACCCACTGGTTCGAAAAAAAACCTCTGTCCTGGAAAGAACCAGCAAGAAACCCAGCGGGACTTTTTTTTTAAAGCAAATTTTACAATAATGGTTGTACAAACTATATAAGTACAAAATTTGTTTTAGAAACCAGTGGTAAAGTAAAAAATGACTTTCAATAAGAATTACACATGTAATGTATATTGAATAAAAATTATTCTATTCTATTCTATTCTATTCTATTCTATTCGTCATTTTTAGATGAATTTTCTTTAAGCTTTTGGTGAAAGGGTTCACATAGTAACCAACTAACAAATAATCAAATAGTAACCAAAAGTAACACGTAACGCATTAACATACTGGTAATAATTCTTCAACTCTTGTTTCTTGTTCCTTTAGTCCTGTAATTCCTGTAGACATTTCTGCGAACACGAAGACAGGATTGTAGTGCCCAAGTGTATACGCAAGCACAAGTGCAATGTCTATTTCATCACTCTCGTAGTCCGATGGGACGGTTATCCGACACGACCAGAGAGAGATCAAGCGCAGGTCCAACGGCTTTACATCAACTTCCTGACTGCGCACTGCTAATAAGAAATTCTTCACAGTACAATCCTATAATTGATTTTTGACCCGACCCGGGATTCGAACCCAAACCTCAGCAGATCAGCAGTCTCGTGTACGTCTACCATACTAACGAGTCAGTCAATACTATTCTCCTCTATATCTCAATGTATCTGAGTTCCAACATTACAACACATGCCGGGCCCAGCTAGTTATCTATTAAATTAAGTAGTAATTTCCAAATCTATATACTAGCTGACCAGGCAGATGTCGTTCTACCCTTTCCAACGACCATTTGCTTTCCTAAAAAAAAACTCCTGAAATTGGCAATAAAAAATTGAGTGTCACTTATCGGGATAAAAACTATACTGTCGCTCAAGTTGGACCAAACTGCACACTGTGCAAAATTTCATTGAAATCAGTTCAGTAGTTTAGGAGTTCATCGCGGACAAATAATGTGACACGTAATTTTTATATATTAAGAAGATCTATATATTAATATAAAGTGCTTGTCAACGGAACAGAAACTTATTTAATACTAGAATAAATATTTAAACACCCATGATTATAATAGCTTAGTAATCTCAATAGAAACAAAAACAGAAACAGAAACTTTTTTACCCAATATAGATTATAAATAATACTTATTGAAAGTCACTCTTTTGTTTCATTACCACTGCATTTGCATGCATTAGCAATGCATTGCATATTAAATTAGTCCACAGTCGCACTCATTTACATGTGTAATTTCATGTACTCACTGAGGCTATTTCGAATTCACACTACATTGGAACCCTCCCAATTAAACTTTTTGGCAAGACTTGTATAGATTTTGTAGACTTTTATACCTTTTAAGAATTTAGACGAATACAATTTTATTTTATTTAACCTCTTTCAAAGTTGTGCACAGTATAACATATGTTTGATTTGCTTTAACCAACCATTTAAAGAAGAGTAAAGTCTGCCACTTTACTAGTCCAGACACAGGCCTCCTTTTATTTCTTAGAGAGTTATGAGACTCCATAGATAGAATAATGATACCAAACGAGCACATAGTCCACCTGATGATAAGTGGATGCTGTAACCCATAAACACATCACCTATATTTATCCTCAATTTAGAATCAAAATGCAGAAACGTTTGTCACCCCCGACGACTAAGATGGAGTGCCTCGTTATCAGCAAAAGGGATGTCCGGTTCTCTGTGATAGCGTGATCCGATCCGTGAGCCGGTGATGCATGAATCATATATGATGAGGGTATAATACTCAACACTAGTTATATCAACCTTATAATAAAAAATACTGTCAAATAATAACAAATCTGTGATTGTAGAAATAACTAAGTATCGTACTTCGATATCGTAATTTCGATAAAACTCCCTACTATAGGGCAAGGAAAAAAATTTTTTTTCCTTGCCCTATAGTAGGGATTCATTTCTTCTTTTGCCCACAACAAATCGAGCATTAGGAATTAATTTAAATCAAAAATATGTTGTCGCCGTTGTTCAGACATTTCGTTCGGGAATAAAAACAAATATCTCGACAACACAACCATAAACACATCACTACGCCGCTATAGTGTCGCGCGATCTGCCCGCTGGTTTCGAGAACGGGTCTGCGTTGCCCGCCCTGCCGCTGCCGCTCCACTGCCCGCAAGATTCGAGGCAGAGGCCTAACTGTTCTTTTACATTTAAATTATTATATTTTTATGTCATTTTCATGTTACTAATTGTTTTGTTCATTCTCTGTGGGATTCTGATCGTGATTTCTATTTAAGTATCTTTTTTTATGAAATATTTTAATGGTGGATTTTTTTTTAATTAAGTAGGTACTAAATCGCTGCAATCGTTTGTGTAGTGATGCTAAAAGACGCTACTTTCATAAACCTCACGAGCTCTGATACTACGATACAATACAATAATAATACATACATAAGATACTATAAAAGCCTGGAGTTTTCTGAAATCTGTCGAAGTTTGGAAAATTTTCTGCTTGTGTAAAAGGAAAATTAACTTAGATAGTCTCAAAGAACACTTTACCAGCCCTCCTGGCACACCTGGTATATAATATGTACTTACGCGGAAAATACACAGTAGTTAAACAATCGAAATGTTCATATATAACTTACGGGACAGGGAAATGGTTAAAATAAAAGTAAATAATATAAGGTGCACACTAAACCTGCTTCTCTTTGAACTATTCAATATCAGGCCTGCCGGAAGAAATTTTAATAAGAAATGAGCAGTACCTTTGTACAAAAATATCTTTTTTATTTTTACTTTGTATATTGTATTTTGTAAGTATTGTATGTTGTATTTTGGTTGAGCGCATATTGTTCTTTGTATTTAATTTACTCAAAAGGTTTGAATTGCAATAAAAATATTGGCATCGACTAAAACAAATTAAAAGCCTTTTTTCCATTAGCAAAATATCCACCTACTTACTGACTGCCTCGTTAGTCTAGTGGTTGTAGTAGTGCAACTGCTGATCATGGGGTACCGGGTTCGAATCCCGGGTCGGGCCAAAAATCAGTTATTGAGCTTTTCCATCAAGAAACCCTCAGTAGTTGTCCGGAGTCAGAAAGCTGGCGGTGTCTCACCCCCGTGCCTCGCTCCGGTCGTGTCGGTTTACCGTCCCATCGGACTATGAGAGTGAGGGAATAGAGAGTGTTCCTGTGCTTGCGCGCATTCACTTGGGCACTATAATCTGTCCTGCACCGATGGCTAGTCTCCGTTGAGGGAGGCCGCCGTGACCGAAATTCGGTCTGGAGGACATGATAATTATCCACCTACTAGAAGGGGAAGAGAGAAAAAACCCATTTGTTCCTACCAGTGGAAATGGGCTGGTAAAGTTAGATGGAACAGGAGTAAAATTTTAAATTATGTTACTTTTTTTCGAATAGAATTTATTTACACAAACAAACATTTTTGTATATTTAAGAAGATGAAGGGGCCATGATATACAAATACATAACATACTTTTCATTTTTATGACTCCATTTAGATAAAAAAGGTGTAGGTTAAACATGGAACAATCTCGCAGTAAGCTTACCTTTTTATAATGTAGGCATATTTTTCAAAATTATCGTTTTATATATTACACTTTACATTTAATTTCTACTTGGTTTTAGTTTTTGGGCACCTTTGCTGCCTAAAAATAAATTCTCTTGCCTATTTCTGCCGTCAAGCACATACTGCTGTCTATGAGCTACAGCATCCACTTACAATCAGGTGAACCGTGTGCTCGTTTTTCACCCTTATTCTATAAAAAAAAATGGCAAACGATGCTTTTATTGAAATTAACCTTTATTGAGTTTTTCCACAAACACTATTATAATTAATATTTTTGAGGAAGAAAAAATATTAAAAGAAAACATAAAACATTGTCTCTAAGAACAATATTATTACTCTGTTCATATTTTATAATTTATATTAAAAACTTATATAAAAACACATATAGCAATGATGCCTCTAAAAATAACATTGTAAAAATGACGATAAGATTAACTACCTTAGTCCTAGTTTATTGAGACTAGCGATCTTCCTCTAAGCACTATTCGCATTAACTGTATTTCAATCCGTGCACAAATTGTTGTCGGAATGGCTACAATTGTGGTTGCTTCAATGTAGGCAATTGCGAGCTATCGCAAACATTTATAATGGTACCGCAATTGTCTCCGCGAACATGCAGGGCAGTACTCAATTCCCGACTACATTTTAATCCAGCAATATAATTTTAACACAATTCTAAAACAAGGTAAAGCTTTACGCTGATTAAATTATTATTATAAATTATTACTGCCTTCAATTTAGTAATCTTACTATTACTGTAATAATAACCGGATATGTATATCCTGGTTATATCCTGGTGGAAGTATGTAATACTTTGCATTTGCAACACATATTCAGATGGAATATAGGTGAATGAATTTTGCTATATTGAGCACTGTTTTTGACGTGATAGAGTCACTCCGCAACTCTATTATGGTTGCAGTACGAATGGGTCAGCCCGAACCAGGAAGGATCACGCTCTCGCAGAATACCAGCCTAAAATAGCATAATGTTGCGTCGTATTGAGGGTGTAGAAACCAGAGACCCTCTTTAATGAGGACATCCACGACTTTTTCTACCACCAGGGCGGCGCCACTTAAAAGTAAGCAAGCTATGATATCTGTCAAATATATATAATTTTTGACAGATATCATAGCGGGGAAGTTAATTTGTTCGGAAAATGTAAAGGTTAATGTTTCTTTCTGTGGTGTTAGCTATATTTTATATTAATATGATTAAAAATAAATAAACCAAACCATAGATATTTGATTTGATAGATGGCGTGCATTCGTTCAAGTAACATTGGCTCTGTACAATTATTTGCTTAAAAATAGTATTTATGAGTTGTTTTATCTAAAAGTTATTACAATCAGTGCATTTTGATACAATTGAGCTGTGAAAGTATTTTCAACGAATATTGTCGTGTGTGTGTGAATATTTTGTGATAATTAGCTGAAAAATATTTAATCGAATAATTGTATTTTGTTTGGAACAAGACTATAATCGAAGTTGTAAGTATTAGTTCTGGACTGTTAAATTCAAGTGAACTTCAAAATCTGATCGAGGAAGATAATATTACAAAAGTTATTCTTTCTGGGTGACCGTTAAATTAAGTTTGAATCCTTTCAAATTTTATTTGTTTCAAACAACGCCATCTAGAATCATCCATAGACATTTGTTACTAAGCCGATCAGATTATAAGTCGATAAAGTCACCATTTTCATTTGAGTTGCTTACGTGGAGGAAGAGATGGCACCACTAGTACCAAATAAAATTCAATGCAATGGTTGTTCGCAAGAAATAACCGACAAGCAATACTTAAAATGTCATGTTTGTTGTAAATATTATGATCTTCTTTGCACAAACGTGTCAGAAAAGCGGTTTTATATTATGTCAGCAGATAATAAGAAAAACTGGAAATGTCAGGAATGTAGAAGCAATGAACCTAAGACTGACAATACCAACACACCAATAAAACACAACCTGCAATTGTCACCAAATAGCAACCAAGACATTGGACGTACAAATGTGACTCTGCGTAGTCGCACGAATGAAAAGCTGAAATCTACGGCCATTTCAGCATCCGCATCATCAACACCTAACTTGCCAACTTGTGATCTGGCAAATGAGTTAAAACTTTTGCGCCAAGACATCAAAGAAATGCGTAATGATATGCAAGAGTTTAGGGGAACGATGACCAACCTGCTTACCGCAATAAATGCGTGCAATCAGCGACTTGACTGCCTGGAGACACGAATGGAGCTGGTGGAGAAAAATTCGCAGATAAAGACGTCCAATGACATATCATTTTTCGAGAAAACAATTACGGATCTCAAAATTGAGCTTAATGACCGTGACCAGGAACTCTTAAGCAATGATATCGAGGTCTCGGGAATACCCGAAGACAAAAATGAACGTTCTACACATATTGTTTTGGCAGTAGCAACTAAATTAGGTGTAGCGCTAGAAGATCGCGATATAGTAAGTGCAGAGCGTGTAGGCCTTTTGCGGCTTGAGCAGAATGAGACATCTAGGCCGCGCCCCATCGTAGTGCGGCTGGCACGCCGTGTTCATCGCGATAGTCTGCTAGCAGCGGCGCGAGTCCGTCGAGGCTGCACTACAGCTGGTCTGGGACTCAATTCCGTCGACTGTCCCTTCTATGTGAATGAAAGGCTAACCAGACATAATCGTCAACTATTTTATAAAGTACGTACAGAAGCGAAACGCAATAATTGGAAGTATGTCTGGACACGGCAAGGTAAAGTTTTTGCTAGAAGAGAAAACGGTGAGCCCCATCATCGAGTGCGCTTTGAAAGCGATTTAATTAAAGTTTTTGGGCAATAGTATTGTTCGGTCCTAAATATGATCTCATTTTTAATGCTAATCATTTTTCCACCCACTTTTATTGTAAATCTTTATTTAATTGTTGTTATTCTCTCACGTTGCATTGTTTTCTCCCCATACATATTGACGTTACCTACATACACTTAATAAATCACATTTTCGATACACTATTTCATATACTCTATGAAAATAACAATTATTCTATTTATTTTATTTGGTCCATTGGATGGCGTCATTTAACACTTCTGTGCAATTTTTTAGATCATTGTAAGTACTGCCAAATTTCGTATGCTTTTGTTTTTAAATTTAAAAAAAATAAAAGACTATCAATCGGGTTTTTAAATGCTGGCTCCTTGGGAACCCGCCATGATGAGTTTCTCGCAGCGATATTGAGATTCGACATGGACATTTTAGCCATAAATGAAACATGGCTTAAGCAAGGTGAGGAAGAGCGTGCACCATCGCCACCAGGTTATCGCTTAGTTCACCTACCACGTTCAACTAAAGTCCGTATGCGAGGAGGTGGCGTGGGATTTTATATTAGGCTTGGTATCACTGCTCGTAGAATTTTAATAGGTAACAATGACTCTGTTGAGCAGATATGGATAGGGCTCAATGTTAATGGTATCAAGGTAGCTATTGGTACAGCATACAGACCCCCTTGGCTTAATGTAGACAAATTTATTGACGCACTTACAGATTCGATTTCCTCTATAGCTAATTACGAGCATACCATCTTACTTGGAGATTTCAATATTGACTTGTTACATACGCATAAACCTAACGCGCAAAAGCTACAAAATTTCTTTAACTACATGAAACTTACTCAGTATGTGAACCAGCCGACTCATTTCATAGGAAATAGTGAAACTCTAATTGATTTAATATGTTCCAATACGAATGTACATTGTGTATCTATTAATCATATTCCCGATCTTTGCAATCACGCGCTATTGACATGCCAGTTAAATATTAAAAATATTAGAGGACCTCCTAAATTAATTACTTACAGACCATTAAGAGAAATTGACATTAACAGTTTTAATCTGGACCTGGAATGTATAGAATGGGAAAATGTAATAAATGATGATTTAAATAAAATGGTGGAAAATTTTACAAAAATAACACTTGAACTTTTTAATATTCATGCTCCTATGAGAACTTGTTTAATAAGAAATAAATCACATCCATGGATAACCTATACTATTAAAGAAATGATGAAGTTACGCGATAGGGCATACGCTAAAAGTAAAACTACTAAATTAGATATTCACATAAAATTCTATAAAGATCTGAAAAACGTTGTAAATTCGGCAATGCGTAGCGAAAAAATAGCATATTTCAATAAATATATCAATTTTACTAACAAGCCAAAACTGTTATGGAAAAATATCAAACAAAGTGTTGCCAACTTTAAGAAAGAGGACTGTAATATGGCATCCCATTTATGTAATCCTGAAGATATCAATACATACTTTCTTAAACTTCCCGACATCAGTGAAGACCCCATTAGATTGTCAGTTTTAACTCGCTTTGAATTTGATAGATTTGGCATTAATACTTTCAAATTAAAGACAGTTGATGAAACAATGGTATTAAACGTAATAAAATCATTTAAAACAAATGCACGGGGTGATGATGGCATTACTTTAGATATGATATTGCTTACTTTACCAAAAACTCTGCAACTAATTACGAGATTGGTTAACGAATCTATTAGAACGAGCGTTTTTCCCGAAAAATGGAAAGTAGCCTCTGTGAAACCGATTCCAAAGAAACCAAACCCAAGTAACTATGGGGAGTTTCGTCCAATTAGTATTTTACCATTCATGTCCAAGATCTTAGAAAGAATTGTCTGTACACAGATGACAAAATACCTAGAAGAAAATAAAATCCTACCTGAAAAACAATCCGGCTTCAGAAGGTCTCGTAGTACTACTACGGCATTGTTGGATGTCGTGGACGAAGTTTTAACAGCACGGGACACTGGGCAAGGTACTTTATTGGTCTTGCTTGATTTTTCCCGTGCTTTTGATACGATAAACATAACGCTTCTTCTCTCTAAATTAGCCTACTATGGCTTCGACATTTCCACTATAAAGTGGTTTACAAGTTACCTTTCCAATCGTCTGCAATACGTTAAAATATCCGGTGATAACGGCTCTGATATGGTATCGTCAACAATGCCTGTTGTTAGAGGTGTACCACAGGGTTCTATTTTAGGACCACTACTTTTTATATTATACATATCAGATATCGTAACTACAATCAAGTTTAGTAAGTATCACTTATACGCTGACGACCTCCAATTATTTATATCGTTTAAACCTTGCGATACGGAGTTGGCAACTAGTAAAATTCAAGCTGATTTGAAATGTATTTCAAAATGGTGCAGTGACAACAGTTTGGTAATTAACCCTTCTAAATCAAAGTACATGTTGCTTGGAACACGTAAACAAATTGACAACATCCTAGCTTGGAATCCCCAAATTTCTGTTGACAGTTGTCCTATTGATCGCGTATCGGAAGCTCGGAACCTGGGTTTGATTATGGATGACAGGTTGCGCTTTGAGGAACATGTTATAGAGACAATGCGTAACTGTTTCTATAGACTTAAAGTTTTATACAAAATTCGCGAGTACTTGACTGTGGATATGCGCATTAAGTTGTGTGAAACTCTCATTTTGTCAAAGTTGTCGTATGGTGACGCTGTTTTTGGTGAATGCTTAATGGCAAGAACTAAAAAACTATTACAACGAATACAAAACGCCTGCGCACGTTTCTGTTTTTCAATACCAACTCGATCTCATGTCACTCCATTCCTAAACCGACGTGACTTGATGAACATGTCCACCAGACGGAAGCTTCACCTCGCCTCCCTGCTCTTCGGAGTAGTTAAAACTGGGGAACCTTCTTACTTATACGACAAGCTCAATTTCTCACAGCGTTGCGTTAGAGCAGCACCGCGACTTAACTACACACCGTATAACACTGCTGCTTTCCGTGGTAGTTTTCGTTTTTCCGCTACTAAGTGCTGGAATGATATTCCCCCCCCGATAAGAAACTCGAAAACCATAAATTCATTCAAGTTAAAATTTAAAATGTTTTTGCTCTCCTTACAAAAGTCTAGCACTTAGTTGTCACTCAGCATTTTCATCCCTGTCTCCACATCCCTCTCTCACACGCATACACGCACGCACACACGCACGCGCACACGCACATGCACACACACACACACACTCACATGTACCTTTGTTTGTTTTTATTATGATTTTTATAACCTTGTTGTTTTGGTTTTTACTATCATTATTTCATATTTTGAGATCTGTTACTTGGTTTTTAAGATATTTGTGTAAGCTGACGGTATCGCCATCTACCTTCTTATATATAGGTTCCACTGAAAATCAGCTTTCATGAAGTTTCTTATTATTAAACTTCGTGAATTTAACGCTGAGTGGAAACCTTTTTGGTGCACTAATAGCATAAAATATTTTTATTCTCTTTGTAACTTAATTACTGTGTTTATGTCTTTTAAGTGTTTTTTACGATTGTGTACCAAATAAATATTTTTCTTTCTTTCTTTCTTTCTATATTCATAAATGTTGCAAAATTTAAATAAAGTTAAAAATGTGCAAAAAATTCAAGAGCAAGCCACTGACGTGTTGTTTTGTGTATTAATATAATACTTTTGAAACCAATAAACTTTTATTAAAACTTCTCAATTAAATGACATTTGTGTAACAAAAAACTTTTCCTCAGTGTCAACTAGCGACATCTGGTGAGCAGAAAATTATTAGCCCTCATTGGTAACGTGGCATTCTATTTTCTACCGACTTCAAAAAGGAGCCGGTACTCAATTCGACTGTATGTTTTTTTTTATGTGTGCTACCTCATAACTTTTTACTGGATGAACCGATTTCGATGATTCTTTTTTATTTGAAGGCTGGTGCTTCACATGTGGTCCCATATAAATTTGATCAAAGTCTGACCAATATTTTTTTAAATTCTTAATAATTTACATATATTGACGTCGTTTGTACAAAATTTTAAATTTTAAATTATAATCTCAGTAGTGATAACGCACCTACATTTTGACTCTTAATCGATGATAGATGTAGATGTTGTTGAGCCAAATCATCATCACCGTTACCGTTACAGCATGTTTAAGTCCACTGCTGAACATAGGCCTGCCCATAGATTGCCTCGTAGAAGGAGTATTTGCTATAGTTGCCACGCTTGCAAAGCGGATTGGCAACCGCAGTTTTGTTTTATTTTTAGTCGTTATTAGGAAAACGCTGTTACCCATTTCCTGGTTTGTTTCCCTTTGTCGCCTCTTACGATGCTCGCGGGATGATATGGGATAGTGGATATTCTTGCACCGCCACTACCCGGCGGAGTACCCAACGGAACCCTATTACTGAGTCTATCTGTCTCTTTGTCGCAGGGCTGTAACTATTTAATCATTAGTAACTATAATGGTAATTTTAATGGCAAATTATGAAACGAATAAAGTGTTTAAGTCTTAGGATGTCTTTATATAAGAAACTTCGAAAGAAATGAATTTTCCAACGTCTTTTTGCTACTGCTCTATCTTCAAAATAATAATACCATCATTGAATCTATCATTTTTTTTTAATTTTCACTAGAACCACACCACTTCACGGAGCATAAGCATCGACTTACCATCAAATGGACTATGTGCTCATTTGTCACCCACAATCTATAAAAAAGGTGTTAGAATACATTATAGTAGCTGTATATACTTACGTAATTCCTTCTCTAATCCCAGAATAGACGGTTTTGTTTTTCTATATTATATAAAGTCTGATAGTCCATAAGACCCATCTTATTGGTAACCAATATTAACTCGGTAGGATTAGAGGAGGGTTGAGTGACTCTGTGTCTGTGCGTATAACGTATACACAGTCACACAGTCACTCACCATTGTATTTTATATACCTTGCCAACTGTGAAGAAAGTCAACTAAAGTAATTAGACCACAGTCGAACGTGACGTCACAATTACCCGACCCCCAAAGGATTGTTACTATGTACGGTACTACGTACATATGTACTAATGCGGTTCCTAAGGATGGATGTGGGTAGCTTAAGTAGTTGCCGTATTATTCCCATTCGTCTAACTACTTTAGTCGAGTCGGTTAGTTGGAATTGCAAACTCATGATCGCCATCACAATTAATGGAAACGAAATTTTTCAGCGGTTTGGACGTCGTGTCCATCAGGCAACTGGTGGTACTTCTCCGTTTGCTATCACGTCAAGGCCGGACCATCATCTGCACTGTTCATCAGCCTTCTGCATCGCTGTTCTCTCTGTTCGATCGTGTGTACATTGTTTCAAGGGGCATGTGTTGCTACCAGGTAAATTTTAATCCATCCGTTTATTTATATTCATTTAAATATTTCATTTTGTGTTCTGTACATCTTCATCAGTCCTGTGTTTAATAACTTAAATCATTTCGAACATAAATATTCTAATAGGCTAAATAATATTCTATAATATTCTAAAGGTTAATAAATATGAATAAAAAATCTAATCCCCCTTTTTTCATTTTTTTCTTTAATAAAATGTTACCTCCAAACTAGGATTTCCAGGCATTTTATATACACAGATTTCACAAGGACAAACATCCAGACCCAGAACAATTATTTGTGGGCCATACAAATAAGTACTTGTTCCGTGCGGGATTCGAACCCGCGTCCCTTAGCGCTACAACTCATTGCTAGCCACTGCGCAGCGGAACCGTTTTCCTTATTGATTATAACATTTATGTTCATTTTTTCATCAGAAATTTTCATCATACCTCTGTTAGTTGTACACCGCTTAAGTTACATACATATACACTTTTTTAACAACAAAGATCATCGTTTTCAAGTCATCCCATTTGTCCTACAATGTAATTGCCGACTCAAGCCAGCTACTCAAAATCCTTTAAACTATGTTTTTTTTTTTTTTTTATTTATTAAGATATACAAACAAATGTACAAAGGTATTTATAAAAGTATTATCAAAAAAGAGTATAATATATGTACATTCAACACCGTATACCACATATTAGTATAAACAATAAGTAATAAGTAACGAGTTGAAGAGAAAAAATTACTATCACAAAAAATATATAAGTATTAAACAGTATAAGAGACGTTTGCACAAATAAAATTTTAAATTTGTAATACCTGTAATTTATTCTTAATATATTTTTTAAAGCACATATTTGAGGCAGTAAAAATATCAATATCGCTAAAGTAATCATTATATGATTGCACTATGCGTCTTAACGGGGAACGAAGACCAGCGTTAGTACGACAGATTTTTGTCATAAATAGGTTATGTGAGTATTTCTCACGAATACGTTGTGAACCACTTGGAACGCGATAGAATATTTGATTAGTGAGTTGAATACAATCGATATCATTATGACATAGTTTATACAAATATAAATTATTTATAAGTATCCTTCTTTTGTAAAGAGGTAGGAGCGAAAATTTATCTAATAAATTAATATAACTTGAATACGATCTGTGATAGCATCTATAGTTAACGGTTTTTAAGAATTTACGTTGGATACGCTCTAACTGAAGATTGTATTTCTCATAGAATGGGTTCCAAATGATAGAGGCGTACTCCAATATCGGTCTGATCAGAGAATTAAACAAGTAGATATATGAATTGATTCGAACGAATTCACTACAAGAGCGAATAATAAAACCAAATATACAAAATGCTTTGTTGGTAATATAGTTAATGTGATCGTTAAAATCAAGTTTTGCGTCTAGTATAACTCCTAGATCTTTAATTAGATCCACCTTACATAACTCTGTATTATTAATAGTATATGTATTATTTATAAGCTTACGCTTCTTTGTAAATGTTATTGATTTACATTTATCAACATTAAGCTGTAGTTTATTTTTAGTACAGTACAAAGATAAGCGATAAAGATCACTTTGTAACTTAAAGTTGTCATCAGCGCTTAAGATTGGCAGGTATACCTTTAGGTCGTCAGCGTAAAGTAGGAAATGGCTGTGATGAAAGCAATTGTTGATGTCATTGATAAATAAGATAAACAGCAAGGGACCGAGAATAGAGCCTTGTGGTACACCTGATGTGACAGTAACTAAGTTAGATGAATGGCCGTTGACGACAACTCTCTGAGTTCTTTTTGTAATGTAAGAATGAAACCATCTGAGCAAATCACCACGAATCCCATTAAAAGCAATTTTCTTGAGTAATATATAGTGATCTACTTTATCGAAGGCCTTACGGAAGTCAGTATACACAGAATCGACCTGTATTCCCTTATCCATATGTTCAAATAAGTATGTAGTATAAACGAGGAGATTACTTACTGTGGATCGTTTTTTAACAAATCCGTGTTGTTCGGGTATGATTATATTGTGAAGGACAGGATAAATAACATTATGTACTAATCTTTCAAACACCTTTGACAATACGGATAGTAATGAGATTGGCCGATAATTCTCTACGTCGTTCTTGGATCCCTCTTTATGAATAGGAGTGATATTCGCTGTTTTCCAAATAGCAGGAAAGACACCATCTTGAATGCACTTATTGTAAAGAATCGTCAGAGGAACACAGATTGTGTCCGCTGTATATTTAAGGAAGAAAGGAGGAATACCATCCGGTCCAGATCCCTTGCAAACATCTAAATTTTCAAGTTCTTTTTTTACCATATCAACAGTGAAATTTATAGTAGAAATAAAGCCATTTAAACTAGAAATGTTTGGTTCTGTTAAAAAATTACTATCAGATGTAAACTTCTCTGAATCTAAGTTAGATGGTTCAAATACGGATTTAAAGAAGCTTGAAAACAGATTACATGCTTCGTCTGGTAAGTTAGTTGCTTCCTGTTTGTATTTGATATTATCTGGAATACTATTGCTATCTCTACGATTATGAATGTATTGCCAAAATTTCTTAACATCTTTTCGTAGGCCATCTTCTATCGTATTCATGTACTTGCGAAAACAAAGGACACATTCAGCTTTGAATCTGGAACGATAAATGGAGAAAGATTCATAGTCGGAATACGTTATGTTAGCAACTCTAATTCTACAATGCAAATTCACAATTTCATTTTGTGGATTTTATCACCCAGAGTTAGCACTTTATGACACTCCGATTATATGAATAATACTCTCAACGGCCGTATTGTGTTTGCGCTCAGTAGACTGTCACCGGCAATACGGTTATAATAACCGTGCCGGTGACACCGTTTCTTCCACACAATTTGTCAGTGCCCCTCTTTCCTTATTTCCTTCCGATAACAATAAGGCTGTCATCAAAACAAGAACAAATAAGCTTTCGTCTAACAAATTCAAAGTGGGATTTATACCTTTTCTTCGGCTACATCAACAATTATCTAATGGTAAGATAGTAAACAAAACTTAGTGAAAAAATCTGGCCATGTGCGTGTCAAGCCACGCAAAATGTAGAGGCAGGATTCCGTAGTTGCCCGTCACAATACGTGGGCTTTCAAAGAAACCACAAACCTCACTTAATATTCTCATTATCAAGATAATGAGCATAATAAGTGAGGTTCGCAGTTTGACCGCAATAATGACTAAAATGTGCCCAAATAGGAAGGTCGTAACTGAAGGACTTATTTTCACATCAGACTTATAGGGAGTGGTGTTCAAAAAAGATTAAAAAACTTTTCGATTAACTCAATTGAAAATAATACAATTTACATCAAATCATTAACATACCAAGGTACAAAGATGATCATAGTTGACGATCTATGTATATATTCCCGGCAGTGCAACCCTAAGCTATACATATATGACCGTAACGAACCTTCACGTAAACCACCACTGCTTTAAATTATCCTGAGGTCGCCCGCGTAAACCAAGAGTGTGATGAATGAAACTTTATGAGGCTATATGATTGTATGAATATTTTGAATAACGTCTAAAATAACTACCAACTAAAACATAAGCGAAAGTTGTAAGTAAGTAAGAAAGACCCTCCCTGCCTATCCCGCAAATGAAAAAGTAAAGCTATATTAGTATTACTACTATAGCTTTACTTTGCATTAAATGCATGCATTCGTTTTCTTCGCATAAAATGATAATTTTTTACAGTTTAAAATAACATTACAGTTATTATGCAGTTAGTTTTAGATCATTTTCTATGGAGTTGTAACGAAATTTTTACTAACACAAGTGAATTTTATAAGTTGGTCAACTATTACTCGTTAACTTCTTAATTATACTTAGCTGTGATAGTTGTGTTCAGTTCACATTTCCAAAAAAAGCGGTTTAGTTTTAGTTTTCGCAAACGCACCAGTGAATCGAAAATATGTTGTTCTACACCCCCATTATTTTTGAAAGACCTATTTAACGATACCCATATGATGGACTAGATGGGTAAAAAAAAATAATCCTCTATTTACTTGTATGGGAAGTACCTAAAATAAAAATGCTTTTTAAGATTTTATTTCACAGTTTTCTAAGCGTTAATATCTATAACTGTGCCAAATTACAGATTTGTAGCACCTAGGATCCCTGAGAAAAACCGCAGAGGGACGGACGGATGGACATTGCGAAACTATAAGGGTTCCTTGTTGTGTAACTACGAAACCCTAAAAAGAAATGGGTTGTAAAAAAATATAAAAATATGTTTTTTTAACACAATTTCTAGGGTTCCGTGCCCAAAGGGTAATCAACAGGACCCTATTACTAAGCCTCCGCTGTCCGTCTGTCTGTCTAGCAACAGGCTCATAAGCCGTAATAGGTAGAGAGTTGAAATTTTCACAGAATGGGTATTTCTGTTGCCGCTATAACAATAAAAATAAAAACAAATTAAAAATTAAAGGTGACTCCCCTACTAGAAACGTGTTTTTTTTTTCATGCATAGTATTAAATCTTGTACAATGGTATGGATGGTATCCTATATGAGCGAATCCGACTCGCACTTGGCCGGTTATTCAATCGTCAGATTAATGCTACCTATCAAACAAATTATAACCAGGCTGAATATTTTTTTATAGTATAAAGGTGACAAACAAGCTCACAGTCCACGTGATAGTGATTTATCCTCAATTAAGAATCAAAATTCAGATTACGTGTTAAAGCCCTGCTGCAGCTATATTAAGGTTTAAGCACGAATGGGTCAGCTCAATCGAGGTAGAACCACGCTCTCACAGAATACCAGTGTAAAATAGCTGCTTAATGCTGCCGTATTTCGTATGGTGAGTCTAGAGAACCGGATACCCTTTTCACCCCTGAGTACTAAAATAGAATGCCTCGTTTCCAGTAAAATACCTCACTGCATCATGGCTCTACCACGTTACAAAAATACAAAACGTTATAAAAGTAAAACAACCGCACTATTTTCGTTCAACTTTAGTTTTTAATTTGCTTATGTTGTATTTTATCATGTGAATAACTTTTATCTAAGGATTGAAAAATCGGCCTTAAATGTGAAAGGAAATAATTCCAAATTTGAAAAATAATTCATTTATATTCACAAATGTGCGTAATGTTAAACTCAAGGAACGAAAACAGTAATGGAGCAAAAAAGATTAATAACCTTTTTCTTTTTTACATACATACTTAATGTTTCTGTTCCTTTTAAGTATTAAATTTAACATATATAGCAAATCTTGAAATATAATTAGACATTATAGCATAGAAGCCTTGTCTTATAGTTAGAAACCACATAATATATTATCATAATAATATTCATTGTGGTTACATCAACTAGCGTTTAGAATTAACACAATTTGAAGAAACCGCAACATGTTGTAAACGTTTTTTACACAATAAAAGTGTTCGGTTTTTGATGTTAACATTATGTATATAGGTAATCTGCGATATATATACTTAGGGAATAATATTTACGTATATTAAAAATATATGGATTTATGTGCGTAAAAATACTTTAACACAACGGTCGCCAACAGAATCCTTAAATATAAATATGGTCTATGTTAATGACATTTTATTTCTACATAACTTTATCATCATTTTATTCCCACAATAAAACTATCATTTTCCGCCACAAAAACAAGATGGAACGTCCATTAGAATGACACCGACATTCTTCGAACGAATAAGAATATGTAAGCCAAGGTATTGACAACTGACTAGTTAATAGGCAAATTCCATAAGTATAGTATCATTTTCAAGCCAACTTATATACATCTGTTAATGTTGTATATATTTATGATTTATGTTATGATATGATTTTATGAGATTACTTTATTGATGAAGTCAAGTAAATCTCATAAGAATGGGTGCAGGTTGCTCGGGACCGTGCTATGTGACATTACATATAGGGCTGTAATGATGATGATGACTTATGACAAATTTAATCTATATTCCTTCGTGATTTACATATTCTCAATAAATAATAATAGATTTCATTACTACTGTACTTGTTTCATAATTAAATTTTGTGTTATATTGTAGTTTGATTGCATATTTTATCCAAAATAATTATATTAAACAGGGCGCGGCTCCCCTGCTCATTCCGTTTCTGGCCGAAATTGGCCACATATGTCCATCAACGCACAATCCCGCTGACTTCGTGTTAGAGACTCTCGCCACCGAACCGGAGGCGTCCGCTCAGATGTCGGAGCTGTGCCAAAATGGAAAACTCTGCCGAAAGTTGGACAGGATGACATTTAGAGGAGGAAGGTGAGTTCTTAACAATTAAAATAATTATAATGGTTGAAATATGAATTTAGATAATTTATAAAATAAATGTTAGTTTAATATAAAACGAAAGTATTGACTGCATTATAACTGAAAGAGGGTGTCCTGTAGTTGCGGTGTAAGAATATCCACTACCTCATATCGTCCAGTGGGTGTCGTAAGAAGCGACAGGGGTAAACAAACTAGGAGATGGCCAACAGCCTCTTTCAAGTAACAGCTAAGAAATAAAAAAATGCGTTTACCAACGCTTCTGTCGAGCGTGGCAACTATGGCAACTATCACCCCTATAGGACAATATATGAGGAAGCCTACGTCCATGTAAAGGAATTCATCGCCCCATTTCGTCTCGTGGGAGTCATAAGAGGACTCTATGGAAAATTCCAGGACAATCATATGGCTTACATAATGTCTCATAATCCAATTCGTGTGCCAGGAGTAGCGATTAAGGCAAATTCACCCTACTACGGGGGACCCGAGGTCTCTAACATTTGACTGTTTACAGTCTTATAATGACAAGTGATAAAATTAAAAAAAATTGTACAGCCGATTTCAATATAACAACTTTGACAGAAATTAGGATATACCGTGATATACTGAATACATCTGCGTACCCCTTTAGAGAGTACAGGCGTGATCTTATGTTGTGTGATTGCGTAAACGCATAATACGATTGCAGCAATCGCGGTTGATTTGCTGGCATTTATTGAAGAGTTCCGCTGTCTGAAATTTAAATGGGACCATTTCGGAATAAGCCTATTTCGAACAAAAAAAATTTTTTTCAGATCTGTCTATATATGAATGAGATATGCCCGAATATCCATAAAAAAATATATAAAAATAATGTTGATATTAATAGTAAAAGTAACGAGCGATAGGATAGTTGCCACCCTTGTTATTTGTATTTTATGCTTCTGGATAAGATGAAATGCCCCTTTAACAGTAAAAAGAGTATTTTTAATGAGCTGTTATAATCCTTAATGTGTATTTTAGTAAAAAAGAATATAGGTGGAAGTGTTTTCTTAGAAGGAGTGCGCAAATCATTAACATAAATTTACAAAAAAGAAAAACTCCAAATATTACGTTGCTCATGAGAGGTATAACATTCATTGTATTATTTCCTTAACTCACAACAGCGCCCTAAATATTAAGGAAGGTGGGCCGAAAAGTCATATTTCACGAAATATAATTTCATCTGAAAGCTTTATCTTCAAAATATAAAGTGAAAATACCTTTCCACTTTTAATAATGAAACCTGAAGTTGTAATTCAAAATACCATGGAGTAATATCAGAGTCTGGTAAAATCTTAAATAAAATTGGCATACCGTACATATTGAAAATGGAATAATTTTATTTATCACACAGAATATAACCACTGCGTTTGTGTTCATGCTTATGTTATTTTCTTCTTTTGTGTTTGCATGATTGTGTTCTTTTTTCAAATGACAAAAAAATAATAATTGCAGTTAAAAATATTCACTCATTCATTTTTCGATTACAGCCTTTTTTATGCGTATTAGGCCACGCTGCAGCATGTTATGGTTGTAGCACGAATGGGTTGGCACAACCGGGGAAGGGCCACGCTCTCGCAGAATACCTGCGTAAAATAGCAGTTTAATGCTGTTGTGGTTCTTTATGGTTTATGATGATGTAGAAACCCGGAGACCCTTTTTACTGGAATGGTAACAATCCTTAATTCAATAAATCCTTAATACATAGTCCTTAGGGGTGATAAAGCATTCTGCATTTTAATTCTTAACCGAGGATAGATGTAGATGTAATTGCCGACGTTTCGATCACTTTACTTGATTGAAATCCTGATGTCATAGTTAACGAAGGTTACCTTCAACTTTTAATTATTAATTTTTAGTCCGATCTACATCTACACAGAACGAGCTTACAATATCTTCAAGTATTTAAATAAAACTAATTTTACGGATTTTATCGCTTATATGAACTTATTTTATATTCCCGACGTTACGAACACTTTACAGCACCCATGGTCACGGGGGGACTGAGGTGTATGACGTCCTAATGTCATAGTTAACCACGGCTACCTCCAGATTTAAAATTATTGATTTTTGTTCCGATCTACGCAGTATGAACTTACAATATCTTGAAGTCTTGCAGTTGTATGCTTGGGTTGGGATTTAATTTTATTAATTATGGGATCCCAAGCAGATGGTAGCACCCAGCCATCTTCTCTATTGAAATTAGGATGTTTTTTGATTTCAATACCCTCACGAATCATCCTTGGAAGGAATCGGTGTTCTTTAGCGAGGATTTATGGTCTATCAAATCTAATGTAGTGACGGGGGTGATCCTGTACATGTTCATAGACTGCAGACTTCCCTGAGCGTCGATTCTTCACATCTGCTATGTGTACTTTAACGCGGGTTTTTATGGATCTTTTAGTTTGTCCTATATATGTTAGAGAGACCACATTCACAATCAAACTTGTACACTCCTGCACGATAAAATCTGTAAAATTAGTATTATTTAAATGTGTAGTGTTCGCGTAAATATAAGAAATCATTATCTTCAAGTATTGCAGTAGTATGCTTGGGTTTGGATTTAGTTTTATTAATTTTGGGATAACATATAACCTATTTAATAAAAAAAGGAACCATCAAAATCGGTTCACAATTAACGAAGATATCGCGTAAATACGTATAAAACAACATACACGAAAATTAAGAATTCTTTCTTTTTTTTTTTATAGGATAAGGGTGACAAACGAGCACACAGTCCACCTGATGGTAAGTGGTTGCTGTGGCCCATAGACATCTACATCTATCCTCTATTAAAAATCAAAATGTAGATGCGTTGTCACCCGTGAGGACTAAGATGGAATGCCTCATTTCCAGTAAAAAGGGCCTCCGGCCACCTGCACTCACCAAGCGAAACGCAGAGGTAAACCTCTACTTCACGCTGGTTTTCTGTGAGGTCGTGGTACCACCCCGGTTCGAGCCGGCCCATCCGTGCGACAGCAAAAGCTGCCGCGTGGCTCTACCACTGTTCGAATACATCTCAGAGCTTCTTTGTCCTGATATAAACGTACACGTTCATTGAACTGGAAGTATTTTATTTGCCTACGGTTTAACCCACTTATTATTATTTTTATATACATTATATATACATTACAACTAAAAATATATAATTGGCAGTACCACTGTAAAATAAATGTTCTTTTTAAACTAAGCTAAAAATTTGTTTCAATTTTCAGAAAGCCCGTTTTACACTCAGACGATTCAATTCAGAGAATCTTTGTTGAACATGTTGCCAAAGAACAACTGCAGAAAATGGAATTCCCGACAACGTTCTTAACACAATTCATAATATTGACGAAACGTATGTTCATGCAAAGTAGACGAAATTCGGTAAGTAACATACGAACATTATTAATCTTTTAAACATGTGACAAAATATTTAATGAAGAATTTTCTTCGGCTTTTAACTTTTTTAAGTGTTGGTATATTTTTATATCAAGATTAAAAGTACGAACTAATGGTAAGTGTTAAGTGGTGTTAATAGGTTATAAGACTCCTTTTCTGCCTGGTAGTTCTTTTTAGGGTTCCGTACCTCAAAAGGACAAAACAGAACCCTTACAGGATCACTTTGTTGTCCATCTGTCTGTCTGTCAAGACCCTTTTTCTCAGAAACGCGTGGAGGTATCAAGCTGAAATTCATAAAAAATACTCAAGTCTACTGTCCCTTGGAGCTGTGAAAAAATCAAACTTCTAAGCCAACGCAATCAAAAAATACAGCCGTTTATGCCGCAAATTTTCGACATTCACAAGGGAATCAAAACCTACAGGGTACTTCCCGTGAACTCAGAATCTTAAAATTTGATACGAAGCAACGTGTTATAGCACAGATAAAGGAAAAATTGCGAAAAGCATAAATTTTTAGTTACATCATATATTAAAAATATTTTTCATAATTTTAAACTTATATACCTACGGATTTGTTCGGAACCCTCGGTGCGCGAGTCCGACTCGCACTTGTCCGGTTTCTTTATAGAATAAGAGTAACAAACGAGCATGCAGTCCACCTGATAGTAAATGGCTTCTGTGGCCCATAGACATCTTAGCATTCGATCAGCCTGTTAAGAATCAAAATGCCAGTAAAAATGGTCTCCAGTTCAAGTTCAAGCCATTTTACGTTGTATATACATATTGATATGACTGTATGCATGGTCGGCTGAATTGTTAAAGTTTATTATGAATTATTTAAAACTGTTCAAAATGAAAATGTGGAATAAAAAATTGGCCATATCCGTATATGGTTGCGCTGCAAAATGTCGTTGTTTTCAAATAAACCATATTAATTCAGACCATACATTTCATAGTACACTTTTTGACTTCGTCTATCTTAATAATATTTAAATGATTTCAAGGAAAAAGGTAAAAGAAAGGAAGACAATCCGACTACATTTTCTTTAATTTTAAAATGTCAACCAGATCCGATTATAACTGAAGTCAGCTTATATTTAAGAAGCTTTAACTGCAAGCTATTTTCAAATTTATAATTGAGAAAACTATGCTTAACGAAACTTTCAAATTATTTTCAAAAACGTATATAAAAATACACCAATATACCAGTAGGGATGTGGAAAACTAGTTTTGCTATTTGGCCAACTATTTACATTATAAAAAGTAAAAAATATATTTGTTATAACTCCGCTGTTACATGCCATAATTTTGTTCTGTGGGTCCCAATGTGTCACAGAATCGTCACTTCTCCATTTGAACCTGAGTAGTTTATAGAACTACCTGTGTACATTGTATTTTTAAATTAGTAACTTATAACTTGGGACATTGGGATATACAGAACAAAATTATAGCATGTAACAGCGGCACACTAAAGAGGTATTTTTCATCAAGAATCATAATTGTGTATCTAATTTGCTGCTTTATGTTAATAGAGAAAAGATTTACTAATTTTGAAGTGTTAATGGTTTTTTCCAATTAGAGTATGCGCAGGAATTATATGATTTAATTATTTCCTCACCTTTTCACCGTCAGACAAGTAAACTTCCCCCCTATTGTTAACCTTTGTTGGCGATATTTCACGCATTCTAAACAAACGGTTTGCTCTGTCTTTTGTAATGCATACAGCATAATGAAATAATTTGCTGGCGTCTGTTTTTCCATCCGATTACAATATGAATGTCTGCAAAGCAAGAGTGAATATGAATGGGCTTTTGTTTCGCTAAGACGACTTGTAATCTATGGCTACCACTAAATGGGAGCCAAGTATTGGCTTATAAATTATAATACGTATAATTTAAAATTTAAAATTTTATACAACCTACTTCAACAATTATTACGAATAACTCAAAAACTATTGGTCATACCATGATCAAATTTATATGGGACCACATGTGAAGCACCAGCTTTCAAATTAAAAAAAGAATCATCGAAATCGGTTTACTCAGAACAAAGTTATGAGGTAACATACATAAAAAAACATACAGTCGAATTGAGTACCTCTCCTTTGTGAAGTCGGTAAAAAAGCAATCACTTCCTTTCATTATTCTCGGTAACATCTAACAGTTAAGCAAAGTCCTCTTATGCCAGCTTCTCTTTCTTATAATTGAACGCTAAAAAGCATCCCTTTGTCGTATCTCCTCAGTTTCAAGGCACTCCTCTTGTTGCCTCAGCCAGTATCGGAATCCTTGGCGTCGACATATCGAGTGACGTGCAGTTTCGTGGTCACTTGGAAGAGAAGGCCAAATTGGCCTCTAAAAAGCTTGGCGTGCTCAGCAGAGCGGGACAGTATTTCATGCCGGCACACCGCTTGCAACTTTACAATGCGCAGGTTCGGCCTCACATGGAATACTGTTCCCATCTCTGGGCAGGGGCTCCCCAGTGCTAGCTCTTTCCACTCAGAGCGGTTCGAATCGTTGACGACCGAGTTCTTTCCGATCGGCTTGACTCACTGGCACTGCGTAGAGATATTGCATCTCTTTGCGTTTTTTATCGCATCTACCACGGGGAGTGCTCTGAGGAATTGTTCGGACTAATTCCAGCCGCTCAATTTCACCATCGCATATCGCGACAAAACTCGCGATACCATCCATATCATCTGGATGATTGGCGGTCCACTACTGTGCGATTTAGAAGAAGTTTTCTCCCTCGCACAATTTCCTTGTGGAATTATTACCACCAGCGATTTTTCCGGACCGATACGACTTAGGGACCTTCAAGAAAAGAGCCTACTCCTTTTAAAAGGCCGGCAACGCATCTGCGATTCCCATGGTGTTGCAGTTGTTCATGAGCGGCGGTATTCACTTACCATCAGGTAAGTAGCATGCTCGTTTGCCCCCTCTCCTATAAAAAAATGAATCGAATGATTTCTTTTATTTAAATAATTTTCCACAAAACGCGATCCTGAGCCGCTTAAGTCCATCGACTTCTTGCATCTCTTACCAGATCGTTATTCTACTAGGGTTGATCCAGAAATAAGGTTCCCAAAGAAGTCCAGCCGCACGGAAAGGTGCAAGGCAAAATTCGGCAACAGCGCTATGTGCGGCTGTTTCCCAAATCTTGATTCTGCCCGGCCGCACTTTGCTGTGCCGCTCAATCTTAGTTTAGCATCTGTCCGAGAAAGAGGTGCCCATTCTTGCTTCCGCCAAGTGCGAGATTCGTTCCGTAATTCTCTTTTTACACGCCAAATGGATTCCACCCTTGGGTATTCATTGTCAGTTGACAAAGGTGAATGGCGACAAGTGTATGCCTATTCAACACATCCGAAAATAACGTTGCTTCACGACAACGCCCTACCTGACGTCTCCCGTCAAACCCAGGAACTTTTGACAAATTTTAAGTGGAGTGTTATGCCCCAAGCACCGTACAGTCCGGACCTAGTCACTTGTTCTTGCTCGTTATTGGAACACTTGAGTGGCCAACGCTTCCGAAGCGACGATGAAGTCAAAGACGAAGTGAAACGCTTCCTTAAATCGTTGGCGGAGGAGTTCGATAACATTGCCATACAGAAATTGGAGCACCGTCTATAAAAATGCGTAGAAACAGATGACGATTATGTCGAAAAATATACTTTGATATATTCTTCTATACTATAGTCTTCTTTCGAACGATGTACATAGCTACGAGAAGAAACAATGTTATATATTTGAAAAATTAATGGGAAACTTATTTCTGGATCCACCCACGTATCTTGTGGGCTGCTCTACACTTCGCTTACCGGTACGAGACTGCAACTCGAGAAATTTTATTTTCCATCGATTGCGTTTATGGCCAGCCAAGGTCACTTAAGTTTACTAATCTATAGAGCTATGTCGGTTAGTTGGTTCTACTGTGGATATCCTTCTTACAAAGTCTATCAGGCGGACTACCTACTAATATAGCCTATATAATATATTATTTATATATTAGCAGCAAAATAAAATGAATTAGCAGATTATTTTTTAATCTATATTTTTAATTTCACAATGATCCCATATAAACTTCAAACATCGCTATCAAGTGGGATGCTGTGCCTCAAAGACATTTATTCTCGATTAAGAATCAAAATGCAAATGCGTTGTCACTCCAAGTATTAAGATAGAACACTTGGTTACTTGCCAAAGGCGGGTCAACGGTTCTCTAGCCTCATTCTAATACAGCAGTATTAAGCTGCTATTTCACGCTGGTATTCTATGAGAGCGTGCTCTTTCCCGGCCGAACCAGGCTATTCATACAGCCATAATAACATAGTTGCATCGTGGTTCTACCATGCTTAATTTCAGTACAATAAGCTCACTTCAGATCATATGTCACTCCAAACACTGCCACAAGATTCTCAGCCACCTACATCCATCTCATTTAAAGTCTCATAAATTCTTCGCTCAATTTATACCAAACGTCTGATTACCGCAGATCTTTCTTAGAAGTCCCTGTCCAGCGCTAGATTAGTATGGTCTGATAAAGAATAAGAAGAAAATAAGTAGCGTCATGCTACAGCTATGTTATAGTTGGCGCACGAATGAGTTGGCGCAATCGGGAAAGGACCACGGTGTCACAGAAAACCAGTGAAAAATAGCAGCTTAATACTGCAGTGTTTTGTATGGTTAGTGTAGAGAACCGGAGACCCTTTTTACTGGATACGAGGCATACCATCGTAGTCTTTAGGGGTGAGAACGAATCTGCATTTTGATTCTTAATCGAAAATAGATATCTTAGGGGCACGGCATCCCACTTGCCATTGTAGGCTGATAATAATAATGATAGCGATGGTTGAAAATGAAGGTTGAAGCTGTCACCCTCAGTCTGTAAAAATCTTCTTTTTCTTTCTTTTTGTTTATTAAAAAAACGTTACCTCCACACTAGGATTTTCTCACGTAGGGGCAGTTTACATACATAAATGTCACAAGGACTAACATCCAGACCCGGAACAATTACTTGTAGGCCATACAAATACTTGTTCCGTGTGGGATTCGAACTCGCGGCTCTTAGCGCTGCAACTCGTTGTTATGCCACTGCGCCACTGAGCCTGTTTTAATATGTTTTAATCAATAAGAAAAAGTAGACTAGAGATCATATTTGACTTATAGAAGTTTTTGGCTTACATCCATTTTTAATCACGTTATTTACTCCCCACTATGGGGCACAAGCCTCCTCACATTTTTAGAGCGTCGACTTATGGAGTAATAAGGCCACCGCGATGCTACAATGCATGTTAGTAGTGTCATAACCATTCAGGTATTTTAATAATATGTTATTATTACTAATTTTGTTATTATTGCTATTATTAATTTGTCACAAAATCAGCACATCTAACCATCTTCCGCTATACCATCCATCAAACATGTGGGGTAGTAGTCAAGCAATGGCTTATAATATATTAAAAATAATAAAATAAGCTTTCATTTTAAAATATAATCGAGGATAAAATTTTCAGTTTTCTTGTTTAAAAAAGAACGTAGTTCCATCTTTGAATTCATCGCTCAATGTCATAATTAATCAACATTATCTGTTTCGCAAATACTTGCTCATTCGCTAATGCAGTCGTCCGTAACACGTTTTAGTCATTTTAGTAATGAGCAATGGACATCGAGTATTCAATTATTTCTGTAACAGTAAAACAAAACTAAAACCTTAACTAATTTTACAAATTCTTTAAGAAATTTTAAGCCGTGTATATAATATTATTTCCCGTGTATCTTCAGTAATTATAACATTAAAAAAAAAAACTTTTGAGTGGAGAATTAAATCTACAACCAATACAGATTAAGTTTTTAATTCTTTACGAATTGAATAACAATTTGAATAATGGACGAATTAATTACTAATTCATAGGTCCATTATTCAAATTTATTTACCTTTAAGCCAAAGTTTCTCATTTTAAAACAAAATCAATAGTGACCTAGAGGAATAGAATGGAAAGTAAACAAAGAACATCTAAAGTATTTACTCGAAATAACAAGAACTTTAAATTTTTGTACTGTAATTATGTTTTAAAGTAAAAAAGTAAAATAATAATTAATAACATGTTATATACGACCCACTCTCTAGCATTGCGGATTTTTGTTTTATCTTTTAACCGCCGAACATGAGATAAATCAGTATAAAAATTTCAATTAAGTAACAATTTCACAATAATGAACCTCCTTACCTTCTACTCAGGCTAAGGAGGTTCATTAGCCCGTTAAGGTCCACTGCTGGACATAGGCCTCTCCCATTATAGAGAAAATTTGCCCACGTCCATGCAGGCATCGCAATACCAAACGTGTGACGCTACTTCTCGCTAGGCTTGTGTAAAAAATATCGATATATCGAAATATCGATATTTTTAATAAAAATATATATTATATTGATGATATTTTAAATCGTGATATATCAATATTTATTTTAGAGTATCGAATTTGTACCAATTTCGATATATTTTAAAATGTTTTATTAATGAAAAAACATGTTAACAACAAAAGGAGGTACAAAAGTATTTATGTGTGGTTAGTTGTCGTTTATTTTCGTCTTCCAACCGTCAGTAATATAAAAATATATCGATACATCAATATTTGTCACGCGATGTATATCGATACTGCTTAAAAATATCGATTTGATATATATCGATATATTTTTCCCTTGCCCATCGCTACTTCTCGCCGTCGGCCTGGGTAATGTACGCCGATGTTAAGGACATGGTTAGACCGCTATCTATCGGAAGCCATCAAATCTTTTTAGCATACATCACAGTTGCTTCTTACGACACCCATCAGCTGAAATGGGGTGATGCTCTTACGCCTTTACGAGTGTATCATAGGTCATGCAAGTATTTAGCTTGTCTGATAGTAGCCTCTTGCGACTAGTTGATTGGAGCGTAGAATGTATCACTAGGCTTAATCTCTCCTAAACAGAGAAACATAAACGGTTTCAATACGCACTTTTGTTCAGATTCCGTTGACATTTCGATCTTGGTTTCCAACGGAATCAGTTTTTTCACAAACTTGTATTTTTCATTACTCGTGTGCTCGTTAGTATTTTAACATAAAAACCAGTGCATATGTCAATTCCTTATCATATTTTTATTACATTTAGTTATTTTTTCATCATCATCATCACAGCCCTTCACAAGTCCACTGCTGAACATAGGCTTCAAACCCCTTCACCATCTCTTAACTGGTCGTCCCTGAGCGACCTTATGCTTCCTCATACAGCCAGCAGTGAAGGACCACATTCCAATTCCATGTGTCGTCACTGGCAACACACTGGTCGTACCCTCTTGTTTAAAGGTTTTAAACAATACGCGACGAGAAGATGCGTCGTAATCTCCCGAACGCTGCCCAGCCAAGTTAGATCCCTCTGTTTTCTAAGTATATTATGGGTTAATTAATTATTTAATTTGGACATGTAGTATATAACCATAGGCCGCATAACTTTTGGTTTAATCATAGATACTTTACGTTTACATGCTTAAGTACTTTTTAGTATATGTCATATAGTATTATTTTATTTTATTCCTTTACAATACATCCTGGCATGGCTTAGGCAAATCCTCATCGTTTTCCACAATGGGAGAGGCTCATTTACCGTTATTTTTATTTAATTTAGGGTTTGTTTAAAGCTACATATATGAACGAAAAATTTACACCGATTCGCAAAAACAAGACCTTAAAGAAGAACATTCAAACTTGGGGCCTATTTTAAGTAAAGTAAAAGTAATGTTACAGCCTTTATACGTCCCACATCTGAGCACAGTTTCTTCTCTCATTTCTGAAGGGCGGGGACGTGTCTGGCGCACACAAAATACCTAAATGTGTGGTGGCGGACTTCACATGTCTTCGAAATATTAAAAAATATTTTTAGATATGTATGTAGGTTTTCTCCGTCAGGTGACTTACAAAATACAGATTACCTAAAAGTTATTTCCACACAGAAACAGAAACTTGTTTATTCAATATAGATTAAAAATAATACTTATTGAAAATCACTCTTTTGTTTAATTACCACTGGTTCGAAAAAAAACATCATTGTCCTTAATATTTATTCAGTTTAGGCTTTATTCAGTTTTCTTTTGTATTAAAGGTAACATTATGGATCCAATTGGCGCACCACTTAGTATCCGCAGTGTTGCTCGGTAGTATTTTCTTCCTTGTGGGCAACGATGGCAGCGCGCCTATTGTAAATTTCAAGTTCTGCATCAGTGTGCTGGTCTTCTTCATGTATACTTACATCATGATACCTGTCTTGTTGTGTAAGTACTTGGTAATTAATTAGTATTTTTACGTGGTAAAGCCACACTGAACTGCCAATGAATCGAGCCGATCGAAAAGGACTCGGTCGTCGACGATTCGAGACGCTCTGCGCTGGATGCGGTCAAGTGGAAGGAGCTGGCACTGGGGAGCCCCTGCCCAGAGATGGGAACAGTATTCCATGTGAGGCCGAACCTGCGCCTTGTAAAGTTGCAGGCGGTGTGCCGGCATGAAATACTGTCCCGCTCTGCTGAGCAGGAGGCCAATTTAGCCTTCTCTTCCAAGTGACCACGAAACTGCACGTCACTCGATATGTCGACTCCAAACATTCCGATACTGGCTGAGGCAAGAAGGGGAGTGCCAGATGATAAAATAACGGGGCGAGCTGGAACTGTTAGGACCTTGTACTAATTTTCTAAAACTGTGTTATTTAACATATTCATTATTTTGTAAATCTATTCTACCGCCAACAATTTTTACGTGGTAGAGCCATGCTGCAGCTATATTAGTAGTATAGTTGTAGCACGAATGGGTCGGCTCGACCGGGGACGGACCACGCTCTCACAGAATACCAGAGTAAAATAGCAGCTTAACGCTGCTGTGTTTCATATGGTGAGTGTAGAGAACTGGATACTCTTTCTACTGGAAATGAGGCATTCCATCTTAGTCCTCACGGGTGACAACGCATCTGCATTTTGTTTTGTAATGGAGAAAAGATGTAGATGTCTATGGGCCGCAGCAACCACTTACCATCAGGTGGACTGTGTGCTCGTTTGTCACCCTTATCCTATACAAAAAAATCTTAATTGTAATCTTATCATAGTCTGTATTGTATTTGTATATTGTAGTTGTAGTATATTATACTGTTGTTGTTACCGTTACAGACTATCAAAAGTCCACTGTTGAACATAGGCCTCCTCCATAGATTGCCTCATAGGCGGTTATTAGCTGTAATTGCAACGCTTGACTTTATTTTGTAGTTGTTATTAGGAAGATGCTGCTGCCCATCTCCTGGTTTGTTTCCCTCTGTCGCCTCTTACGACACCCACGGGACGCTATGGAGTAGTGGAGTCTCACATCGTACGTTACATGTAAGGGTTTAAACATACAGAGAACACTAAAACCGGTTATGTTCTTTGTGCCTATTATATATTATAGGTAGCTCTTCTTCTTTTTTTTTTGGAAAATTATTAAAAAAATATAATAAAAAACGAGAAATGATAACAAAAATATTATTATGGAAACACTGTCGAAAGATATATTGTGGATAAATAGAAGTAAATAATATAGATATGCACGTTGATAATATTGTTACAAAGGCTAACAAAGCGCTGGGTTTCATATTAAGATTATCGGCAGATTTTAAAACCATAAAAACCTTCAAAATTTTATATTGCGCTTTTGTACGCAGCCACTTTTAATATGCCTCTGAAATTTGGATAATGTACGAGTATATGTTGATAGGATAGAGCGCATACAAAAAAGATTTTTGCGTTTTCTTCAATTTAAATCAAAAAAGTTTATAACCTAGCTATACTCTTCGATGTAAAAAATTTCACATATTACCTTTATATGAGCGTAGAAATGTTGCAGATCTCTCTTTCCTCTTTAAAATTATGAATGGTAATGTTGATTGTCCTGAACTACTAAGTAAAATAGATTTACATACCTCATCATTTGGTTTGCAGAAACCTACACTTTTATCTGTACCATACGTGAAAAGTAAATACAGGAAAAACTCTTTTATTATTCGATCATGCAGATCTTTTAATGCTACAGCACATGTAACGTAGATATTGATTTATTTCATTCCAGCGTTTTCCAACTTAGCCATTCACTTTCTAACAACTTCTTTTCTTTTTGACAATTTAATTTATAGTTAAGTATACTGTTACTTGCCCTATACTCGTATATCTCTTCTCACACACTCTTGTTATATAAAATATTATATAAGTGAAAACTTGTAAATGGCCTTCATTTTTGTTATAATTATATTATGTTTGTAAATTAGCTGTAAGTTTTCCAAGCAAATAAAAATAAAATAAAATAAAATGTTAATAAAACAATTACAAAGGCTAAAGAAGGATTATGTTGCTTTTCTTTAAATCTCGAAGGGTGAAGAGACTTTTATTTTCAGTTATACGTCTCAGAGCCGTCTTTGTCCTAATATAAACGTACACGTTCATTGAACTGGAAGTATTTTATTTGCCTACGATTTAACCTACTTATTATTATTTTTATATACATTGAATCTTTTTAAATATTTCCATGAACATAATTAACGTATTATATTATGTATATCCATTACAACTAAAATTATATAATTGGCAGCAGTAGATTTTTAGAACAGTATCACTGCGACCTATAAGATCTATTGTGATCGCTGCTATGTATATAGTTCACAGCTAAACCCTACGTCCTCAACGGCGTCGTTACGTTTCTACCTTTACGTCGGCGTTTCTTCCTTTAGGGAACAGAACCGGTACATCCTTGAGTTGCTTAGTCCCTGGATGGACATGTGTTTTTGAAGACAACAGTGTCCAGTCAGGGCTCTTACCAGAATGCGCAATTTATTTTTAATTCCTTCCTTCCTAAACCTGGTGCATCAGACCAGAACTGAAGTGATTTATTGTGATAACGAGTTTAAAGGATCAATCGGGCGAGGCTTTTAGAGATTCCACAAAACAGGTCAGGTCAAAATTGTGTAATCTTTGAGCCTTCCCGTGCGAACGTATCGGCAATTTCATTACCTACAGTACCCGCGTGACCCGGAACCCATCTTAAAACGACCCTGTTGTTACCTCCCATGGCGTTTAGACGGTTCACGCAGTCTCCAAGTAGCTTCGAGTTCACCAAGTTTGATCTCAGCGCTAACAGTGCTGCTTGACTATCAGAGTTAATCAGTAGCGTAGCTAGGCATGGGCGAAGTCGGCCGACGCCCACGGCCTCGCGCTTAAATTAGGCCTCGCGCGGCCCCCTAAAAATGTGATGAGATGATAAGAGCCGCTCCAAGCTATGATAGCATCGCTCCAGTTGCCATTAAGCAAGCAAGGTTGGCCTAAGGTTGGCCTTATTACACCAGTCTGTTTAGGCGTAGGTAAGAATCGGCATCACTATGCTACTATACAGCCATATGATCATACTGGGACGCATGCCCCAGTTGTTCCCGATCATGCGACTGCACGTACCTAAAGCAATGTTAGCCTTATGACATACGTTGCTAAGGTGAGAGTTCCACATTAGTTTTTGGTCGATTGTTCCGGCCAAGTACTTAATTTCAGTGTAGAATGGTACTTCTTTACTATTCAGTTTTGGTGTGACTAATTTTTCCAACCGTCTCTTTTTAGTAAAGGGTATTATAACAGTTTTATCACATTAACTGATAAACTGTTATCCCTGCACCAGTTTTTTATGGTTTTCAGAGCTCCTTGTGTGATTAATAATAAAGTACTTTAGTAAAAGCCCCTCGCAATGATCACAAGCTCATCAGCATAACCAAGTGTGTCAATGCGAAGGTCTACCATCTTGTGCAATAATTGGTCAACCAAAATTGGTCCAAAGGAGGGTGTCACCCCTTGTGGACTGCCTCTTATAGTTGCAACCTCAATCGAAGTTTGAAACAGCGCTATTTTTGCCTTTCCGCTTGAGGGCCTCGACTTCTCCCACCTGATGGTTGTGGGGTCAACATTTTAGATGATCCGTAGATTTGCCTCTGCGATAAGCATGCTGATTGTAGTGTATAGGTCTCGTAGCTAGAGCTACGTCCCTAATATATCTATCTATAACCTTTTCCAATGTCTTAAGAAGAAAGGGAGAAAGGCTTATATGTCTAAAGGACTTTGGTAAAGCGTAGTCCTTTCTACCATCCGTAGGTATATAAATAGAACTTTGACAATTGTCCATCGTTCTGGGATATATCCCTATGCAAAACTTGCCCTAAAGATTTTCACCAGATAAGGAAGAAGGATATCGATATCCCTCTGTAGTTGGATTGGAATTATTCCATCCTCCCCACTTGTCTTATATAGTTCAAAGCAGTCAACAGCCCACTGCACCAGGTTTGGCCTTATTATCTTTGCAGCCCTACACCAGTCCTCATTACAAAGGCTTCGTAGAGCTCTGAAAGGGTTCGATGAAAGAGTCTTATGTGACCGTGGGAAATGAGTTGACGCTAGTAGCTCCAGTGTTTCTGTTTCACTATTAGTGAAGTTACTATCTGGCTTTTTAGAAGCCCGATTTGATTAGGTTTAGCTTTCGATAGCATTTTGTGGTAGCCTTGCACTGCGAGGCAGAGACTCAACTTCCTCGCATAGTTTCGTCCACGATGCTCTCTTGGCTTTCCTAATTACGGAGGGGCACACTGAAATGATCGGGAATAGAATATTTCGGATTAAGTTACAATAAAACCTTTTTAGGATTTGAATACTGGCCTCTTAGAATCTTAATAACATTCAAACAATTTAAAAAATGTTTAAAACAAAAACTATGTCGATTTAAAGTTGACACGTTGTTAACAGAAATGGAGCTCACGCGTGAACATTTCCGTGCCATAATTTATCACAATTTTCATCGCGGCTTATCTCAAGATAAATGTTTCAGCGAACTTGTTTCGATTTATGATGTTGAAGCACCGAGTCAAACGACAATATACCGCTGGTATGCGAGTTCCGACGCGATCGTGTGTCGCTCAGCACTGTTTCTTCTGCAGGTCGACCAAGAACAGCGGTCACGCCTGAAAACATCGCAGCTGTGCGAACTATTATATTAGATGACCGTCATGTGACATACGAGCAGATTCGGGCTGTTATCAGTATCGCAATTACTGCAATTCAGTCGATATTACATAATGAGCTGTGTGTAAGAAAGCTAGTTTCCCGCTGGGTTCCCCACAATTTGTCCGAAGAGCAAAAGGCGGCTCGTGTAGATTGGTGCCGGAATACTCTGCAACGCTTCAACGGAGGGAAGTCAAATGCCGTTTATAATATCGTCTCAGGTGACGAATCATAGATTTATTCATACGAACCTGAAAGAAAACATCAAGCAGCAGTCATCAGTGGTTCGCTCCCGCAGCGTGTCAAAGAAAATGGTCGCTACTTTTGTCTCGAAAAAGGGGCATGTTACTAAAATTTCTTTACAGGAACGCAGAACGGTTACCGCTGAGTGGTATATCACTGTTTGTTTGCCAGAAATTATAGCCGAACTCCGAAAAAATAACCCCAAAACGTCGCATCATCTTACATCACGATAATGCGAGTTCCCATACGGCTCGGAAGACAAATGATTTTTGAAGCAGGAAAACGTTGAGCTGATGAGCCATCCTCCGTACAGTCCTGACCTGAGCCCAAAAGATTTCTTTACATTCCCTAGAATGAAAGATTTATTACGCGGTCAACGGTTTGAAGACAGTTATTTAAAAATAACTCAAAAATTACTGGTCTGACCTTGACCAAATTCATATGGGATCACACGAGAACTATCAGCTTTCATATGAAAAAAGAATCATCGAAATCGGTTCACCCAGTCAAAAGTTATGAGGTAACACACATAAAAAAAACATACAGGCGAATTGAGTACTATCTCGTTTTTGGAAGTCGGCGGAAAAGTGCATTAAGTTGAACAGAGAATACTTCGAAAAACAATAAAATACAATTTAGCTATACCGTGCATGTGGTTTTTATTATCCCCGATCAATTCAGTGTGCCCCACGTACTTTATTATATTCGGTTAGGGCTGCCCTATAAATATCCCATTCTTTGCTTTTTTCTGCCGACTTCCAAAAAGGTGACGGTACTCAATTCGACTGTTTTTTTTTATGTGTGTTACATCATAACTTTGTACTGGGTGAACCCATTTCGATGATTCTTTTTTTATATGAAAGCTGATAGTTCTCGTGTGGTGCCATATGAATTTGATCAAGTTCAGACCAATAATTTTTGTGTTATTCTTAAATAACTTATATTGAAGTCGGCTGTACATAATTTTTAATTTTAAATTATTAGTTTTATTGAATAGTTTCCTGGTCCTTTCCCTAAGCTCCTTTAGCTTAGTGTTCCACTTAGGAACTTTTCGTGTTGAAGTCTTGGTTTTGACGGGACAACTACCCTCGAAACCTTCACGGATACCTACGGTTACAGACTCCGTCGCTAACTCCAGACCTTCAATCGTTTTGATGTTTTTAGGAAACGTTTCCAAATTTCTCCTTAGGCTATCTCTGTAAACATTCCAGGAGTTCGCTTTTGGATCCCTAAAAGCAACAGTTTCATAAGTTGGTGATGCTCCAATCACAAACTAAATGTGTTTGTGTTCAGACATCAGACATAACATGCCAGTCAGTTACCCGCCTGGATATGTTATTGGTAACAAAGGTTACATCTAAAACTTCTTTCCTAGCACGCGTTACAATGGTTGGTGTACACCCTAAGTTTAGGCTTACGAGGCGATTGGATATAAGAAAGTTATAAAGTAATTCACCTCTTTCGTTGATGTTAGTGCTTCCCCATGCTGTGTTCGGGCGAGCTCCGCCACTCGTTCTAACTCTATGGCAGGATCTGGGTTCTCTCCGGAAAGATGGCTGAGCAAATGATTACTCTGGCCCCTGTGTATCCCTTGAGATTTATAAACGCTGTGACCAGGTCTTCATTGCAATACTCTGGAACAGGTAAAAGTTCAATATTGTGGCGGGTGGAAGGAAAAGGGGAGATCTCCCGCCGGGCAAGGTGTTCTGCCCGGGGAGCGGCCAACGCTCCGGTTGGTAGTTCAGAGCTATACTATATATGATGCTTTAAATTCCGAACTTTGTAAGTGCGATTTAGGCTTCGATGTGTTTCGCTTGTGGCGCGACGTCAGCGCCGCCACATCACCCCCCTGCTCAGACCGGAGGTCGATATTGCAGTCTAGATGTCGACGAATTTACAAGTACCAGGGAATTGCCTTGTAAGTCTGCGGCGAGTCGAGAAGAAGGCAAATAATCTGCGAGAGTGCCGTGAAGCAGAGGCGAGCAGTAAGGCTCAGAGCCGTGCCGAACACTGTAGCGCAGAGAGTAGCTTGAAGGAACAGGAAGAATTATTATTCCAGTGCTGCGATGAACCTTTGTAAAGCTAGATGGCTTGCAGAATAGCTCGCTAGAGCGAATGAATGGGGTACTTGAGGATGATGAAGAATTGAAGTTGTAGTTTCCGAAGATTATTGGTTGCGTGTTCATATCACGTCAGGGTCACCACTGTGGCGGGTGGAAGGAAAAGGGTAGATCTCCCGCCGGGGAAGGTGTTCTGCCCGGGGAGCGGCCAACGCTCCGATTGGTAGTTCGGAGCTATTCTATATATGCTGCTTTAACTTCGGAACTTTGTAAGCGCGATTTAGGCTTCGATGTGTTTCGCTTGTGGCGCGACGTCAGCGCCGCCACAATATTTTTATTGTAGATTATACAAGCTCTGAGTCTACTACCTGTGTCCTCAGCAAAGCAAACCTCCACCACGGCCTAAGCAGCTGATGCATGGTGAAGATTTGCCTGGAGGACCCCCGTTTTATCCTTAGGGTTAGCCATTTATCGGCGTGGGTGGCCAGGAGTCGTTTTCGCCTGCTGAGGACGAAGACGTCCTTTACTGGCGCTCTTGACCCTTGCCGTACCTTTCGGTCTATCGCTCCCATCTCCCTTCCCCTTACCCCTGGTCGACACCAGTGGGCCGAGGCGAGATCAGCGCCTTGGGTCTCAGTCACTCTCGCTGATGACGTTCCAGTCTCACCCGCGAGGTGGAAGGCTGAGGAGATTGGATTTGGGGCGGTTTAGGCTCCAGAGCCTCCCCTGACCTTAAAAGTTATCATTTTAAAGCCAAGGACGACTCTGCCGCCTGCCGCCCGGAGTCTCCGCCGACGGGTGGTCCAGAGTAAAAGGTTACTAGGAGCCCATTCTCCTCGTCCCTACGGTGAAGAATTTTCCAGAGCTCGGTATGGAGCCCTTCATTTTGTGCCCTCAACAGCACAGCCGCCTCCTCTAGAGAGTCAGCTTCACTGCGGGGCAGAAAGGTGATGCCCAGCTGAGACTTAGGCATTTCGCTCTCGGGTGTTATCGAGAGCTCTGCTTCCGGCCAGGGTTTCAGTTTTCCGTCTTCACCCACAACCCAGTCCTGACTTGCCTTATTCGGGCACGTTACCAGAATCCAGCCTGGCTTGAGGGTGAAACCCTAAAATTTCGGTCCCATTCCCGGCTGCGCTCCACAGACAGCTTAGCGACAGCCTGCGTTAGTACTCGATGGACCAGCCTCATCTCCTCCACGCTCATAGGATTCGAATTGCGAATTCCTACAGATGCGGAGCCAGCTACGGCACTAGAGCTGAGCTTCTTCTCCCCCGTTGCCAGCTTCACAGATTTCCTGGACTGGTCTTTGGGGGACTCCTCCTTTGACCGTATTTACCCTTACATAAACAGATCCATACAATGACTGACTGGTGAAGCGCTGTATATTGTTCAGTATTTTTAATGGAAGTCACGAGACCGTTGTCCGGTAATCAGCTGTGTACTTAGTGTAAAATGTTTAACCTCCTCTTACAGCTAATAAGTAGGACAATCAGCTATAGGTAATATTTCTTTTATAGAATAAGGGTGACAAACGAGCACACAGTCCACCAATGTATGCGGTGGCCCACAGACATCTAAATCTATATTCGATTAAGTATCAAGATGTAGATGCGTTGTCACCCTTGAGTAATATGATTCAATGCCTAATTATCCGTAAAATGGGCTGGTATGTCGAAATACAGCAGCTATTATTCTGTAAGAGGCTGCCCTTCCCTTCTCCGGTCGAGCCCACCTTATACGTAAAAAAATGTATTCTATGTTAGTAATGTTAACTTATAAATTGTTTATTTTCAGTTCCTATGGAGGTTCGTATGTTACGACGCGAATACTTCAACCGCTGGTACGGTTTGAAAGCGTATTACGCGGCGCTAACATTTTCATCCCTTCCTGTTATGGTAAATAAATTTTTTTACTTACATATTATGTAGATATAATATTGGATACAGTATTTAATACAATCTGAAAATGAAACTAAATAAACTTTGATCAACTACTATATATACTAATCTATAATTCATATGTATTATAAAAAATAGAAAATCTAGATCGGCCACGGCAAGCAGCGTCCCTTAAACCAAAAATTCCTAACAAAAGGTTCCTCGAAACCTAAAGGTTCCATGAAACTATTTTTGCTTTTATAAATAATTTCACAGTTCCACAAATATTATTTTGAAGTATAGTCCAAAATATGTAATGAGATATACCCACTACTGTTATGTAGGTACATAGGTAATCAGCAAGCATTCGGGACTATACCTCAACTCGGCGAAATAATTAGTAATTTTACATTTAAAATATTTCACTTCGATAAGATTTTCATTTTTAAAATAAGTACCTACTTATAATAAAAGTTTTTGTTCTTATTTTAATGTCACTGTTTTTTTATTTGTAATTGTTTGATGTGGGGTTCCATAAAATCAAAGGGATTTGGACCTTAGACTACCGTGCGACAGTGGCTCATATTACATGAATGTAAAATATGTACAGACTGACATTTTATCTTTAAAAGCAAAGTCCTTAAATATTTTATTTTTTATTTTTATGTTTTGTTTGCTTTCAGTTATTCTTCGGTATACTGTTCCTAGGCATTACATATTTGATGTCAGGACAGATACTTGAATGGGACCGATTCATATTGTTTGTAATTTACGGAATTCTGACCGGCATATGCTCCGAGGGACTCGGATTAGCAGTGGGATCCGCATTTGATGCTACCGTAAGACTTTTACTGACTTTACTTAACAGTGACTAATAATATCTTGTGTGGTCGTCAACACCCAACATTTTTAAGTTCCCTTATCACCCAAGTTATTGGTACCTACTGTATAAGTATTTCCAAGGATGCATTTTTCATATGATTCATCTGATATAGCTGCAGCATGGCTCTACCACGTAAAAAATTTGTAACTTTCTTTGTTTGAAGATGACTGTAGGTGACCAAGTATTGCAGTAGCCGTTTATTATCAAGTGATACTGTAAGTCCCTTGGTTACTTTCGTTTTATAAAAAAATATACACCACGTGGATGACAACAACAAGTTGTACACATTTGAACATGCGCAAACGAAATGAACATATGTATAGTAAAATATATAATTAAGAAAATACGCACGGGGATAAATAATGTCCGACACTATTCCAAAGATATCCCGGACGTCAGTCTGAGCGAGATTAGAATGGCTCTCCAGCATCTTAAAAACGGCAAGTCCCCGGGCGAGGATGGAATTACAGCGGAGCTTCTGAAAGCGCGTGGAAAACCAGTACTTGGAGTCCTTCAGAAGCTCTTTAATTTCGTCCTCCATGGTGGCATTACACCGGAGGCCTGGAGCAGAAGTGCGGTGGTCTTGTTTTTCAAGAAAGGCGACAACGCTCTCTTGAAGAACTACAGACCAATTTCCCTTCTGAGCCGCGTCTACGTGCTGTTTTCGAGAGTCATTACGAATCGTCGCGCACGCAGACATGACGACTTCCAGCCTCCCGAACAAGCCGGTTTCTGAAAAGGCTTTAGTACCATAGACCACATACATACCCTGCGGCAGATTGTACAGAAGACAGAGGAGTATAATCTGCCACTTTGCCTTGCGTATGTGGACTATGAGAAAGCCTTTGAATCCGTCGAAATTTGGGCGGTGCTGCAGTCCCTTCAGCGGTGCCAAGTTGACTATCGGTATATCGAAGTGCTGAAGTGTTTGTACAGTAGAGCTACGATGGCTACCCGAGTACAGAATCAGAGTACGAAATCTATCCAACTGCGGAGAGGTGTAAAACAGGGTGACGTTATATCCCCGAAACTCCTCATTGCAGCGGGCATTGGAAGACGTTTTCGCTACTGGACTGGAAAGGATACGGTATTAACATCAATGACGAGTACATCACTCACCTTCGATTTGCTGACGATATAGTCCTTATGGCAGAATCGCTGGAGAACCTAAGCACTATGCTCAATGAACTCAATAGTGTCTCCCAACGGATAGGTCTTAAGATGAACATGGACGAAACAAAGATCATGTTTAACGTCCATGTCACATCTATGCCGGTAATTGTTGGGAGCACTAAGCTCGAAGTTGTTGACGAGCATGTTTACCTGGGACAAATAGTCCGACTAGGTAAGTCCAACTTTGACCGAGAGGTCAATCGACGGATTCAACTCGGCTGAGCAGCGTTCGGGAAACTACGACACATCTTCTCGTTAGACATACCTCAAAACCTGAAAACGAAATTGTACAACCAGTGCGTGTTGCCAGTGATGACTTACGAATCTGAGACGTGGTCCTTCACTGCTGGCCGTATGAGGAAGCTCAAGGTCGCTCAGCGAGCTATGGAGAGGGCTATGCTCGGGGTTTGTCTGCGTGATAAACTTACAAATGAGTATATCCGCAGTAGAACCAGAGTAACCGACATAGCCCAACAGATTAGTAAGCTGAAGTGGCAGTATGCCGGCCATATAGCTCGAAGAACCGACAACCGATGGGGAAGAAAGGTTCTCGAGTGGCAGCCTCGTACCGGTAGGCGAAGTGTAGGACAACCCCCCACTAGATGGAGCGACAACCTGGTAGAACATGCAGGAAGTCGATGGATGCAGGTGGCTCAGAACCGTGCTTTGTAGCATTTCTTGGGGGAGGCCTATATTCAGCAGTGGACTTGTAAAAGGCTGTAATGATGATGATGATTTTTCATCGCGAGGGGAATCGCATCGCCTCCTACCACGCTTGCGAATTGCAACATTCAATATTAATAGTAAATATACATTACTAGCAATCAGCCCCGGCTTTACACGGGTGATTCCTGAACCTGGTCAATTGTGAATCTAAACCATCCAAGTATCCATTCAAGTCCACACAAAAAATTCATCAAAATCGCTCGAGCCGAGACTAACTGACAGCAATTGATTTTTATATATGTATAGAGATAAAATACGTTTTACTTGTGCGCCTATAAAATATTGTTTACACAAAATGTAGTATAGTTAAAGTGACAAACAAACTCACAGTCCCCCTGATGCTAAGTTGCTCAGTCCTGCAGTCTATGAACACCAGATTTTTTTTTATTTCATCGTTGGTATATTTATCAAACTTAACAATTAATTTATGAACTATCAATTTATCTATAAATATATAATAGTTGGTGCGTCGGTTAGTCATCGCTACAAACTAATAAATGCTAGGGTCATGGTGTAACTTCTGAACGATCTGACCGATTGAGATCGGCGAACGGTACGTATTGGAGTTCACATTCACATAGTGCCTACTTTATTTTTGTCCAGACGATGGTTCATAGCTATGCTGCGATCCGATATGTGGCCCTGTAATTATTAACAAATTCAATACTTACGGAGCAAAAAGATTTAAAATCATAATAGTTCTACGTGGTAGAGCCCTGCTGCAGTTATATTATGGTTGTAGCACGAATGGGTAGGCTCCGAGGAAGGACCACGCTCTCACAGAATACCAGCGCAAAAAAGCAGCTCAATGCTGCAGTGTTTCGTATGACGATAGTGGAGAACCGGAAAACCTTTTTACTGGAAACGAGGCATTCCATCTTAGTCCTCAGGAGTGACAACGCATCTGTATGTTGATTCTTAAACAAGGATAGATGTAGATGTCTATAGATCACAGCATCCACTTACCATCGCGTGAAATGTGTGTTCGTTGAAAATGTATATGTCGGTATAATGCTCAATAATAAAATCACAAAATCTGGACCCTCTCGGTAGCGCTGTGATCGAGGTATAAATATGTTAATATATATCTACAGTATTATTTTATAGTAATACATAATTAGTATTTAATAAAATATATTCATCCAAGTATTAGTACAACAATAGAACTACGAAACCACGGTTTACATTATAGGTAACAATCGTTTAGATTATCATATCCATTGCTATAATGCGATACACCATGTAAATAATTGTTTTTTTTTTTTTCAGAATGGCTCTATAATTGGCCCAGCTACAGCAGCTCCACTTTTGGTATTGTGTTGCTACGGTATGGGTTTCGGACCGTACATAGAGGCCAGAATGAAAGCCTTAATGTCCCTATCTTACCTACGTTACGGATTAGCTGGATTGTCTATTGCTCTCTACCAAAAGAGACCACTGATGGAATGCAGTCAGGATTTCTGCCTATACGCTGACCCTACACTGTTGCTAAGAGATGTAGGAATGGCCACTGACACTTATTACATGCAAATCGTTGGTTTACTTGTATTCATTTTTATTCACAGGCTGATCGCGTATTTTGTGTTACGTTATCGTCTAACTTCAGAGTTCTCAAACAAATTTATGTCATACATCAGCAAATTTTTAAAATACAGATAATGTCTTTAATAATACGATAAGGTTTCAATTACTTAATTCTAATTTTATTGGTTAAGGGATGAGCAGTATCTAGGCAATGTTAGTTACGTAACTATTACAGTCAACAACACACACTTATATCTAACTATCTTCTACGGTATCATCATTGTATCTTATGTACATTGCTAAAATCAAATATTTAACGAAAAAAATAGTTCATTAGAATACAATTGCATATAAAGATTCTTCAGTGATCGTCCACAATATAACTATCACTACTCTATGTTGTCATAAATCAAGATAAGTGCAGTGAAAATTGAAAAATCATCGATCAATTAAATACACTCACAGAGAACATGAGTCGTTATATGAATTGTTCTTATTATACGAGTAAGTAGTAATAAGACGGTAAAACTTGCGTGTATGTAAAAAGTTTAAATGATTAGTATTAAAAATTTTGTTGGATGAACTTTATACCAACTGTATACCTATATCACATACACACTATCCGCAACATCAATTAATCAAAGGAATTTGGAATCTTATTATATTTTTACATTTTTCTGACACTGTTTGATTAGTTGAACATTCTTCGGTAAACGAAAATGTGAAAATTATAAATAAAATAATAATTCTTTTCATTTTTAACAATATTGAATATACATAACATACTATTTATTGATAAGTATTATATCTGTGATTTTGTTTATTTCCTATCATTAGTGTTATATAGATTTCATTGACAAAAACCAAATAAGACTATTTTTACTGTTCTAGAATTTTAGATCATATTAAATACCTACGTCAAGTATCCATTACTATCTGCAACAAACGATTATACAATTATTATAAAACATGTTAAAAATATTAAATGTTAAAATCAACAAAAAATTCTCTGAGCACTATTTTTATATTTTTTCGTTTCTCATTACCTGCAATATTGATTCTCATATTTCTATCATTTTGTTATATACTTACATATTTGGCCTGTTGGTAATTAGAAAATATTTAAACAATTTGGAGAATTAGCGCTCTGTGTTTCTCGTTTCTCATCGTTCGCTGTAATATTGACTCTCATATTGCTATTATTTTGTAAAAACATATTTAGCCTGTAAGATTAGAAATATTTCAGCAATTTGGAGAACAGGCCGTCGTTACGTGTATGATAACTTGATAACTGTGATAAATTAACGTTAAACGCGGTATGTATCTGATGATTATATTTTCTTATCGACTGAGTTCAAGGATAACTGTTCAATACTTACGCAATGAATATCGCGTCTATTGATCAGATTTTAGATATATTATGTACTTAAGAACATGGTGAAAATAAAAAAATCTATTGAATATTTTTGTTTGTTTTATTCAACTATCCCTAATTTATAACTTTTTTTAAATTAAGATAAGTTAGGTATCCACTTTGACAACCTCTTTACCACATATAAGTAAAGGGCCTGAAGTTCTCATAACTCAACATACGTAACGGCTGCATTACTTACTGCTATTTTACACTGGTATTCTGTGTGAGTATGGTTCTTCACCAGAGGAGTCGACCGATTTGTGATATAGCTACTGGAGCTTTATCACAATTATCTAAATACCTACTGTACTAGTTTTGAGTTCATCGTAACGGTGGATAGTAATCATATAGTTTTAATGAGCTATTCTTTTAAATTATATATTGTGCAATTGGTTTCTGGGAAACGGCTCTAAATATTTGGATGAAATTTTTGTAGGTAGATGTTTTTACAAGAAGGTTTCATTCCCATCATTATTTCTTTTTTTGCTGACGCCGAGCCAACTGTCTACTACACAGACACAGAGGCTGTCTTATCGGTCTAGTTATCGTAAGCACGACTGTTGTTCATGTGGTCCCAGATGAAGATCATTTGGCTTATTATGTAGTCATGTGAAATACCAGAAAACAGAACTGGTGTTGCTGTAGCCTTAGATGACAAAGAGCACTGTCTAAATTAAAAAAAAACTATTTACGTTTGCACTTTTGAGTGTGTGGTATTATGGTAGAAGTATAAAACATGGGGCACTCAACTATCACACACTACGAACGAAGAATCAAATCTTTTGGTACGAATATGTATTATTATGTAGACAACATGGATGTGGAGACACACTGAGAATTCTTTAATCCCCCTACGAATTAAGTCCTGTATCGAATACAAAAATGAAGGTACTACAAAAATTCATTTGGCTGACGACTGCACATGTGCTCGAGACTGACAAAATTAGTTTTAATCAAATCGAAGCCACTTTTAAGCCACGCCACTCTTCTGAATCCGAAGTTGCCATTATAACATTATGAAATTCAAGCTCATAAATGGCAGCAGTACTATACAGACAACTGGAATGCACTTGGTGTAATTCCAAAACTTCTTTGCAGCTGCTTAAGCCTTGGATTCAATGACGCAATCAAAGTTGTGGTTTTAGGAAATCTCAACTCCTCTAACAAAAGATATAATATGATGTATTAAAAACATTTTTTATCATTCTGTAAAGCATAGTTTATAGATTATGAAAACTTAAAGCTCCATATAACCCAACCTAGTTAATTAACTAATTGAACTAGTATTACATTACAGACTAACAATAATAATGGAACATTTTTGTTACTGAATTTAAAAGAACTCAAAACTATTTTCCAGCCTATTGCCACTTCAGTTTATACTTCAGATGATAACAAACGACAACTGATGGGGAAGAAAAGTTAATGACTTGACTAACAGAATGAGATAGAATTACAACCTGAGGACATGGAGAGTAAATATAGCTGACTGTTTCATAACAAACTGTGCAGGCATCGGCTATATAAATTTAAAAAGTATCTTAATATTTTAGATTTCACTAATCAGTGATGACCCTGAATTTATTGAATGATCTATTATGTAGTGAAAATTATATACAAGTATGCTTAAACATAAAATAAGGTATAATGCTTAAAAAGGAGAAAGCATTGAGCCACAATAATTTTATTGCTGTTGACATAATATCAATAATATTACAATATCAAATAGTTGTTAAAAAATAATAACATGGTTAAATAACTCAAAAGCATAGATGTAATCTATATACTATGATAACAACATGCATTCTCATTAGCAAAAATAATTCTTATTAAGACTACAAACAAAAACTGTGCTGTATTCTCTACATTTACATGTTCTTATAAATTATCTTTCACCTACATTTATTCCTTCTTATAAATTACACAGTCAATCCTTGCAGACATCCAAAGCATCCTGCTTTTCTTCTACTAACTCCTTTCCTGTATTATCTAACATTTGTCGGGCAAAATCTGAGATAGTAAGGCCCTCAACAATCTTCCATTTTCCATTATTGATGGTTACAGGGAAAGAGAAGACAATATCGCGAGGGGTGCCATATGAACCATCAGACACAACACCCATGCTTACCCAGCGGTCTCCAGTGCCCAAGAACCAATCCCGCATGTGGTCAGATGCTGCCTTAGCAGCAGACAAAGCTGAAGACATTTTTCTGGCAGCTATAACAGCAGCACCACGCTTTTGTACAGTGGTGACAAATGTGGTTTTCAGATATTCATCATCATTGATAGCAGCAGGGACTGGTTTCTCAACCCCGTTAATCTTAGCAATGGCATTAGAAGCATCGGGGAACTGTGTGGATGAGTGATTGCCCCAAATAGTTACATTTTTAACATCCTGCACAGGGATTCCCAATTTTGCTGCTAACTGAGACTGAGCGCGGTTCTGATCAAGTCGTGTCATAGCAGTAAAGTTTTCCTTTGGAATAGATGGAGCATATTTAGAACAAATCAGAGCATTGGTGTTTGCAGGGTTACCTACAACAAGTACTTTTACATCTTTTTTAGCCACTTTATCCAATGCCTGACCTTGTTCTTTGAAAATGCGTACATTAGCCGAAAGTAAGTCTTTCCTTTCCATTCCCTCTCTTCTGGGCATAGCTCCAACCAAAAAGGCAGCAGCAACATCTTTGAAAGCCTCTTCAGGGTTAGCAGTGGGGAGAACACCAGTGAGAAGTGGTAGTGCACAATCGGCAAGTTCCATTACAACACCTTCTAGAACTCCCATCATTGGAGCTATGTCAAGCAGGTGTAAGTATACTGGCTGGTCAGGACCAAATACAGCACCGGAAGCAATTTGATACAAAAGAGAATACGCAATTTGTCCAGCAGCCCCGGTCACTACTACTTTAATTGGTGCAGCCTGAGAAGCAGATAAATAATACTTTGGTTTAACATTTCAAAAAATTAAAATATTTAACTAGATAAAAATAAATTTTTTCAATAAATCATTAATAATATTAATTAGAAATACTTTTAAGAAACTTTCATAAATAATTAAGTTATTTATCAATAATTAAAATCTCTTAAGTTTCAATAAAATAACAGAATAATTATTTCAAATGTTTAATAAAAATATTTTCTAAAATAGATATGAAAATTCAATTTATATCCAATTAAAAAGTATCTTCCTCATCATCATCATTACAGCCTATCAAAGTCCACTGCTGAACATAGGCCTCCCCCATAGATTGCCTCATGTAGTTTCCTGTAGTTTTCTGCCACCACTACATAGTGAGTAAAATAGACAGAAATTATCTTGCTCTTCTATTTGTTACAAAATGTTCATACTGCAAGCATAATTACTTATCTGATTTAACCTTAGCCTATGGCACAAATAAATAATTACACACCATGATTATAGGTCCAATAATCAAGATTTTCAGTAGGTATATACAGGTTTTCTGTAGCAAAATGCGCTTCCGTTATAATTATAAGTATTAACTAAATAGAAATATATGCTAACATATCATTATTATCATGATCCCCTTTGAATTTTATATTGAAGGGAATGCAACTGGAGAATAAATTAATTGTCTCCACGTTTTATAAAGGCTATAAATTTTTCAAAAACTTCTATTCCAATCAAAATCTACGAGGTTACACAAACCAGCCGGCAAAATATTTAAAGGTCAAAGCAATGTCATCCGCTGGAGAAAATATCCTGCAACTTACCATTTTATATTAGCGCAATATTATAGATCAGCAGAAGGTACTTTTAAGGAATATACAAGGGAACGAATAATAGTTTCACTATCACGGTCCTGCTTTTGACCTTTGAATTTTGAACTCTTGATCTTGATTCACTGACTGATATCCAAATCGAACCGGCGAATCGAACACGTAGTCACGTAGAATTTATAAGTTATATAAACCTATATACTTAAAACTATATACTTTAACAAAGAGAATATAATCACTTTATCTATGTAAGCAAAGTATTTATATTGTTACTTTTATGCATAGAACACTATTACTTCTCGATTCAACGCATATAAAATTATTAGATGATTATAGGTGTAAAATTATTATTACAATTACATGTCATGTCATAGATAAGATAAATAAATATGTAGCAAACTATTACTTGTCAATCTGTAATGTCAATTTGATTCTTAAATGTCAAATCTAAAGAGAATATAATCACTGGCTGGTAGTTCTTCAAAAAGTGCAAAAAATAGTGTGTCGAACTTTAACTTATAGAATTGTTTGGCCATGTATATTCTAATTAATTTTCTTAATTAGTATACAAAAAATTAGGAAGAAACACACATATTGCTATAAAAATTTACATATATGTCCAATATTTTCCTTACCAGTGCTGAGTTTCAACAGTAATGTTTAAAAAAATATTTCATAACAAAAAACTTGTCTAGAGAACACTGATTTTACGAGTATGTTAGTCCTTATAGTCAAGTTAAATAAGGTCTGAAATCAAAATTTTATCACTCAACTTTGCATTTTTGATGTAATGTAGTATTAAGGATACAAAACCAATGGGTAAAAGTTTTCGTGTCCGGAACCCCCGGCAAGAATTAAAAAAAATTGTCAAAAGTGTTTTTTCGCAATTACTCGAAAACGATAAAAATTAGACAAAAATGTTCATGTGTGTGTAGAACTTAAAATTTTACATAAAAAATGTTAAATGATTTTTTTCTCCGGTCAAATTTAGCCGAGTTAGAGAGGTTTTAAGTCTAAAGGATGAACGTAAATTTCAAAAAATCGTAGGAATTAGAAAAATAAGCGATTTCTAAAGCTTAGTTGTTAAATATAAAAATTAAATTTTTAGAGATACACATTTTTTAATGTTAAAAAATATAACAAATTGAAATTTCAATGCTTAAAAATTAATGAATTATTTATTTTTTGCCATATTTAGATTATTCGTAAAACTTCCTAAATTTACGATTGAAAAAAAAATTCCTAGTATGTTTCGGCAGGTGTGAATTTATACAGGTATAAAATCTTTTTTAAATCCTACGCCGTTGTATTAAGTCCCGAGTTAAAAAGAGAGGACTATTGCATACTATACGAGGTCCGAGCAAGAGTGAGAAGGCATCATCGGAAACCAGGACGTAATTTGTTTTAATTTTTTTAACATTGTTATTTCTTAAAGATATGTTAAGATTTTTAAGTGTCCCGACGAGAGTGAATATATTATATCTATTCTAAATTTCATGCTTCGTAATAAATAACTTGACATGTTGGGATTGATTTTAAAATTTAACATTTTTTTTTTTACAAACATTTGGCTTACAAATAATCAAAAAATCATCCCGACATGTCAAGTTAGTTTTTTGAATTTTGCAATTTGGAATCGACCCAGATATGCAGTTGATACAATTCTTCAGTTTTCTTGAATTGAATATGTTCAATATCCTGATTTAATTAAAAAATTTACGGGGTGTTATAGTTAAATTTTCCTCGTATTATTTAAAAATAATCGATTTTCTTAGTTATTAATTTTATTTTTTAACTTATTCAAAGATTCATCATAATTGTACATACATATATAAGTGTACATACTTTTTCAATAAGTTCCTGTGATGTGGTGTCTGAAGTTGACATAATAGGCAGCATCATAAGTAATGTCTTTTTCAATCCCCATTCTTCACGGTCCAAAGTATTGCCCAACCATATTTGAATCTGATAATACACACAACAACAAACTTAAATAAACAAACTTCTGTTTGTTTGCAATGTTTGAAAGAAATTTGGATGCAGATGCAAATCTTTTGATAGTTAGAACAGCTATTGAATTGAAAGCAAAATCTGCAAATCAACCTATACTAATTTTATTAATTTCTCTTTCTTCAGATTCTGAAATCATCCATTTTATCAGAAAAAGTCCTGAAAGAAATGCAAATATTCTGTACGAGGGTGACATTGAAAGTTCTTAGAAAATCAAAAACTGAACAAACTAACCAGTTATTAGTTTTATTATATCTTTTCAAAATAGTGTCCATTTACATCAATACACCGTTGCATCCGATGGGACCACTAAGAAAAGCACTTTGCCCATTCATTCTTAAAGGTCTCTTCGACGGCATTTTGAAACGCAGCCACTCCTTCCTCGGCGTCTATAAAACGTTTTCCTCGAAGTTTTCTTTTATTTTCGGATATAAATAAAAATCGTAAGGGCGGGTGGCTCAGTAATTTCATGTCTGACGTCGCCAAGTAGTCGATTGTTTGCTTGGCGGCGTGCGACGAGGCGTTGTCGTGGTGAAGGAGGATCCTACTGCGAGGTCGTTCCTTCCAAACTTTTTCCAAGACAAGTGGCAAACAATTGTTAGTGTACCACTCTGCAGTAACTGTTTTTCGATCCTCTAAAATAATTGTTGCGTAATGACCTGTCCTTCCGAAGAACGAGGCCACTATCTTTTTACCCATGCTTCGAGCTCCCTTCACTTTAGTTGGCAACTCCTCGGAAGGAAACACCCAGACAGCAGACTGTCTCTTAGTGTCAGGATCGTAACAATAATTAGAGCTTTCGTCACCCGTAAGCATGTCGAACACAGCATTTGAAACACCGCTTTGTGTGCGGACCGCTGCGGATGTTCAAACACATGTACGCGCTCGTATTGCTCTCGCCCTACGCGCGTATTACGATACGCTTACGATACGACACCGTGTGCGAAGGGGCTTAATACAACGACGTAGGATTTAAAAAAGATTTTATACCTGTATAAATCCACACCAGCTGAAATATACTAGAAAAAAAAAATTATCGTAAATTTAGGAAATTTTACGAGTAATCTAAATATGGCAAAAAATAAATAATTCATTAATTGTGAAGCATTGAATCAATTTGAAAATTTCAATTTGTTATATTTTTTTTTTAAAAAAATTTGTATCTCTAAAAATTTTATTTTTAAATTAAAAAACTAACCTTTAGATTAGATTTTTAAGCAATTTTAAAAAAATCGCTTATTTTTCTACTCCCTACAATTTTTTAAAATTTACGTTCATCCCTTAAACTTAAAACCTCCCTAACTTAGCTAAATTTGACAGGAGAAAAAGAACCATGTAACATTTTTTATGTAAAATTTTAAGCTCTACACATTGTTACATGAACATTTTTGTCTAATTTTTACCGTTTCCGAGTAATTGCGAAAAACACTTGACATTTTTTTGAACCTTGAACCTTGGGGGTTCCGGACACGATAACTTTTACACATTGGTTTTGTATCATTAATACCACATTATATCAAAAATGCAAAGTTGAGTGTCAAAATTTTGATTTCAGACCTTATTTGACTGGACTACTTAATAGCATGCGTACGTATGCTATTAAGGACTAACATAAAATCATACGTAGTACTATTATTTATTCTGTGTTAATAGTCAGTAAACCGTTTGATATTTTAATACTCGTCACTATCTATACATTATATTTACTGTCAAAAAACATTTTAAAACTTTGTAACAGTAAAATGTAATTACCGTAACAGAAACTATATTTTATTTTTTTACCCGGTCAATATCGTTTTAAAATGTCATTTCACTATTGAGAAAGGGGCAACATGTTTATTTGATCGCCAAAGATAGGGTTGCCATCTGTCCGGCTTTAGCCGGACATGTTTGGCTTTTTCGGGTTGTGTCCGGCCAAATTTTTATGTGTCCGGCCTGTCCGGCTTTTGCTAGTGCTAGGCAATGACGAATTTATCTATCCATATATTGTTACGTTTAGAAATAGAAGTTGCTTTACCTGTCTGAGTATCCATGATAAGCATTTTGGTTTTTTTAAATACTCATTAACATATGAAAGTAATAAAGAAAATCAGAGCGATATGATAAATAGAAGAAACTTAAAACAGAAATTAAGTAAAAAATATATTGTGATATGAACTCCTAGCAGTATAATACTCAGAAAAAAAAGAATGATCAGCCGTCAACTAGTAAAATGAACAACGTTTATGATGATAACAAAATAGTAGAAGTGAAATTTTACAAAGTCTTAATAAGAAATTCATTTCATTCATTCAAATTCAGTTTTTATGGAAACGCCAACAAATTCATTTTTAAAAGCTTTGTTAAATGATAATAATGTAAATAATCATAAATTTATTCAAAGATTAATGACAGTTGAAGATAATATTGTCAAAGACTAAGTAAGAAAATTATACTGTCTGAGTACATCCATATAATTATTGTATATTTACTAACATTATTTTGTATTTGATAGTAATGTTTTATTTTTGTTTTTAACAGGTAAGAGAAATGCATGGCTAAAAACGACCAAAATCACCATCAATTCTTACTGGGTTTATTTTAAGAAAGCTATATAAAAACAATGCAAAAATAGATGTTGACAATGTTACAATAGAAATTAGCACACAAACCACTGAGCTATTATGTACTACGTACTAGAGGCGACAATGCATTTAGTTACGTTGTTCCATTCAATGTCGCCGCACTTTACTCAGTCACTCGCTAGTCGCTAGTGATTTAACATGTGCTGTGTTGATTATATAAAAAAAATCTCTTGACAAAATATACATTGCAGAAATAATCAAGAAATGTTAGCAAATACCAAGGAATAACGTTTCCTCAGTGAGTATGATACTTAACTAATAAAAACGTATTTTAGATTAATAATCAAACAAATTATTCCTAAGACGCCATCTTGTGTCATGTAATATAGATTATGAAATTAATTAGTTGAGATGCGACGTTTCTGTAAGTGTAGGACGATTATATTATGCACATTTTTTTTTGTAGAAACAAATAAAAGTACTCATAATAGAATAAATTTCTGACGTTTAAATTTGCTAATTATTCTTTTATTTTATTTTTAGGTTTCCATGTCCAAGCCATGAAAACAGAGAAAAATTGAATAAATTAGTTCATTTTTAGCTCTCGCGTGCCCAGTATTTATGAACGACTCTTATTCTAATCTAAATAAATATATTTGTAAATTAAATGATAAATTTTGTTAAACATAAACGTATGTTTTTTTTATATTTTACATAGTTACCTTTTAAAATATTGAAATAAAATATCATTAAAATGTAATTGTGATATAATATTATGTAATATTATATTAAATTAGGTCACATTATAAGCAAAATAATAAACAAATTTATAAAATTGCACTCGATATAATTTACGTAAATAACAATACAATTACATACCGATTATTCAACCTACGTTTAATCTATGATAAAAACCAAACGCGCATGCGCCACACCACTCTACCCTGCCCATTCTCGAAGACAACATAACCCGCGCACTTTTTTTTTTTGAAATAGCTCAAGGAACATACTACCATGAAGTTATAGATAAAGATGACAACATTATGTTGTCTTAGACTTTTTTTAAAAAAAAAAAGTCTAAAGTCTAAGACAACATAATCATGTTGTCTTAGACTTTTTTTCTTTGAAATAGCTCAAGGAACATACTACCATGAAGTTATAGATAAAGATGGACACCATACTCCGAATACCTACTTGAAGCTTAACCTTTGATTACTATCTCGCTCTCTGTGGACAGAGCCTCCCTTTCTAAGTAGGTAACCTTTATTATATTTTTCCCAGGATATCCCTATATGCAGTTGCATTACATTAAGTGGTTTATTGATAAATGTCTACATCTCTCTTTACTATTAAGACCCAGCCTATATAGATTATATATTGTTACGAGCTTCGGGTTCGAGACAATTAAAAACTGCCGACTGAATTACCAAAATTGACACTTTAATTACACAACACTAATTACAATCAAAAATCACACTAATAATAAAACACAGTTCGCCGTTATTTCCCTTCGAAGTATTCTCTTGTATCGCCAATTCAATCTGCCCCGGTCGTGGTCTATACCGGTCTTATATAGGGCCTCAGATAGTTTCCAGAACCTTCTACTGTAGCGACATCTAGAATGTTCGAGTACATATCGGTCCCGAAATTTCTGGAAGGATCTCGACTCTCCTAGTTCTGCTACTCGACACTAGAGGGCGCTAGTGTGACTAGTGTTGCCATGTACAAGACATTAATAGTGGCGCGCAATACTTTCATTTACTCGACACTAGGGGGCGCTAGTGTAACTAGTGTTGCCATGTACAAGACATTAATAGTGGCGCGTAACACTGCCCCCTCCTAAGACATGCTCGTCCCGAGCATTATTGGCCCCATAATAACGCGCCAGTCGATCCACATGGACAATCTTAGGAGTACCTCTGGCACCTTTCTGTATCCGGTAGGTTACATCATTGATCCTTGTCACAATCCGGTACGGTCCGTCCCATTTAGCTTGAAGCTTAGGAGATTTCCCTTTGCTGCGAACTGGATTGTGTAACCACACTAGTGAACCTTCATCAAAGCCCTTGTTGTTCATTTTGCGGTCATACCGTGTTTTCATCTTCTCAGACGTTTGCTGGCCCGTCTGTCTGACGTGCTCATAAATGTCATTCATTTTGTTCCGCAAGTCATTTGCATAATCGGTTATACTGCGTGGGGCATCAGGTGGTATTCCGGTGATCAGGTCTGCAGGCAGCCGCAATTCTCTCCCAAAGTTTGCGAAAGCTGGTGTCACTGATGTACTTTCGTGAACAGCGCTTCGATATGACAACAAAAACGGTTGTATGTGCCTGTCCCAGTCTCGTTGCCGTTTTTCCACAACTTTTGCTAGGTAACTCTCCAATGTCTGATTAAATCTTTCTACCATCCCATCAGATTGTGGGTGGTAAGAAGTTGTTCGTGTTTTCTGAGTACCCATAACTCGGCAAGTTTCCTGGAATATTTGAGACTCAAAATTCCTTCCTTGATCGCTGTGAATCTCTAAAGGTACTCCAAAACGACAGAAGACTTCATGAACTAGTTTATCTGCAACTATTGAAGCTTCTTGATTTGGAATGGCGAAGACTTCTGGCCACTTAGTGAAGTAATCCATCACTACCATGAAATACTTGTTACCACTTTCAGTTTCTGGAAACGGCCCCGCAACGTCAATGGCTATCCTCTCCCATGGTGCACCAACATTGTACAATTTCAATGCGCCTCTACTACGAATTTGAGGTCCCTTCACAGCCGCACAACTTGTACATTTGCGGCACCAGTCCTCGACATCGTCACGACAGTGGACCTAGTAAAACCGTTCTCGGATCTTCAGGAGAGTTCGTTTAACTCCCAGGTGGCCTCCTGAACAACCACTATGGTACAGCTGTAGAATATCCGGCACTTTAGCCTTAGGGACAACCATTTGCAAATGACACCTGTCTCCCCGACCATTTTCCCATTTACGGCACAGGACTCCATCCTGAATCAGCAAGCTGTCCCATTGGGCCCAATAGCTTTTCGTGGTCGAACTCATTGCTGAGACGTCGCTCCACTTGGGCTTCATCTTCACTGGCCTTCATCCATTCCAGAATCGGCTTAATGTCCGAATCTTCCTGCTGTGCATGTTGTAGGCTGTCCTTCCACTCATTGCTGAGCTGGTCTGTCCTGAGCATTCTCACAGATACTACTTCCTTACCCTCTTGCCTAGTACAATCCTTGCAATCTTCAGGGCAAGGTCTTCTTGACAATGCATCTGCATTGCCATGAGATTTCCCGCTGCGATGTTCGATCACAAAGTCGTATTCCTGCAGTAGTTCTATCCATCTCGCAACTTGTCCTTCCGGATTTTTGAACTGCAATAACCATTTCAGTGCAGCATGGTCAGTTCGTAAGTGGAATTTCCGCCCTAGAAGATATTTGCTAAAATGCTGCAAGGACTTTACCACAGCAAGCAATTCCCGTCTTGTGACACAATAGTTCCTTTCCGGCTTTGACAATGACTTGCTGAAGTACGCTATCACAATCTCTTGATCACCATTCCGTTGAGACAACACACCGCCAAGTCCTATATCACTTGCGTCTGTGTCAACTATGAATTCCTTGCCCGCATCAGGGTACCCCAAAATAGGTGTTTTGCACAGGCGGTTCTTGAGCTCCTGGAATGCAATATCGCAACTTTCATCCCAGCAGAATTGTCGCTTCTCCTCGGTTAGCTTGTGCAGAGGTTTGGCTATATCTGCAAAGTTCTTCACAAATCGCCGATAATAAGAGCACAAACCCAAAAATGCTCTAACCTGTGTCTTGTCTTTTGGGACCGGCCACTCCTTGACAGCAGCAATTTTCTCTGGATCCGTGCGGATACCTTCTTCCGACACTACATACCCCAAAAAACTAACTTGCCGTTTGAATAGTGAGCACTTCTTTGGACTCAACTTGAGGTTGGCACTCTGGATCTTCATGAGCACGCGTTCCAGGTTTTGAAGGTGTTCCTCAAACGTACGGCCTACGATGATGATGTCATCCAAATAGACCAGACAAGCATCTCCAATTAGCCCGGTAAGTACAAGCTCCATCAACCTTTCAAACGTTGCTGGAGCATTGCACAATCCAAACGGCATGACTTTGAATTGCCACAGACCCTTTCCTGTGGAGAATGCAGTTTTCTCCTTGTCCTTAGGGTCAATTTCAACCTGCCAGTAGCCACTTTTCAGATCTAGCGTACTAAACCACTTTACGCCTGTAAGCATATCCAGCGTGTCATCAATTCTTGGCAAGGGATAGCTGTCCTTCTTTGTAATGTCGTTCAGGCGGCGATAGTCAACACAAAACCGCATGCTGCCGTCCTTCTTCTTTACCAGCACCACAGGTGAACACCATGGACTAGATGAAGGTTCAATAACACCATCCTTCACCATTCCCTCAATCATGGTTTCCACTTCCTTTTCACGTGCTACAGGCAATCTTCTTGGCCGCTGACGAATAGGCAATTCTTGTCCTGTGTTTATTTTGTGTTGAACTAAGCCAGTCTTTCCTATGTAAGCTTCGTTTGACGAGAAAACATTGGCGTACTTGAGTAACAACTTCTTCGCCTTGACCATTTCATTCGGGGAAAGAACGCTGCGACAGTCTTCCAAAAGTGTGGTCACTATCGTTTGTCCATCCTTGCTGGGGGTCCCGATCGATAGATATTCGCATCGACGCAACCAATCCACTTCCTCACTAGTACCAACCAATGTGCCTTTTTCTATAATCTGTTCCTGATCACAAAGGTTCAACACACGTACTCCTGAGATGTCGGTGGTTCTGACCAAGGTTCGAGCCACTTTCCATGGAAGGTCATTGTCTACCCTTTCCACGAGTACACAACGATGGGCTTGCCCAGGACTCCGAGGAAGACTAACCGGCACAATCGTTTCCGATCTCGGCGGAAGAACAATCTTCTTAAGGCTGTACACATTCCCTGGTAACGCCCCTTCCACGAAAAGTTCTTCTTGTCCACATTTCAAAACACCTTGCTTAACGTCGATCTCACAACAATTCTTCCTCATAAAGTCTAGGCCCAGGATGCGGTCGTCCATTATATCAGCCACGATGACATTATGCCGGTAGATCATGTTGCCTAGCTTCAACTCCATCTCCTTCTCTCCACGGACGGGTATGCGCTGACCGGTGGCTGTCACCAAATTAATGCGTTCTCGGTTGTATGCGGAGTCCCCAAGGAACCGACTTATAAGTTGGGAACTGACAACCGTGCGAGAGGCTCCAGTGTCTATGGTCAGTTTACACGGCGTTCCGTTGACTTCGCCCTTGATGATTAGGCTGTTCCCATCATGGGTTTGTGAGATCGAAATCCTTGGGGCTCTTTTAAAATCAGCCAGCACCCGCCCCGCAGTCCTGGCTTTTACTCGTTTCCCTGCTGCTGCTGGGCGGTGCTATTATCCGCACTACCCTCTCGAGATCGATCACCTTCCCTTTCTACAGTTCGTTTAGGGCAGCTGGATCGAAGATGGCCCCTTTCCCCACAGCCGTAGCACCTAGGGTTATAGCCCTTATTGCAGTCCTGAACTGTAGCTGCTGCAACCTCCCTGACGCGGTGGGAACGATGATCCTGCCGCACGGCTTCCACCTCCAGTGCATGGGTCAGGGCGTCCTTAAGCGTCTGGTGGTGCCCGAGCCTCACAGCAGCTCTGACTTCAAGGTCGCGGATGCCGTCGATGAAAGTCTGCACCAGGTTCCCTACAATGAGCACAGGTACAGACTGGTACGCTTTTCGAACCAGCTTCTCCACCTCAAGGGCCCACTGCTGCAGGTTTTCGTTACTGCGTTGCACGCGATCTTTGAGCTGCGCACGAAAGACGTGTTCCAGGTGAGCATCGCCATATCTCGCCTCCAATGCCTCAAGGAGCTGCTCGTAAGTCACTTCCTTACCGAGCGCTTCCAAAACAGTTAAGGCCTGGTCGCGTAGGCCTAGGGTGAGAGCAGTCATGGCCTGACTTTTATTCCAGCCGTTCGCTTTCATGACAGCCTCGAACTGGATTTTGTAGGCCGACCAGGAAGAACTCCCGTCGAACGGCGGCACTTTGAATCCACGTAGCGAAGGTGTTGTAGCTACCACGGGAGCTGTGATTCCATCCCCAAGTTTGAGGTCGTCCAGCGTTTTCTTCACATCAGCCATCACGTTGTCAACCCGATTGTTCACTTGGTCGATTCGGGTTTCAGCTTCCGACAGGCGGTTGTCATGTTGAGCAACCCTATCCTTCACCTCCTTTATCTCTTTCCCGAAGGTAGCGTGAAGGTCCTTCCTGAGGAGCATCTGTTCTTCCATACCGCGCTGCAGCTGCTCTTCCAGCCGACGGGTCTGTTCCTCCTGTCGGCGGGCCTGTTCCTCCTGTCGGCGAGCCTGATCCTGCAGCATCATCATCAGAGCACCCAAGTCAGGTGCTGCAGATGCAGGAGCTGCTGACGGGCCAGCCTCCGTGGTTAGCAACTGGCCCTCCGATGTTTGCGGCGTTGCATTACCAAATCGTCTCTGGTCCGTCTCCTGTTGGCGTTGACTTCGGGTACGGATACCCTCCGTGTCGTCTTTAGGTAAAATCGGCATATTTGATCCCACTTCTGACACCAATTGTTACGAGCTTCGGGTTCGAGACAATTAAAAACTGCCGACTGAATTACCAAAATTGACACTTTAATTACACAACACTAATTACAATCAAAAATCACACTAATAATAAAACACAGTTCGCCGTTATTTCGCTTCGAAGTATTCTCTTGTATCGCCAATTCAATCTGCCCCGGTCGTGGTCTATACCGGTCTTATATAGGGCCTCAGATAGTTTCCAGAACCTTCTACTGTAGCGACATCTAGAATGTTCGAGTACATATCGGTCCCGAAATTTCTGGAAGGATCTCGACTCTCCTAGTTCTGCTACTCGACACTAGAGGGCGCTAGTGTGACTAGTGTTGCCATGTACAAGACATTAATAGTGGCGCGCAATACTTTCATTTACTCGACACTAGGGGGCGCTAGTGTAACTAGTGTTGCCATGTACAAGACATTAATAGTGGCGCGTAACAATATTTTTGTACAATGTTTTTTTGGGAATTGACTAGTTTTATGAAGAAAGGTTTTCATTTCCATGGGCAGAACCGGTATCTAAAATATGACCACGTATTTTCGTTACAACCCATATAATGCCGAACCTATTTAGAAAATGTGTAAAATAAATATATCAGAGAATATTTTATAACTACCATTTCGATAATGTATTTTCTGGTTATTGTATACAATTCCTAAACGGTACCAATGAAATATAAAATTAAAATTTATTATAACACCCCGAGTGATCAATGAAATGGGCAAAATATACCTGATTTATTGTTCAGACAGACTAAAATAAATCTATTTCTGGACAGTTATTTAATTTTTTTATCACGAAGACTAAAGGAGCGTAGCGGAGCCTCTGCCTTAGCCTTCTGACCTTACCCATCCGAGTCAGACTGCTCTGAGCTGAAAGGCGTATAATACTATATTCCACACAACCTGTTCATTTTAAGAATTATCTACAATTCCTAGGAATACTGTATAATGACGGATTTCATAGATTTCTAGTAGCATATGTACTATAATAAGAATGATAATATATAAAAAAAAACTTAAAAAAAATAAAAACACTTTCCATATCAAAATCATTTATTGATATTTTTCTATTATACATGACTAAATATCATTGCTGTGTGTAGTTTCTGTCTCTTACCACGTAAATCGCTGAGTATATTTTCTGTATAACTCTTTATTTGAGCACGTATACGCATATTAAAAAATGAATTAGCTATTTTCTTAGCTATCATAGTTTCATGCAAATCATTACAATTAATTGAGTGATTTGATGTTTAAACATTCCCTGGAATAGAGAAGTAAAATGTTGTGACACAACATTAATTAATTTGTTTTCAATGTTATTAGCTCTAAGTTGGCCCATCAAATTAGCTTGTTGGAAAACATGGTCACAATCTTTTCCTTAAGTGCAGAATTACTTTCATAAATGCCAGAACTAGTGCTTGGTACAGCCAGAACAGCTATTTGCACCATAGACTCTTCATGTAATGCACTTGTTGTCTGCAAATGATAAATGTTGCTTTATATCATAGATTTAAACTACTACATTTCTAAATACGAAACTTAACCTCTAATTACGTAAAATAGATAATTAAATTATATTAAATTTTTACCTTGCCTGGTGATACTGTTTCTTGATTTATTGTAACAGTAGGAACTGCTATTGGTTTGAAGCGCCTTGTTGTTGTATCATAATCTAATTCTTGAAAATGCAAATTTCAAATCGTTGCACATTCGTAATACTTCATTTTCAATGGTACAATGGATAACCACAAATTTCTCCGAGTACCGTTTTTAGGAAATCTAAAAAAAAGTATTCGTAATTATTGTAAACGTTATTAAAGTATCAGAATAATGAGGATCAAAATTAAATAAAAAGTAAATTGTCTGCCAAAAGAATATATTATGTTACAAATTAATAATTATGAAATTCGTCATTATATAGAATACATAGGAATTGTATATAATTCCTAAATTTCATGCATTTCCGGTAACATAATAAGAAACGTACATATAATTAGTTAAGGTCACACGGAAAGTCTCAGATACATCCTCAATATGGTCACACTACTTCAGTGCGATTTCTTTTAAACAAAAACAATAAAATTGTTCAAAGTCAATTAAATTCAATGTAAAACTATTTGATTTTGACAAAGTTATAATTTACTAATATGTTTAAAACACTGGTAAAACGTTTCAGCAAAAAATTAAGTAAAAATACAAAGAAGTATGTTTTCAAGTATTCAATGCCAGAAGTCACTAATTAAACACTTACGCGTGAAATCGTATATCACCTCCTGGACACCAACAACTGTAGCAACCACGCACTACACAAGTTTACACCATTTCTTGAATTATAACAATAATTAACTTTAATTATCTCAAACGACGATGTGAACTGTTAAGACTTAAGTAAACAACCGCCATATTTGTCTAATTTATGTTGACATATATAAGTTGCCACATTACCGAACCCTTAGGAAATGGGATTGTAATTCACTGATTCGTTAACCCAATAATGCATACGAGACCTTCAATTTTGGAATTTTTAATGTTACTAAATTGTCGTTCAACTATTTATTTATTGGTACATTATTTTACAGAGCTTAACTTCTAATTTGGTTATTGTTGAAACTATTTCTAAGAATTTACCAGGAGATTTAAATAAAAAACATAGCAATACTGTATTCCACACTAAAAAGAGAAGTCACACCACAGAGAGTGAGATAAAGATACGTAGGTATTTGACTCAAGCTGTTGTTCCAAGTGTGGCCTCCATCTTTATCTGTTACTTCATGCATACTACTCTCTGACGAGAGGTCTATGGTTCCCACCACAGACTAATATGAGTTCCCACCAAAGCCATAGACATAGTATCTTATCTATCTACGACCAAAGCCCAAGAGCATAGATAATACATAGAGTGACACTGATTGTATGTAATTACCATAGGTAATTACTTAAGACACTAAGGTCGTGTTCCGATATACACTGCAAACAATGCTCATTGCTCTTACTGGTGAAATAGTCGTTTCGTTATGGACTGCCAAAGTCACTAAGGTCGTGTTCCGATATACACTGCAAACAATGCTCATTGCTCTTACTGGTGAAATAGTCGTTTCGTTATGGACTGCCAAAGTACTGCCACAGTATCCTAGGGAAGTATATGATATCATAAATCGCCGCCATTTTTGTACTGTGAACACTGGCGCTATCAGTACTTTGATCACGTGTTCAAAAAACATAACAGCGCCTTGAGATTTAACAGCTTCCACGAATGATTGTTATTGTTATTGTTATAATAATGATTTTTTTATTTAAACAAACTCTGACATTAACTTTTAAAAGCAACAACATTCAAATAATAATTTTTCTTATTGCACAGAAAACGTGTACATGATAAATATTTTCATTTGAAAACAGTGTCGAAAATGGAAACGACAGTATACTGGACAGCGTTCTGTTTTAAACAGTAACTAGTATAGCAAACTAAAAAAGAACGGTTTTACAGAATACTGAATTGACGTCACACCTTACAGTGGTCATTGTGTATATCGGAACATCCTAACAAAATGACAGACAGTTGTCAGCACAGGGTTGTCAGTTGTGATGTGACATAACAAGTACCTTTAGGAAGAATGGAAGAACTTATTTTATAGATAACCTCAACACGATTTTTCTCTTCAACGTTGTATAATAAGTTTTTAGAAATTAAACTAAAACTTTTACTGTACGTTGATGTAATTGCTAGTAGTCAGTAAAATATTTATAGTAGTAATATTCGAAATGTCTTCGTTATTACGCTCAACGAAGTTCGTCCGGTATTTTACTGGAGCAGCAAGAACTCTTATTTTAAATTCTGCTAAAACTGCAGAGGCAAATTTGCTTGTTAACCCTAAAACATTATGTACAAGCAACAAGTAAGTAGTTTTTATCAAACCGTTGCAATCTTACAACCATTTTCTTCTGCTAGTTTAATCAATGATATTTCTGTGATTTTTTAGTATTCTCATGAGGGACTATGCAACATCCAAAAAGACTGAAAGCCTTGAACCTTTACTACAAAGACTAGATTCAGAAGTGCGAAGATTTGGAAGGATAACAAAAAAAGACATTGATGAAGTTTTTGATGAGATTCGCTCAAAAAATGACATTACTAGCTCACAGTCACTGCTAGTTATCAGATGTTGTGGTAAGCTATTGCAACTTACCTACTTTTAACAAAAATGCCTTATTATTCTTAAAACTTAGAAAATTTAAGTACAAAAACATAAAATGAATAAGTCTGATAGAATGATATAGTTGCAGGATATAATTTACTAACCCTGACTCCTTTTGGTACAGATATTTCCTACTTCTTAGTGTTTTTAGAAAGCTGGAGGCACAATGAGAGAGTAGCCTCTTCTGTTATAACAAATTACAGGTACCCAGCGAGTTGTAGTGATTGAGGCTGGTCTACAAATCCCCTTCTTTAAAATCGATTGTAGGTTTTATACACCCTTCCTAATTTAATTTACACAACCTCTGTGGTTTGCATGCAGTATCTACACTAGATTGACTACGACATTATCAGCACAAGCTTTGCCCAAAACAAAATTTGATCTAATTCTACTTTAAAATTCCTATTATATTTTAACTGATTTGAAAAATTCATATTGATATTATAAATCTTATGTAAGTTAAAATTTTCCCAAATATGAAAATATCTTGTATTAAAATATGATGTATTTTTTCAAATTAAATTATTTATTTATTTTTATTATAGTTAATTAGTCAGCATCATGAAGCAAATACAAAGAGGAGATGTTGTAATTAAATTTCACTATGTAACAACGTGTGACAATTTGTGGGGTGAGGGGATGCAAAGCCCCGCCCACTTTACACTATCTACATCTACCGATAAATAGTTAAACTACTCGAATCTTTCCATATCGATGTTGCAATGTAGCTTAGCTACCTTGACGGTAGATGGCGGCATGTCCACAAAATGTTATAAACTAAAAATTAATATTTTAGCGATTAAAATTTCTTTATGTCTGAATGCAAAACAAATTTCAGCACCTTCGTATGATTATTTTATCATTACTGAGCTCTACGTATCTATATTTTTAGTTCACAGGACACAAAGTGTCGCTATCTAGTGTGGAATATATTTAACTATATTTGAAAGCCGACGCAAAGAGATTTTTCTAGAACTATTTTAATAAATTAGGTGTTAAATTACTTACAAATGAAATGTGATGCCATCCATAGCATCGGAGCGTCTATCTCATGAAGCAAATACATTCAGACAAAGAAATTTTAATCGCCAAAATAATATTTTTATAGTTTTCATAAGAATTTTGGGAACAGGCCGCCATCTATCATCAAGTAAACCTCATAAAAAATAACAAAAAGACAGGGCCGCAATTAGAATTCAATTATTTTACTCAGTAACCCAACATTCAATATTAAAATGAAGGAAATTGTACTTGGCTGATTTTTACGAAATGTTTAAGTTATATTTAAGTGACATTCTATATGCAAAGAATCGCTTAAATACAATTTAAATATGTTTACCATTTTGTGAAAGTCAATCTTCAAAAAATATTTACTTTATCCACAAAATAAAGTCTCTTTGAAACTAAATATTCTATGTTCAATATTAAGTAGGATATTTAATTTGGAACTAAATATCCTACGTATCTCACTAATATTATAAAGGCGAAATTTTGTGTGTTCTTTCCGTCTCCTAGAGGTTATTCCACACTAAGTATGTACTGTGTATGTGTAATTTTTTTCACGCAGATACAGCTGGACTATAATTTATGTGTGGGTTAATATCTCTGAGGGAGAACAAATAATAGACAAATTATTATAATTTATATAATTTTATTTACAAATCAATTAAAATATAAATATTTTATTCCAAATTAGGCATCCAAATGCACTTTTTGAATGCCAATCTAAGAACATTAAATTGTATTTAAGTGATTATTTGCATATAGAATGTCACTTAAATATAACTTAAACATTTCGTAAAAATCAGCCTAAGTACAATTTCCTTCATTTTAATATTCAAAGTTGGATTACTGAATAAAATAATTGAATTGTAATTACGGCACTGTTTTTTTGTTATCTTTATGAGGTTTACTTGATGATAGAAAACAGCCTGTTCACATAATGATTATAAACTATAAAAATAATATTTTGCAATTAAAATTTCTTTATGTCTGAATGCAAAACAAATTTCAGCACCTTTGTATGATTATTTTACCAATACTGAGCTCTACGGACCTTTATATTTTTAGTTCACATGACACAAAGTGTCGCCATCTAGTGTCGAATATATTTAATTATATTTGAAAGCCGACGCAAAGAGATTTTTCTACAATTATTTTAATAAATTAGGTGTACAATTACTTACAAATGAAATGTGATGCCATCCATAGCATCGGAGCGTCTATCTGAGTAGTTTTTACACAATAAAACACAACACTTCATCCTTTTCTTCTTAATACTACGAAAATACACCGATTTGCGATTTTTTTCAACACATAAGCGCACAGGACGAATGCTGACAGTATACTAACTAAAGCCACGCCCACTATGATGACGTCAGGACCTACTTAGAATCAAAATGCACAGTTGCTTATGCCGTCTCCCCTTTGTATTCTTGCTTCTATGCTTCATGGTCAGCATATTTCTTATTAAGAATAAATAAACATTTACAGCCACTACTCTTAGTAGTAGCGCAGTTAATATTGAGCCATGATAGCCCTCGAGATAAATGCTTGAAGTCATATTTCAACATATTCAAAGACCCATAATAATATCCTTACTCTTACCAAATACCAATGAAATTGTTAATTACTCTTAGAAATGAGGGAAGGCTGGTGCTTAGTAGTGGAGCTTAGTAGGTTGTTTCTTTTATAGTATATACCTAGTCAGGTCATAAGTATTGTCACACAGTAAAAACTTTTCTTTTAGAATGCTGGCCACAAAAAAGTTTATTGAATTCGAATTTCGAATTGTGCATGAAAATAAAACTGTATACTTTTTAGAATTTTACTCATTTTTAAATATGGAGTGGACGCTTAAAGAAGACCGTGTTGCAGTTATTGCGTTGCATCGTTGCGGTTACGCGCCAATTCAAATTATCGGGAAATTCTTTTTTCGGATGAAAAAATTTTTACCGTAGAAGAAAGCTACAACAAACAAAATGATAAGGTGTACGCACACAGTAGTGAAGAAGCGAGCAACCGTATTCCGTGTGTCCAACGAGGTCATTTTCCATCCTCACTCATGGTATGGTTGGGAGTTTCTTATTGGGGCTTAACAGAGGTACATTTTTGTGAGAAAGGTGTAAAAACGAATGCAGTTGTGTATCAAAATACAGTCCTGACGAACCTTGTGGAACCTGTTTCTCATACCATGTTCAATAACAGGCACTGGGTATTCCAACAAGATTCGGCGCCAGCTCATAGAGCGAAGAAAGAGCACACAAGATTGGCTGGCGGCGCGTGAAATTGACTTCATCCGGCACGAAGACTGGCTCAAATCTGGACTGGCTCCTCCAGTCCAGATTTGAATCCGTTAGATTACAAGATATGGCAACACTTGGAGGAAAAGGCGTGCTCAAAGCCTCATCCCAATTTGGAGTCACTCAAGACATCCTTGATTAAGGCAGCCGCCGATATTGACATGGACCTCGTTCGATCTGCGATAGACGACTGGCCGCGCAGATTGAAGGCCTGTATTCAAAATCACGGAGGTCATTTTGAATAAACTTTAGTGTCATAAGAATCTATGTTTTGTTAAGTTCATTTTGGTATATAAATGGTTACATAATGAATAAACTTGTTTCAATTATTTTACATTAAATATGTGACAGAATTTATGACCTGACTATCTATTTTTAAATGTACTAATGTTTAATTTGGGTTCCCTGGAAATACTAAAATCTGTTCCACTCCCATTTTCAATAAAATGTAAACAAATTTTAAGTAAGCTTGTTGAAATTATGGTGGTGTACTAAATTTATTTGTTTATTAAGTATAGCCAATAAAGCTTACAATAATGAACAAATATTTAACATATATTAAAGTAATTACATAATAATTGTAACTCCAACACTACCTTTGTAACTTATACTTATGTGTAATTGGACGTAGTTATGCAAAAAGGATCCAACCTGCAATAAGTTAATTTGAATTTATGATATTTGAAGTATCCATACTTCAAATATCATAAACTCAAATTATCGGTATGTTTTCTGTCTGTTTGTAATTTTTCTTCTTATTTGTGTTACGTTAGCTAAAATTGTTACATCACATAATAGTATAGACCACAAACATTATTTTTCAAGTCAAATTTTTTAACACAAACTCGGGTTGGATCCTTTTTGCATAACCACGTCCAATTATTCAACACCATTAAAAGCAGTCTTTTGAACATCTAAATATGATAGCTTAATTTTTAAAAAGGTGGATGTTTCTTTTTTTCTTATGGTTGTATAATAAGATACAATCATATCATGGAACCAATATGATATCAGTTACTTTAGGCATAGTTCAGTATTTTCTTTTTGAATTTGGAAGTTATTGAATATAGCCTTGACTATCAGTTTTGTTCTTCTGCCCAATGTGTTGTGTATGGGCAAATTTTCCAACTAATGCATGTAGTCCTATTTCTTTTTTCTGCTTTTTTTTAAATGTAGTCCTATTTCAAGTCATGGTCATAAAACAGCTGTTATGATGTCATGATGTGAATTTTTGTGCATAATATTATGTCAAGTTGACTTTAGTGTGTATGTATTTGTGTTTGTCATTAACATGGGTAATATAGTGATGTTAAAAATTTAAAAAAAAAACATAATAAGTACAACTGACTAGTTTCCACGGTCAAATTATGTTTCTTAATAGTTATTGTATGATATATTATTAAATAACGAGATAAACTGAATCAAATTGATTCTTAAAACACTGTACTTGGGATAAATAACTTCAATAATGTCAAATACTAGCAATATTATGATCATTGAATTAGTATATTAGAGTTAGTCATCTAATAAAATTAATAAAAATGTTATGTACATACAATAAATAAATAAAAAATAAATCATTATTTATTTGTCTTGTTATTTACTCTATACAGACTACCACATAAATTTATTAATTCATAGAAGAACATAATTCATTATTACGAAAATAAGTATCTTTTGTATTTCAGGAGAACTAGTGCCAGAAGAACTTCCAGAAGAAAGAACACTTCTGGTACAGAAAATATGGAATGTGTTAACAGAAAGAGGAATCCCAATGGACATATCCCATTATAATGCTTTACTTAGAGTATATTTAGAAAATGAGCACCCTTTTTCACCAGCTAAATTCCTTGAAGAACTGGAAACAAAAGGGCTACAACCTAACAGGTAATTTTAAATTACATTTCATTATTCTTTTAATATTAAATCGCTTGCAGTTCACTTGCTAATTAGACCATTGCAGACTATCAACACATGCATTCAACGAGGAGACCTCAGGTGCATTTTACACTAAGGACTTAAAATAGCTACTAATGTCCTATAAATGTTATTTATAAGAGTGAGTGTACTGCTGGTTGGCAGTAAAAATTGCTAAAAATTCTGATAGACTCGGACAGGAAGTTCTTCGACTTACCTTAGGTGACCACGTTTCACATGGGAATCATAGTCTTCAATATAAAGGAAGCTCCCAGACTTATGATAATTATATTGCCTAAACATTATCGAGTGATGTGTGTTTTTATTTTTTTTAAGGGTAACTTACCAGAGACTTATGTGGCGTTACTGTCAGGAAGGAGATGTAGAGGGCGCCACTAAAGTTTTGGAAAGAATGCGCGAGTTGAATCTTCCGGTGTCAGAACCTGTATTAAATGCTTTAGTGATGGGTCATGCATTCCATGGTGACACTGAAGGTGCTAAAGCAGTTTTAGAAACTATGGCAGCAGCTGGTCTTCAACCGACAAATAGAACTTACACATTACTGGCCTGTGGTTATGCAAGGAAGGGAGATGTTGAAAGTGTAGAAAATGTTATCAAAACTGCCATTGAAAAAGATGTATATCTAAGTGACAAGGTAAACTAATATGTTTTGTGCTAAAGTATTCACAATTGTTAAAACAAATTTTATCTAAAACTTTTCTCCATTTAAATTAGAAGATTATTTGCGCAATTTATCCTTTAAAAGTGTGCTTATAGTAACTTGAGAATAAATGTTATCTAACTACCCCACTACGGCAAAGCCAAAAGGAAGGTTATGATTTTAGCAGTTTATGTATGTATGATTGTATAATATTCTATGTATGTATGAAGGTATGTTCATCAGTATTTCATAATTCATGTCATACACTTGAAAGTATTGTTAAAAGTGCAGTTCTCTTCTGCAGGTTGTAGCCATACTAAATCCAATGGGAATGGGAATATAGTGTTACAAAAAAATCAAATGAAAATAATATTATTGTGTTTGGTATCAATTAATTAATATCCTGACAAGTTCATTCTGAATATATATAGGATTCCGATAATTACATATATACATAAACCATATTTTTTTAAAGTCAAATTAATATTGCTAGAACACTTAGGCATGACATTAGTAGTACATTAACATCTTATTAAATTCAATCTTCTAAGCTATAAAAATTAATGTTTGTTTGTTCATATTATACTACTGCCATACAATTCACAGATTGCAGTAAAACTTTGTCAGCATATTTTTTTTTATAGGAGATGAGCATACGGCTCACCTGATGGTAAGTGACTACCACCGCCCATGAACTACAGCAACAGCAAGGGAATTGCAGTAATAATAATAATAATATTGCTTGCACTTACGTGATGGTTATAGTCATGGTACTTTCATTAGGTGGCACACATATCGTACTGACAAATTTATTTGAAAGTTTTCCAAATTTAAAACAATATTTCCACAATTATTTCTTCTGCGGCAGCAACGTGCCGAGTAACAGCTAGTTTACTATACAGGGTTATTTTGCAATAACCGGCCAAATTTGTAGAGAAGGTTCAGACTAAGTAATATAGGCAAATGCTGAAGAGAAGAGGAACTCAAAAAATCTCAAATATTCTGTTATAATATTCTTTTAAATTCAAAATGCGTGGTAATGTATTATTTTAAATACGTGGTAGAGCCATGCTGCAGCTATATTAATTGTATAGTTGTAGCACGAATGGGTCAGCTCGACCGTGGAAGGACCACGCTCTCACGCTCACGAACCGGAGACCCTTTTTACTGGAAACGAGTCATTCCATCTTAGTCCTCACGGGTGACAACGCATCTGCATTTTGATTCTTAATCGAAGATAGATGTAGATGTCTATGGGCCCTAGCAACCACTTACCATCAGGTGGACTGTGTGCTCGTTTGTCACCTTTATCCTATAAAAAAAAATATTTTACAGCGCACGCACACATTCGTAAGGGTCGATCGGTAGACAAAAACGTTGTTGCTCATAAATCACATTCAATTTGGGATAATTTCAAATAAAAGTAGAAGCCTTGTTTACTCGTATTTTGAGAAACTGCAATAACGGTATATCATTATTTATATATTTGAACATTAGTTTAAAATTTGGCTACTTATTGAAAAATAACCCTGTATATTTATTAATATATTAATATGTGAAAATAATATTTTGTACCCCTTTCTAAGCATATTACGCACACAGAGGAGAGGTGTGAGGTTTGGCATAGTTGAAGTTTATATATTAAACGAGTGTTATAAATGCAGTAATTTATTTAAATAAAATAAAACATTACCTAATTTTTTTTTTGTTATTATAAACCAGTGCTTGACCACAATCCCATCTGGTAGAAAGTGGTGATGCCGCCGTATATGGTAAATCGCACTCTCTTATCATAACAAAAGCCTATTCACTCTTGCCTTGAAGACGCCCAGATTGTATTCGGACGGAAAGATAGACGCCGGCAAAGTATACCACTCCTTTGCTGTACGCATTACAAAAGCCGTAGCAAAACTTTTGTTTAATTTTAAAGTTTTAAAATAAAATTAAAGTTAGTGTTGTTTAATTTTACACAAACCTTAATGTTATGTTACATTCCAGGATATTCTTGATATTATCGAACATCTTGCTATTGGTGGCCATGATGACAAAATAGAACAACTGTTTCCTCATCTTCAAAAAAGTCATGGATACAATCAAGAAGTATGCAATCTCATCTTAAGATTACTAAACAAAGGGCATGAACAGACTGCCAAAAAAATGATGATGACAATGCCAAAGGTATCTAACGCTGAAGACACACCTTTCAAAGGAGCATTCTTTGTGAAACAATTGCTCAAATTAAACAAATCGCCAGAAGATATTGTAAACTCGTGCAGAAAACTCCAAGAAGAAGGACTAATACCAAAAGCATTATACATTGCAACTGAAAATGCTTTGCAGTTAAAGAAAACTCAATTAGCCTATAAACTTTTCAAGGAAATGCAGAAAGATGGTTTAGAGATACGACAGCATTACTATTGGCCGCTGCTAGTACAGAAAGGGAAAGAAGGTGATGAAGAAGGTCTTTTGCAACTTCTTCGAGAAATGTGCAGTGAAGGTATTTCCCCATCAGGCGAAACTCTTAGAGATTATGTGATACCTTACATAATTAGTAAAGATACACCCGAAAATACTATACTTAAGTTGCAACTGTCAAATGTCCCTGCCATTCACAGCGCGAGAAATGTTATGATTGAACTTTTGGAATCGGGTAACATTAAAAAGGCGGCTGACATTGCTTTACAGTACCGCCCTAGAGGACAATACACATTGGTTTCCCGACCTCTGGTTAATGCATTAAACAAAACAAAAGACATTGACTCATTTGTTACAATTCTTCATGTTATTAGTAATCAACCACAAGCTAATACTGAAGAAGATTCTGTAAATGATGAGACACAAAATGATGATATTATTAGCAAGGAAGTAGGTCGTATTGTAAAGATAGCAGTAAAGAATTTAATGCAACCAGCCTTGTGTGAGAAACTTTTAATGGCTGTTCGTTCTAAAGGACTTTCCATTAGTACCACTTCAGCTGAAGAAATAGAACAATTCCTTGGACAAAATATGACGACAAATTTGTCGGAGCTTCTATCTGAGCTAACTTCGTCTGATATGGAAATTGCGCCAATTGAAAGTCCGCGTCACAATAGACCAAGATCTGCTGCCGAGTTAGAACATTTATTAAGCCAGATTAAGAGTAAAGGTGGTAACAATGTGCATCGTATCCAAAAACAACTTTTAGTAGCTTATATCAAAGAGAATGAAGTCGCAAAATTAACAAATTATCTGGAAGAATTAAAGAACAGTGATTTTGAGCTTACAGCTGCAACTCTTGCTCAGTTATGCGAGTTCTATGCACAGAATAATGAGATTGACAAAGCACTTGAGATGAAAGCACAGATTGCTGCAAAAGACCCGGAATTCAAACTTACTAAGTTTAAATTTGTGCAATTAGCTTATGGTCTAGTTCGAGCTAATAGATATGAAGAGGCTATTAAGTTGCTAAAAGAAAATAAACAGGATGGTGAGAATGAAAATTCTGGTTTCTTGATCAACTCTAAATGTTGGCAAATGTTAAATACTTTGGCTGAACAGAAGGATGATACTAAAGTACGTATGAACATAAATTATTATATAACATTGACCACTTGGTCGAAGGATGTGGTCACTGAGTGACTGCTAATAATACTTCAGGAAGCTGAGTAGAGTTAGAGCGCAAGCCCCTGTCTTAGCACAGACAGCTGAAGCGCTTTTTAAGTCTACTGCTGGAAATACGCATTTCATGAAATATTTTCTCATATTCGCCACGCTAGGCGATCACGTTACTTTCGACCATCAGACTGCGTAATTAAGGTTTCAATAATGTAGATCATCATCCTCATCATTGTTACAGCCTATAAAAAAACACTGCTGAACATAGACTCTCTCATAGATTGCCTCATCATATTTGCCATAGCTTCCACGATTGGCAGGCTGGTTAGCCACCGGGTTTTTATATATTTTGAAGTTGTCATCAGGATGATTTCAAAATACATATTTTTCATTCCTTTTTGTCGACACTTACAACTCCCATGGAAAGACATTGGTTAGTGTATTTATCTTACACATGCATTACACAGAATCACAACAAGGTTCCAATAATGTAGATAATATTCGAAAATTATCGCCGCCGACATCGACCAGAACGTCATCATCATCATCACTATTATCATAATGATATTGTAAACTAACCTAATGATGACAATAGTGTTTCCTTGACAATTTTTGACAATTTTGTCTACTAATTAATTCTCAAAGGTACATGTGGATAACTGGATACTGGACTTCATATAAAGCTGAACGTTCGTTTTTCCGCGCCGCACGCGCCGTACGCGCCGAATTTTAGAATTCGTTGTATGAAATTGTATGAAACCTCGCACATTACACCCACACCGTACGCGCCGAATTTTATAAAATGCGGTAGGTATACGATATCGAATTACGAATGCTGATGACGTCATATAACGCGGCGCGTGCTGATACTCAGTGTTGTCTAATGTTGCCACTTCGACTTACATGAGAATTTTTGTATTTTTATAACTTTTACTTGATTCGTAATTATTTATACATAATTTGAATTTTTTTGCATCGATTATCAATATGTATACTTAGCGATAAATTATTTAAATACTGAACTCAAAAAAAATAGTTAAATCTAATTAAAAAACCCAATTATACTTGATTACTTAATTATCAATAAAAATACTTACCTCAAACATACAACAAGTCTTTCCTCTGGTTCAATTGGCTTTCTAAATCTTGAGTTTTCCATAGAAAGATATGGTTTTAGTATATTATGTAGCAATTCTTGAAATTTCTTGTATTTTAAATGCAAATATCTAAAAAAATCGTTCATAATCATCTAATAAGTCTTTAAATAAAGTATATTATCCCCTTCATATTCTCCATACAATTGCCTTTTTAAATAAATATTATGAATCCAGAATCTTCTTTTTCTTCGAATTTTATTTTCTTGTTACTCTGCCAATAAACAGGCTACTACTATATTTCTTTCCCTAGTGATTTGGAGCGATCAATTTCACTGTACCGTTTCACACCAGTGGTTGGAAAAAACTACAAAAGTTGTTGGTAATACAAAAGATTTGCGTACGGCGCGTACGATGCGTACGGGCAAATGTGCGAGGTCATCAGTAAAAGTCGGCGCGCACGGCGCGTACGATGCTTACGGTGCGGACAAATGTGCGTTCAGCTTAAGTGTCCAAAGCTTATATCATGTGTTGTTGACACAATTCTTACAGGAATGCAAATTACAAATATGCTATAAATGAGCCACTTGTATGAGTATGACTAAATCTATGCCTTCATTTTAGTTCCACGATTTTTTTATATGATTTCCAATCAACATTTTAGGTAAAAGAAATGACAGAAGTATTGATTGAGAACAATTATATCGAGCCATCCAACATAATATTAGGTCCATCTATCAAAGTACACTTACTTAATAACGATATAGATGGCGCTCTCAAAGAGTTTGAGCATTGTTGTAAACAGTACAGAAGTACCCCATGGAAGGGAGAGTTGATGAAGTCCCTTATATTGAAGGAAGATGCCACAAAACTGCAGTGGCTAGCAGATCTCAGTACGCAGGTAACTTATAGATAAATTTTAATATTCAAGTATATTTAAATTTTAAACTTTTATGAATTATGATTTTAAAAAAAGAGTCCCACTGGGTTTCTTGCTGGTTCTTCCGAGGGCAGAGGTATTTTTTAATATGCTGAATAAAAAAAATATTCTATACTGTATAATATTAAAACAGGAACTTTATAAACCTCCATAACTTATTTGGAATGTAATTTTAAAAATTCGGGTGTGGGCATCAAGTTTTAAAAGTGATATTTGGTAAAATATACACTCAGCATGTGACACTTTAATATGTTTGTGTGTTCATACACAAACTGGTGTAACATGGCGGAATAATTTTTCGATAACCCTCTTGGAAATGAGAGGCAAAAAATTAACGTAAATTTTAAGACCACTTATAATATGAATATTTTAAAATTCTTTTCCATATTTGGTCAGCCCATTACAAAAGAGCTGCTTTCTTAGAGTACTTGTATAAGTTCTAGTTTCGAGCTAATATAAATCGAGCAACTTTTTGGATTTGTGGCTACTGATAGTAGGTTTGTCTCCTTTGCCTGCATTCTATATTGTAATACTCTATATCTATCTATAATCCAGTGCAGTTTGCGCGCAATAAGCACTAGAATTTCTTTAGTGCTGGTGGGGAACAAACTCAGATTGTGTGCATATGAATTTTTAAGGTACTCACTTATCCCCTGAACTAATAATAACAATAATGTTCTTCAGACTGAATTTCGGTCACGGCCGTCAATCTCCATAGAGAGAAGCCATCTGCACAGGACAGGCATATAATGTACGAGCGTGTGGTTGTGCATTTTTTATTCCTTCACTCTCATAGTCCGAGATAGGACAGCAAACTGACACAACCTAATAGAGATCAGACACAGGATCAATGTATTTTACATGCTTTCTGAGGCAACTCCACCAACTTTCTGATTCCAAGCTATTACTGAGAATTTCACATGATCAGCAGATGCTTTTAGAACCCAAGAGAAGACCAACGAAGCAGTCAAAGAGTTATCCCCTGGACTACCATAGTTCAAACAATAATTGTTTATTTTGAAGATGTTAAAAAATCATTGGGGGATGTCCATTAATTACGTGAGGTGTTTATGGGGAGAGGGATTCTAGCTGAATCTCATGAAATCACACGTAGAGGAGATGGTTTATATCCAAATCTCACCAAATCTCACTTGGGGGAGAGGGAGGATCTCATCAAATATCTCGGTTTTTTTAGCATGTATAATTACGAGCAAAATTGGGTTTAATTAAGTAAAATATGGCTAAATCCTACACAATAATATTTATCGCGGTTATGCGAATTCCACAAATTATATAACAGTAATTTAAATTATGTTTTTTTTTTTTTTAAATATACCCGAGGCAATCAAACACAGATTAACACGTATATAAAAATACGTATTTTAAAAAATCTCACGTGAGATTTAGGGTGTGGGGTGTGGAGCCATATCTAATGACATCTCTTACGACATTTCACCAAGGGGAGGGGGAGGGTAGAAAAATCGCCTCACATATGTAATTAATGGATGCCCCCTTAGCTTTGAAGAGCCCTACTCTAGGAAAGATTCGCCACCATCATTATTACTTTTGTACGCGGGTCTTGCCTAATTAATTTGTAACATTTTTAATATAGTGGACGCCTGATTCTATTAATTTGTTTATATTGTTTTATTACATTTATATGTACGTTATTACAGATTCACGGGGAGGTGAATATCCTTCATGACTTAGTCCTTGCATTCATAGAGTGCGGTCGCTTGAGACAAGCTCGCCGCATATTAGAGACACCCGGCCTACAAACAAAACATAAACGCTTGGATGACGCTTGCCAACGATATGTTGAGGTATGACTAAGGAACCATTATATTCACATATGGTTTGAACATAATATGGACATTTTTCTTTCATCAATTCACTACAATTAATCAAACTTAATCAGCCCCATATCATCCCGTGGGTGTCGTAAGAGGCGACAGAGGGAAACAAATCAGGATATGGGTAGCAGCGTCTTCCTAATAACGACTAAAAATAAACAACTGCGGTTGCCAACCGTGGCAACTATGCCAAATGTCTCCCCTATGAGGCAATTTATGGGTGAGGCCTATGTTCACATGTGGACTAGTAGGCTGTAACGATAATGGGGTAATCAGCTAAACATCAAAGGAAGATATTTGCCATAGTTGCCACGAGGGTTGGCAGCTGCAGTTTTTTGTTTTGTTTCGAGTTGTTATCAGGAAAATGCTACTGCCAATATCCTGTTTCAGTGTCGGTTGGCTCTTACGATACTCACAAAATGATTTCAAAGTAGTGGATTTTATTACACCGTCACTACATGGCAATTTTTTTTTAATGATGCCTTATGTTAACGCGAATACTACACATTAAAATATAATTTAATTTTAAAAATTTTGTACAAGCCAACTCAATATAAATAATTAAGAATAACTTGAAAAACAAAAAAACCTTGATCAATATTTAGGACCACGTGTGAAGCACCAGCTTTCAAATAAAAAAAGAATCATCGAAATCGGTTCACCCAGTAAAAAGTTATAACGTAACACAGATTAAAAAAAAACACAGTCGAATTGAGTTTTGAAGACAGTAGAAAACTAGTTTTTACGTATTTTATCGCGTATATCAACTTCTTTTCTTTTCTTTACTTTACTGTCCTCTATTACTGTGTTTAACATTTTCTAGAATGTGCCAACTTGCCTGTGTAACCTACAAGATTAGCCCAGTTAGAATGTTGGGTTGGTAAGCATAGTGTCGATACTCTTTCACAAATGACGCTGTTCTCTATCACCAGTCTTTATATTTTGATTGGTCAAAGCCTCGTCTGTCATCTAGCAGGGTGTATCGCGAGCTCATAAAGTTTGCTTTTGAAGAATCAAATATTTCAATTAACATTCTCGATGTGTTGTTGAGTTCTCAAGAGGTCATGAATATTGAACAGTAGAGTTTTAACGCAATAAATAAATATAATCACGAAATAAAGACACGCTGCAGCTACATTAGTTGTAGCACGAATGGGTTGACTCGACTGGGGTAGATCTACGCTCTCACAGATTACCAGCCGTACCGTAATCGTAAAATACTGTGTTGTGTGTGTGTATTTTACACCAAAAGGAAAGATAGCATAAAAAAACTGAAGTCACACAAAGCTGATAAGAGTGTAGATACTGCTTCTTTTGTATAGACGTTTTCTCTGTTGGTGCTGCGATCATATATATCTTCGAGTTTTTATACTAGTTTTTTTAAATTATTCTGCAGTGGTTTAACAGCGTCATAATGAGCATAGATGATGAAAAGAACCTGTAAATTCTTTCTACTGTTCCGAAAAAAAGTTAAACTTGAATTAACGCTCCCTAAGTGAGTGCACTCTACATAGATTTAGTGAATGATTAGCACAAGGCGTTTTCTACGTGGTAGAGCCATGCTGCAGCTATATAAGTAGCATAGTTGTAGCACAAATTGGTCGGCTCGACCGGGGAAGGACTACGCACTCACAGAATACCAGCGTAAAATAGCAGGTCAACACTGATGTATTTCGTATGGTGAGTGTAGAGAACCGGAAACCCTTTTTTACTGGAAAAGAGGCATTCCATTTTAGTCCTCACAGCTGACAACACATCTGCATTTTGATTCGCAAACGAGGATAGATGTAGCTGTCTATGGGCCACAGCAACCACTGATCATCAGGTGGACTGTGAGACGCTTGTCACCCTTATTCTATAACAAAAAACACCTACCAAAAAGGACAAAACAACATCTGTCGAGACAGCTAGTTAGTTTAAAAATTTCTAACAGGCCTTTTTTATTACAGGAAGGTAAATCAGAATATCTAGAGGGCTTACTAGAGGCGACAAAAGAACTCTCACACATAGATCGTGCTAATATTTTCTACCATTTGCTTGTCACATACTGCAAAGCTAACGAAACTGACAAAGCTTTAGGGTTGTGGACAGTCCTTCAAGAGGAAGGTGAAATCCCTAATGACCAGTTCTTGTTTACGCTTGGTAATCATTTAAAATCACAGAATAGAGAAATTCCATTCATAATGCCTGAGGAAAAATCTCCAATGAACTTAAAGAATAAAGAGGTTATCAAAAAAGTTGAAAAAGTTACACCAAAAATTGTGCCGAAGAAAACGAAGAAAGATGTTTCTGCAGTTATAGAAAACATGGTTAAGGAAGGCAAAGCTGCCCAAGCTATGGACTATGCAATAAATTCTATTGAAGACAGTATTATTCCAAAAGATAATGTATTAAAGTTCCTTCTCAAAAAATTGGCAGAAGAGGGAAACGTGGAAAAGATACAATCATTGGGCAAATACATTAACGAATCTATGCGACGGAGTATAACTTATGATGATAAGTTGACTTTAGCTATTTTCAAAAGAGGAGCTGGCGCACAACACGTTGAAAGTTTATTGAATGCCTTGCAAGTTGCTAAGACCGATGAAGATGTACAATCTGCTCTTAGGAGGTATCCGCGTAGCAACGCACTTGCCTCAGCGATACAAGATAAGGATATACTAAACAAATGTAAGTTGTTGAACCATGATTTATTTATACATAATATACAGCTGTTGGTGAATGAATTTTGCAACTTCTTCAAGACTTGACTGATTGACGTAATTTTTACACAATATATTTGTTTTGTCATATTATTCACAATAAAGTTTATTGTGAATAATATGACAAAACTAACATGTGACATAGTTTAACTATACACATGTTGGTTAATCGCCAAAAAAGCACAAAATCTGAACACGCCGAGCACACAGTTCAACAAATGGTAAGTGAATACTATGGCCGATGTACATCTACATTTGTCTTCGATTATGAATCAAAATGTCCTGTATCACTTCTAAGTATTAAAAAGAAAGAATGGTCAGTTTACGATATTTTAATGTCAGTTTGACTGAGCTTACTTTACACTTCGAGACACAATTAACGCATCTGTACTTTAAATTGACGACCGAGTAACCTAGCAATCAGATTATTTCGCTGCTATGCCCTAGGTCTTGGGTTTGAATACAAATTAGAACAAATATTTGTATACAAAGAGCAAATTGTTGCTAGTTTGTGTGTTTTTATTGTCCCCTGTCTCTAAAACTACAACTACTATTCCATTTTAAAAGGAAGGTATTTTAAAAGGTTGTTAACATAGGAATAGCTTTATGGAAACTTGTTGACATGTTTGTTGCTTGTCATTATCATCATATTATCGCCCTTCTCAAGTCCACTACTAAACATGAACCTCCGAAGGATTGCTACAACACAGTCCTGAGCCACTTCCATTGACTTCTGGCATATCTTACTAGATTGTCACTCAATGTCATGGTACACTTCACTTACTATTACGTGGCTGATACTCGAGACCCTTTCTCCCCCATGGGTTGTCGATTCTTCAAGCTATATGGTCAGCCCATTACCACTTCAGCTTACTAATCCGTTGGGCTATGTCCGTTACTCTGACTCTACTGCAGATATCCTAATTTCTAAGTTTATAACGCAGAGGGACTCCAAGCATAGCCTTCTCCATAGCTCGCTGAGAGACCCTGAGTTTCCTTATACGGCCAGTAGTGAAGGACCACGACTCAAATCCATAAGTCATCACTGGCAACACGCACTGGTTATACAATCTTGTTTTTAAATTTCGAGGTATACCCGACGAGAAGATGTGTCGTAATCTCCCGAACGCATTTTATATGTACTAGCTGTTCAGGCATAAATTGTTCTGCCCTCTCCGACAATCCTTTGTCTGAGAGGGCAGAAAAAAAAATCCTTAAATTCGTAATCAAAAAATATTGAGTGTCACTTATCAGGTTACAAACTATCCTATCTCTCAAGTAGGACCAAACTGCACACAGTGTGATTCATCAAAAATTACATTGAAATCAGTTCAGCAGTTTAGGAGTTCATCGCGGACAAAGAATGTGACACGTAATTTTTGTATATTTCAATTTATACCCATGGACTTATTTAATACAAGAACAGCGTCCTTGTCCTATTTCACCCTAAAACTAATAAACACCTTCATTGTAAAACAATATTATTACAAATTCGCGAAAATGTTCGCTATCTGTATGCCTAGTGGATAATAATCTTTTATAGCTGAGTCTGAATGTCACATTTGAAAGTGTTTATGAAGCAATGCTTTCGTAAACAGTTTAAACCGTAAAATACATAAAGTATTATTTTTTCAGGTCAAGAAGTGGCACTGTTAGCTGCATCGAACGGATATATGTTACCAGCCAATCTACTGTGGATGGAGTTCCTTTTAGCTGGCATGGACAAAGAGGCGGATACTATTTGGAACCAATGTTTAAACAATGCTAATGTTGTTGTTTTCAGACGGCTATTACAAGAAAGCTACATTAGGAATGATAAGCAACTGATAGAGAAACTTATTAGTATTTTGAAAACAAATAAAAATTTGTCATTGGCGTCATTGGGCAACGCTTACTCGCGGTTAATAAACATGCACCTTTTAGAGAGTAAAGTTGACGAAGCAAAAGCTGCTTTCGACAGTGCTTTAAATTGTGGCGTCACAACTGATCAAATAAACAATAACACCATTCAAAGGCTCAATTCTGCATTAGAGAAAAGAGGCTAACAATTACAAACAAAATAAATGTATTAATATTAATTAACTGTTTTAGTATATTTGAAATGAAATGTGAATGCGATAGTTAGTAGGTCCAGTTCAAAAATAGTCTCTTTTGTAAGAAATTATGTCAAATTTTGATATGTCACTACCGCCACGAAATACAATTGATATTTAAAAGAAGACAAAGAAGAACAATTTGATTTGTCTACGTCTTATGTTGTATGAATACAATATCTTATGTTTAGTTTTAATAAATTATTAGTTAATCAATGTGATTTCTTATTTATTAATTATATACGTATTATCATAAATCATTTTTATTCAATATATTATTTGTGTTACTTTATGATTTCAATGAAATTATTGATGATGACTATGATATTTGTGAATACAATTAAAAGCGAAATATGAGACAGTGGTAACTAGGCTAGCTTTTAAACACTATTTCTATGTGTTACGGCAAATAAATTTAATAAGTCAAGAATGGACAGGTAGACGATGGACTTATATAGCAAACAAGGATGATATTAAAAAAATATATAGGATGAGACTATAAAGTGTCTAGTCTCACGTTTTACTTTTTTACTTACTCAATGCTCACCTAGTGACTAAGGTCGGTACTCGAAAACCGGCCGTTATTCGAAAACAGTCTAGTTTTGTACTATAATTTCACAATATCAGAATTTATGACTGATATTAAAACATAGTGATTATAAGCGACTTCCTTGCAAGAAAACAGCCCGATAAAACCAATAAATCCACAGTCGCAAACTCGCAATGTTTTCACATAAAGTTTGCACATTGGTTCGCTTTGCACGTCCGAAGGAAATGGACGTAGAGGTAGGTACCGCTGCGTCTCATTTTTTATGTGCATTACCCTGCCATTATTAATATATTAAAAATAAAAGCTTTCATTTTTTTAATGATATGTTAATATATCTTTTTTATATAGGAGAAACGAACGAGCCAAACGAGCATACAGCTCACCTACGGTAAGTGATTACCGCCGCCCATGAACAACTGCAACACCAAGGGAATTACAGTTGCGTTGCCAGCCTTTTATTTTTTTTATAGGATAAGTGTGACAAACGAGCACACAGTCCACCTGATGGTAAGTGGTTGCTGCGGCCCATAGACATCTACATCTATCCTCTATTACAAATCAAAATGCAGATGCGTTGTCACCCGTGAGGACTAAGATGGAATGTCTCATTTCCAGTAAAACGGGGTCTCCGGTTCTCTACACTCACCATGCACACAAAGCCCAACACAGCAGCATTATGCTGCTATTTTACGCTGGTATTCTGTGAGAGCGTGGTCCTTCCCCGGTCGAGCCGACCCATTCGTGCTAAAAACAAAGTTTTAAAAAGGAGTACGCTATTTTGTTGAAGGTCCTTAAGTCGTATCGGTCCGGAAAAATCTCTAGTGGTAGTCGATTCCACAAGGAAGTTGTGCGAGGAAGAAAACTTCTTTTAAATCGCACAGTGGTGGACCGACAGTCATCCAGATGGTATGGATGGTTTCGCAACTTTTGTCGCGATGTGCGATGGTGAAATTGTGCGGCTGGAATTAGTCCGAACAATTCCTCAGAGCACTCCCCGTGGTAAATGCGGTAGAATACGCAAAGAGATGTAACATCTCTTCGCAGTGCCAGTGAGTCAAGCCGATCGGAAAGAGTTCCGTCGCCGACGATTCGAACAGCTCTGCGCTGGATGCGATCAAACCTTGTGATGGCGCGGCAGGTTCGCTTCCGCATTCCCTACCTCTACGCTCAGTGTCATAGTTCAATGGAATGGTAATCCGACACAACCGAAGAGAGATCAGGCGCAGGACAATAGCTTTACGTATTTTCCTAGCCAGGAAACACCGCTTACTCCGGGCTGCCAATTAGAATTTGTTGCACGGTCGGCGTGCCACGCGAATTAATGCTCCTATCATAGTTTTTTAGTTTTACCAATACCAAGTTAAACAACAAGACACTCTTACAGTTTTGCAATGTCGGTCTGTCCGTTCATCCGCTGTTTTACTCTGAGATCTAATATCGTCTATCAAAGTTATGTGTATAGCGTTTGATTGTGGCGCGGGAACGAGTCACATGACCATTCACTAAGTGTCTGACCGAAATGCCGAATTGATTACATGAGCGCTACGCTCCCGAGAGAAAACATAATCTATTTTATTTTAGTACTTTGATAAAAAAAATAGTGATGGGACAAAGCGCCAGTGGAGCTGAGTATAAAAAAGGCCAAAATGAAAAAAGAAGAACAAGGATAGATTATCAGTAAAGCAATAAAATCGACAGCTTTTTTAAAGGTGGGAGTATAAGTAGTGTTGAAAGACCAGGAACTTTAATAACATGCACTGCCACAATAGGTACAATCAGGAAAAGATGAAACTGATTTGAACTCTGTGGCTCAACAACAACAGTCATCTGTTGAACAATCTACTTTAGAAAAAAAAACGGATATTTATGTTTTTGACGAAGAGGCGCTAGAGGAATTATCTCAGAATCAGACATTAAGTAATAACCGCGTGCAAGCAGCAGTAAATCTAAACAAAGATCTAGCTTTATGGAAAATCAACGATACCGTAAGGGAGATTATCGCAAGGTACGGCTTCGATCAAAGCAAGTCTTGTGACTTTTCTAAAAGTGAAAAAATATATGCTGATCAGCGTCCTTTCTTGCAGGTATCTTACAATGAAAAATAAATAAATAAAGATGTAAATGACCGAAATGGGCTGGTTTATTCTGTAGTAAATGGTCTGTATATTACGGACTCTGTTTGGCATTCGGTCCATTGGAGAATAAGACTCAGTTTGAGAACGAAGGATTTAATTACTTGAAAGAGGCAGAATTTCGAGTAGCTCAGCATGAAAACTCTGCGCGTCATAAATCTAGTATAGATTGATGGTCGACACGACAATTTACTGCATGTCCAGATTGATGAAGAAATTACCTTTTAGAGAAACGTTCTGAGAAGTTCGTTGCCGTAGTAAATCGAACTTTCAGGGGAAAAATTAAAAGTTGGGTGATTTGCACAACGAAAATTATTGTATAATTTTGGAACTGTTAGCTGAATTCGATCCTGATCGAATTTAGCCAGTCATATTGAACGATTTGGGAGTCAAGGATCTGGAAGTACCAACTACTACTTATCAAAAACCGTTTGCGATGAGCTTAGTTGTAAATAAAGTTTTAAAACAGATTGGAGACGAGATAAGAAGGGCGAAATATTTTTTCTTATTATCGATTCAACACCATATATATAGCACATGCACAGACGAACCCTGTAAAAGATTTCTCAAGTTTTTGCTCTCAGTGGGACATAAAGCTAAAGAAGTGTTTTCTGCCATTATATCGGAACTGAAAACACTGGTCATAAATATTGACAAGCATATGAAGGCTAGCGTGGATAATCATATGATAATGTCACGAACACGTATGGTGTGTACAATGGCTTACTACAGGCTAAAATTCAAAGCCAAACACCTTTTGCTTTCTTCGTTCCTTACTCTGACCTGCACTCTTTAATAGTGGCAACTGCGCCTGCTAAGTCTTGCACAGAAACTTGTCGTTTTTTCATGTAGCTTCAATGAATCGACGTAAGTATTACCTACGTACTTATTTTTTGTAAGTTCAACACAACGCTGGCAAAAAATATTGACTGAAATAGGGAAAGGGAAAACGCTAAAGAGAATAAATCTGACACGTTGGTTAGCTAAAGAAGATGCAGGTAGAAGTATTAGAAATGCTTTGCATGAAGTCCTTAAAACTTGGGAATCAATCGAGAATGATTGTATCAAAAAGCCTGTAACGCAAAACAAAGCGACGGGAATACTTTTGAATTTAGGAAAACTTGAAACATTGGTAATGATTGTTGTGTGGATTGTATTTTTTGGAAAGAATAAACAAAGTGAATGTATAAATTCAGGCTTCTACCGTAGGTTTGATCACTCTTCTTGTAAGTTTTTCGCAAGTGAACGAAAAAAATTTAAGTATTACGACAATTTCGGAATTAAGCGTACTGCTACGAAGCAGTATACAAAAGAAGGGGGTAAAAAGACAACCGAAAGAAAAAAAAATGATGAAACACCCGATAAAGAAATGAAAATAACTATGAGTGATACTTTCAGGGCTAACACATATCTCATCCTCATTGATAGACTCGTATCCGAATTAAAAAAAAAACGGCAGGAGGCCTACAACAGGCTTAGTGAAAAGTTTTCATTTTTGACCAAAATGAGTGAATTGTCATCATCAATCATTACAGGAAAAGCCTTTTTCTTGGAAGAAATGTATTAGAGACAGACTTAGTTCAAGAATGCCACCATTCATTCATTTTCAATGCAACCTTTCTTCTAAAGGGTTTTGAGGAAACCGTATTCTGTATTACTGAAAAGTCTATCTTCGTTCCTGCGACAGAATTTGCAAAAGGTTTATCCAAAATTTATATAATTAATAGCAGTTCGCGTAGCTCTACCTCTACACCAGTGACAGATTGTTCAGGTGAGGAGGCTTTTCTTGCTTAAATCGGGTGAAAAATTATCTAAGATATCTCTTTTGGGCATAGCGTCAGAACTAATGAACGAGATTTCATACGACGATAATTGATGATTTTGCGAATAGGAAATGGCGCAAAAAGGTACTTATTATTATGAATTATTGTTTTTAAACTGTAAGTAAGCGCAATAAAAATTATTTAATTGCGTTTTCTGCCGACTTCCAAAAAGGAGACGGTACTCAATTCGACTGTATTTTTTTGTGTGTTACCTCATAACTTTGTACTGGGCGAACCGATTTCGATGATTCTTTTTTTATATGAAAGCTGATAGTTCTCTTGTGGTCCCATATGAATTTGATCAAGGTCAGACCAATAGTTTTTGAGTTATTCTTAAATAACTTATATTGAAGTCGGATGTACAAAATTTTTAATTTTAAATTATTTACCGAATGTACATACTTCATTCTATAAGTAGTATTAAGGCATGCCTTACCCCGCCTAATTATTAGTATATGGTTGATGCCTTTATTAGATCAGGAATATAGCCCAAAATTATTTATTGTGCTATCTTAACTAAATCATTGGATTGTATAAATAATCTACACATCAATAATCTAGTTCACAATCATACTAATTACGGGAAAAGAGTGGAGTAATTAGGACGATTGTGCACAATCTGTAATATAATAGTGAACTAGGGTATCGAATTGTAGAGCTCGGTAGGGACGGCAAAATTTCAATAGCCTACTGGCGGCAAATGTGTAAATCCGCCACTGCCATAAAAAGTTTGTGTCGAGAGTGATGCCCAGAGGATTTAACAAGGCTCAATTTAGAAACACATTGGTATTCATATTTTTAACATTCGGTGTGGTAAATTCAGTTTTATTGCCGTTTAAATGTAGATTATTTACTTTAATCCAATGCACTATTCACTTCGTCTCATTAAATGATTGCCGTCTAAGTTTAAAAATCAAGGAAGTATCATCAGCAAATAATACTATAACATGATAGTTTAGCGCAGTGATGGTTTACGGGAAGGTTGGTCACGGTCATGCTGCCGGAAACTAAAATAGGGAACTATGACCATTTTTATTTTTTATACGGACTTGGCATTTGAATGATTTGATGTAGCGTTTAATTTTAACGTTATTTTTTTAATTTTTAAATTCATATTTGATATCCAACTCTCAACATACTAACTATAATTAATATATATATATATATATATATATTATGTTTGTTGAGGACTCTGATTCTCCAGCAGCCAGTGATAATGCCGTTACTACAATAGACCTAAAAACACTACAATAACAATATATAAAAAATGAAATAATATTTTAGAATTCTTGAGCAAAAAGAAAACTTGGATACGGATATCCAAGTTTTTTTGCCTTTAATCGTCATTATTGACCAAAGTTTTTAGACGACCATGGGGTTCATTTTTCAGGTTTAAATTTCCAGAACGGAAGCGGCCAAACGAATAACAGGTGGTGCGTTCGTTTGTAGTATTCGCTCCGTAAACGTCGTTGATGTTGCGTGTCACTTGTGTCGCAATGCTGCCACGATGGTACTCATATTCCATAATTACTCGAATTTATTACTTATCCATAATATTTTTTTATAGCAGAGGGGGAAAATGAGCATGCGGCTCACCTGATGGAATGTGACTAACGCTGCCCATACAACACTGCAACATCAAGGGAATTGCAGATGCGTGCTTTTTTAGAAGGTCTCTAAGAAGTCGTATTGGCCGAAACGAAAAAGATTCAAATTCGATGAAAAAATAACGCTAATCAATAAAAAATGACTAATTTAGAAAAAAATAATTCCATCGTTTTAAAGTAAACTAATTTGAAATGAGAATTCTTAGTCAAACAAAAATTATTTTGATTTCAAATGGCCAGTACTGCCGGACGGCAATTTCGTAGGTAAAGACCAATAACATCAGGTCGCAGAACATCTGTAAGCGTCTCTAAGATCAGAAGACGGTTAAAATAAAAGAAAATTGCAGCGCATAGCATCACAGATCATATTGATTGGATGATCGACCAATGGAAGACGGTACTTTTTTCGGATGAAATGAGAGTACGTCTTTTCTGCAATGATAAACGCAGAAGAGTATACAGAAGGCAAGGCGAACGATTTGCACAAGCCTGTATTGAAGAAACAGTTGGATTCAAGGGTGGCTCATGCATGTTTTGGGGTGGCATGTCAGTCGACGCAAAACCAGCCTTGTCTGCGTCTCCCGGAGTGGAGGTGCTCTTGGTCAAGGGTCGCTAACTGCTCACCAATACGTAATGGAGATCCTACAAGAACATGTGGTCCCGTACGCGGGTGTTGTTGGCGATGGATTTACATTAATGCATGAGAACGCCCGCTGCCACACTGCATTAATTAAAATGTTATGCGGTGGCCGGCGCAAAGTCCAAACATGAACCCGATGAGCACCTCTGGGATGATGTAAATCAGCGAGTACGGGCTTGTGATCCTGCCCCAACCACACTGCAAGAACTCGAGGAGGCTGTAATTGAGGAATGGGACAACATTCCTAAAGAACGCGTTGTTACGTTGATTAGATCAATGAAAGACCGTATGGAAGCAGTAATTAAGGCAAGGGCTGGTAACACTAGGTTTTAGGCCGTTTCAAAACATGTTTTTATTTAATTTTGTAAGTTGCAATAAATTGTAATTTTCTTCTTGTTGACATTAGCTTTTTTATTCCCCAGTAAAACATATGATAACCATTATTTTTTCTAATTCGTAAATTTAATTACCTTTCTAATGGTATAATCATACTCATAGACTTATCATTAATTAAATGGATTTAAAAGTAATTTGAAGCAGAAATTTAAAGAGGTACGATTTTTGATTTTGTATTATCTGTGTTCATAATATATATTACTCTTCTCTCCCGATATTTTGACATTCCATTGGCTGTAAGATCTTAAGGCCTTTGACTACACTTAATGAATGGAAATAAAAAGATTATTCGTTGGCGGGAAACGTACAAAAAACATAAATACTCTGCGCGGCGGGAAACAAAGTTAAGTTAGAGAAGGCCAGGTTTAAAAATTTCAAAATGTTTTATCCTGTGGATTCTTTAAAACGGGGAGGAAGGTTTTATTTATGTTGGATGGCAGATTCGTGGCCGCTGCGATTTGCGACTATTACACACAGGCAGTTGTGCTCTCAGGATATTCGACAAATATGGCAAGTAAATTTTTACATTTTTACTTTTTTATCTAAAGTTCGTTAAAATAATATTAATTAAATAGTGCGAAATTATGTTTTCAGTGATGATTTACTGGAAGTTATGACAAGTGAGTCCGGTCGTCCAGCACAAAGATTTTCTCTGCGTTTAAGTTCCCAGTTGCTTCGGGGACTGGTGAGACTTTATCAAAGAAAAGTTATTGTTCTACTAGGTTAGTGAATATATATCTAAGATATCCTTAATTATGCACTTGTCACTTGTCAGTATTTAATTTAGTGAACTACCTTTACAGGAGATCTCTGCATGATTAATGCCGCTGTTTTAAAAAACACAAATAAAAAGTAAGTTTTGATAAAATTTTTAAGTAATTAAAATATTATTCCTAATAATAGTAATAATTATTATTATCTATATTTCCAATAATATGGTTTGTTGTACAATAGTGTTCAAGTATAATTAGTTCTACATATTGAGTTATAATGTACTACGTACTAGATATGGAGTGTAGAGATAGTACTAGAGAAGCTATTCTTAACAAAAAATGTGCACTATACTCTGTCTTCGCGCACGCGCGGTGGATAGTAGAGCTAGAGTCGCACATGCGCAATGAGGGCTTAATAATTTTCTGCTCACCAGATGTCGCTAGTTGACACTGAGGTAAAGTTTTTTGTTACAGAATGTCATTTAATTGAGAAGTTAGTTTTAAATAAAAGTTTATCAGTTTCTAGAGTATTATATTAATTCATACACAAAACTATGCCTCAGTGGTTTGCTCTTTAATTTTTTGCACATTTTTAATTTTTTTAAATTTTTTTCTACTTTTGAGAATAACTGTTGTTCGGTTTATTTATTTTAATTTAATTAATATAAAGTGTAGTTAATAGTACAGAAAGAAACATTAACCTTTATATTTTCCGAACAAATTAACTTCCCCGCTATGAAATCTGTCAAGAACACTGTCAAATATTAAGCCTCGTCTCCACCAAACTTTTGTTACCAACTTTTGTGTTGTCAACACGTGTTGGTGACAAATGTTTCTGTAATTACCTAATGTTGACAACAAAACTTGTAAACAATGTCGGGAACCGTGTTTCCATTTTCGGCGGCAACATCAAAGGAATACGCTTGTTGCTAACATTTGCTCCCTCTGTGGAGACGCTTGTTCGAAACATTTGTCGGCAACATGTCTGTCACGTGGACGAACGAGTTAATCGACACATTAATTAATTTATATCGTTCACAAAATATATTATGGGATATGTGTAATCAAAATTTATTATTGTTTGTAGGTTACGCCATAGTTACAGATTTCTTACTTGATTTTTCGATTTTTTCGCGTATAATGCCAATGACTTAAAAAAATTTATCAGTAAAAGTAGACCTTCCAGTACCAGTGACTGCCTACTAATGCAAGATCAGCATATACTGGTAGTAGTTTAGTACTTCTCATTGCCACTCTTTCATTAATGATGAAGTCCCGTATCGCATGTTTGTAAATAGCAAAAAATGTAAAACAAACAAGTGACGGCTCCGTGGCGTAGTGGCTTAGTAATGAGTTGCAGCGCTAAGGGCCGCGGGTTCGAACCCGGACGGAACAAGTATTTGTATGGCCTACAAATAATTGTTCTAGGTCTATTCTATGGTATGTAAACTGTCCTTGCGATACAGGATCAAATCCTAGTGTGGAGGTAACATTTTTTAAAAAGAGAGGAAGAGAGACAACTAATGAAATTAAAAATTTTGCCTATAACCGACTTCAATATTAATATGCATTATTAAGGATAACTCCAAAAACACCACAAAATTATAAATACTGCGGCTGCCTGCATAATATCGTCACTTGAAGACATATTGTTGCCAACAAAACTTTGGTGAAGACCGCAAGTTGTCAACAAAAATGTTTCTCAAATTGCCGACATGTTTCAATTCGATGCGAAAACATCGGAACAAAAGCTGGTAACTTTTGTTGAGTTCGAAACATAAATGTTGTCAACATTTTCGGTGGATACGCGGCTTTATACCTCACTTTTAAGTGGCGCCGCCCTGGTGGCAGAAAAAGTCGTGGATTGTCAGTCATTCAAGTCAGTCAATTATCAGTCATTGATATAGAGCACATTGCGCCTGGCGCCTGCGCGCTCAGTAGGCGCCTACTGACATGCCTGCCGCAGGGGCAATCTAGGGAGCACAGCGATCGTAGCAATATCGGAGGTGTCTCTACACACACGCCTACTGTTCAGTATGAGAGTGTACGTCTCGCTGGACGCACGTGTTGAGAATGGCGCCAGTTTTATCGAAATATCAATGAATTGGTATATCGTCTGTGAACTGGCAATCGGTCCTATCTATTTTCATACAACTTTACAGGACAGAGAAAAAACTAATTATTTAACAATTGAACAAGTTGTACAGCAAACAAAAGAAACTGTATTTCTTTAAATTGTATCCTTTAGTTAAATTAATTAAATAATTAGTCTGCTTCACTTTATCTGCAATGTAGGAAACATAGGATTTATTGTATTCATATTTAACTGTAGATAGGACATTTTGTTACAAGCAGTTAGTCCTATGTTGGAAGACAATGCAATATTCGTTCTTACAACTATTTAGATAGGATTAATTGACACTTAGGCTAAAAACTTATTTTACTTTATTAGTAATAAAATCTAAAAAAATAACACAATTTTAGAACATTAATTTATTAAGAAAATATTTAAAAAAGAAATAATCAACACGACATTACTCATGAAAATATTCTATTCTTTGTATGGCAAATTGTCGTAAAATTGGTGGCAGTCCCGAGGTATCACTGATTTCAATTCCTGTAGATGTAACCATTTGGATTTGGTAATCTTGCATCATTCAGCGTAAAGGGGTGGATACTCTTGAACAGGATCTAAACGTGTAGGTCTATTGGGAAGTAACAGGTAAGCACCATCAAAATCTAATTTAACTTTAATTACACCATCAGGACTGTAGGCTATCACCTTAATATCCATAACAGTAGGATCATTTTTGTTTCTTCCTGGTCTGATAGATTTATGTCGCAATGGATGTGTGTAGTCTTTAAAAAAATGGTATACCAACTCGATTGCCTTGTATGGACATGGATTCTTTCGCGCTTCTTTAGTAACATTGACATAATCGCTGGGGAGTTTGATTTCGCGACCCTTTAGCTTTCTTTCTATGCAGCCATGCACGGAATCTACTTCCATTTGGGTATGCCCAACTTCCAGGTACTTTTGGTAAATGTTAACACCGTGCAGCATACTAAAATTCAAAAGAGCGTTTGCTATAATATTATTCCTGTTTTGAGCCGTACATCCATCGGAATAAATAACGATGTCTTTCTTGTCAGGTGTTAAACAATAATTCTCTAAATAATCTATTAGACAAGATACAAAAGATGAAGCAACCAATTGATTGTTTTGATCTTCAGAAAACCAGTAGCATGTGGCTTCTTTTGTTTTCACATTGTAACACGTGTAGTTGTGACATGCCAGTTTAGTTTTGTAGTAAAAAGCATTGGCGTTAGTAAATGGAGCCAGTTTGACAGCTTGAAAGTCCACCTCTATTACTACTTGTAAATTAATCAATGCCTTTTCTTTGTCTTGTTGTTTATGTTTTCTTGCTAGCTCCTTTCTTTTGATGTGTTCATTCCATATTTCGTCCGTTATATTTTTGGCTTCATGACTTTTGCATGTAGTACACTGATCTTTTTTTAATTGAAATAAAGAAATATTTTCAGATTCCATTACTTCTCTGAACTTACGCCGGCAAACAGCATCTATATCTTCGTCTCTACATTTTCTGCTGTAAAGCTGGTACACATCTTGAATGGTTTGAAAAATTGGCTCTAAATATAACTTGGATGAGTTTTGTCTGCCATAATGTGATGGCATTTTCGGAAGCAATTGTAAAAAATTTACCAATCCATCGATTTTTGCATTTCTGTGTACTCTGCCTGATGCTTTTGATGTCGACGGACACGGCATCTCAAAAGAGCCTTTGTTGACCCATAATTGCACCATTCTATATCCAATACCCAAAGTATTTATAAACATTTCTCTACACACTTCTTTATTGTCCTCAAATCTCCCAGAACTTAACCTATATTTCAAAGTAAATTTTCGTCTCGAGTCGTGTCCTGATACGGTATTTTTTTGTTTCTCTATTTTAATTACATGTCCACATACAAATGCTTTTCTTTCCTCCCAATTAAGATTCCAAAATTTTTTAAAAATAGCATCTCGTTGCTCCTGTGTAAATGTTGAAAATTTTTTTATTTTCGAACGAATACATTTATCCTTACTACAGGTTGGTTTTATTTCCCGTTGAGTTCTAGGTGTATCTTGAAATATTTTTTTTGAGTCATCAACCCTGAAACCTGTATAAGATTTACCTTCCATCCTCAATCTTTTATTTAAGTTACGTTTCCAATTCATAGGTTTCGCTGTTTTACGTCTTTTTCGACCTTCGTTCATATTGTGATTGTTTGGATCAAAACATGTAATATTTGTCTCCGGATTTGATGATATCTCAATTTCTGGTCTTACAGGGGTCTTAGAAGTTTCTGTAATCAGTTCAGTATCATATGTGGGAATTGCAAAGGAAAGTTCAGGTATAGACGTAAGCTCGGTTTCACATCTCTGAGAGGCGTAAGAGGTCCCTGCAAGTGTTTCAGAATTGGCTATGGTAATTGTGGCAGAATATGAACTACTTTTTTCTGGATTTAATGTAGGCTCAGGTGAAACTCTCTCCGTGGCGTCAGTGGTCTTTAAAACTATTTCAGTAGGTACTATTGGTGACACAACAGGAAAGTGAGCAGAGGATGCTGTTGCAGGAGAAGCATGAGTAGCAGTTGTGGAAAAGTAAGTTGTACAGTCATCATCTGTTCTAGTAGAATTTATATTTGGAGAAATTAGATCTTGATAAAATAAATTATTGTTATGATTGGGATAATCATAACATATTGGTTCCAAGGGCATCAAGGGCAAGGGCCATTGAGGGGAAAGAATATTTGATTCTAATTGAATGTTATTTTATGTTATGGGATTTGAAATCAGATCTTCGAGTTGTATAAAATTACTTGTATCCGTGAGAGTTTCTGCAGTTGGAGGTTTATCAAAATCAGTATTTTTTTCAATACGACAGTTATCTTCATTTAAAACTATCAATGTAATAGGTACTCTTGTTTTTTTCGGCTGATTCTGCAAAAACACGTGCATTTGTAGCAAACAGAAAATCAAACAAGCAGAATAATTGTATCGAAATAGAATTTCAAAAAACCGACTTCAAATTAAAACAACTAATAATTAATGTTAAATATCAATCGATCTGAAATGTGATCTAAAAGTTGCAACCTATATACGTCCCACTGCTGGGCACAGGCCTTCTCTCATTCCTGAAAGGGTTTTAGGGCAAGAAAATGTTCGCCGCGCTGCCCCAATATACGTGTGGGCGAACTTCACATATCTTCGAGATAATTTTTTATTTCTCAGACATGCAGGTTTCCTCACGATGTTTTCCTTCACCGCCGAGCACGTGGTAAATCAGCACTTAAAATTGCAATAAACAATTTCATTAGTGCCGGCGGGGATCAAACCGAGGTAACCAAACTCGCGTACTGTGAAAGTTACAGCGAGCGCTAACCATCTGAGCTACCATGGCTCTGAAATGTGATCTACCTAACAAAAATAGAATCATCAAAATCAATTTTTAGTTGGTGAAATTATCGCGTAACAAACATACAAAAATATGACTATAATTGTTATTTAAATGTTTAAAACTAGCATTGTGACGCGTGCAAAATAAGGTAAAGTTAGCACTTTAAATAGTTTCGAGAGATAAGTTTACAGATAAAAGTTACCTCTTTATGTGAATTATTTGTTGGTTCTTCATTATTTTGTTTAATAACCAAGTTAACTTATCTCTTTCCTCTATTCATTTTTCCAAACTGAAACTGAAACAAAAACAGCAAACATTATAAAATAGCCAAATTATAACGTATGGAACAAAATGCAAAATATCCTATCTCTATGAGGATGCTAAACAATGTACTTGACTGTGAATCGAAAATAAATACACAAAAAGTCCTATGTGGAAGCATTCACATTTTTGTTAATAAATATAAACATGAATGATGAAATATGAAAAATTTATATGAATAACTTACCTAAATATAATTGCCACTTAATAAAACTGTAGTTTTTTTAAAAAAATCGCACTTTCCATACAAAAAACGATATAAAATGCGCAACGAACTCGTAGCGTGTTCCAACCAGTACAAAAATGCTCAGATAGTACATAATGCTTCTAGTAACAATGGCGGCTGAGAAAGGACCAATTGAAAGAAGCTAATTTTGGCGGTAATATTCGCAATAGGCGCCATTACGATTTTGAACGATGTTCCGGACATCAGATATAACAATTTAACATTAAAAAAGTAAAAGGCTAATTTTTCAGATAGGACCGATTGCCAGTTCACTGACGATATATAGCCTTGGCTCTTTTCTATATAGAATAAGAGTGACAAATGAGCACAGCCCACCTGATGGTAAGTGGACACTGTGGCCCATAGACACCCACATTTATCAATAAAACATATAATTAATTAATAATTACAAACATAATATAGTGCTTATAAGCTGCAGCATTTTTAGGCTATCAAAAACAATTAGATATGACTAACTTTACTCGTCATAATTTAATATAACCAATTTATTTTGTGATATAACTTAACTAACTAGTGCTTAGTAACTATAATTTAACTAGTGTTACAAATAGCCAGGATAGTTTTCTAATATTGAGTTTTAATAAATTTAATTACTAAAATTTGTATTTTTGTATAATTAATTAGTTAATGACATTTTATTTATATTCCAGCAATTTTAATACTATTGGAATATATTCTTTCCCATACTAGCCCTTATGATAAGTTAGGTAACAAATCCCAGTAATGTTACTTGTAAGTTACAACGTTCAAATGACGTTCTTTCTGCAGTTCTGATTTGTACTCATACGTGTACTCCGCGCGGAAGTTGCAACGAACTGATTGAAATTGCTCCAATTTCGCTACACACGCGACAGTGGCAGGGCCAATCTAGGGAGCAAGGAAGGTCTTGCGCTCCTGTCGCCCTGCCGCAGGGCCAACTTAAAAAATTGCCCCTGCTTGCCTACACACATCACAATTAAGGAGGCAATTAAGGGTCATCCCCACTCCTACACCCTAGCTTGCTCCTGCGGCAGGCACGTCAGTAGCCGCCTTTATTGTTTAGGTAAAATGATCAGTATGTAATAATTGTTTGTTTAGATTGTATTGTTAATTCTATCGAGTACAATTTTTTTAATTATTTATTTTGCATATGTGCTAATTTAATATAATATTACATTATATATCAGAATTACATTTTAATGACATTTTATTTTATATTTTAAAAGGTAAATTACAACGTGCTCATATTTCATTATTTTAATAATGAATTATTAGATTAGAATTATTGATTCCGTTACCAAAGTAATGCCGTAGAAATATATTTCAAAGCTTAGGCTTCGAATACATCACACGAATTAGGACACTACAGAATATAATAGGCTTGCCAACTATATTGCCTTATAGTTTTCATAGTGGCCAACCCGCTTGCCAAGTGTTCAAGCGAGTTGGCAACCGTTTTTAGGGTTCCGTATTTAAACAACAAGGAACCCTTATAGTTTCGCCATGTCCGTCAGTCCGTCCGTACGTCAGCGGTTTTACTCAGAGATGCTAGGCGCTACAAATGTGTAATTTGGCATAGTTCTAGGTATTAATCACGCCTACAAAATTGTGAAATAAAATCTTAAAAAACATTTTTATTTTGGGTACCTCCCATACAGGTAAAGGGAGGATGATTTCTTACCCGTCTATTCCATTGTGTGAGGTATTGTCATATAGGACTTTTAAATAAATTGATGGCATGGAACAACATTTTTTCGATTCAGATTCGGATTCGTTTGTGAAATATTTAGCTTTAAAGTGGTATTTTTCATTAGTGATGTGTCCCCCCCCTCCACCAATTAAAACGCTGTTTTTTGGAAATGTTAAAGTCTACACAATAATAGTATATATAATGAAGTTAAAAGGAAAACTATCACAGCCAAGTAGAATTAACAAGTTAACGAGTAATAGTCGACCAACTTATAAAATGCACTTGGTAGAGTAAAAGTTTTGTTACAATTCCATAGAAAATTAGGTACCTAAAATAGCTGCATATTAAAAAAAAACTTTTCGTTTTTGAAAACCTTTTTTGAATGCCACTCTATTACTCTGGAAAATGAGTACTTCAGTTACCATCGACCTATTTGGGCCCATTTTTAGTCGTTATAGCGATCAAACCGCGAACTCACTTATTATGCTCGTTATCAAGTAAGCTAACGTATTGTGACGGGCAATTACGGAACCCTACCTCTACATTGTGCGTGGCCCGACACTCATTTCGCTAGTTTTTTTTTTTCAAAAATGGCATCGGCTTTATCCGTATGAGGGCGACCGCGAGCAGCTGCATCTTTGACATCAAAATTCCCGGACTAAAAACGCTTGAAACAACTTTGAGCTACTCTCACTGACACTGCATTAGGTCCATAAACGTCACAAATTTTTTGGCGGCTTGAGTTGCATTTTAACCCTTTTTTGTAATAAAACTTCAGAATGTATCGAATTTCTTCGTTAGATTCACTCATTTCGGCGGACAGGAAAACAATTGAAAAGTGGCGGGAAAGTGTTTTTTACTTTTTATTTTTCTTTTTCTTAATGTCCTTTAATATGTGTAGATATTAAAACCAGCCAGATACAAACAGTACAACTAAAGATTTTTCTTCAATCTTTCAAACAAAATACGAAGAAACTTTTACCCCCACCTATTAGTATAGTATTTTGCTTGGGGAAACGGGACTGACACTGAAATTATATTTGTTTATCAGAATAGGTCCATCTATAGGAGCAATCTCAGTCTATAATCTCAATAAGAGCAATATATTTTTATTTTGTGTAAATTTTGTGAAATAATTAAGATCTTTATGTTTTTTGGAATTTGACACGTAACTTATTGTGCTCTTTAGAATGGTTACAATATTCTTTTTGTTTTTCTTGTCTATTTAAATCATAGAATTATTACCCCGTAATAATTCTATGATTTAAATAATTAAATTACGCTACCTGCGATGTGTGTCAAGTTTGGCAAATATCCACTCTATGGGACACAGAACACCTAATATAGCGGAATAGAAATGCCTTTGTTTCAATTTACTTGCAGTACCACTGCCGCCGCTAGTCTCCCCACTCCCGGCTCGTATAACATTTCTACTATATTAGGTGTTCTGTGCTATGGGACTAGGGTTGCCATCTCGTAAAATGAAAAAGCCGGACTCGGCGCTCCAAAAAGCCGGACTTGGCCCTAAAAGCCGGACAGTAATTTTTAGCCAAACATACTTTTCTGAGGACATGCAGCCAAAAAACTCACCAACTCCAACCCCCCGAGAAAATAAATAAATAAATAAAATACTCCTTTACATACGTTAATTGTTTATTAATCAATCACAGCACAGTTTCAAGTGTATACGTTACTTATTTATTTATTCTGCAAGCGATGCGTGCAATGCGTTACACTAACCCTAGGCCCTTTTTACTGGAAATGAGGCATTCCATCTTAGTCCTCACGGGTGACAACGCATCTACATTTTGATTTGTAATAGAGGATAGATGTAGATGTCTATGGGCCGCAGCAACCATTTACCATCAGGTGGACTGTGTGCTCGTTTGTCACCCTTATCCTATAAAAAAAAACTAACAAAAAGCCTAACAAAAGCCGGACAGGCCGGACACATAAAAATTTGGTCGGACACAACCCGAAAAAGCCAAACATGAAAAGATAGCAACCCTATATGGGACAATCTATGGGGTAGGCCTATGTTTAACATTAGGACTTTTGATGGGCCATAATGATGATGAATATACAAAATTAAAAGAAATTCTTTAAATTCTGGTTAAACCGTTCAAATTCCTGTGCGAAGACGTAGGCATTAGACAGACGCAGATATACAAAGTCGTTTTGTACTATAGATGGATATTACACGACTCATCCACACGTACGGAGAATGTCCAGCGTCAGAGACTTGAAATAATAATACAAGAAGAGCCAGAAAACGAAAGAAGAGTTGAAGAATTATTACAGGTATGTTAATATGTGTTACGTGTTATTTTTGATTACTATTTGATTATTTGTTGGTTGGTTACTATGTGAATCCTTTCTCCGAAAGTTGATGACTGAAAATTCATCTAAAGTAAAGTTGCAGCCTATTTACGTCCCACTGCTGGGCACATGTCTCCTCTCATGTCTGAGAGGGTCTTAGGGCAAGGATATGTCCGCCATGCTGCCCCAATGCGTGGAGGCGAATTTCACATGTCGTCTTCTTAAAAAAAAATTATAATAATAAAATTACCTCTGCTGAGAAACGTCTTCTCTTATTATTGGAGTAAGAGTGAAAAAGCGAGGAGTCCATTATACGTGCCTTTGAAATATATGTAACTAACTATCCGCCCCGCTTCGCACGAGCAGCACCTCAGTCTAAGTATCTCCGGCCAAATGAAGTGAGGTGAGAGTTGGTGACAAGGGCTGAGTAGAGGTAACTTTATCATACCGGCCTGTTGCGTAGCACTCCTAGATTCCATTCATATTAAAATATTTTTAACTCATAATCTTCACAGAACATTATGTAACCGATTCTTTCGATTAAAAATAGGCAAATAATATTATTTTTAATGAACAATCAAAACGAGTATATATCTTGGCGAGGAATCCGCAGTCGCTCCCGTATTGCGTACACAAACACTTGTAGAAACTTAAGGGGAAATCCGGACTCCAAAAAATTACAAGAAAAGGTTTTTAGCGATCTATTGCCATCGTGCAGTACCTATCTAACGACCAAGATAGGCCACCCAGATATGATTATAATTATAAAAAATTCACGAAATCTTCATCCAGTTAAATAGTTAAAAATATAAGAAGGGTTTAGGCCACCGCTATTATACAGGGTTATTTTTCAAAGAGTAGCCAAATTTTAAAATTAAATTCAAATATATACCTAAATAATTATATACCGTTATTGCAATCTTTAAGAATACATGTAAATAAGGCTTCTACTTTTATTTGAAATTATACCAAATTGAATTATGATTTATGGGCAACAATGATTTTGCCTACCGATCGACCCTTACGAATGTGTGTGTTCAGTTAAAATCAGTAGGACTTCACTCAATATCTTAAGAACTGTACGTGCAGGCTTATCCATGAAATTTTAAATTTCAGGTATTCAAGGGATCATAATTTTACAAGTTTGTAGGTCTTACACTTTTTGTGTTATGGAGAGGTTAGTTGTAGTGAGTAAATAAACGGAACTGCCTGTGCGTCGCCCTTTTTACGAACTTAAACTGTAAATCCTTAATAAAATATACTTTGTTATCTACACTAATTACAGTTAATCTGAGTTTTAAACTTTATGATTTTTTATGTTCACTTTGAACACTGTCCTAAATGTGTCGGTCACTTGTGCCATCACACTAGTTAACATACTACCGTGTTTGTGTCTCGACATTCTTTTTGGAAGTAAAGACTAGAAATGAGTTGGGGGTGACTCGAACTTTAGGCCTAGTCAGTTTCAATAGCCTATCATGTAGAGGATGTCATGGGGGTCATGGTTGAATAGGGACAAAAAGTTCTCATCACACTCCTAGAGGTTCAAAATGACCAAAGACCAAAAATTTGGCGAGATGGCTCGAACTTTAGGCATAGTCAATTTGAATAGCTATCATGATGTAAAGGATGTCATGGAGGTTGAATAGGGGCAAAAAATGGTCAATACCCAAAAAATTTAAAATTCTCATATCGGCTATAACTTCGCCTCCTTCGGAGGTTCTTACAGTCTTTACTTCCCGCATCCCACTTGTTTTCATAGTGTACCAGCTTTCATATAAATTTTATTTTCAGAAAAGCAATAATGTGGTTGCTAACATTGACGAAATAACACTTAAGGAACCGACTATGCCTGAAAATCTGTTAGTAAATGTAAGTTATCATTGTTTAAATTATAATTTAAGTTTAGTTTTAGCTTTAAGCATTTTCTAAATTTTTATTATTAAATGACAATAAAAATTTACAATATTATTTTTTAAATTATATTGTAAATTTTTATTAGCTTTGTTTGGTAGAAAATGTCATTTAAAAATATCAAAGTAGCTAAGATTCGCGTGAATAATAAAATGGTGTGTTTGACTTAGTTTATAGAGCACCTTCCTCCCTGTGTGGCGGATCGAACCGGGGTGGTACTACCTTACAGAACACCAGCGTGAAGTAGAAGTTTACTTCTGCGTTTACACGGCGAGTGCAGGTGGCCGGGGGCCCAATACATCCCCCCCTCCCCATTAACATGGTAGCGGAGTTAAATAGAACACTACCCCAGGAGGGCACCAGCACCTCTGGTGACGGAGAATCCCTCGCTGAGCATCCACGCTCCCTACTCTTCCTGAGCGTGGCTGCTCAGGCAGCCCGCGTATTCTTGCGGGCGAAATTCTGTTCAAAACGGAACCTGCTTGGGGCAAGCAAAGACAAAGGCAATCCCTGCCACGCTATCCGTGAATTTCTGCAACATAAGGGGACTTCATTCAAACCTTAACGCCGTCCATCTGGAGACTGCAAATCCGGCCTTGCTCTTTCTTTGTCCTCTCCGGCTGATACTTAGTATCTCTCCTACTCGAGGTACAAATTGGAACACTCCTTTGTGCCCCGGGCTGGAGTTTGCGTGTACGTCAGAGTTAACATCTATTTTCGATGCCTCGGCAGACTTGATGGTACGAACCATCCATCCATCCTATGGCTGCGCGTAGACAGCGACGACCATCCCTACGTCTACGGGTGCATCTATAGGTCCTATAGCGGTAATGCCGACACAGACCGACTCATCGACGACGCTCAAATGGCTGCAGACTCCGTGCTAGAACAGGTCCCATTCGCAGAGATCGTGATGCTCGGTGATTGTAACTCCGACTACGCTGAATGGCTTGGTTCCTGTTTAACCGATCATGCGGGTAGATCTGTTGATGGTTTTGCCTTGGCATAATATATGGTCTGACACAACTGGTTACTTCGCCTACGCGATTCCCAGATGTGGAGGATCATCTACCTTCCCTATTGGATCTTATGCTGATAATATCTCTAATGTTAATAATAAATTGGCGAATTGATTATTAACATCTTTAATATGTATTTCCCCAAAGTAACGCCTATAAGTATTCTATTGATCGTCTTATGCATTTTTAATCTTAGGATGGTTTCGGCGAGCTTCGCATTGATCAACAGATCGCTGACCGTTCGATGGAGCTGATGATGCAAGGCGACTTATCTGCAATACAGCACAGTCTGATCGACCTTCCCGCAGACTTCTCCACCGACAAGTCCAAGCTTGCCTCTCACGACGCGCAGATGGAAACAATATCGGAACAAGATATCACCATGTTTCGCAAGTGTTAGTAATTACGACCCAAAAAAGTGACATAGACTGAGCGTTGCGTATACTTATTTTTAATGACACAATAAGCATGCTCTACTCTCTCAACACGCACTCACGCACACATCTTTCTTCCTTTTTGCTTCATCAGCCCATCAAATTTCAATGTTGGACACACACAAATGAAACTAAAACAATGTTGTTAGTTGCAAATTATTTTAGATGCAAATTTGTACGCGAGTGCGTGTTATTTATTTATGTTTGTATACCGTGTAGTGGCGGTGTAAGGAATATCCACTACCACATATCGTCCCGTAGGTGTCGTAAGAGGCGACAGAGGGAAACAAGTCGGGAAACGGGCAGCAGCGTCTTCCTGATAACGATTAAAAATAAAGAATTAATTTGATTAATTGAATTTAAATGAAACTAATTTAAAAGAAACAGTCGTGTTTGTTAGATTTCATATTTTGTAAAGTCAAAAGGAAAAGCTTATAAAATATAATTTATATTTATTGTTTTAATATAAGGTGTAGCGTTACAGGAAAAGGATTTAGAATAGAAATGATTATTTTTATTACACTGTTAAAAACCTTCTTCACAGCCGTTGCAACCGACCCCGTTCCAGTTGGCGATTTTGAAAAAGGTACATTTACGGCGTGAATATGATGATAAAAACATTTTTTTTTAATTTCTTGATATAACAATAAACATAATGCTCACAGAAATCCCTGAAACCTCCGAAATCCCGCATCCTAACCTGAATACTCCGACTCCGATGCCGTTAGTGTTTTGTCAAAATAATTAATTACTTGTACTTCATTCTGGTAACAATTTTTTTTTATAATTTATTTTATTTTTTTCTGAAATATGGTAAGTTTTTTATCTTGTTATACATGGAATTGCCCTCATTAAAATTTATATTTATTTAACTACAGGCAAACTGTTGAACAGCAAGCCATCGATGTTTCGGTCGTTCACGAGCCACGTAAAGACGTTCCAACTGAGGCTACCATAGGAAAGCCGACTGAACAATTAGTTTTAGAGGTAATGAAAAAAAAACCTTGCTAGTAGAAAAGGAACACAACAGTCATTACGGCGATAATATGTAAATTATCTGTTGAGTCAATGATTTATGTATTTTTTTTTCAAGTTAAGATTAATATTTTTTTAAATTGTCATTTCGTGGTGTTTCAATAAACTTTTCTTAATCCTTTTTTAAAAGTATGGATTGTTCTTGAAGGAGGTAATTAAAACCATAACATTTTAGTGTAGCCCACACGAATTTTTTTTTTACGTGGTAGAGCCATGCTGCAGCTGTATTAATAGTATAGTTGTAGCACGAATGGGTCGGCTCGACCGGGGAAGGACCACGCTCTCACAGAATACCAGCGTAAAATAGCAGCTTAATGCTGCTGTGTTCCGTATGGTGAGTGTAGAGAACCGGAGACCCTTTTTACTGGAAAAGAGGCATTCTATCTTAGTCCTCACGGCTGGCAACGCATCTGCATTTTATTTCGCAAACGAAGATAGATGTAGATGTCTATGGGTCACAGCAACCACTTACCATCAGGTGGAATGTGTGCTCGCTTGTCACCCTTATCCTATAAAAACAAATGTACATTAGTGTTAGATGTAGAATAAGGGATTAGTCTTTTTAAAGTCATAGTACCTGCAATACGTCTTCTCGTTAAAAGCTTCCTACATGACAACAAGATCAGCAGGCATCCATCTTGGTTACCGTGAAATCACTATCGCTCTTTACATTTTCTTTATACGTGGTAGAGCAACGCTGCAGCGATAACTGCTACAGTTGTAGCACAAATGGGTCGAAAAATAATACCAACGTAAAATAGTTTAATGCTGCTGTGTTTCGTATGGTGGGTGTAGCGAATTGGAGATCATTTTAACTGGATACTTTTTACGAGGCTTCCCATCTTAATACTAATGGGTAAAATCGCATCTGCATTTTGATTCTTAATCGAGTATAGATGTAAATGTCTGTAAGCCACAGCATCTACTTGCTATCAGGTGGACTGTGTGCTCGTTTGTCACACTATTCTTTTAAAAAAAATTATTAAATATTCAAAACTACAGTGGTACCTCGACATACGAGTTTAATTCCTTGCTCGTATCTTGAATTACTCGTATCTCGAAGCAAATTTCCCCATACAAAACAATTGAACTACCATTAATCTGTTCCAACCCCCAAAATGTCACCCCAGTTATTTTTGTTACGTAGTTTTGAATAATAAAAACGTATTTATAAATGACAAATATTTATTGTACAAAAACAAAAAAGAGAATGTAAAGAAATAAAATAAATTAAATATCCTTACTGGTCTTTGCCTTTTTCTTGGCGAACACAACTACACAACTTATCCGAACCGAAATAAACCGAAACTCGTGTCTCGAATTTCGCTCGTAACTCAAAGCAAAAAATCACTCGCTCCCGGCGAGCGTATCGAATCTCGAAAAACTCGTATGTTGGGGCACTCGTATGTCGAGGTACGATATCTTATGTCGATTATTTATAGTTTCATTTCGGGTATTCGATTGTTTTTCTTCGATCTTCATTACATCCCTGAAAAGTAGAACTCCTTTTGTGCCAGGAGTCTGTCTGGTTAGGTACCAATCTCCATAATCCACTGCTGTGTACCGGCCTGAAGGGCTTCATCCGATTCTAATATTATTAACAAAGCCAGTATAAAAGTATATGAGTGTACTGTGAGGAATCCCATATTACCTCAGAGGTTGTCACCTCGTATCTGTAGCCTTCTTTGTTTGAGTTGGTCCATGATCTGCAGTGACCATTTACCATCAGGTGTATAAGTTTGATTATCACTTCAATTTTATTAAAAAAAAATTTAATTAATTTTTATAATATGATGTATGTTGATTGTATAGGAGTTGGAAGATATGGAGCCGCAAGCGAAACGGCGACGTCAACAAAAACTCATCATTGACAAGAAGACCAAGCTGAGTACAGAGTACTTGCGCTCCAGAATTGACAATACTGCCGTCGAGTTACGATGCCAAGTACTTTGCTCCTTATCACTTACAGTGTTTCCAAACTATACGAACTAACAAAAGTGGATACTACAATAAAATATATTTTAATGTACACACATAGAAAAAAGTTTGTGATCAATTTGAAAAATCGAAATCTTTTTTGTTACGGTACTATATTAACTATATTATAATTTCTTCTTCTTTTAAGGTTCTTTACTTAAAATATAGAATTAGAATATAAAACAATAAAACAAATTCAATTGTTTTTCATATAAAAAGAAATTCAATTCAAGCTTATGCCCAATTTTAACGGATTTATAATATTTTTTTGAGAAAAGTTGTGACTGAGAAAATGCCGAGAGGATTATCAGAAGTTTTACGAGAAAGAATTGTAACTTTGAGGGAAGAAGGATATACCAGAGAAATAGCAGGCAGAGTTGCTGTATCCCAATCCTGTGACGTGGCCACGTTGCAGAGGTACCACGGCATGGACAATTTAGCTGACCGACCCCGCAGTAGTCGCCCAACTGTTCTGACTGCACATTGCAAGCAGCCCGTGACCCATCAAAACACCACTACAATACAAGCAGAAGCGCGGGCCGCCTCTGGACTTGAAGTTAGCACTCAGATCAGACCATTCGGAATTGCTTTCACCGGGCCGGACTACGAGCACGGTGGTCTTAGCGAGCATCTCCGAATTCATGGCAACGTCAGCGACGGAGATTGCAGTGGGCTAGGCTTAGGCTCCGGCAAAATGAAGAAGATGAGGAGGAAAACATTTGGCAAAACTGTCTCTTCGTTGACGAATTGCGAATCAGCAATACCAGATAACCAACGTGTACGTGTCTGGAGAAGACCTGGAGATTCTGAAAAACGGGAAATCGGTGTCCTTTGGAGTGGAATTGTGATTGGAGCCAGAACGCCTTTGATCCCGTATCGAGGCTCCATGACGGCAGATAAGTACAAAACAGTCGCTATTGATAGAATTGTCAAACCTTCCGAGTAAACCATGGGCGCCAATTCGTACTGGTCGATAATAATGCGCCATCGCACATCGACCTCAACGAGTCAATGCTGCTCTCCGAGAATGCAACATCATAAGGTTAGACTGGCCTGCCGGCTCGCCTGACTTAAGCCCAATAGAACACGCGTGGGATGCTCTTAAGCGAGCTGTTTGGAACCGTCAGCCACCTCCCCATATACTGCCAGATATCAGGGAAGCCGATATTCAAGAATGGGACAGGTTACTGCAAGACATGCTGGAAAACCTGAGTCTCAACATGCCCAGGAGGATCTCCGTATGTGTTCGAACCAGGGGAGGAGTTATATTGTATTAAATAAAAACCTATTAATAAATTGTTGTATAAGTATGGTTAGATAAATTTTTTCTTTCCATCACATTTCTATTACAATTTCATTAGAATTGAATTATTCAATATTAGTTATTTAAAAATAAAAAAAGAGTTTAATTTTTTAATTAGAAACAGTGAATTTCTATTTAAAAAAAGATATAACGTAAACACTTTCTTGATAAAGTTAAATTTTAAAAATATATCAGCTTTTGCTAGTGATCACAAACATTTTTTGATGTGTCTATATTATGAACCTACAAAACCTATAAGGCCCTCCAGACCGCATTTTTGTCACGGCGGAATGTCTCAAAGGAGACTAGACAAGACTGTATGCGCAAGCACAGGTCTCTATTCCCTCACTCCCATAATCCGATAGAACCCGACCGGAGAAAGATCAGGCGCAGGAACAACAACTTGACGTGCTTTCCGAGGCACGGAGTGAAACACCACTAATTTCCTGACTCCGGGCTACTGACTACTGAGCATTTCTTGACAAAGTTTCCGTTTTTTTTTCGTTTTCTTTATTTAGGGATTTTTGTTTGTTAACAAGTCAACCTCATCATAACTGACTTACAATCTATGCATTTACCAATAATCTGCACATACTAAATGCCATAAAAACCTGTATGTCTGAGAAATTAAACAAATATACTCGTATATTTCGAAAACATGTGCAGTCCGTCAACACGCAATGGGGCAGTGCGGTAGACCCTTTTCACTGAAAACAAAGCATTCCATCTTGGTCCTCAGGTGTGACAACGCATCTGTATTTTGATTTTTAATCGAGGATAAATGTAGATGTCAATGGACTGTGTGCTCGTTTATCACCCTTGTTAAAAAACTTGTCCCAAAACCCTGTTAGAAATGACAGGAGACCTGACGGAGGAGGAGCAACCTGTTAATCTCATTGATTAATTTGGTGTGGTAATATCCACCCTTTACTCCATATCGTCCCTTGGGTGTTGTAAGAGGCGACAGAGGGAAACTCAAAACTCCCGTTGTCCTCATCCCCTGATGAGCAGCATCATCTTTCTGATAACAACTACAAAACAAAATTGAAACAAAAATGATAAAGAACTGCGGTTACCAGGCCGCCTGCCAAGTGTGGCAACTATGGCAAAATGCCCCTTCTGATGACTATTTTCAGAAGTAGCTTTTTGCCCCGGGTGGCAGATTTTAAGGGGCGGTATTTTAGGAAAGAAAATTCAACTCCCTCACAATTTTAAAGTGATGCTACGAGTAATAAAAAATTGCTGTAATAGAAATATAACGAGTATAATAGCATTGAAAGTTCTGAAGGAAGAAGATCTGTACGCACGCTTGCCAAGTGTTTAGACAAGTATAAGAAACTAGCTCTTGCTCGTGGCTACGCCCGCTTGAAGGCTGGAAAACGACAGCATTTCGACATATAGCCTATGTTCATCCTTATTATAGCAGACTTCGCTTAGTGGTTAGAAATAATATTTTTGTTGCTCCAACACTATCATAATTTCAAGAATCCTTATGATAATATTTTTTATAGAATAAGGGTGACAAACGAGCACACAGTCCACCTGATGGTAAGTGGATGAAGTTGCCCACATACATATACACTTACTTACTACACTTTTTACAGTTACCAATTACTTGACACCATAATATTATTTGTTATCTTAATAATAAGAGAATATTTGATATGAATAAAACAATAACTTTTAACTTCCGTTTACAGTCAAATATGATTGCATGTAAAAATTGCGTCTCTTACCTTCTCCATAAGTCGAATTTCAAAAATTATAAACCTAATAACTGATTATAACTAAATAACATAATAATAATAATATTAATATTAGTAATCAAAATTAATAACAGTAATTATTAAGGAAGAATCTTACTACAACAAAGTATTTTACTATTCTTAAAAAATATGGCGACAGAAATAAAAACAGTCATGAAACCTTAACCACTAAATTGTTTACATAATTCTGAACTGTCCGTTGAATTGTAATGATTGATTAAAAAAATTTATAATTATTATATACATTTGATCCACAGGCTGTTTAGGAATAATCTCAATATTAACGTGATTGTCAAATAAAAGAAAGAAAATATTTGCAACTGTATTTTTTAATATTACCTTCTAGTTTTCTTATTTTAATTTTCTTTTTGTAACTTTTCACAACGTCCTAATTATATATAATATAAAGTATATATTTTATATCATTGATTTTGTCGTTGCAATTATAAATTGATATGGAATTCATAACTAATGTTATAATTCCAAATAGGGAATAAGTACAAAAATTATATTTTGGAAAAACAGGATAGTTCGGAGGACGTAGTGAATATCCGAGTACCCGCGGATACGTACCTGAGTCGTCCCGCTCACGCAGGGGAAAAGATCCGCTCTAACTTGCCTCAAGTTATCTCGCTGCTTTTCCTACGCAACTTGGGCGTCTTAAATAGAACGCCGATGGCTGACAGAGAAATGGAGGTAATTTGTTTCATAACTTGTGTTTTAACTTGTAAGTAAAGTACCAACCTGCATTTTAAATGTAAAATTAAACGTCCGACTACTGTCTAATTTCTGACAGGGTTGTTTAATAGACCGCCGCGCTGCTTTAGTTGATGGTTTTCTCATATCCCCAAAATATTAATCCGACATGCGGATTTCCTCACTATGTTTTTCTTCACCGCCGAGCACGCAGTAAATCAGCACTTAAAATTGCAACTAACAATTCTATTGGTGCCTGCGCGGATCGTACTCGAGTTGCTCGCGTACTGGAAAATTTACAGCGAGCGCTTAGCCCCTGAGCTATCACGGCTCTCGAAAATGTAGAAATATCACAATGCACGTTGCATTGCATTTCAAAGTATAAAGAATTTTGTTCATTCAATAAAGGTAGAGGTTCTATATTTGACGCGTGTGTATATATTCAATTCCTCGGAAACTGCTGAACCCATTTAAACGATTTCGATTCTGTTAAATAGCTCATCAAATGGGGTCCCATCCATTACAGTCTATTATAGTTCGCCACTGAACCTAGGCCTCCGCCATGCATTGCCTTATAAGGGTGGTCCTATTTAAATTTGAAGAAATCATTCCAGTCCTCAGTGTGGAAAAAATAGGGGCTGAAATATTTAATTAATTAATTACTTAGACGTTATCCTAGTTGTTACATCGAACTTGTGATATTGCAAAAAGGTAAAAAAATATAATAAGAAAAAAAATTATTTAGTCTTCCATAGATTTATTCTTAACGTCGACTCTAGAAGCAATTTTGTGGAAATTAGTTTATTCTTTTGAGTTTTTAACACGATTTTTACATTTTATAAAACGTATAATTTTTATTTTAAATTTAAAGATATAGAACATAACTTGTATTTAACATAAAATTCGCGTAGGAAGCAGTGATCAAAGAGAGAACGAGACAGTCCCACACGCGTTCCAACCTAGAAACAACAGGGCAGGAAGTACAGCAGCCTCATGAACAGCCTCAAGTTGAAGTGCCCATGCAGATAGAAGAAATAGTTACAAAAGAGCTTCACGTTGAACAATTGGGCTTCGCCGAGTTACCAACGCAGGTTGTAGAGACTTTGTCACAGCATGCTACGAGACTACGAGTAGCTAGCGAGATTCCAGTTCCTGTGAGTAATATTATTTATAACTATTTGTTAGATTTATTTGGTTACCCTTGACATCTTACAAACATAAATTACACGTGGACCCAGACCCAGAATTATTTGTAGATTCTACAAATATTTTTCCGTGTGGGAATTGAATTCGCATCCCTCAAATCCTGACCAAAAAAGCGTAGCCACGGCGCTACTAAGCCGTCGCATACTTTTTATTTTTTAAGGTAAGTAAGCAACTGGCCAACGCTGAACATGAACGTCTCCCACTTTCAATGATTTTACCCATTGAACCATTACGGCTTACTTTACGACACAATTGATAATTTATATATACGAGTTGTACTATTAAAACTATCGACACAAGAAACATTATAAACCGTTATTTTTCTTCTTCTATGCAGAGAATCAACCCATTACATTTTTTTTAAATAGAAATAGGGAGACAAGCGAGCTCACATCCAACCTGATGGTAAGTGGATGTTGTGGCCCATAGATATAAGATAGCTGCAGCATGGCCCTACCATGTAAAAAACTTTAACATTCGGTATTATATACATTATTCATCATTTTTACTGGAAACGGGGCTATCCATCGTAGTCCTCAGCAGTGAAAACGCATCTGAAATTTGATTTTTAGACGACGATAGACGTAGATGTCTATGAACCACAGCTTACCATCTATTACCAGGTGGACTCTGTGCACGTTGGACACCCTTAATCTATAAAAAAAATCACTTTCGACGCTTCGAGCAAATATTTGTTCATCAATGCACTGCACGGTTACTGTGTAGTTGAGGTGTAATAATACACTAGAGGAGACCGGGGCCACAATTAACAAAAATTGTTTTTTTTTTGCAAAATGTTTTTAAGTAAACTAATCGGTAACTTGCTTGAATAACTCTCCTCGTAAACTTAAATAACTTTATAATTAATTTCGCCCTAGCATAGCAGCGAAAGAGAATCGACAACTCTCCCATCATTCCTTGGGTGTCGTGAGAGGCGACAGAGGGATACTGAAACAGGAAATACATTTTCCTGAAAATAACTCAAAATACAATATAATCTCGATAACTCGAATTTCAAGGGAAATAGAAAAAAAATCGAGAGAATTTTGAAAAAATTTAATGAGCTTTCGACAACAAAAATATGAGATTTTTCCCAAACGTAAATGGTCTAAGGTGTGTTTACACCTTAGACCATTTACTAAGAAACACGCATAAGGTACACAATTATCTTAGAAGGTTTAATGAATGTATTCATTCAGTCATTGCACGTGTACAAAGTATAGTATACACGTGGTAGAGCCATGCTGCAGCTATATTAGTAGTCTAGTTGTAGCACGAATGGGTCGGCTCCACCGGCGAAGGACCACGCTCTCACAGAAAACCATCGTAAACACTGCTGTGTTTCGTATGGTGAGTGTAAAGATCCGGAGACCCTTTTTACTGGAAAAGAGGTATTCCATCTTAGTCCTCAAGGGTGACAACACATTTTGATTTTCGCAAACGACGATAGATATAGATGTCTATGGGCCACAGCAACCACTTACCATCAGGTGAACTATGTACTCGTTTGTCACCCTATCCTATAAAAAAATACCTACACATAATAGAACAGAAGCAACAAACATTGCTTTTGGATTTTATTGCCATGAGTTCGGGTAATTTAATTATTCATTTCATCGATCATTAAAACATATGTGGTGTAATATAATGAATTTGGATATTGTCATTATATTCTAGTAACTTCGACTTACAGTTTGCTTTTTGAAATTTGAGTTATAGAGTATAAATATATGTACTATCAATACCTCGCCGTAAAATAACGTTTTGTTCGAGTTACAGTCTAAATAATTCAAGATACCGCGTATTTTGGGGTTCAGAGGACGGGAATGGCAATTTTTTTTCGTCTTACTAAGGACTAGCTGTTCCCCGCGACTTTCATGTTTTTTATGCCGAACCCTAATTCTTTTTCTAAAATAAAAGTAGCCTAAGTTACTCTTTATGAAATCAGCTATTTGCCAGGGAAAATCTCGTCAAAATCGGTCCAGCCGTTTCGGAGATAAGCCGGAACAAACAGACAAACATACAAAAATTTTAAAAACTGTATTTTAGTTATAAGTACCGTATTTACTTTCATATGCATTTAGTAAAAGCTGTAATTTTGACATTACAGACACTTCAATTTTATTTATTTGTATAGATGTATAGATTACGATTTGTCGAGGTTCGAGTTATCGAGATTACACTGTAATAATAAAAACTGCGGTTGTCAACCCGCCTCCAAAGCATGGCAATAATGGCAAATAATCCAACCAAGGAGACTGACTGATCGACTCATCACGATATCTCCAAAACTATACACCCGATAGACTTGAAATTTAGTATAGTTCCTCATTTCGCAATGTTGCTCACTAAGAACGGATTTTACTATAGTCTTATCAAAAAAAATATTCTTGATATTTTACATCTAGGTTCCGCATTAAAATATTATCGTGCCATCAGCTAGTAGGAGGCTATAATGGTGGTTATGATGACCTGTTAACTGGTTTACTGACATGAAATTGACAGAATTATATTAAGATTTTACACCCGAGTTACAAAGAAAACAAGAAGAAGATTATTTTAGATTTCTGTGATTCTGAAGTTGTCTTATATCTACATATATATTTTATTATTTGTATGTATGTGTTGCAGGCAAAAAGACTTCGCACTATGGGCCATGTGTCGTATAGACACAGCAAGGAGCTAGTCATAGAGGCGGCCATTTCTGTTCACGGTAAGAAAGTTCTTACGTAGATACAATACAGAGTTAGTGGCACGTCTCTCTCCGGTCGTGTCAATCCGTCATGATTCCCATTGAACTATGAGAGTGAGGTTAAGTAAGTATGCGATTTCGTCGCAGGTAACAATGCGATTTAAAATTCCTTCGTTTTTGTGTCTGTGCAAGTGCACGGTGCTGGCGATCGTGGGGCACCCATTTGTCAAACTTTTTTACCTTGACAATTTGATGCAAATGGACCAATATTGTTTTGATGCTAACGTCGAAAGTTGCTGTTAATTCAACCGTAGATTGACTATCATCCGCTTCCACAATCGCCTTTAATTCGTCATTGTGGACCAAAGTTTTCGGACAACTATGAGGGTTCATTTTTCAAGTCGTAATTTCCAGAACGGAAGCGGTCAAACCAATTTTAATGGAAACCTAAATAAACCAATTTTAGTGGTACGTTCGTTTGTAGTATTCGCTCTGTAAACCTTGTTGATGTTGCATGTTGTTTATGGAACGTTTGTGTCGTGTTGCTGCCAAGACGGTACTCATATTCCATAATTACACGAACTTTAACATATCCATGATGACGAAAAAGATTTAAATGCGATAAAACATAACGCTAATCAATAAACAAATGACTAATATTGAAAAAAATTCCATGTTTTTAAAATAAAATTAATTTGAAATTAGAATTTTTAGCTAAACAAAAGTTATTTTGATTTGAAATGGCCAGTACTGCAGAACAGTAATTTTATATTTCATAGGTAAACACCTATTATTTGCTATATTATAGAAAAAGAATGTCACAACTGACAGTGAAAACGAAATGCTTAGTCGGTTAATAAGTTCTGTCAAAACCTTATTATTTAAAATTTTTGAATACTGGCTAGATGAACTTCACCAATTTTAAAAATATAACGTTTGCGCTTGCCGAAAATAAAAAAGACATTAATTTTCAAATATGGAATGGTCGAAGAAAGAAGATAGAGTAGCGGTTATCGCGTTGCACCGCTGTAGTTATGCGCCAAAAGAGATTTTCAATATTCTACAAAAATTTGAAATAACCCTACGATTTGTTTATCGCACTATCAAACGATACACTGAAGATTCAAGCCATCCAAATTAATAAATCCAACGAAATCCTGTTCGTAAACAAAAAAATCTTAGCTCTTCAGATGAGCCTAAGCAGAACCCCGGTCAAAAGATCAATGAAGACCTAAGACTACGAGCTCATTGTAAGAAGACCGCACATTTTTTGAACGAGCGTTTGAAAAAAAATAGGCTGGATAGATACCGCGCTTTGTTACGGCGCTATGGGGGAAAAATACCGCGAAATTTCGTTTTCGGATGAAAAATTTTTTAACATCGAAGAAAGTTGTAATAAACAAAATAATAAGGTGTATGCCCACAGCAGTGTAGAAGCCAGCACGCGTATTCCGGGGGTTCAACGAACTCATTATCCTTCGTCACCCTTTGTCACTCATGGTTTGACTTGGAGTCTCATATTCAGGCTTAACTGGTTTTTACACCTTTTTCACAGAACACCTCAGTTCTGTGAAAAAGGTGTAAAAACCAGTGCCGAGGTGTACCAAAATACCGTCCTAACAAACATAGTGGAACCTCTTTCTCAAACAATGTTCGAAAACATACATTGGATATTCCAACAGAACTCTGCACCAGCTCATACGCCACGAAGCACGCAAAACTTGTTGACCGCCCATGGAATTGACTTTATCGGACATGAAGACTGGCCCTCTTTTAGACCAGATTTAAACCCACTGGATTATAAAAGGCAACATTTGGAGGAGAAAATGTACTGAACCTCATCAGAATTTGGAATCTTTCAAAGCATCTTGGGCTAAAGCAGCGGCAGAAATAAATATGAGTGTGGTGCGAGCTGCGATTGATGACTGGCCGCGTCGATTAAGGGCATGTATTCAAAATAGGGGAGGGCAGTTTGAATAATGTAAATAAAATTGTATTCTAAATTAAATTACCTTTCATTTAATATATAATCTCTATATAATTATGAAAAAGTGTATCATTAATTTTATAAAAAGTTTTTGACAGAACTTATGACCTGACTAAGTATAAGAATAAATAACGCAGGACTGTGATGTTTTTTCCCTTAAAAACTAATTAGCAATTAGGTACTAAGCTAGGAAAAAAATAATAAAAAAATGTCATCACGTAAATTTTCTGCGAATATTCCTTTTTTCATTTTTCTGAGTATAACCGCGTATACTAGCGTTAACTTCCAATTTCCTTCATAACGGTGCGTGCTAGTAGTACTGATGACATAAATATTCATATACCCTCATTAGTCATTGTTTGTCGTGATTAAAATCATATTACGATTTACGTGTATCGACTGTGGTACAATATTTTTCTGCTTATTGTGCGGTACCTAATAAATAAGACAAATGTGTTAATACTCCAGATAACGGGTTGGGTTTGAAATTAAGTCGCCTGAATTTGAGGATTCTGTCACTGTGTGTGGGGGGGGGGGGTCAAGGGAGGTTTATCTGAAGTACCCCCATGCGTTTTGTGCTGCCGGAGCAGCGTCGAAGTATTTTTTAAAAATATTGGTAAATCACTAACTAAACAAAATGGAACGTACATTTAACTAAATTCTAACAGGATAGGTTAGAAGACCCTTCGTGGTTATTTTTTTATAACCCACTCAGAATTAGGAGCTCCGCTTCGCGGGGCTTCGTCGACCGTGCTTACCTCGACTGCGCCGCGTTGAGTGGCGTTGGGGTTACCCTTCCCCAACTCTCTCCCCCCATAAATCAGGTTTATATTGTCAAAATACTAGGAAAACGTAACCTCAAATTGGGATTTTTAAAGTTTATTAAAAAAACTAAGCACTTTCGTCAGGAAAGGGGCGTGACTACTAATTACCCTCCTTCCCCCCACCACCCCACCACCCCTAATCCAGGGACTAACTTTCAAACCTTACCCTTAACTAATACTGTTGGTTCTAAGTAAAACTTTAATTTTAAATTCATTAATTTTTGTATTTTAATGAAATTTGTTAAAATATTCTGAAATATGCATGTCATCAATAAAAACAAATCACGATGTGCTAGAAAAAATAACAAAGCTGTATTTTAATTTAACATACCTAGATATTTAAAAAAAATAACATAATTAATGGAAGAGGGAAAAAAAGTTAAATTTGGCAGGCCTGTGTAATTATTGTGAGCAAGACACTTTTCTTAAAGATAATATTTTCTATATTAGTAAGATATTAAAATAAAAAGACCTGAAGTAAATGCTTTGAAATATTGTTTCTTTTGTTTATACAGAGAAACGCAATTACGTCTTAGCTTTATTATTATACAAGAGTATAATATCATTATATTATATACCACAGGGCAAAGTCAACAATCCGAAATATGATGTGTCTACAAATGTTAAAATTTAAGTACCTAATGATGTTTGTGGCGTGTTGCAATAAATGTTTCTTTCTTTCTTTCTTTCAAATTTTTTTGAACAAGCATTGGCCCCTATTGGGGTAAAGTTAAAGACTCGCAATTCCTTAGTTAAGTACCTACTTAACTAAGGAATTGCGATTTTACTTGAGTACATACTCAGGCCATCAATGCACACTGTTACTTTATATTTACAGAGGCTGAAAAAGAAAATATACCACAGAATAGACAGCTTCCGAGCACTGAACACGAGAGGAGCGTTACGACGATGCTTCAAGAAGCAGGGCTGGCAGACATGCAAACATACAAGCCCACAGAAGTGGAACCCCTCACTGAAATAAGCCTAAAAATGTCTGGGAGGAAAAACGGAAGTGAGACATCTGAAACGCCTCTGGGGAGCCTGGACAGGACTAAAGTTTCACTAGGCGACTCTGTGCAGACTACAGATTCCATGAGATTTATACTGTGAGTAATTTTATAGTTATATCTATAGTCGTCGTCTGTCGTGAAGTCTCGTGGTGTCACAGTCACTTTGACTTAAAGTGATAGAGACAGCAAGAGACTTAACATCTTAAAATTGAGCAGCGTTTGAGTATTAGGGCATAAATACACTATTGTCTAGCTATAAGAGGTATAAAAAATTGAAATAAAACTTTTTGGTTTGCAATTTTACACCAATAGTTGGCGCTGATTTTATACCATACAAATCGTAGTTAACTTTTCGGGATCAAACACGTAAAAAAAAACTCGCATTAGGCACACTGCTTTCTCTAAAAGTTTTCGTGCGAAATGGACAACAAAAGTAAGGATAAGTCGATAAGTGTTGTACGTGAAATTAATAGCTCTTCAATTCTTATTCTAAGCAATTTTCCATTAAATTTTATACGTGGTAGAGCAATGGTGCAGCTATATTAGTAGTATAGTTGTAGTACGAATGGGTCGGCTCGACTGGGGAAGGACCACGCTCTCACAGAATACCAGCGTAAATGGCAGCTTGACACTGCTGTGTTTCGTATGGTTAGTGTAGAGAACCGGAGACACGTTTTAGTGGAAAAGAAGCATTCTATCTTAGTCCTCACGGGTGACGACGCTTCTGCATTTTGATTCTTCATTGAGGATAAATGTAGATGTCTATGGGTCACAGGATGGAGAATTCACAGGATGCTTTGGGTATATTTTGTGACCTAGCCAAAGCCTTCGATTGTGTTCACCATGAAACATTAATCAGGAAACTTCAACACTACGGTGTAAGAAGTGATGCTCTTAAATTAATTATTTCATATTTAAGTAAAAGAACGCAAAAAGTTGTCATTAACAGTATGAGTTCTTCCGGGTCGATGGTACAAATGGGCGTGCCTCAAGGCTCAATTCTCGGCCCCTTTCTGTTTCTTGTACACACTAATGACTTACCTTACATAGTAGAAGATAACCATGATATAGTATTATTTGCAGATGACACTTCTTTAATTTTCAAATTAAGTCGACAATTGCTAAAATATGACGAAGTAAATAATGCTACTCGTATATCTAAATTAGTAAATTGGTTCAATGTTAATAATTTGCATTTAAATGGCACTAAAACGAAATGTATGAAATTTATGACTCCAAATGTCAAACAATTAAATACTAATGTAATTTTAAATGGGGAGAAACTGAGTCTTGTAGATACGACCATTTTTCTTGGAATCACACTAGACGCGAAGCTTCAATGGAGCCCCCATATATCAAAACTAGCAAGCAGACTTAGTTCTGCAGCATATGCCGTAAAGAAGATTAGAAGTCTAACTAGTGTTGAAACAGCTAGACTAGTTTACTTTAGATATTTCCATAGCATAATGTCGTATGGTATTTTGCTATGGGGACACGCAGCTGACACTGAAATTATATTTGTTTTACAGAAGAGGGCCATAAGAGCAATTTATGATTTAAAGCCTTTAGGCTTTAAATCATAAAGTCGAAAGAGTCGCTGCGACAAAAATTTAAGGAAATTAATATATTAACTTTGGCCTCTCAATACATTTATGAAAAAGTAATGTACGTACACAAAAATAAAAGTAGTTTTACAAAAAATAAGTGATATTAATTCTGTAAATACTAGGAACAGACACAAGCTAGTAGTACCAGTTAGTCGACTCCATCGAGTCAGTAATTCATTCTTGGGGCGATGTATACGCTTTTACAACAAAATTCCAGAAAATATACAAAATTTGACCTGCTCAAAGTTCAAAAACTTTATTAAACTAAGTTTGTATAAAAAGGGTTATTATAATATTAATGAATTTATAGATGATAATAACCCCTGGAAATGAGGTGATCGCTACCAAGCTATTTCTAATTTATTGTGTTGTTGATTTGTGTAACATACATGATTGTAAGCTGTTATTTAAAAAAAAAGTCCCGCTGGGTTTCTTGCTGGTTCTTCCCAGGACAGAGGTTTTTTTTTCGAACCAGTGGTAATCATACAAAGGAGTGACTTTCAATAAGTATTATTTATAATCTATATTGAATAAAAAAGTTTCTGTTCTGTTCTGTTCTGTTCTCACAGCAACCACTTACCATCAGGTGGACTGTGTGCTCGTTTGTTACCCTATCCTATAAAAAAATGCCGCACGTACGTTTAGATATAGTACCGATGTAGTAGGAGTTCGTCTGGGAAGGTACCACCCTCTTACTTATTCCTGCCGCCAAATAGCAGTGCGTGCGCTGCTGTGTGCCGGTCTCAAGGAGAGAGAGCCAGTGTAATTACAGGCTGTGAGTCACTCCATCTTAGTTCTGACAGGTCACAACGTACAAGGATCTGTCAACAACGGGTGCGTTGTCACCTGCCTTCTTTGTTATGAAGTTGGCTGGAGGTCTCCATGAACTGCAATACCCACTTACCGTCAGGTGGACTGTAAGCTCGATGGTCAATTCAGATTTACATTAAAAACAAATGATAATATATACTCAACTGATACAAAATTTAAAAAAATATATCCGAAATGATCACACCACACTTTTTCTACCAAAGGACGAAATGTCGTGATGAAATGAACTCAAGATTCAGAGTTTCCTTGTTCTTTAAAAAATATATTTTGTTTACAGTGACCAATGGGGAACCGAGGGAACAATGATTAAAATCTTGCACAGAATAAAGGAGGGGACGAAGCCGCTCAATGTTACAAACCTAGTTATTAGGGGACCAACACTACCGGGAAAACGTAAAATCATAGCAGCGCGCTGTTTTGCTTCCGTACTCAGTATGTATCGATTGAACCATTAATACATTATAAAATACCTAATAATAATTGATTAATGGACTAACAATAGTTACCTAATTTCAGAATTGAAGCAGCATGGTTTTATCAAAGTATGTAAAGATCCAGAAACATTGGAAATAACAGACATATTTCTGGGACCGAAGTTTGAACAATGATCCGATTTTATTTTTGTAAATGTAATAAGTTTGTTTATGGTTGTCCGATTTTAATGTGATATTTTGTTAATTAAATTTTAATTTAATAACAATATTCGGTTGTTTGATAATGGATTTTTACTTTCCCATTTGGAATTTTATGTAACTGGTTAAATATTGAATAGTTCGTCGACCGTGATTTCGTGGAAACTATAAGTGATATCGCTTGTATATGTAGAGGTTAATAACAAATTAACCAAGGTTTATTTCGTACCTGCACACTTTTCATGTACCTTGTACGTTTTTCTTTAAAACTGAAAAAAACTGCGCTTCGGGGCACTTTTTTAGGCGCGGGGGAGGTGGTGACGCTTACCCGGGAGGGGGAGGGAGAGTGCATAAAATTTTACTTCGCTCTATAACATACATAGAATAAAAGTATTCGATTAATTTCGCCATTTTTTCCAAACATTGCTATCTAGAATGCTTGAACTATTTGGCCAATAGCGAAATACACTTAAGTGGTCACGTAAAATGCAAGTACACTCTCGATCCATTCAGTATTTCACAGAAGCGCCGACAAATTTAATTAACTGTAAATAAATAAATGTTCTATGTTTGTCAATGAAAGCCATAACATAATATTTTGTAGCGTCAGTACACAATAGCCACCGAGCCTGTGCTTTGTAGCATCCTGGAATAAGAAATGAAACTAAATAACTGATATGAACAATTTATTTGAGTAATTTGTATAATAATGATATGATTTCTGTACAACTTTACACAGGCGATCAACTAGATTCAAGTCAACTAGATAAATTTTTGAGTATCTTAATTTTAGATAGGAGTTCCTTAATAATTTACAAACTAGTAGCATGGGTAGAAGCTGTACAATGCGATTGACTTAACAGTTTTAATAGTTTTAACACTATCTACTTATTTTAAATTTACATAAAGTACAGTCGTATGCTAGAATTGGAATACGATATTGCTAAAAATTACATTTAGGACCATAGTAGGCAATATTTTTACATAATAAGAAACATTAATATTACTTATAAAGAAAATTACAATAAGGTCTTAATGGAGTGTCCCCTACCTTGGTAAGCATATTACTATGTCTTTAAAATACAAAATCAGTCTCCTACTATTTGTAACCGAGCTCTGTAAGAAATGTGTTACCTAAAATGGCTAATAATTTTTTCAATAAACCTTACGACTCAAAGGCAGTCACACGCTATCGTATTAGGACGATTAACACTGGACGTTTGGAATTGCAAAGCTTTAATTTAACGTAACATCAGTCACGCTAGTTTTTGTTCCAATTAATCCAGTTAAAATATTTCTAGCAAATGAATGCTAAGCTTCAGTTGTAAATTCGACCTTTTAACGTAAAAGAAACAACTCCAACCATTCTTCAATGTTTCACAGCCTTACTGCAGTCGTGCAAGCTCTCACTCAACATAATATATATATATAAATTACAGTCTGGCCATGTTGGCTTAGGAATGACAATAGCTACCATTTTCACACAATAATTCCTTATATTGCGAACATATTCTTGCACAATTTCTTATTCACAAGTTATTCACAATACTACATATAGTTGATTAAGAATATATAAAAAGAAATGAATCATTAAAATTAAGTTCATCATTTACCAATAAAGAAATTGTGTATTATACAATAATAATATACGAAAATTAACATAGTTCATTTCACTAATCAATATCTATATAATAGGGCGATATATATCTTACGAAATTAAACAACCACTTGTACCACAATTAGTAAAATGTGACGTTATCACAGATTGCTCGAGACATTTTTTGAGGGTGTAGTGTGGAATGTTTAACATTTTGTGGAAATGAAATGGAATATAAAATGATACTGTGTAACCGAGAACAGTGGCTCTTAATTGATAATAAGCTTTTAGAGCTGTTATAAAACTTGCTTTATACAACATTTATTCTGCTAAAATTTTACATTATTAGACCTTTGAGACATTTTATATTTTGTACAAATAAAAAGCGGTTAAGATATGGTTGGTTAATTTTTATCAATAATTTGCCAAATATAGTTTTGTCGTTTTAAAACAGAATATACAATACAAAGCAGTTTTTTATGATGATTATTAATTTAAATTAACATGCAATACAACAAACTACATATCTGTCAATTTCGCCAATTTCATAATTTAACAAATGTTTTTTACTACGGAGTCAAGTTTGAAAAATAACTTCAAACAGACTTACATAAAACCAATACAAAATTCATCACTGAGCTAACGAATCACTTTCAAAGTCTTTAATTTCAGGAACGTCTTCGGGCTCACCGTTCCGACCGTAGTTCATGCTCTCGAAGTACTGTTGCGGTTTACCGTTCCAGAGCGATTCATCACCGTGGGAGTTTAGGGATTTGAGTGTTTGAACATCAATAGAGTCCGTATTCTCGTAGAGGATCGATTTGGTCAGTTCGAGGGCGAGGTTTTGCGGCGGTTCGTAGGCGAGGCGGCAGGGGTCGAGCAGGTCGGCCGGCAGCGGGCGAGTGCGCACCGCGTGCAGGCGCGGCAGCAGCGGCGCCAGGCGGCCGGCGCGCGCCACGTACTCCGCCACCAGCGCGTCGCGCCGCGTCTGCAGCGCCAGCGCGTCGTGGCAGCGCTGCGAACCGACACACCCATCTTTATTTATCTGCCAATATATGACTTCAATTAGGTGCATAAAACAAAAATTGCAATTGAATATACTCGCCAAAAAAAACTATGGTTTTCGGAAACTAATGTAAACATTATGCTTCTAACAGAGTTATCGAAATCATAGAAGTTTGTGGCCCAAAATTGTAATTTTTTTAAGCTGTTTTCATTTACAGAAATATTATTACAATAAAAAACAATAATCACGCTCAATTATAGCATAATATTAACAAATACACGAAAAGAAACAATACATAGCTGTTTTCAATAATTCATTAAAATATTACCCCAAGTACAAAATAAAATCAACGCCACAATACCATCCATTGACACTTTATGAGCAATCGTCATGAGCCTCTAACGTCTATAGTGAATTGATAAAACAAGATAACTAAAAGAGTTTATACTGCTCATGACGATGACTACATTGCAAGTAAACACATTAACAGCGAATTTCCATTCAAAGACCACATGCATTAATCATTCCATGACAATCACGCCTTTAATAGGTGTAATAAAAACTATACTATAATTGTTATTTTACTAGTATGGGTTTTTTAAATAAATTGAAAATAATGCATGAAATTTGCTTGTACACCGTGGTGTATATTTTGACGCTATACCTAGTAGGTGCCGTTGAAATATTTTGAACAGTGCATAGCAGTGTAGTGTCAATTTTGATCTGTGATTAAAACCAATAGTATTTGTTGTTATGCCACTATGTCAATAAATTAAATAAAAAATAAAACACTAAAGAAACACTGAGATCAAATCTACTTGCCTCTCCTATATAAGTGAATTTTATTATATACGTGATAGTGGCAAAAAATGAAACTTACCTTTATTTTAATTAAACCTACAAAATTTAGTCTAATTTACATAAAATAAACAACTAAGCAATTTATTAACTATACAAAATAATCATTTTTATTTTTCTTATTTTAAATAAGTTAATAAAATATAATTTCCGGTTTTTACAGTTTGTGTTTAAAGATTAATAATAATGTAAAATGTTATATATCTTAACTTGTAAAATTTTATGAAAAAATGAAATGTAACAATGAACAAGTTATATATGCTTGATATAATACTAGTGCCCAGTTTCACCAAAACTAATAACGCGAAATTATTTTCACTCTTCAGATTTCAATCTAAACTATTTCTGTATCACCACACTATTCTGAGATTCCGTAAATTGGAATTATTGGGCGAAAAAAACTTAAACGTGGTTTGTATTTTAGTTTCCATGTTTAGTAGATCTTCAAATAAAATATCTTTCTTCCTAAATAATATTATAATAAATATCGTAACATCATTTGTGTTAAGTAAGATATGAAGCTGCAGTCTTCAGCAAATATGGCAGCATACACATCTGGACAGAGATCTTCAAATCTATGCGACGAGATTTACGTACGTACATAACTTTAGTACAGCTCGTATTGAAGAAGCGATCGAGCGAAACTAAGGCTCCAGTCTTTGCCAGAGGTATTTCTGCCAGAAAGAGCCAACTGTTGAAGCTGAAGACCGAATATGGTAGCATCGTTTCCGGGTCACCTGAGATACTGAGTGAGATTGAGGGGTTCTATGAGCAGGTACACACGTCATCGTTGGAGCCATGCGCAAGTGTGAGTAACGATCTAATAGCAAGTCTTCATCATCATCATCATCATTACAGCCCTTCACAATTCCACTGCTGAACATAGGCCTCCCCCAAAAAATGCCACAAAGCACGGTTCTGAGCCACCTGCATCCATCGACTTCCTGCATGTCTTACCAGGTCGTCACTCCATCTCGTGGGGGGACGCCCTACACTTCGCCTACCGGTACGAGGCTGCCACTCGAGAACCTTTCTTCCCCATCGGTTGTCGGTTCTTCGAGCTATATGGCCGGCCCACTGCCACTTCAGCTCACCAATCCGTCAAGTCTTATACGAAACTATTCCAATGATCCTATGACATCAGTCTGAGCGGGATTAGAATGGCTCTTCAGCACCTTAAAATCGACAAGGATGGAATTACAGCGGAGCTTCTGAAAGTGAGTGGAAAACCGGTACTCAAGTCCTTCGTAAACTCTTCAATCCGTCCTCCAAGATGGCACTACACCGGAGGCGTGAAGCAGAAGTGCGTTGGTATTGTTCTTCAAGTAAAGTGACAACACTCTATTAAACCGATTTCTGAAACACGTCTACGTTTTGTTTTAGGAAGTCATTACGAATCATCCAGCACACAGACTTAACGATTTCGAGCCTCCCGAATATTTGTTTCCAAAAACCTTGTGTCATAGAATACAAACAAACCTTTTGGCAAATTGTACAGAAGACCAAAAAATACAATCTACCACTTTGATTTTCGTATGTGGACTGTGAAATAGCCTTTGATTCCGTCGAAGTTTGGACGGTGGTACAGTCCCTTCAGCTTTTGACTCAGCAAGTTGACTATGGGTATATCGTAGTCCTGAAGTGTTTGTACAGTAGGGCTACGAATGCTATCCAGAATACGAAACCTGAGACTAATAACTGCGGAGTGGTGTAAGACAGGGTGTCGTTATATCTCTAAAACTTTTTAGGACCCTGGCGGACCTTATCGCTATGGTCAACTAACTATTTTAATAGTACCTCCCAACAGTTTGTGTGTAATATGTATGTCGCACCTACAGTGTCACACCGACAGTGTAAGTTGAGAGCATTATGCTCGAAGTTCTTGACGAATATATTTACTATTAACATATTCGATGTTTACAAATTGTCCGACTAGTTTACTCCAACTTCGACCGAGAGGTAAATTGACGGATCCAACTCGTCTGAGCAGCGTTCGGGAGATTATGACACAAATTCTCGTCAATATACGAGACCTCAAAACTTGAACATAAGTGTTTTCAAGTGCCTGTTTATATTGAGCTTGGTTCTTCACTACTGGCCGTATAAGAAAATTCAAGGTTGCTACGTAAACTATGAAGAGCGATTTCTCTGCGCCATGGACTTCCCAATGTGGAATACAGTAGAACCAAAGTAAACGACAAATCGCAACGGATCAGTAAGTTAAAATGGCAATGCACTTAGCTGGAAGAACCCTCATTACATGGGGAAGAAAGGTTCTTGAGTGGCTGCTTCGTACAGATATGCGAAATGTATAGGCCGGCCCTCCACTAGACGCAGGGACGATCTGGTAAGAGATACAGGAAATCGATAAATGCAGGTGGATCAGACCGTGCTTAGTGGCATTCCTTGGGAGAGGCCTATGTTCAGCAGTGTGCTTGTGAAGGCTGTAATGATGAGGATGATGAAAGAAAGATCTAATTTAAAAGTACTAAGAAAAAAATTAAATCGTCACTAATTAATATGTTAAAATTAACAGTCACATTATAGAAATAAAATCATATGCATGAATGAATGATTTCTATTAGGAATTTTACATGAAATTAATCGTTTTGGTATGGAGCTAAGATGTAAAAATGAGTATTTATACAATGACAATGAGTTTTATATGTATAAAACACGACTATAAAGCTAGAAATATTCCACATAAGTGTGTTATGTCATAATTAGGAAATTCGACCATTACAAGTTGCTAAACTAAACATAAAATAATAATTATATAAGCATATTTGAATCCGCCATTAATATTAAATATCCAATGAAATCACAGCCTTGTTCACGAACTTTTAATTATACATACATTGTGACAACATTTATTTATCTTATTAGGTTGACAAACAGCAAGCAGTTTGGCTACTGCAGACTTGACACCAACCACCACTAAGGTATTGTTACCTCTGAGGAATAAGATGCAATGAGTTCTATTAAAGAATCTATGAGCCATATTAACTATACTGGTTCCCACCAAACGAACTCTCCCAGCCTTTTAAACCGGAGAACAACAATGAGTGATGAGTTAAAGAGGAAGTGGTACCTTTCTCAACAGAATCTTAGACAAAAAAGAAGCCCTACTACCTGGAAAGATTTATTACAATATGCTATCTAAGCAAATATATTCTTTTTTTTTTACAATAATAATAACAATAGATACAACTTACTTTGATAATAAGATTATTATAATTTAAAATTATACTGTCCATATATTGTATAAAATGGTCAAAAATTCTGTTTAGGATAATTAATTATTTTTGTTATAAACTTATTATTTAGCATTTAATTATTGTTTTACATTCACGTAATATTTCTCTTGCATATTTTAACTAAGTATTTGGATACCTTATGCTAATGTAAATAAATAAAGTAAACCTTTAAAATGTTTTTGTGAATGATATTTTAAGAATCTGACACAAATTTTGTAGGAGACACATATTTCAATTATTTCAAGCTTTAGTCGTGTCTTGTAAGTGACATGTGTTTTTTAAATGATGAATGAAAGTAAGTTGTAGAGATTTAGTTGATTATTGACATTCGAGAAATAAACCATCACATAATATTATATTAGTAACAAACACACAATAAACAATTTCATGTTAATGAGGGCTAAGAATCTACCGCTCACCAGATGTCGCTAGTTGGGATGAGGTAAAGATAATTATTGTTACACAGTTTCATTTTATGTGAAAAGTTGCGATTTAATTAAGTTTTTTGGTTTTCAGTGATACATAAAACAATGCATTAGTGGTTGCTTAACTATAATTTTTTTTCAGAAATTTCCGTAGCTTGGTTTATTCATTTTATGTGATTAATATAAAATACAATTAATATTTCAGAAAGAAACATTGAAGTTTATATTTTCCTTACAATTTTAATGATGTGCGGTATTCCTTTTATCAATGTATGATATGCGTCACTTTAGTACATTGTTGCCGATTTTCTAAATATGATTTTAACTAATTTAATGTAGGCCCACGAATTCCATATCTGTCACATTTGTGTATTAGAATAATATGGTCAACACAGTCAAATGTCATTGACATGTCATACTATGAAATCAGTTAATATTTTACCTCATTTCAAAGTGGTGCGGCTCTGGTGGCAGAAAGAGTTATCCTCATTATTAACTAACTAGCCATCTGATAAATCTAGTTTGTAAAGGTTGAACAGAGAACTAGGCAAAATAGATTTTTGATTTTAATGTTAAATTATTTTGTAACAGTTAATAACTCTTTATCGATCGGGTCATGCAAAAAATAAATAAGAGAAACCCATACATATTACAATCGTGTTAAATACGTAGTAATAGAACGGACCGATAACGAGAACTAAAAGTAACATGTAAAATAAAAATGAAAAACGAAAAAAAAAAACGCAAAACTTACGATCGACATAATGGCATAGCGCGCGCCATCGGACGCCATCACGCGGCGGCAACCGACACCGGACGTTAGTGAGTCACTGGGTGCACTGTCACACGGTGGGTTTTGTTGGGTTGATTAGCACTTCGGATGGGGACATGAGAGGTGGTCGGGGGGTACGGTTTTAGTTTTTACGAGGTCGAGTCTTTGAAGAACCATGAGTTCCAGTTCCATTTGCTGCGAACCTTGTCGTGCGGCGGCGTGCGGCGGACCGGGACGGCGGACTTGGCGTCCTTGCGCGGGACGGAGGCGTCGCGCGGCGTCCTGCTGCGCGTGGAGGCGGCGGAGCGCGCCGAGTGCGCCGAGTGCGCGGACGCGGGCCGCGGCGGCGGGCGCGGCGCGGCGCCCTTGTGCGGCGTGTGCGCCGAGTGCGCCGAGTGCGCCGAGTGCGCCGTGTGCAGCGGGATGCGGGACGGCCGGCGCCGCGCCGCGCTCGCCGCGCCCGACGCGCCCGACGCGCGCTCCTCCTCCTCGTCGCCCATGTGCAGCGGCTGCATCTCGCGCATGCTGCTGTGCGCCGCGCTGTACACCACGCCCTCCGACCGCTTGCCCTCCAGCTGACGCAGGCGCGCCCGAGCGCCTTCCAGCTCTATGCTCCTCTCCTCCAACTGTAAGTCATCACCACCGTTACAGCTTATCAAATGTCCACCACTGCTGAACATATTAAACCTCTACCATATGTAGAGAAGATATTTGTCGTAGTTGCCACGCTTGGCATTTATTTCTTATTAGGAAAATGCTGCTGCTCATTTCCCAGTTTGTTTCCCCCGTGTCGACTTTTACGACCCCAGGGTACGATATAAGTTAGTAAATATTCTTACACCCCCACTACACCATCAACTATAAATAAATGCGTCCATTTAATACTATCGAACGGATACCCAGTATACGTTACAATATTATTTTCTTCACCAGTGACCGTACACAAACTCACCAAAGTTTCATCATAATCAGACGAATGGAACCAAATAAGAAAGATCTTCGGTTACCAACCCGCCTGCCGAGCGTGACAAATATGAGGCATATGGTCAACAGTATACTTTTAATAAGCTCTTATGTAATGGCCAAAACCATAATTACGTCTCTGAGACTGCACGGATATATGTAGTTATAACATAGACCACCTTTATAAATTATATAATAAATTACTCGACAAACATCAGTTTCCTTTTTCAAGGGATTACCTTGAAAAAGGAAACTGATAATCATATTCTCTGTGCATAGGAAAACTCAAATGCTTTGGATATATTATTTGATCTTTCCAAAGCTTTCGACTGCGTTCACCATGAGACACTAATCAGAAAGCTACATCATTTTGACGTAAGAAACATAGCGCTTAAACTTATTACATATAAATGATTCTATTCTATTTATGCTGAATGTCCATTCTGTAGCGCCTTGCCGACTCCGATACACTAATTTGTCATTAGACAACACCTTATTAGTGCGCAAGTGCGATGTTTAGTCTCTGCGGTAACCGAACGGCTCAATCTAGTAAGGATATGCAAATCTTTAAATTAAATATACCACTTTTTGACATTCTTGAAAAGAAATATTGCCAGCAGCGAATTAGGAATATTCGTAATTTGTTTCCTGTGGCCTAGGTCATAAACATTATTGCTATGCTATTATTAATCATAAAAACCGTTGTTGAGCAAAGCACGATTTTAAAACGTTTTATATGCATCGCCTTAGAGCATACCATCTTCTAGTGTTGACCTACTCTTTTGGTATCAGATATACACACTTTATATTCAACCAAACCTAAGAAATACCTTTTGACAGCTGTGTGAATTATTGGACTAGACATGCCATCCAAATAATCGGTACGAAGAGTATTCGATTCTTAAGAAAAATCGATATCGATTATTTAGTTTGTAATCATTTACAGTTTTGTTTCGATTAATACCAGAACAAATTAGAAATGAATAATTTAAAACACAAAATGTATCAGTTTCTTCGTATTTATCGCATGGCATATTATGAGGCGCCCATCTATCCCGCGAGCACCTTCGAGCAATCGTCGAGTCATCTGTCCAAATCTGCGCATTGTGTAAAAAGGTATTTTTTAGATTTGGTTGAGTATAGCTTGAAACTCTTTCTATCCCAAGTTTATCAATTCTTTTACTATTTTATCTACCTTTTAAAAATTTAGTTTATATTATTTTGCTTCAAACCCTTTCCACCCCACCTATATCAATTCATTTACAACTTTATCTACCTTTTATATCTTTATTTTCAATTATTTTGCTTCCAAATTCGTTTCCATATATGTTATTTGTAGAATTAATTAAAGTCCCAGAAAATAGAACTGTCTTTTGTGTCTATATACTGTATTATACTACAACACTTCATTGACACAAAAAAAACCAAATAACTGTAAAATTTGTTCTGTAAATCACACTTTCAAATATATATATATATAAATCGCCGCTTTGGTAGTGAAGAGAGTCAACCCACACTTAACAAGTTTTGAGATAATGAGCATTTAAGATGCGATACTATACAAAAAATAACAATTAGTCCATAACTTCAAAAGTATTGGATAGATAAAATAATTTGGCAAATATATCTCTTCACCATCGTATAAATCGTATTCCTTTGATTATGCTAGAGTATTAAACTCAATTTGAACAAAGTTGTGGATTGACTCTCTTCACCACCAAAGCCAATATATATATATATATTAATTTATTAATCAAAAGGACATATTTCAAACTTGATTTGTACCATTAACCAACAATGGTTTGTATTGGTACTCACATTCGCAACTAACGCGTTGCTTCACATTAAATAATTTATATAATTTAGATGTATATTGTAAAGTGTACTTAAACTCCAATTCTATTTAGTTTATGATTTCTTAACCGAAAGTATTCATCTAGAAAACTACTGCAGTACTACTAACACGAAATTTAGACAAGATAAGGTGACCCTGTGACTAATGTAGTCGTGAATGCAAGTCTAGGCAAAAAAAGTCATGGTCACAGGTTGGAGTTATTTAATATTGATTTATTGAGAAATATGAAAACATTAGGTAGGTCTGTATATAAATGATGATTGGTGGTTTTGAATAATATCAGTTTGATTAACATGGGCATATTATACAGGGTTATTTTGCAATATACGCCCAAATTTGCAGAGAAAGTTCAGAATAAATAATATAGGCGAATGGTGAAGAAAAATTAATTAAAAGAAACTGAAACATTCTAACCTTTTCATCTTTTAAATTCCGAATGCGTGGTAATGCATTATTTTAACTGATTGTCATTCATAAATATCCAATGCCTACTATTTTACTACGCACGCGCACATTCACAAGGATTGCTCGGTCGGCAAAGAAGTGAATATAATCAGAGGACCGCGCTTATGCGCTTGTTGCCCATAAATCACATTCAATTTGGGATAATTTCAAATAAAAGTAGAAGCCACTCGTACTTTACTTTTTTTTTACTCGTATTTTCAAAAACTGCAATAATAGTATATTACTATTTACACATTTGAACTTAAATATAAAATTTGAATACTCTTTGAAAAAAAAAAACTGTTTACTATAATTTGTGATTTACACTTTAGGCACTTTTTTATAGGATAAGGGTGACAAACGAGCACACAGTCCACCTGATGGTAAGTGGTTGCTGCGGCCCATAGACATCCATAGTTGTCACCCGTGAGGACTAAGATGGAATGCCTCATTTCCAGTAAAAAGGGCCTCCGGCCACCTGCACTCACCAAGCGAAACGCAGAGGTAAACCTCTACTTCACGCTGGTTTTCTGTGAGGTCGTGGTACCACCCCGGTTCAAGCCGGCCCATCCGTGCGACAGCAAAAGCCGCGTGGCTCTACCACTGTTAAAATTTTTCACTGTTTTAATACCAACAGTAGTTTATATTTGGTATTAGGTTTAAGCTATTGCATACAAGATGTTACGCGGAAATATGTGGACTAAAATGCAAAGTATGGAATTCGACAGCAAATCTAATTTAGAGAAGACGCGACTTTCTAGAGGATTCTTGAACCATAGTAAAGACCGAGACTATTTATCAAGTCGCATTTTGCTCTGTCGACGAGATATGGGGCCTACTTACTCTAAATTTGAGGTCTTCATTGATATTTCTGGCGCACTCAAGTCTCTCCAGAAGCTGCGACCTTTGATTTGCCGCCCGTTTCAGCTGCTCGCAGTACATCTGGAATAACATACAAACATTTTTAAATATAGTACTTATTACTTTGTGCATATATTAATGTCCTTCTTTATCGTTAGTCTAGGCACAGCTCACAATTTTGACATGGGCCTCTCCCACAGAAGAAAAGACTGGCCGTCATCGCCACGCTTGTCATGGTTAGCTATAGCAGTATGAAATCTTTTTTGCCTTGGACGACACTGTCCGTCGTCGGGCTGTGTATATGCTGAGATGATGACATCGGGACGTCAATCACCTCAGTCCCCCGTTACCATGGGTGCTGGAAAGCACCCAAAACGTCGGGAATTAATAAAAATAAGTTAATTAAACGCGATAAAATCCGTAAAAGTAGTTTTATTTTACACTGATCTTAGTCAATTAATTTTAACATTTTTAATATACGGGATAGTTTGTTTATTCCGGAAGCCTCAAGGTCTTTCTAATACTTCCCAAAGTCGACTCTTAGTCGATACCTAATAGATGGGATGGGGTGATAATCTTAGGCGACTTTATAAGGCGCATGTTCGGCCGCACATGGAATACTGTTCTCTACCTAGTCTGTGGGCTACCTAGTCCCAGCTCCTTCCATTTGATCGCATCCAGCGCAGAGCTGTTCGAATCGTCAGGAACCGAACTCCGTCAGATTGGCTTGACTCACTAGCACTGCGAAGAGATGTTGCATGTCTTTGCGTATTTTATCGCATTTACCACGGGAAGTGCTCTGAGGAATTGTTCGTACTAATTCCAGCCGCACAATTTCACCATCGTACATCGCGACAAAACTCGCGATACCATCCATACTATCTGGATGACTGGCGGTCCACCATTGTGCGATTAAAAAGAAGTTTTCTCACCAGAGATTTTTCCGGACCGATACGACTAGGGACCTTCAAGAAAAGAGCATACTCCTTTTTAAAATTCCCCAGTTGTTAATGGGCGGCGGTAATAACTTACCATTAGGTGAGCCATATGCTCGTTTGCCCCCTCTCCTAAAAAATACAGGCGTAAATTTCGCAACTTCCTCTCCACAACGTCGTCGCTGATTAAAACCCGTGTTTATGAAATAAATACATAATTGAGCACGCTAAATAGGCACTAAAAATGCAAATAGTCGCATACCGTAAAGATAAATAGTAGGTACGTAATGCTTATCGGATATGAATGTACCGCAACCTTCAAATTTAGTGAGCGTAGGTACGTGATTCGCGCAATGCAAATTTGTAAGATTGTAAGTGGGGTAAGTATGATGTGAAAGCCAGGTGCATTTTTATAAATTTTCAAAACCGAATTAGAAACCTGTATATATAAAAGTATTAATTAATTCATTCATTAATTACAGGCTATCAAAGTCCACTGCTGAACATAGGCCTCCCCATAGATTGCCTCACAAGAGGGATATTTTTCATAGTTGTCAAGCTTGGGAGGCAGGTCGACAACATTGATGTTGGGGTTGATGGACGTTGCTGTCCATATCATGGTTTGTTTCTCTCTGTCGGCTCTTACGTCACCTACGGGATTGTGTATATTCTTACACCACCACTACACGGTATTTAAAGTATGCTGACAGTGAAACAATAGCTCTCTTACGTATTTTTATTCTTACAAAACACTTATTTAGGTATATATTTAAGGAAAAACAACAAACAAATCAATGATGTTTTCGTCTGGTGTTACTGTAGTTATCCCTGTGTATTTGATTGACCTTGAATTTTAAATCACCGAATCACAGTGCAAAAAAATACGATAATGGAGCTCCTTTGTATTATGTTATGGTAGAGCTTATGGCACTATTTTATGAGTGCGCAGTTAATTTATAGTTATTAATATCGCGATTGACAATAATCGAAAGTATTCCACTCATTGGTGTAGTTACAATCTTGTACTACGATTAAGCACGTTTTAAAAGCAAACTTAAATAAATCATTCGGTATAAAGTAAACTGCAAAGTCCGTTACAAAACATACAGCGGAGACCAACAAAGGACAGTCGAATGGATTCTTTTTTACTAGTTTAATGGCGATGGTTGGCTGATCGCGGCTACAGTCCATTAGGCTTCATTGTTCCGCGACATTTTGCTGAATTCTAAGTTACGTCACAGCGTCACACTGCCCCTGATTATACCAATAACAACTCGCACGTACTTTGTTACCTCACTGGTACTGTGTACAAATTAAAGCTAATTACTGATCACTGTGCACTTTATGCCACAGAGATAAAAGGGATATTCGTTTGTATTATACAGTATTGTTAAGTAGTAACAACTACAACTGAGAGCGCGAAAGAAAAATTTTAGTCGTTAAAAGTTTTTAGAAAACATTGTGCAATTTGCTTGTTCACATCAAAGGAGAACATCGCGAAAGCTGACAAGTCAAGCTGATATGTCATGATTCACGTCACATCTAAACACATGTTGACAAAACCGTCGAATATAAGCGACCTCCAAACATTTCATTGATTAATGATTAGATTAAGGATAATCTCGTTTTTGCGTACTGCATACACTTTAGTACTATAGTATAGGCTGCACTAAAAGTATCGGGAATAGAATATTTCCACTGTTCCTGTCATATTAAAATCTTTTTAATTGAAAAGTCCTTGGTTTTGAAAATCGAATACCATTTATTTATTTAAAAAAAAGATTCTCGGTCTTGTCACAAGGTTTTGTCAAACTTAGACATTGGCATGAGTCAAATACAAATAATCTTGCATGAACAATTAGGTGTAAAAAAGTTGTTTTCCCGATAGATACCGCATTCGCTCTGTGAAGAGCAAAAAGCGGTTCGCGTTACTTGGTGCGTCAGAATTCGAAAGATTCCACGCAGGATCCTCAAATGCTGTATACAACATCGTATCAGGTGACGAATCCAGGATATACGCGTACGAACTCGAAACAAAAAACCAGTCACGAATTTGGGTGTTCGAAAATGAGTTAAAGCCAACAAAAATTGTTCGTTCACGGAGTGTTGCAAAAAAAATGGTGGCCACGTTTGTCTCCAAAACCGGCCATGTTACGACTATTCCTCTTGAGGGGCAAAGAACGGTTAATGCAAAATGGTATGCTAGCATTTGTTTGCCACAGGTCATTTCTGAACTCCGTAAAGAGAACTGCAACCGCCGCATCATCCTCCATCACGACAATGCGAGTTCTCACACCGCACACAGAACAAAAGAGTTTTTAGAGCAAGAAAACATAGAACTATTAGACCATCCGCCGTACAGCCCCGACCTAAGCTCTAATGATTTCTATACTTTCCCTAAAATAAAGAATAAATTGCGTGGACAGAGATTTTCATCACCTGAAGAAGCTGTGGACGCCTACAAAACGGCCATTTTGGAGACCCCAACTTCCGAATGGAATGGTTGCTTCAATGATTGGTTCCATCGTATGGAAAAATGTGTCAAATTTTGCGCAGAATACTTCGAAAAGCAATAAATACCTTTTTAAATAGTAATGTTGTGTCACTTCCTTGATTCCCGAAATTTTCAGTGCCACCCTCGTACAATGACAAACAGAATAGTTCAATTATTGTGAATGAGACCACTTTTACGCTTTCATCTCACACCTCACACACCTCAAACATTTCAGCCTTACCTGTTGTGATTATTGTGACTGCCTCGTTGGCCTCGACTGTAACTGTAACACGGAAAGTAGTTGGTCCTGCGCCTGATTACTTTCTGATCCTATCGGTTTTCCATCCCACCGGACTATAAGAGTGAGGAATAAAAAAGTGCACCTGTGTTTTGCGCAACAATTTGTACATTATAATCCTATCCTGCGCCGATGGCTAGTTTCCTTTGGACAGGTGGCTGTGACCGTCTTCCGGTGTGGAGGATATCATTGATATATAATGAGTAGTGTCAGTGCACTAGTAATTTGCAACAGGTCACTATATGCAGTCGCTTTTTATGTAATGATGAACGTAGCGATCTTTACTCTCTGGACAAACTTTTAATCAAAATTAAGATCAATATATTATACATAATATATTGGTGTTAATTTCGAAAGATTAAAAACAACAAAATAATTTGTATTTCGTAGCAAATACGAACCTGGTTTTGTACGACGGAGGTGAGGAGTTGCCTTTGAAGTTCTACGGGATTGCTCTCTTGGAGAATCGCCGCGAATTTCTTCGAATCGGGGTTTGGCACAAGCGGTGTCCGCACTGACGTTTCGAGCACTGTGTCGAGACGACCGAGTAATGTCTGGGTCGGTGGGGGCGGACTCAGAGCAGCGGCTGCCTCCAATTGCGCCGCCCTGGCAAGTAAAGCGTCCCTTTCGCTACGCAATCGGACGAGATCTGTACAATCCCCGCATCCGGCCGACAAAGCTCGAGCGAACGACTCTTCCGTTGTCTCGGATCGTCTCTCATCCAACTCCCCTCGCAGGAGTTCCGCTTCGTCGCGTATACGGATGCCCTTGCGTTGGATAGTATCCAGCAGAGCCCACAGTTCGTCTTCCAGTGGTCGGGATCGGGATGCAGACGCCGAGGCCGAAGCGGAGGAGGAGTGCGCGTCTTTTCCACATGAAGTCTCGGTGCTAAATCCCGAATCTTGTACGGAAGGTTGCGGCTTGGCCCTGGTGGTGTCGCCACTGCCCCCGGCGAGTTTCCGCCGGACTCGCACCCCAGGCTCCCAGTCCCTGCGCGTGCCACTCGCCGGCGTCGACGGTGCCATTTTGGAGCGCAGGTTTGGGAACGTCTCGATGACGAGGTCTCGGAACTCGAGTAAGGCCCCGACCTCATTCTGGAGCTCCTGTGGTAAATAAAAAAATCGTAACAGTAATTACCTTATTAGAAAATAGCGATACAGTCTCTTAAGATTTATTACGGTATGATAATAATTATTGTAAAAAGACCTGTAAAAATGTCATTCCATAGATTACCTCATAGAGAGGAATCTGCCATAGTTGCCACGCTTAGCAGGCGGGTTGGCAAGTTTCTTATAATTTTGAGTTGTTAGCGCATCTTCTGTTTCAATTTCCCTCTGTAACCTCTTAACGACACCCACGGGACGATATGGGGAAGTGGATATTCTTACACCGTCACTACACGGTTCGCTGTGATAATACGCTTTACGAATTCTGATAAAATATTAAAAAACATACTAAATGTTACATTTAGAAACAGACTGCTTAAAGATTTCAATAAAAACTAAAGGGAGTTTTAAAAGTAGTTTTACGAACATTTTAAGCTAGTTTTCTTATCAGAAGGTAAGCGTTATTTTTTAAACATTTCCTAATGACACACTGTTATCGCCAGCTGCCAGCTATAAATGGCTAGCTACATATAGTGTTACTTTTCATTCAGACACTAACAATTGAAAGTTGATTGATAGTTAAAAACGTAAGTGTCACACAATAGTGCCTTCGGAGTCACTTTATTTATCATTGAATTTCGATATAATTGACCTTCTACTATCCACAGAACAGAAGTATGTCGCCATCTTAATACATGTTCACCACTTGGATTCTTCCAGATTCTTAAATATAAAAAATATTTTAACTTTTATGACTACCCCTCAGACCAACAAAGAAAGATGGACGGAGCGCGGGGTACATCTTATGTGACACTGAAATCGAGACCATGTTCAACTTCCTCACGCACACATCTTTCTTCTATCTTTCTTTAACAGCCCGTAAAACTCCGCAACTTGAACATAATATGCACTTAAAACATGGCTTTAGTTAGTTGCAAAACTATTTCAGATGCATGTGTGCAAGAGTGCGTGTTCTTACATTAAGTTCAGCATGTTTGTGGCTTTTGGTTCTTGTACTTTTTTATTCTGTGCTTTTGGTGCTTGTCTTTCTTTGTTGATCCGTGGTAATATTATAAAAATCACAAGCGCTTTGTATACAGTTGCGCGAGTGCGTCGTAAACACACCTGCAAGGCGACGAGCGATTTAGCCTGCTCCGAGATGAGGTAGTGGAAGGGGCCGGGCTGAGAGCGCAGCTGCATGCACTCCATGCCCGAGCCGCCGGAGCCACTGTCCGCACCGCCCGTCTGGAAACAAACATATTGTGTTATTAACACATTATGAAGAATTATGGCCTATAGATTTTATTTTGAGGTCAAGAAGGGTGTTTGTGTAACAGACTATAGCGTGGTGAGCCGTGATTTTTTGTATCTGAGTACTAATAGTTACGTAGTAACTTATCTAATCTGTGCTTATGGGCCCCATCCTAAAAAAATGTTAATAAGGAAAATACAAAAATAAGCTAATATAAAAAAAATAGTTTTTGAGTGTGGCAGTGTTTTAAAATATATTTCCTCACAAAACTTGGGTTGTCTGGAGCGGTAAGATCACCCCCCTCCTATTGTTACCCCATCTGCGCACCCATAATATGACGCAGGACATTAAACCGTTACCTATTGAACTACTGCCAAAGACCTAGCCTAGGCCAGCTTGTTAATAAAATGGCAAATTATTGATATTTAGGTTCAGAGGAATCGTGACTTAGTCTCTTACGCTGCATCCGAGTATTTATTTGGTCTATATCATCGGCTAAGGTCATTCTAAGATTCTAAGATGAGAGAGACTTATGTTTGTATTTACATTTATGACATTCAAGTACCTTCTTAGGTACTTGAAAAACTTTCAGCTTTAGCAAGTCCATCACCAAGAAATATTTATACCTCATTATTTTCAATATATTTTAAAAACGAATGAATAATATTATTGTTTACAATGCGTGAATATGTGACAGTTAAATGTAAATGAAAAAAAATATATACTATAATAATAAGAAATGTTTAACATCCATACGTTGATAAATTACTAAGTTATTTCTGCTTCTGCCATTTCAAGGTACATTATTTGCACAGACGCAAAAACGTGGTAATTTGCCACTCGTCATGTTTCATTCGATGTTGAAACGTTTCCTGCCGAGCCAGCCTTTACATCATAAAGAACCAAATAGAATTTTTTTACATACCCACATAGACATTCGTCAGATGCGAACACAAAATTATGATATGAAAACGTATTGATTTATATAATAACTCACTGTGAAAACGTTTAACATCAAAGCGAGATAGAATACAGAAGCATTGAACATTTTTATTTAATGACGATTATTAGGTAATACTTATTTATGCTTTTATTTACTATTGGTTCGTAACATACCTCTATCCTAAAGGGAACTAGCAAAAATCCTAGAGTTATTGTTTATTAAAAACTAGCGATCCTACCCGCCTTCGCACGTGCTATTTCTGGATCTCGACAATAGCGCCACCTACCGCGTCCTATTGTGAATCTAAGCCATTCAAGGACCTTGTACGTTATACGAGCTAAGGTCATGCTGCAGCTACATTAGTACTATAAATGTAGCAGGTTGACTCGACCGGGGAAGGACCACGCGATCACAGAATACTATCGTAAAATAGCAGCTTAACACTGCTGTGTTTCGTCTGGTGAGTGGTGAGTGAGTGAGAACCGGAGACCCTTTTTACTGGAAAAGAGGATTAAGATGGAATATCTTAGTCCTCACGGGTGACAACGTATCTGCATTTTGATTCTTTATTGAAGATAGATATAGATGTCTATGTGTCACAGCAACCGCTTACCATGAGGTGGATTGTGTCAAGAACAGTTTTGTCACCCTATCCTATAAAAAGAAATATTATAGATACATACTACTTTTCATAATTTTATGTTAGTAAATAAATAAATATATTATTGATAATCATTCATCATATCCTCTCCGTATCCTAAAGCTGATCAATTCACCAACATGTTTATTTATAATCGAAACCGCTTACCATCGATTTGTTGGCTCGTTAGTTACTCTTATTCACATAAAATGCTGCCTTCGACTGCTCGAATGTAATCAGTAGGAGGTAAACAGCTGTATTAGAAGGTAAACATATAAAAACTGGTACGTAGCGATGTCGCCGAGTGGCGTTAAATTGCCGCACGCTTGAGTGCTCCCGCCCCGGACATTGTCTCTTCCTGCGCCCATTGTGGGCTTTTGTTGCCTCAAACGTTTCTCTTAACAATTTTAAACATTCAAATTGCTTGTACTTAGAAGCTAAATGTATCAGGTAAAATGAAAACTAGAGTAATTACAAATGTATCAGCATCATCAAAATACGGCTACCTGACTCACATCTAACATCATTATGATTTATTGTACTCAGTATTTATATTTTGTTTTTATTGTATGGTGACAAACGAAAATAAATTCCAAACGGGCACTTACTGCGTAGAGAGGCTAAAAAACCTTAAGTAATTTGACAATTCATTATCCTTGTTTCTATTGTATCATTAAAAAACTTTTTGTAGCCAAAAGGCTATTGGAGAGAGGTGAAATACGCACAAAAGAATAGTGTTATAAAATAAACCTCTTATAAAGTATTTAGGTATAGCTATATTGTATGTGCCTATATCACTTAATTTGTGCCACCTACATAAGCAACTAATAAAAAAATTGAAGCCCTGTTGATGGCATTATCATTTTATTTAATAGTTGTAAACCATTTGATATGATGGCGTGTTTACAATCAAATTTCCAATTTAGAAGTATTTAACCTAGAATTGGAACAGCTTTGATGAATAACGGTAGGTACTATAATCTTGTAAGTTGCAGGGTTTATTAGTGATTTCTGTAAAATGGTCGTCATTATAAGGTCAATTTCTTAAGTAACCTGGCTAAGGCGGTGAAGATGATAAATGTAATGTACTTATTTAATAACAGAAATTATGATGTAGGACCTAGGTTGTAGTGGCGTAGCAGGGTGTGGCCAGAAGGCTATGAACCCCGGGCAGCAGATTTTAGGTGGTGGCGGCATTTTGGGAAGAAAAGTCAAGCAGTCACCATATTTTCTTGAAGTTTTTTTTTTTAATTTTTTTGAGGAAAACTTCACATTCCACATACTTAGACGACAGAAAAATATTTCTAATAAAGTAATAATTATAGTAAACTCCTATGAAACGAATAACTACACCTGAGATCGTTCGAGAGAGCAAACATAAAAAATACACTTACATGATAAGAATTTTGAAAAAAAAAATTAATTAAGCACATTCTCCTTATTATTTATAACTGTAATCAATAATGAAATTTTAAATAATCTCTGTTTATTTTGCGCCAAAATAAGAGCGCGAATGGGTTAATTCAGTGAATCTAAAAAATATTTTATATCAATTCATGTTATGTGCCTGAGATATCTGATGACCGGATAACGGAATTTTAGCATTAGAAACAAAAGAAAACGATCGTTATCTCCAATTTTCACCATCGCGCACATTCTAATGCCAATTCAAGTGTTGATAAGAAATTTTAGTTTTGTATTCCAACAGTCAAAAGAATTTTGGGCTAGGTTTCGTCGGTTTATATATATTTTACATAAAGTTTACATATAATTACAGCGCAGTTTCTGAATGCGGGAGGAAAACCGGTACTTGAAGTACTTCAGATACTCTCTAATTCCATCCTCCATGATAGCCATCCGTCCGGAGGCGTGGAGCAGAAGTGCGGTGGTCTTGTTCTTTAAGAAAAGCGATAACAATATAATATATATTATATTGTTGTGTATATAAGACAGAGTGACGTTATATCCCCGAAACTCTTCACCGCTGCATTGGAAGACGTTTTCAAGCCGGAAGACTAGAAAGGATATGGTATCAACATCAACGGCGAGTACATCACTCACCTTCGATTTGCCGAAGATATAGTTCTTATGGCAAAATCGCTGGAGGACCTAAGCACTATGCTCAATGACCTCAATAGTGCCTACCAACGGCTAGGTTTTGAGATGAACATGGACCAAACAAAGATCATCTGTAACGTCCATGTCACAACTTCGACCGAGAGGTCATTCGACGGATTCAACTTGGTTGGGCAGCGTTCGGGAGACTACGACACATCTTCTCGTCAGGTCTCAAAACTTGAAAACGAGATTGTATAACCAGTGCGTGTTGCCCGTGATGATTTATGGATCTGAGACGTAGTCCTGCACTGCAGGCCGTATGAGCAAGCTATGCAGAGGGCTATCCTTGGGGTTTATCTGCATGATGAACTTAGAAATGAGGATATCCGTAATAGAACCATAAGAACCGACATTGCCCAACGGTATTAGTAAGCTTAAGTGGCAAATGGGCCGGGCATATAGCTCGAAGAACCGACAACCGATGGGAAGAAAGGTTCTCGAGTGGCAGCCTCGTACTGGTAGGCGAAGTGTAGGGCGACCCCCCACTAGATGGAGTGACGACCTGGTAAGACATGCAGAAAGTCGACGGATGCAGGTGGCTCAGGACCGTGCTTTGTGGCATTCTTTGGTGGAGGCCTATGGTCAGCCGTGGACTTGTGAAGGGTTGTAATGATGATCCACAGAAATCTGAATTTAATGATCTTTATTTTGATTTTCGTGATAAGATACCTAGTGAAAGATCACTTTTTGTTTAGATTAAGCGGTTTAGTAAAGTTAAATATTTTACAACCAAAAAGGGTCCATCGCAAATGTTTTCCTGTTCAGAAGTTTGTTAAATGATGCCAGAGATAATCATAAAACAAAAGTAAATGGGTTTTTTATTACTTATCAATAAGGAAGTAATAAATACACGTGTGTCGCTGAGTCAGCGTGTTGGGATATAAAAGTATTCCAATATTAAGATCACTTTAGAATATAATTAGAAAAAAAAATTCTCATTTCGTCAACGGCGACATTTTCTACCTGGCTGTGTTGGGCCACAAAAGAGTAGTATAGTGGGAATGTCAGAAAGATATAATGGTCTGCGATAGATTGAAATATAACGACTTTATTACATTGAAGCATATTCAGACCGGCGACAGGAAGCAGCGGTAAAGTGTGACGCGTCTGACTTTACGGTCACCAATCCGTATGGCAATTACATAGGATTGGAAGATGCTAATAGCTGCTATTAGCCGACAACGTAAGATCGTTCCGATGTTTTTGTCTTCTTTTCTCGCATAAATAGAAAGGTGGCCGGGCAGGCCGTGCTCATTCCAGTACTGTCTGGTGCCCATCCCCTGATTTTGGACTACAATTACCATTACCCAAAATTAGAATTATTTAAAAGTTGGCATAAACAATTATCTGGGCATTTAAAAAAAAAGAAACATACTGGAAATCATTTATTATTCCATTACCCGTTACGGTTTATTAATTTATTTATAAATGAAATGAAATGTAGTATTATAACTAAATAGAAATATAAGCTATATAGCTATACTTTTTACACATGACATGACATTCAACATCATTCGAATACCATACACATGACCACAGCACATACAAACATAATAATTACGCCTGATGGTAAATGGTTACTGGAGTGGTAAAATGAAACATGACTTGTTAAGCTGCTACTGCTACAGCTAGTAGTAGTACGAGTAGCAGCTTAGCAAAAGTACTCGGCCACGCGTTGCTGTGGCTCAGTGTGATTAATAGGAAAAGAAAACAAGTATTGCTTTTACGTCCAATAAATGGCGCTACATTTTTTTTTTAATATAAAAAACCTGGGTGGTAAGGTGAAGAAATTTAAGATTTTATACAAACAAATATTTACATTTTTATTTATACAGAAGATGTGACTGATGCAAGTTATATTCAGCGCCATAAAAATATTTAAAAAAAAATAGGTCGCGTGCATGTTTGGACACTTGTAAGGTTTGATTATTTCTAATATTTTCTGAAGTTTGAACGAACCCAATCAGACTGTCACTTAGCCATCGTAAAATAAATCAACATGTAAATTTATAAAATTTATCACTCTTTTTTTTTTTATAAATGCATAGAATAAATAATATTACAACAAATAATATTAAGAGTGACACGCAAACACACCATCGATTTAGTAAGTGTATGCTGTTGACCATAGACACTAAAATCTATGTACGAAAAATAATCAAAATTGCGTTGTTAACCCTGAGGATGTATGGATGGATGGAATGTTGTGTCAGTGGTAGAGTCTGCGGTTCTGGTCACTCATTACAAAATACGGCAGCATTATTCTGCAAGGTTACACTGGTAATATTAGTTTTTTCTTATAGAATAAGGGTGACAAACGGTCAAACAGTGCACCGGATGTTAAGTGGTTTCTGTGGCCTATAGACTATCCTCAGTTGAGAATCAAAACGCAGATGCGCTGTCTTATCACCCCTGAGGACTAAGATGGAATGCCTCATTACCAGTAAAAAGGGTCTACGGTTCTCTAAACTCACCATACGTAACACAGCAACATATTTTACGTTGGTATTCTGTGAGAGCGTGATCCTTCCTTGGTTGAGCCCACCCATTCGTGCCTAGTGTTTTCAGATATTATATCGACCCTTCCATCTCAATTAACTAGAAGTTTTCTATAGACTAGCCATTACAGTTCATATACTGTAGCAGGTAGATACTTGCAAACCAATTTAATATAAAAAGGCTATTAGTTACTTTGCCATCCCAAGCACTTAGATTATATGCACAAAGCCTGTAATTATAATATTTCTGCCTCACCTTTCACCGGAAATCAACAGCAGTGCTGTTCAAATTTTGCAATATTTTTGGACGTGATCCGATATTATTTTTAGTATGGCTACACGTAACCAAGAATCACTTGCGACAATTTAAAGTTTGTACAGTACGTAATACAGTTAAATTGTTCTCTCTAAACTCGTTTCATAGGAAGTATATGATTCATTCTAGTATTTAATTGTCACGTGATATCGTCAAAATCGCGGTTGCCATTTTTCTCATACGAATAAGCGACTACCGGTCGATTCGAAAACGTGCACCTTAACATTTCTGTCCGGAAAACGGACAGAAGCGGAGACACGCGAAAGCGAATACGTTTGGTTTTAATGACCGTCATCAGGGATACTATCGCCACTGTAAATCATGAAAACGACGCCATTATTGTGAACGGTATTTTTATGATCACTCTTATTGCATGAAATGGAACATACTTAAATCTATTATAATAGTACAGTCAACAAATTCTTGTACATTAGTATTTTTTATTTTTGTATTTTGTTTTTGAGGATCAAACTTCAACTGGAGAAGGACCACGCTTGAACATGAAGAACAACAGCATAAAAGGCTTCATAATGCTACTGTGTTTATGGTGAGTAATAAGAACCAGAAACTGTACTAGTATTTCACAATGCATTATGCATTTTTATTTTCAATCGAGGTTAATAAATGCATGTCTGCATCACCTTCTTACAAGTAGATAGAACTGTGTGTTTTCTTTGTCACCCTAACCCCTATGTAAATATCAATTTTGTAATCTCTAATGTTATTTACATATGATTATAATTAATTAAAATAAGAAATATACCGGGTGTCCAGTAAGGGTACCGGGTATTTGACAGTTAAATAAAATGAGAAATATAATTAATTAAATATATCCTTTATTATTAATTCAAAAACAGTTTCTTGGAAATTTATTTGGCGAATACAACATTATCTAAATGTGTACCCCCACGCTGCTGGCACTCCTCTAACCTTGAACGCAGGTTGGCGACGACGCGTTGACAAAGCGAAGTTGGGATTGCCCTCATCTCTGACGTGATGTTCTCCGTCAATTGACTCAGATTCGTTGGGTGGCTATCATATACCTTACCCTTAAGGTATCCCCATAAAAAGTAGTCGAGAGGACTAAGATCTGGACTTCTGCGGGGCCAGTTAATGGTACCCCTACGCGAGATAACTTTGTTTGGGAACAATTCCTTTATAGCTTCTATTGACGCCCCTGCGGTGTGGCATGTGGCTCCATCTTGCTGAAACCATGTCCTTGAATTAAAACCTGGGAAGTCTTGTAATGCGGGCGCCAAAAAAGTCCTTAACATGTCACAATAACGGTCTGTATTCACCGTAACTGCTCGCCCACATCTGTCTTCATGGAAAAAGGAGCCGATTATGCCTCTACCAGAAAAGGCAGCCCAAACGATGACCTTTGGACTATGAAGTGGCCGTTGATGTTTTGTTTTAGGATTTTGCTGGGACCAGTAGCGACAATTCTGTTTATTAACGTGACCGTTAAGGGGGAAATTGGCCTCGTCGCTAAACAGAATATTGTCAAATCTGTTGAATCGTTCTAGCATTTCAGTAGCAAAATTTAACCGACTTTCATAATCGGAATCCTTCAGTTCTTGGACTAACTGGATTTTGTAGGCTGTGAGATGCAAATCTTTTTTCAAAATTACCTGCAGTGAAGATTTTTTGATGTTTAGTTCTTGTCCTCGTTTGCGAATTGATACCGACGGATTTTCACGTACTGAAACTCTCACTTCTTCGATTGTTTCTGCATCTCTAACGCTTCGCGGGTGACCTGTATTTTGAATTTTAACAGTCGACCCGGTATTCTCGTACATTTTAATCTACTTTCGTATGACATCGTCGCTTGGCGCTGTACGTGTGCGATATTCTCTGCGATATAAACGCTGAGCAGTAACAATCGAATCGTTATTGCGATAATACGCTCGCACGCAAAAAGCGCGATGCGTTCCGGGATACGGCTCCATGGCAACTAAAATTTCACAAACCGACGCGCGCGACGTTGCCCTCCCCGCGCCCCTGCTACTTCACTTGACGCCGTGAACCAATAAATAAACTCCCGCTACTCTTACTGGACACCCTGTATTACTAGTTTTTGAGAACATCACTCATTTGTAATTGTTCAAAAGTATGAATCAATGCACTATAAAATCTCATTGAGACTCGCTGTATAATAAATAACACTGCGATCACGTGCGCGTTGCCTGGCAACCCTAACGATTGTAGTCGAAAATTGCAAAAAGCGCGCAACCAGCGGGTTTTTCGTTCGCTGCCTGCTCGTTTTGGTAGCGATTTCATAGTTTCACTTTCCTCAAATCTGTTACGTCACAAGGCCGAGTGTTCTCAGCATAAGCAAGCATTAACTGTTTTTAAACACTAATGCGATGTATCATTAGTCGCGAAGTGCCCGCAACAAACGGATCATACTGTTGGCTTTTTTATTTTTCCCTAATATAGGAAATAAACAGGTACAATACGGAAAATATAAAGTACTAGCGATTCGCCCCGGCTTCACACGGGTGATTTCTGGATCTCGACAATAGCGCCACCTACCGGGTCTAATCATAAATCTAAACCATTGTTGAATCAACTTAATCACACAAAATTTCATCAAAATCGATCCAGCCGTTTAGGGGGAGTTCAGTCACATAAACACGGACGGAAGAACTATGTAATATACATGTATTATACACATAAACCTTCCTATTGTGTTGTATCAATTCTGTTTATTGATGGAAACCGCATCAAAATCCGTCGCGTAATTTAAAAGATCTAAGCGTACAGACGGCGGCAAGCGACTTTGCTATAAACTATGTAGAGAAATACTATAGAATATACGAAAACCATAAATATAGTTAGATACATAAATAAACAAATGATATTCAGCAGGCCTATTCCTCGAAAATCTACTTAAATTGACATTTCTGTAGAAAACGAATGTAGGTAGATATAAAGTATTAACTAAAATACAATGTTAAGTGTGAGTTTATTGTGTCCCAACATTGATTAAAGCAGTTCAGACTTCATAATACATTATTAATACTGTGATAAAATCACTACATCCCAATTATTATGTTTAGCGTAAGTTAGTTTTATAATATAAAATTTAAATGAAATATTATTCTATATTTTTGACGAAATATTTTAACTCTTATTAATACGTAAAATAGTAAAGGAAAATGTTGGCTTTTTCTTCGGTGTTAACTAATAAATATTATGTGACTAACATAACAAATAGCATTAGCAATATGAAGATTAATATCTTACACAAAATAAAAAAGCAACACATCCAGTTTATTAGCATGTGTGTATCACTATTTAAAGAAAGGTTATTTACTAGTATAAAGAAATATACAGTCAATTTCAACATAAGATATTTGTTTTTGTCTATTATTTTAAATTTATGCAATTTTAATCATTTTTATGCTTGAACTGAGAGTTACTGTATTATTCTGCGTTTTTATTGTTCTTTAAAAGCGCTAAAATGAAAAGATTCGCATTGGTGCAACGGTTCTGTGCGTCGTTACACAATGCTTATTCTATAATTACAATTCCAATAACATTGTAAATTGATATACCAGACACAATATCAAGTGTCGAAGGAGCGAGAACAGACGAGCCCGTTGGCATAGATGCTTTGTAGTGTAACTTCAATAACGGCTCACATTAACTATCAAGTTTCGTTAGCAATATCTAATCGTATCTACTTGCTAGGAATCAACAAAATTACCTTCCATTCATGTTCGTTTGTCAGTTTGCAGCTGCGTTTAAGCAAGGGACGCGGTTTTTATCATAAACCAGCGATTCGCCCCGGCTTTTACGGGTGATTTCTGGGTCCCGGCAATAGCCCCCCCTACCGAGTAAAAATAAACCATCTAGGGGGGTCCCCAGACGGTTTATGAATGGGTATTCAAACGTACACAAAAAATTTCATCGAAATCGGACAGCAATTGATTTTTATAATATACAGATAATAATAAGCAGATGTCATATGTATTCTATTTATTTTTAAATAGTTCTTACAAAACTAAATTAAATACTTTATAGAGCGTGACGCATTAAGGCGGAGCAGTAGTAAGAATATATGAACTATAACTTAAATTGAAAATCTTAAAAACCCCAGAAACGAAAAGAGCTGGTGATCATCAAACGGCTCAAAATATTTTCTTGAATCACAGCTAAGAACACTCTTGATCAATCTCTCAAGATCATTGTATTTCAAACAAAAAATAATTTAAAATTTAAAATTTTGTACAGCCGACTTCAATATAAATTATTAAGAATAACTCATAAACTATTGCTCTGACCATGATCAAATTCATATGGGACCACACGAGAAGTACCAGCTATCAAATAAAAAGAGAATCATCCAAATCAGTTCACCCAGTAAAAAGTTATGAGGTAACACATAAAAAATACGTGGTCGAGCCATGCTGCAGCTATATTATGGTTGTAGCACGAATGGGTCGGCTCGAACGGGGAAGGACCACACTCTCACAGAATACCAGCGCAAAATAGTAGCTTAACGCTGCTGTGTTTCTATGGTGAGTGTAGAGAACCGGAGACCCTTTTTACTGGAAACGAGGCATTCCATCTTAGTCCTCACGGGTGACAACGTATCTGCATTTTGGTTCTTAATTAAAGACAAGATGTAGATGTCTATGGACCACAGCAACCACTTACCATCAGGTGGACTGTGTGCTCGTTTATCACCCTTATCCTATTAAAAAAAAATATATAGTCGAATTGAGTACCGTCTCTTTTTTGGAAGTCGGCATAAAAAAACCTAATCTGAATCGGTTCGTCCGTTAGGGAACTACGATGCCACAGACAGACACACAGATACACACTACAAACTTTTAAGACCTCTCTGTTTTCGTCGGAGGTTAAAAGCGTTGGAGATATTGGTGTAAACGGCGCAATGATTCTCGTCATGGGTTTTGGAGAAATTACAACAAAAACTTAACTACATTTTTTTATAGAATAAGGGTGACAAACGAGCACACATTCCACCAGATGGTAAGTGGTTGCTGTGGCCCATAGAAATCTACATCTATCCTCAATAAAGAATTAAAATGCAGATGCGTTGTCAGCCGTGAGGACTAAGATGGAATGCCTCATTTCCGATAAAAAGGGTCTTCGGTTCTCTACACTCACTATACGAAACACAGCAACATCAAGCTGCTATTTCACGCTGGTATTCTGTGAGAGCGTGGTTTTTCCCCGGTCGTGCTACACCTATACTACTAATATAGCTGCAGCAGCTAATAATTAAACCTACCTTAACGAGGTAGAGCCACTACCTCGTTAAGTTCTTTGAATTCGGCCTTTACTTTTTATTAAATGGTTAAATTTGTTTTTTACCCTTTTGAATGTGCTGGGGTATAACACCTGAACCATGACAATTAGTTATACTCAAAACTTCATCCCCTAGTTTCTCTACCATTAGGGTTAGGGACTTTTCCTCTAAAGTTATATGGGACCACCCCGCAAGATCACGCCTTGCAAAGAACGTATTAAAATAAAGGAAATGACATATTCAGCTTTCTTATTTCATCACTGCTACTAAATTATATAAATGAAAAGTAATATTTGATAATGAACTTTACAATAAATTATTACTACATCAACTAAAAGAGAACTCGTAACTTGCAATTAACAAAATTTTACGCCTTTATGTGAATAACATACGGTAGGTAGTAGGTACTTAAGCGAATTTAATTACTGTTCTTCGCATTGCGAGTGATTTCTTTTCACGGCCTGATTCCCTTAAAAAAGGTACACTAATTATTTGATATGTTTATGTGATGCGTGATGCGGTCTTCAAAACTTGTTTTTAATTTTATGTATTTACATAGTAACATAAATACATCGATTAAGTATGTTAATGGGGTGATCGAACTTCGCCCGGAACTTTTCGGATTATTAACGAACAATTTTAGCCATTTTTTTAACCGAATTCAAAAAGGAGGAGGAGGTACTTTGTGTGTGTTACCTCGTAACTTTTTTCTACGTCAACCGATTTTGATGATTCTTTTTTTACTTGAAAGCTGGTGCTTCTCATGTGGTCCCATATAAATTTGATCACTTGAGTTATCCTTAATAATTTATATTGAAGTCGGTCGTACAAAGTTTTTAATTTTACCACTTGTTGGTTTCAAGTATAAATTGAAAAAAATTATAGAGCAGTTATATGAAATTTACAAATTATATGTCAACCTGTATTCCTTACTTTCTTACTTCTAATTATAAAACTTTTTAAATTTATAAAAAGTTTCATCTATACAAAAATAAAATTGAAGTGTCTGTTTGTAAAATCAAAATAAAAGCTTTTACTAAATTCATAATATGAAAGTATATACGGAACTTATTACAAAAAAACTATTTTTAGATTTTTTGTATGTCTGTCTGTTTGTTCCGGCTAATATCTAAAACGGCTGGTCCGATTTTGACGGGACTTTCAGCTAGCTGATGTTATAAGGAGTAGCTTCAGCTACTTTTATTCTAGAAGAATAATTAGAGGGCTCCGCACAAAAAAAAATAAAAACCATGATATCAAATCGTATAAATTCCACGCGGATGAAGGCGCGGGGAAGGAACGATTAGTGTAAAACAAGAACGTTATCGTAAATAAATATACTTATATTACGATCAATATAAAATTAATTAGATGAAAGCCACAATTTCTTCTGAGTAACTAATAAAGGATAGCAAGTTCATAATTAACATACGAAGGTTTTTAGTATAGTTCTTATTTAAATAATGAAAAATAATAACTATAACCGAGTATTAGGACCGATGGTGTAACAATATAATTGTGAAATATCGTAAATCGTAAAATAAATACAAATAATAATATATAGAACAAATAATACATATAAATAATGTAGGTATAACAAGAGCAAATGCTTTGGCTATGGATTGCTACACAAGAGTACTTGTTTTGCGTCTTCTTATTTCATTAGAACGTTTTTTTTATAGGATAGGGTGACAAACGAGCACACAGTCCACCTGATGGTAAGTGGTTGCTGCGGCCCATAGACATCTACATCTATCCACAATAAAGAATCAAAATGCAGATGCGTCGGCATCCGTGAGGACTAAGATGGAATGCATCTTTTCCAGTAAATTGGGTCTCCGATTCTCTACACTCACCATACGAAACACAGCAGTGTCAAGCTGCCATTTTACGCTGGTAATCTGTGAGAGCGTGGTCCTTTCCTGGTCGAGCCGACCCATTCGTGCTACAAGTCAGTAAATAACGCAAGGATATACCGCGAACTGCGTGGAACAAAACATGTGAGGACCGCTGTTTGTTTGGTGAATTTTTACAAATTCTGCGCCTGGAAAGTGTTGCTCTCACTAAATACTTTCAACTAAAATGTATATCATTTTATTTATTTATATTAACATAGTAGTAGCTAGGAATCGAGGCAGGTTGTGGTGGCTCAGAGGTTGGTTGTTCCCTTTAAATTCGAGGCGCCAGGACCCAAATGGTTGGGGTCGTACTTATTGTGAAAATACAGAAAAGAAAACCGAAATGCATTGAGAAATGCAATATTTTGTTCTACAACGGCAACTGTTACCGCCGTACGCTCCACTTTGCCTTAACAGGTCGACCGCAAAAGCACTGTACTCATACCTCTAGAAATAATTTTGATTGATGCTCCACATATTCCGCAACGTATAAACGCACTTATTATTACGGTACTTATGTTTTTTTTTTATTATTCCGTGGCTGCGTTTTTGCCGCACGTAATACCAGCGACGTGTTATTTAGTCTCATGAATGGACTGTGAATAGGGACAAGGATGCAAAAATAATATGGCGGGATATTTTTGCAGAATATCCGGTGATTTAATATTGCAAAAAATTGTGAGAAATGCCTGTAACATGTAGTTTAAAAATGTTGTAGGTTTTGTAAATAACAACACTACAATTACTAATTTATACGTATACCTACATAAGCACTTCAAAACATCGTCTTTAAATAAGTGTGTTACTTATTTAAAGACGTTAAGCACTTTCGTTTTACCGAAATTATTTTTTTTTATTCGTTTTCAAATGTTTAATAGATAAAATCCCTAAAATTTTTGTTTGTTTCATGTTTATCTTACAACCTCTTCTCGTTTTTGTAATTATGTAGTCATTTATTATTTTCATTTACGTTCTATTTGTAATTTATGTCCTTTTTATATTAAATTTAAAAGTAGCTTATCTATATTAAATTCAAGATTTTTATGTAAAAATGCTATTTATGAATAGAATTTTTATATGTATAATTCCATTGTTAGGGTTAGGGTTTGGGGTTTGAGCAAACCTCCAAGTGCGCCTGCCTTAAAAACAAAAAAAAAATACTCAAAAAAAAACAACACACGGTTCAAGTATGGATATTAATCTAATTTTCAAGTAATGTTATACGTCTGTAAATAAAATGTACGGGGTAAAAAGTGTTATATGACGAATATTTTGGCAGGTAAGTATAATGTATTATGAAGATAAATTTGCATATTTGCTGGTAAAATTCATTGGCAAAATTATACCAATGCTCCAAAAATTGGGTTTCCGCATACGTTTACTTCACGCAATTCTATTAGGTAAATGAGTAGTCTTTTTAAATCTTAGAGTACATAATATAAGTAGTTTTCTTACGTATTCTCTAAGTTTTGAATTAATTTACTAGTTATTATATTATGATGAATGTTTTTATTGCCTTCAAAAAAAAAAGAACATTCCATATAAAATATCAACTATGAACTACATCTTTGTTGCAAAATATTGATTTGTTTCAAACAAAACAATTGTCACTTACTTTCACTTTGTGTATTCGTGTACAAAATATTAAATTACTATGTTATTAAAAAGAGGTTTGCCATCACAACCTATCAAACGTTCACTGTTGCACATAGGTATACTTATTAGATTGCCCCAATTGAGGGGGGGGGGGGGGCTATATTCGCGATTATCGTCACGCTTGGCCAGCGGGTTCGTAGCCGCAGTTTTTTAGTTTTATTCAGCTGTTAACAGTAAGATGCTGCTGCCCATCTCCTAGTTCGTTTTCCATCTAGTATATCCCTCGGCCGGTAGTGTATATTCTTACATAGTCACTACACGGTTTGCAAAATTAGTTTAGGTATATTTATTTTGCTGTTTATTTCGTTTTTACTAATCATAAAATGGCTGACGGTTTAGTCCTCCCATTTTAATTGTTACAAGTGGTCGCCATGTGGGATGTGGTCAACATTCAACATCTTCAACATCAAATTTTAGGTTTGTATATTAAGCAAGCTATATTTCACTTTCAACTGCACATTCATATAAACTCAGTTATATGAATAAACACAACATACAAAATGTAAAATAAACGCTTTTTTGCCTTGACATACACTCGACAGTCATACTATTGAAAAAGGAACGTTTGAAATCACAAAATTCCCAGCCTTTTCAGTCAATTTGTCAGTAATTATTTGTTGGCAACGTTTTAAAACTCTTTTGGCGACATTCTTTACACAGAACTATTAAGTGTTAACACTGTCCTAAGAGTAATTAATGCTTATACTTGTCGTAGTGATTATAATATACTCTTTTGTACTTACTCTTAGACATTGGCAGTGTGAACGTCAAAAAATATTTTTTTGGCAATAAACCAACATATTTTTTTTATAGGGTAGGGTGACGAACATGCACACAGTCCACCTGATGGTAAGTGGTTGTTGTGACCCATAGACATCTACATCTATCCTCAATAAAGAATCAAAATGCAGATGCGTTGTCACCTGTGAGGACTAAGATGGAATGCCTCGTTTCCAATAAAAGGGGTCTCGGGTTCCGTACCATACGAAACACAGGAGCGTGAAGCTGCTACGTTACGCTGGTATTCTGTGAGAACGTGGTCCTTCCCCGGTCGAGCTGACCCGTTCGTGCTAAAACTATACTACTAATATAATTGCAGCATAGCTTTACCACGTATAATATAACATAATATTTTAGTCTTATTAATATAAAATTTGTGAATAACTTGAACACAGCGTCACCTATTGGATCTTAGCATTTTGATGGACTTCTATTGGTCAAGTCGTACAGAAGTTACACAATCCTTAAAATTCGACAATTTTTTTAAAACTACAACAACGTAGTCGGCGTGTGGCGGCCTGGCGTTATTTGTTACACAAAATTATCTGTGATTTTTACCCCGACGCGACGGCCGCCCGCGCCGCATGTTATCCTATTTAATTAAATTTTATTTTATTTTTGCGGTATAATATTTATTAAATAATTCTGTGAAAAGGATTACATGAACGATATCACGATACCCAAAGCACCCTCACGTATCGGGCAGGTTTTTTTTTACGTATTGTATTTAAAGATATAAATGATAACGGAAGAAGCGCACAGACATCTTTTTACCTTATTAATATTATTGCAATTACGCTCTACTTATGCCAGAAACCTATTCTACAATAGACTTCTCATAAACAAAATAAAGGAACGTATGTGCGGCGCCCTTTTACGATTTAATAATAAATGTCACGATTTCTTTTGTTCGGAACAAAGCGAGCTTATGAATACTAATGTATAAGAAGTGTGGGGCGAGAATTTCTAGTTGAATATAATTGGATTGTTAATATAAATACGAGGTGACTTCAATTATCATCGGATCTGGATGTTATTTGTATGACACCACAAAGATAGGTAATATTTAGATAATAAAACAGCTAAATCAGTTACCTAACCTTGGAGATAAAAAATATTCACGATATACAGTCGAAGTTGTTTGAAAATCACACACGTCATGTTTATGGAACAATCATCATCATCATCATCATAACAGCCTTCACAAGTACAACACTGACCAGGCTTCTTCCAAAGACGCAAATATTCTCGCATGGAGCGCCCGGATTGATAAGGACAGCTCTGAATGGGTTATACATTCATTTATCACAGTTAGCTCATAAGAAAGTTCAAACTAATACGGTTTATATTTCACTTATATTCTTAGTCCATCCTCATGACCGTGTATTGACGGTTTAAGAATATCCAATACCCAATATCATCTCGTAGGTGCCTTAGGAGGAGATAGAGGAAAACAAACTAGAAGATAATAAAATAATATATATAAGAATATAGTAAAATAATAATAATAAAATAATAATATATATAAGATAAAAAACAAATAACTGGTCATTTAAAGAAAGGGGTAAGTAAGAAAGTGAACGCAAGTAAGACGAAAGTGATGGTTTTTGAAAGAGAAGAAAGTAAAACGTTATGTGAAATAAGAATAGAAGGGGAGTTGATTGAGCAAGTGGATGAGTTTGTATATTTAGGATGTTTATTTAGCAGGGATGGTAGATATGATAAGGATATAGAACGACGAGTGAACGCAGGAAATAGAGTGAATGGGGCTCTGCACGCTATTATGAAGAGTCAGAATGTGTCAAAGAAGGCACGTATGGCAATTCATAATGCTGTGTCTACTTTAATGTATGATAGTGAAAGTTAGGTCTGGCAGTACTTTAAAAACATCTTAGTCTGGCAGAAGAAGCATGAGAGTAGAATAAATGCTGTAGAAATGCGGTCATTAAGAAGTATGCTAGGGCTGAATCTGAATGACAGGGTGAGAAATAGTGTGATAAGAGAAAAGTGTGGTTTGCAAGATGACGTTGTGACCAGGATAAAAAAGGAATGCATTCGGTCATGTAGAAAGAATGAGAGAAAAGAGTAACAAAGCAAATTTATGTTTCAGAAGTGAACAGCAGAGTCGGGAAGGGACGCCCTAGACGAAGATGTTTTTTTTTTTTTTTTTATAGGATCGGGTGACAAACGAGCACACAGTCCACCTGATGGTAAGTGGTCACTGTGACCCATAGACATCTACATCTATCCTCAATAAAGACTCAAGATGCAGATGCGTTGTCACCCGTGAGGACTAAGATGGAATGCCTCTTTGCCAGTAAAAAGGGTCTCCGGTTCTCTACACTCACCATACGAAACACAGCAGCGTTAAGCTGCTATTTTACGCCGGTTTTCTGTGAGAGCGTGGTCCTTCCCCCGTCGAGCCGACCCATTCGTGCTACAACCATAATATAGCTGCAGCATGGCTCTACCACGTATAATCGATCAAATCGGCGATACATTGAAAATGGGCCAGATTAGGAGTACCCTTAACCGACGAGCGTGTGTGTGTAGATATATGGATGTAAAGGAGGCGAGAGAGGTGTGTCAGGATCGCGGCAGTCTCTGCCTACCCGTCTGGGTGACAGGCGTGAGTGTCTGTATGTTTGTGTGTAAACTAGAAGATGGGCAGCAGCGTCTCTTTATTAACAAGACTAACTAGAAAATACACTGCGGTTGCCAACCCTCCTGCCAAGCGTGGCAGCTATGGCAAATATCCTCCTTATAAAGCAATCTATGGGAAGGTATGTTTACCAGTGGACTTTAATGGGCTGTAATCCTGTAATGAATGATGAAATCTTTAGTCCTTCCAGATCTACATAACACTATTAATTTAATGCTTGTAACTAACTTGATGATTAGAGTTGAGAAAATAGATAGGCAACATAGGTTTTTAGTAAATATATTATAGCACTCAAAGTCAAACGTGAAGTAATGTTTTAAGCAACGGATAAAACGAAACGAGAACGCTCTCGAGCTAAGAAAGTACAATGAAATTCATATACTCGTAAATTCGTTTCGAAAGTGCAATCGAAACATGTTAATTGCCCGCGTGTGTGTATGAGACATTATAAATTGAATGTTATTTTCAGTGCGTTTGCTTCTCTGATGAAAGAAAAGTGCAGAATATGCTAATAAGTACTAATGGACGTTAATGGAGTAGAGTAACACTTCCATTTTCAAACAATGTTTCTCTCAATTGATATCCACAACGCGAACGAATGAATTATTCAAATTTAGTCTTAAGCAAATTAATAAATTAGTTTTGGTACATTCAGTCGTTTGACTTAACTACGAAATTATTTCTTATAAACCTTGATTATTGGTTACTTTGATTAAGTATTAATTATCTCTATATCTGTTTCTTTCTATTGTTATTTAGTAAAAAGAGATTTCTTAAATTGATGTCGATTGTTACGAGTAAGACCCAGTCCTTAAAATGAATTGAACATTCTTGCTAAGAAGTAACTGTTTTATAAAATATTATATATATATAATTTTTTTGTTTACCTGGCTATAAGTGACTACCACCGCTCATGAACGTCCGCAATACCGAATTGCACCCGTGAATGTCCTAAGGCGTGACCATGGCGAATGCCATAAGGTATTATGGCATTTTTTATAAGATAAGGGTGACAAACAAGCACACAGTCCACCTGCTGGTAAGTAGTTCCTGTGGCCCATAGACATCTAAATCTATCCTCAACTACGAATCAAAATGCAGATGTGTTGTCACCTGTAAGGTCTAAGATGGAATACCTCGTTTCCAGTAAAAAGGATTTTCGGTTTTCTAACACTCACCATACGAAACACAGCAGCGTTAAGCAGGATGTCGATGTACATATATGTCCACATCATCCACTTGCCATCAGTTTTTTTCTCGTTTGTTATCCTTATAAAAAAGTGATGGTAAAGTATTTAAAAAAAAGATTAGAACTTTTTAGTATTCTGGTGATGTTCTTTTGAGTACGACGACCACTTTCGTATGTTTTCAGAAGTTATCTACTCAGAAATAAACACGTAGGTATATTATATTATACGAGTGCACACTTTAAAACTATTTTGCTATACAAATTTCAACTGTGATTACATAACAGACAAGGTTTATACTCAAATGTTATGAATATTTAGAGTAAAATATGAAATAAAATTGTATGCGACCTACATTATATCAAGAGCGATCATTTTGCTACTTTTATAACATAATGTCTAACAGTAACATTAACATTTTATAAGTATATTAGGTAACATAATTTAATTGATAACTTCTACATGATCCAATGAGTTGCAAAAGCTGTTTCATATCAAACTTACACAAAAGACTGTATCGAAATATGACTCAAATTTATTACATTTATTAACCAACTCGGTAGACGTACTGTAACATAGACTGAAAAAGACCTTTACTTTGACAATAATAAATCAAACTAACAAGGAATTACAACTTGAAGTGGCTTTTTATACATAAAGTGTGTATAAATAAATGATACTTCACTATGTGACTCAATCACACTACAAGCACACCACACCACATTATTAAAGTCAGTAAGAAAAAGAAAAGGAAACCATTATATATATGATATAATTAGACTATACTTAATAATAATATCACATTTAAACACAATTTCCTTGAGTACGTCGGTACAAATTACGATGCCCGAGGCTTCAAACGGACATTAACGAACACCAACAATTTTATTAGATTTAAAAATCCTATGATATATATAGAAGTTAAGCTTAAATTATACATCCAAAAAAACCTAGTATGGCCAAGCTGTGATACACATTACAATGAATCTTATTTTAAAAGGGTAACAATATCAAAACTGTACTGTACATATATATCGAAGTTTAATTGGCCAAATACTCAACGCTATTCAATATTAAGTTGCAACTTTTACATTTTACTTGATGTAGTTTTTCACTTGTGGCAATCTCAATTTCTTTATCATCTGCGAAGAGCACATTTCTGTGTCTACCATCAGGTAAAGTAATCGCTTTGAGTGATCCACTCCCTCAAGTTACATTAACTGATTTAATCATGCCCTGTCTGTCGACGGTGAGCACCAGCTGGCTCCATCCGCGACAGCGTTGTAGCGACAATCTTCATCACACTAGGTAGTACCTTTTGTTATTTTAAGCGGTTAAATTCTGGCTTAGACAACGATCACAGTTTATTTAGTATACCTGTAAAGGTTGCTTTATTTTCGATACGCAAACCTTACTCCATAATGTAATTTCACTACACATTGTAAGTTAACAATCACGGCGAAAAATAATTTTAAGTAAAATGACGGCAAATAGATCGAAGTTTCTTACATAACATTCTATTTCTTTTGAATCAAGAAAAAAGAAAAATTTATTTTTTTTGATTGAAACATTATTTCTGGCTTAAATTATATAAGTGAGAAGAAGTTATCCCCTCTTTAAAAATTAGACAAAGCAAAAGTAGTCAAATTAGAGACAAAGTTATAAAAATAAATAATTCATAAGTATACTTCTAACTTAGCTAACTTTCAAGAATAAACAAGTAGTGTTTCACAATTTGCAGCTCAGACGTAAATTGTTTTTTGAATGGGTCGCTATTAAAAATTAATCTGTGTCCAGACTTGATCTTTCTGTCAACCTTTCGAGCGATTAAAAGGATTGGCTTATAAAACTTGTTCTTTCTTCAATCTTTGTCTGTGATCGTGTCCAGAGAAATTGACATACATATTTCAGGTTAAACAAGAACTTTTCTTCTAACAAAGTGAAAGCGATTAATTGCCTATTTCTGCTTCTATACTGAACACTAGAAAATTCAGTTTTTTAAGATGTATTGCATTGATTATTAACGGTTTTTTAACTGTTCTTTTTGTTACTTTGAAATACACAGTTTAGATTTTCTAAACTGAATAAGTAATTTAGAACGTGATCTAGGAAAAAAGTAAAAAACCATCGTTTTCCTAAAACAAATGATTGACAGGCGAGGAGAATTAGATGTCGCGACTAACGTGAAATAACTTATTGGCAAACAATTAACAATGGCCAACAAGTAAAAACCGAGGGCCAATGTGGGCCCATTCGAGCGTTAAGTAACTTTCACTAGCTGTTGTCTTGTTCCTTATTGGACTTCCTCCTCGGTAATTGTGTGACCTGATTAAATATTAACATTTACTGGAACAGTATTCGTTACTGCCTTAACTTAATAAGAATTGGAAAGACAAATGTAATTTAAATCAATTGTTCATTTTTTCAGCTTTTCTATATCTTTCAATATACTAATTTTAATATTACCAGTAAATTAATTTACTCATTAGCATTAAACTTCTTTTAGTCTACAGCCACAGAACTAAGTTCAGTGCCACCTGCATTAATGGACTTTTAGACCACTTGATCAGTCAGTTAAGGACAACTGCGTTATTTAATTTAACGGTTCAAAGGTTTAGTTCGGTTGTATTCTGTTTTTCATTACTAGTGCCATTGTGAATTCATGGTCAATAGGTGTTTAAGGTGAATTCGTGAATACCATCATAGATTTGATTAGTGTATTATTAATAAGACAGCTCCGACTTCATAAAACAGTGTTTAATTGCTTTACTCCGAGGCTGCGAACCGCGAGCTCGATTCACGCACTTTATTTTGTACATTATTTTGTAAACCATACAAAGTTGTTTCTGGTCTGGATACTAGTCAATGAGCAATATAATTATTTGTATTTGTAAAACGCTTCAAAATTCAAAAATACAAGTGGTTCCAAGCTATAACCCACACACGTTACATATTTTAATCGAAAAGAACTGCGATAATGAAGGTAAGTATAAAAGTAAGTAAAGTAAGTACTTTGTATTTCGTGGTCAACAACATTTTTTTAACTATCGGAATGGGCACAATAGAAGCGGCGAAGATAATTGCCAACTATGTGTTTACTCATTGCTCTTAATCAATACTCCATTTACAAACAGACGTTGACGAATGATACAATGAAAACAATAGAGCATCGTCCATTTATAAATTATTAATAAAACACAAACAATTTCAAATACTCATTAAATTGTGATTAAGATGAGATGTTTATGAAACAACACCACGAACATAAAATACCTATATTTGCTTTGGGGTAGTGGTAGTAAGATTATTCATCACCCTATTTCTTTTTTTTTTATTTGAGAAAAAACAGAAAGGTCTTATATAGTCTTCGGCGGTACACAATTTCATTATTGACATTTATTATAAATATACTACTTGATTTATTAAAGCTATAATAGCCCAGGTGCTAAGTACTGGTGACGAAACATGCATATCTTATAATTAAAAAAAATATATGTTTCAAAGAGATGTGAAGTCCACCTATACGCATTGGAACAACGCGGCAGATATTTTCTTGCCTCAAAACTGACTCAGAAATGAAAAAGGCCTGTGCTCAGATAACTTTACTTTACTTTTACCTTGTGTGGTATGCGAGGTACATAACAAATTTTAATAAGAAAAATAGCCACACCGCCGACGGTGAAAAAAGTCAAAGTTGCAAGTGATCTGGAGTTTTCAACGTCGATCCTTCAACTAAGGCAAGTCCTTTCTACGACGGCGTTAACAGGAAGGGAGAAATTATTGACATTGTAAATAAATCACTCGTCATGGGACAAATTTAGATCAATAGGTTTGTTGTTCAGCCGACTTCAAGAGAAGGAGGTTCTCAAAGTAACTATTTAGATGACATTCTAGTTGTTACCTTGAGCTTGTGCTATTACTTAATCCAATCAAAATGGTGAATAAATTAAACTTCTAATAATAAGCAAACATCCGACTTCAAAAACCAAAAGGAATCAAACAATTTGTACACAATAGCTTCTGATACACGTCTTATCACCGAATTCAGAAACTGTTGTGTGGAAGTTATTTTATTCTTATTAGTTTAGTTGTTTATAAGAGTATAACATTTCTGTGTTGCAATTATGGATGGAGTAGCAAAACTGCAACAACAAATTATAACTAAGTAATAAAACGTGGCAGACACAGAAAGATTTGTCGTTAATCTATACAAATAAATAAAATTGAAGTGGCCGTTTGCAAATGTCAACATAACAGCTTTTTAATAAATGCATATAAAAGTATATACGGTACTTCTAACAAATACGCAATATTTAAAAATAAATTGTGTCTGTCTGTTTGGTCGGGCTAATCTCCGAAATAGCTGAACCTATTTTGACGGGTCTTTCACTGGCAGATAGCTGATGTTATAAGGAGTAACTTAGGCTACTTTTATTTTAGAAAAATAATTAGGGTTTCGCGCAAAAAAAAAAAAACCAAAAGTACACGCGGGCGAAGTCGCGGGGAACACCTAGTGAAGGAATATAATTATTATTCAATTGTGAAAATTAATGAATAACAAATAGCCCAAAGTTACTGTTACTACTGCTTCCTATAAATCTCTATCGCGTGGCCGAGGGAGGTATTTATTACTAAGCCATGCGTCAAACCACAATTAACGTAAGCTGATTTATGTTTTCAAATGAACATAGGGTATTTAGTGATTACTACTACGTGCGTCACATGAATTGACACTTAGCAATACTGAATTCCCTATGACACAGATTTTTAAATATAACCAAACCAAACTATAAATTAAACCAGCGTGAAGTAGAGGTTTACCTCTGCGTTTCGCTTGGTGAGTGCAGGTGGCCGGAGGCCCTTTTTACTGGAAATGAGGCATTCCATCTTAGTCCTCACGGGTGACAACGCATCTACATTTTGATTTGTAACAGAGGATAGATGTAGATGTCTATGGGCCGCAGCAACCACTTACCATCAGGTGGACTGTGTGCTCGTTTGTCACCCTTATCCTATTAAAAAAAAAATATGCCATTGAATTAGTCTTTCCAATTCGGGTGCTGATTTACTACTTGACACCATCGACAATGAAAGGAAACATAGTCAGGAAACAGACACCTCTGAGAAATAACATATTTAGAGTACGTATTAATAGGACGTATTTAGGCTGTGACTTTACTTTTCATTAAAAAAAAATAATCACAGGAGATAAAATAGAGTCCTGGATTTGTTACCCAGAAGTTAAAATTGCATGGAGTACCTTGAGGACTTATATGTAAGTATATAAGTAAGATGTAATTAGAAATACCAAGACCGGCAACTATCCCTGAACACAGCGTTAAGTGCAATTGTGTATCTCTAATGGAAGTCGTTGCCAATGGAAATACATAATTTTGTTATTTGTATTTTAATTTTAAAATATAGCAGTATGTAAAAATGTTTACACAAAACTATGTAACCAAACGTCAAACGTCAAAACGAAAAAAACCACGATTTCCACCATTGTTTTACAATCGCAATGCAGGTACAGCGATCGCCTGTCAAGAGGGGCAATTACGACAAAATCACCTTTCTATGGGAATTCAAAGAATATAAAACTTAATACTTAAATTTTCAATAAATCTGAATGTGCAAAACCAAACTTCGTTGGTTTATTTTATAAGTATGGTGTGAATTTTCATCACGACGGACAGTCTCAACGTAGACCAGCCATCTATCTGTGCAGGACAAAATTATAGAGAATGAGTGTGTGCGCAAGCATGGGTACACTCTATAATCCATCACTTTCATAGTCAGACGGGAGGGCAATTCGACGCTACCAGAGATCAGGTGCAGGACTAACGGCTTTACGTACTTTCCGAGGCATGGGAGTAAAACACGCCAATTACCTGACTCCGGGCTGCTACCGAGTTTCTTGACAGAAACATCCAAAAACTGATTTCTGGTCCGACCCGGGGTATGGAACCCTGGACCACATCCACGATTCGCGTTAACAATCACTAAACCAACAAGGTAGACAATATAAAAAAAAACAACGAAGTTTGAAGATAAAAAAAAATATGGAATTGAAACGTGCTTGACCTCGCATTCTTATTTGTATTAAAATGTAATTTGTAACTATTGCAAGTTTCCAGTAACCTCGTGTCGAAAGGAAATAGTTAGTTATGGCAATGTTAATTATGAATAATGTTTACGATATTACCATATAATAAAAATAGATAAAAATTAATTACATCAAATTTTATGCAACATTAGAATTGACAGTAGGCCTGATGGTACAGATGACCTCCGAGAACTAAACTGCCTCAAAAGAATATTAATGATACTAATATAGTTCTCAACAAGGTAGAGCCACGCTGCAGCTACATTAATTGTATAGTTGTAGCACGAATGGGTCAGCTCGACCGTGGAAGGACCACGCTCTCACAGAATACCAGCGTAAAATAGCAGCTTAATGCTGCTGTGTTTCGTATGGTGAGTGTAGAGAACCGGAGACTCTTTTTACTGGAAAAGAGGCGTTCCATCTTAGTCCTCACAGGTGACAACCCATCTGCATTTCAAAAAAAAACCGACTATCAAGTCTGTTTTATACTCGGTGAAAGAAATCTCTTGGCCGCGGCGCCACAGTCTTCGCAAAATTTGACTTTTGCATTCTAATTCCATACTTTATATACTATTATAGTACCTATATACGTGAGGGTAATATTTATTTTTGATTTTTCGAATAGTGTTCCTAATTATTGCCAAAGCTTATTTGCAATTTTTTCTTAACATATTATTTATAATGTACCTATGACTGTGTTCTTGTTTCTCTCCTCCACATAGTTTTGGTTTTATATGGCGACAAAGCTTAAGATGACCATTGTTGGGGTTGTGTATTAATTGTAAACAGTTAATTTCCTTGGTTTATTGTATAATTTAAAAACTGGACAAAATGGCGTCTGTACTGCACACGGCTCGCTAATAGAATAGAGAGAATGTCGATTTGACAGTTATAAAAAAGGTTACAATAGGGTTGTACCATGTTTAATAGTGATGTACTACAATCGGTGCTGTGAGTGTCTCGAACAACCATATTACCCTCATGTACCCTGTATGTAGTTCTCATATTTACCTCGGATCTTTTTCATTTGAAACAGACTCTAATTTAAACCTGAGACTAATTATAGACTACTTTATTAATAATATTGTAACAAGTGGGATGCGGGAAGTAGAGACTGTGTAAGAACCTCCGAAGGAGGCGGAGTTATAGCCGAAATAAGAATTTTTATTTTATTGGTTTTTGGCCATTCCCCCTAGGAGTGTAATGAGAACTTTTTGCCCCTATTCTACCATGACCCCCGTGACATCCTCTACATGATAGGCTATTCAAACTGACTAGGCCTACAGTTCGAGTCACTCCCCCATTTTATTGGTTTTTGGCCATTTTGACCCCCTAGGAGTGTAATGAGCACTTTTTGCCCCTATTCAACCATGACCCCCATGACATCCTCTACATGATAGGCTATTCAAACCGACTAGGCCTAAAGTTCGAGTCACCCCTCAACTCATTTCTAGTCTTTACTTCCAATTACTTCCAAATATTGTAATAAGGCAATTAATACTGACCAAGAGCACCAATCAAAATATCACTACTATTAATATATTAAACCCAATTATTATTCTTTGCTGTCAATTAGGAGATATATTGTATCAATAACTTTTGTCAAAACTACATCTTACTAAAGTCCCTTTCAGTTAAGTAATAAAGATGTAAATGCCTAGTTGAGAGACTTACAAAAAATATCTGACCATTGGTATGAATAGCTGAAAATGCCTCACGCACACGGAAATACGTTTATACCTGTCTGGCTTGCGTGTTTTCTGGCTCCGTTCAAATCGGCATTATGAAACGAACCGATACATAAAACATTTTTTATAAAAAGCTAATTACGCAGTTATTGAGGGTCAATTTAATATATTTCCGTGAATCAAGCTACAGTGTGATACCTATTTAGCTTCACGTTATGCTTGCCGACTTCTTTTTTATAATTTATCAGCCTGTGTTCATGTCATTGGTATTTTAATATTTTCCTATAGAATAAGGGACACGCATAATTACACAGCCCACCTGATGGTAAGTGGATACTGTGGCCCATAGACATCTACATCTATCTTCAACTACGAATCAAAATGCATATCTACATCTATCCCCGATTAATAATCCAAATGCAGATTCGTTGACACCCCTGAGGATTAAGATGAATTGCCTGGTTTCCCGTTAAAAGAGTCTCCGGTTTTCTACACTCATTCTGAACACAGCAGCATTAAGTTTTTATTTTACGCTGGTATTGTAAGAGCATGGTTTTTCCCCGATCGAGTCGGCCTATTCGTGCTACAACCATAATAAAGCTACAACGCAGATCTACAACGTTAAACACTTTTTAGCAATATAAGGGCTAGCTACAGCAGAAGCTAATAATTCACCTAATAGTACTTGCCTGACCATACGCACCGTACGCCTGCCAGAGGCTTTAAACAAAGCCATTATAGTTTATATCACTTTTGAAGACAAAGATTAAATGCCGCGCAGGCTGCAGTTACTGCGTCTCTTACCCATCAAATTAAAACACAATAAGTGCACTGCTAATTGCGGAAGAATAGATGCTCATAAGACGCGACTATGGAAAATGTGAGAAAAATCTGATTAAATAATTTCAAATATCAGTCGCTTTCGTAAGACAACGATGTAAAACTTTTGTTTACGTCAGATATGAAATATCCAGACTGGTGATGGGACGCTGTGTGAAAGGTGCAATGCCTAGTTCCTGGTTCTGCGATCGCTAATACGCCTGTCAAGCGTGGCGATTATGGCGAATCCTCCCAACAACTGGAGAGGATCATGCCCAGTCGTGGATTTTTGCGGGCCTAATATCCTTTAGATCCTTAAAAGCCGAATAAGGGTGACAAACGAGCACACAGTCCACCCGATGGTAAGTGGATGCTGTGGCCCATAGACATCTACATTTATCATCGATTAAGAATCAAAATGTAGATGCGTTGTCACTCCTGAGGACTAAGATGGAGTGCCTCGTTTCCAGTAAAAAGTGTCTCCGGTTCTCTACACTCACCATATGAAACACAGCAGCATTAAGATGCTACTTTACGCTGGTATTCTGTGAGAACGTGGTCCCATCCCGGTCGAGGCGACCCATTCGTGTTACAACCATAATATAGTTGCAGCATGGCTCTACCACGTAAAACAAGATTCTTACATATTACTGTCAACGATAAAAGGTACTTATACGCTATTCAAAGCTATTTGTTTAACAGTTACACAAAAGTACTATCAAAATCGACAGAAACTAACTGCTGAAACTTGCTACTAGCAAGCCGCCTCTATGAGTGTTGTTATAACAAAGCAGTTGACCCATCAGACGTAACTGTGTTGTGTAATTATGCTTAACTGTATTAGCCGTTACACACCCGCGGCGTATCGCACAAGTAAATAATGAGCTCACACGTGATCTATCTACTCGTATCAACCCTATTTAACTCCGATAGGTTGTTGATGTCTTAATCCTAAGGTGTGAAATTGTTTCTATTAATTCTCACAGTAGCCGTAATATTTTACATTTATTTTATTTATTTATTTTTACAGAATATAGTAATTAACAACCACCGACGACGGTACAAAATAAATTTGCAAATTTAATCAAACATACAAAATATCAAGCTAATTTTGACATGGAAGTCTTGACCGGCATGCTTTGCATTGCATGTCTCTTTTTTGTCAGACACTATCGCAAATTGTGCTCACAAATCACCACAGGAACGCATAGAAAACGAACGAGCAAAATAAAGGAGAATGGGATTTTTGAGCCTGAAGTTAACTAATTGGTTTATACTTTTGAAACGAGCGCAATATAATCCATTCTCGATTAAATTGAGCATTTTTATATCTATTTTCGATTATTTTTCTGTGTTAACTAGAGAGATAAAAGAATTGTACGCATCTACAAAAAAATAATAAAAAATATAAAATATCAAAATTACAACAAGTAACAGTTACAACAACAATTCAAGTAATCGATCTCAGATCGATATCCCTAATATTAACTTCACTTAGTTGTTGTTGTTGTTTTAACTTTCGTTAATCGATTAATAAACGATCGGTTAATAAACCTTTTCGTTTCACTATTAACCACAGCTTTTTTGGTGATTTTATACTAATCCTGCTTTTATATTTTTAAGTAATTATAGTGAAAAATAGCCTGTTAGAATGTAGGTAATAGATAATCTCACTTTTACTTATGCTACAATAACTCAGCTCCTAGATTGAAAAATCTTGAATTGTTTATATATACGCTTTCAAATGGTCCTACTTTCATCTTGTCAACACTTGGGCCCAAGAATGTATGGAGACGTCTTCTTCTACGCTTCTACTTCTATAGATAGTTAGCTGTTAACTGTCCGTTTAATAGAACTTTAACGACTTACAAAAAGTATGTATGCTATATGCTCTTTATCATGGTTAAATATAGCTCTATGCCAAAACGTGATTAAACGACAAACATCCAGACAGACAAATTCACACGTTTAAAAGATTATATAAGGATTACGATAGAAGTAAAATAGATAGTACTTAATGATTTCTATGAGTATATTTACGCGAACTCTACATACACATTTAATGAAACTAATTTTACGGATTATATCGCGTTTAATTTTAACTTTTTAATTCCATTAATATATATATATATATATATATATATATATATATATATATATTAACCTATTTAATAACACATATCTATATAATTAAGTTATTAAATAGGTTAATAAATTTTAGGAATAAAGTTAAGCAAACCGTAATTAACATTAACGTTAAGAAAATTAGTAGTCTCCTCCAAACGTGAACTAATGAAACAAATATAATTACAAACATGTACACATTTACAAAATTAAATAACTTATTCTAAGTCCGAACATCGACAAACTAAATTACACGTCAATATAAAAATAGACCACAGCTAAACAAATTTGTTTTTGTTTATCGTTTGAAATCCAATTTGGGTACTTCACGTACAACACGTGTGAAACGTGCGCGCCGTCACGTCCGAACAATACGCACGTGCACACGTGTCCGTCTGACGGGCGATGTTGGCACCACAGTGCACTAATTACATACTCTAATTACCGTTGACGCATTGACCAAATGTTGTCACCATCACCGTCGCAGTTCTATCAGACTAATTATGTAAATTATGTGCTGTCATTAAAGCGATTTTATCACAATAATGAATGGCGCCTTGGACCAGAGTACATACATACATACATATTTATTAGTTTGCCCTGTTTCCTAGCTAATTACGAGAAGAACATACCACTCAACCTACGACCTGGTACGTTCAGTTCAGCGATCACTATTCCTACCAGTTGAACAGCGTGTCTCTTATGTGTTTTGGTTACTATTAATATGTACCTAGTGTGGCCATAAGGTATGTTATCCATTAAATGCATATATTTTTAAAGAGACAGTGTAATAATGACAGAAATCATTCTTCGAAATCTTAGTGATTGATTAATTGTAATAATTATATTCAAAGTGATCACCGTTGGCTCTCCCTGTCCACGAATGTATGAATTTTCGCACGGACTCCTTGGGGAATTTTACACTGTCTTCATTAGAATTTAGAGACTCAATGTCGAAATGAAGTCGAAATAAATCACATTTTGTAATCAAACATATTCAGATCTGAACTGGACGAGACGAGGGCAAGCCTTGAGCTTTGAAGGCCGGAACTTAGTCACGAGCCAAGTTAGATGGATGGTATATTTTTAAAAAGTATATCACTAAACGATTCAAGACAGTCTGTTGATACACCTTGGCGCGAAAGTCGTTATCGGCGAAGTCTTTATTCCTTTTTAACAAAAATGAAGCTGCGTGACTTCTACTAAGACACCACCTATCATGATGAATGCAGCACAATGACCAAGTAAAACCTTTTAAACAAATCTTTACAGATAAGTCAGTTTGCATGGTGCAGTGTGCATCCGTAAAAGAAATTTCATGAGTAAAGAGCACATTTATTTTCCACCGGAATTTCTCTTGAGCTGTGAGGACTGATTTAGGGCATGTTCAATGTTGTATCGATGGTAAGCACCTAGCTTCAGGTCTTATTAACACTGGCACTTATAGAAGTTTGTACAGTCTTCAAAAATCCATCATTCAGCATCCATCTTGAAGTTGAATGACAAAATAATCCTTATTGCCTTTCATAAATAATAATTGAAGAATTTTTTACTTGAATACTATTTTTTTAACTGTTTCCGCGACTGGTTGTCGCTGCCGGTGTTAAGAGGATTGGTTCTTTTCTCGCTCAAAGGATAAGTATAGCCATTCAGCGTTGTATAGTGCAAAAAGCGCAGCCAGCGTTTTTGGCACTATACAACGGGGAGTACGATTATATTTATTTCATCATGGTAATAAATATTAAATACAATTTTACTATAGTCAAAATGAAGGCTGCCCTAGGAGACTATTCAGGCATTATGTGGCTAATGCAATCTTTAAGTTTTTTGTTAATTCTTCTCTGATAAGGTCTTGTTTTTGCGAACCGGTGTAGATTGACGTTTATATTAGACATTTAAACAAACCTAAAGATAATAAATATGTTTCGTTTTTGACTGCAAAAGGATTAAAAATTATATATACAGTAATAACCCGAACCTACACGACGAGTGGAACCTAGAGATAACCGTCTAAGTCGGATTCGCATATTAAGTTTTGGTACAATTTAGCATATAAATACATAATATATCTACCTATATATTAATAAGTGATGAGAAAACTTTGTAACCCTTTTTAAGCTTATTGTGCGTTCGGAGAGACGTTAGCATAGTTAAAGTTTATATGGAAGAGGAGTGCAGAAAGCTAAAATGTATAAATAATACGAGTTTACATAATATACGGTAACCCGAGGCAAGTGTGACATAAATTAATTAAAACTATAAGGGAAATTTAAATACTTCTACTCTGTAAGGACTTAACATACAGGATTTAGTTTCATAACATCAATTATTAAGTGCTTGTTTGTTTGATCAAGCATTTTAGTATTTACAAGTAGCATTTTGTAATTTAAAGTAATTAAACCTAATTAAGATGAAAGACTGTCACACTTGCCTCGGGTGACCTTACATTAAATTAAATTAAATTAGAGTAAATATACGTATTTGTATGTTACTCTAAGGTCAATGTCAAAAACTTAATAGCATATGGTCAAAGAGAGTAGAGATTGTTGCTAAAGAATTTTAAAATGTTGCCAACAAATAATTACTAATGGATTGACAGAATGAGATATTATGTATTTTTCAATAGTTTGTGGAATGTATGTCAAGGCAAAAAGTTTTTATTTCATATTTAATGACAAAAGGATATCTGTATTTTATATTGCAGCTATCATAATTATTATGTGCAGTTGAAAATGAAATACAGCTTGCTTAATATATAAACCTTCAATTTTAATGAATTACGGTCGAGTTTCGATCACTAGGTCACCCGGTATTATTAATTAGAACCAATGTTAAAGAAAACAATAATTTAAAAGAAAAATGTTATTAAAATCTTAGATAATACAACAAATTATATTATTATGAGTTGAAGAACGAAAACCGAAGCTATTTTGAGGTAGAGAAGGCTTCATAAAAGTCGTTTGACCGACCAAACAATATTTTTCATCCCACTCAAAATTTCGTGTAGCCTTCCCATAAATATTTAATTCCTAATTTATTAGCAAAAATGTACTTTTCGTCTACGTTATCTTAAATTTGTAACCCTTTTTCAATTAAACTGAGGCCTTCCGACAAGTTTTCTAATTGTCATTTTAATTTCTGGACGAAATGGGTCCAAAAAAATTCAGCTTTGGCGCCGATTCTGCCTGAGTTTCACAACGGGAAAAAATGGGCACAGTTTTTTTCATAAGCCAACTAAAGTTAATTGTGATATTTCTAAAAAAAAAAAAAAAACTATTGACTATATTTAAAAATTGTGTAACTCCGAATTCGTGTATGTAATGTAAGTCTTAGTATTACTTGAACGAAACATTAAATTTAGTAGCTTCTAGTATTTATTCTAAAAGTTGGTAAACCAAGCAAACTCGTGACATGAGATGAGCGTTCAAATACATGTCCCATGAATCAAATCATCGTCACTTGAACAGTCGTGATATTTTCCAAGCAATACACACAAACCTTATTAATGAGCCAATAGTATCGTGCATTGCATACATGTATAGTGGCTATTAGATGGTGAAATATTGATGGGAATTAACCAACTCTTTATTTGCGTTTTGTGTCACCGTTGTCGTTACTATACAGCTATCGATCTGTTACTATACGGTTATTCAAAATAACGAGAAAATGACTAGCATCAGAAAATAAGTGTTGAGCTATTTTCTTTCAACATTGACATAATTAATAAAAAATATAGATATAGTTATCGATTAAATTACTCATATTATGTTCTTTAATAAAACTTAATATTAACGTTGCATCTGCTAGTCTAAGAAATCATCAATCAAGAGTAGCTAAAACCTAATTAATGTTACGAATTGTTACTACTAGATTGGAGCATCTGTAGACCATGTTAGCCTTATTTATTTCATTCATTCCTTACAACGCATCATAACACCACTGCTGAACACAGGCTTCTCCCATAGATTAAATCAGATGGAGTATATTTGCCATAGTTTGCGGGTTAGCTACCGCAGTTATTTTTAATTATTATCAAGATGTTGGCAGGAAGTTATTGCTGTAACATATATCTTATTTCAGTTTCCCTTTATCCTCTCTTATGACAATTACGATATGATATATTATCGGATAGTGGATTTTCCATAACATAGCAAATATCATATTATCACGTTACGTTATTTTATTTTCTAATCCTTATTCTTCCGAAAATCAAGATATTTCATTCTTAAAATAAAATTTCAAGCCTAAAAAGTCTACAATTTTTTTTATGGTCTCTAGTGTAAAAAAAGGCTGAGGAGATTTTTTTTAGAAACTAGGGCAGTTTGTAAGCAACCAATTACAAAAATACAAGGGCTTCCATAACTTTTTATAACTGAAAACAAATAATTTCACATATCTTATGGCAGCTATCATAAATGTTAGAATTAAAATTAATATAAGTTAAAAATAAGCATTGACAGCGTTTGGTTTATTACAAAAAAAAAAAGAAAACAAATAAAAATGGCAGTAAAAAGTAAAAACTGGCAGATTATAATTCAATAATCATAATGCTTATCTGTGTTGATTTTAAAATAACGTATCACAAGAATGCAAGATAATGACTACATCGATATCACATAGATATTGTCGTGAGATTCGAACGAGTAATCCTTGTAAAAACTCGAAATGCATTACCGACTAAGCCGATGCCTCAAATCCGTTCCAAAGTTACTTTGTGTTAACCGCGTTTGCGCACGTGTTGCAACTCAACTTGCTGCCAACATTTGGAAAGGTCGCTGATGTAGATCTCGTCAAAAGTAATCGCATCAAGCAACAGAAAAAATATCCGCAGGTTGATGTGTGTTTTGATACCAACAGTTCTATTTTTACCTTCTACGTAGATCACTATTTTGATGACCTCTAACCTAGATGATAAGTGGAAACGAGATCGGATATGTGTTTAAATGTGTGCTAACTTCAGTTTACAAGTTTCTAAAAAACTTTCGAAGCGTATTTCATAAAATAGCTAGTTAAGGGAAAAATGCATTGTTTAGACTAAAAAGATATAAAGAAACGTGATTAATTTTTAATGACGTTATGAATAACTAAGATGTACCGTAAGCGTAACAACCTATATGTATAAAGTCCACCATAAACATAGGCCTTCCCATAGATCGCCACTAAGAGGATTATATTCATAGTTGCCACGATTGGCGAGCGTGTTGGTAACCGCAGTTTATTTTTTATTTTTAGTTGTTATTACAAAATGCTGCTGCCTATCTCCTGGTTTGTTTCACTCTGTCGTCTCTTACGACACCCACGGGAACGATATGGGGTAGTGGATATAACAAACCAATAAGAAAACTAATATAATATAAAGGGTTTATTTATATTATGAAGTTAGGGAATTTATTTAAGGCAGTACCATTGCATTCCAGATGGAAGAGATTTTTACTAAATAATTATTTTGGTAATTTTTGAGACCACAGTAATAAAATAAATGCGCCTGTAATTTCGCAACAAAATAAATAAAATCCACATTCGAAAAAATAATGACTTTAGTTGAAGCACACATTTTAGCTTCAACTAAAGACATTATTTTTCTTTTTATCTATTTCTCATCTTAAATCTTTGTAGGGCCGGACGTTTAGGCTCTTCGTTGGTCGTGCCAGAATAATTGATGCACAGTATTTAGACGAATTTTTTTAGCGTTTCTTTTCAAGAATTTTGAGACAAATAACACAAAAAATTGCTATTTCATATGAAATCCATATTATTGTACTGACAGGCCGGTAAGAAATCGTCCAATGCGCGCTAAAGTTGATCGCTTGACGTACCAAACGTATTATGCGCGACAAATTCAACAACCAGTCGATCACAAACGGCCGATGACTTCTTTGCGCGGGTAGTATTATACAAATTTCTAATCAATTAAGCTTTTAGAAAGACAAGTATTAAAACAACATTAAAGCCTACGCCAGTCAACATAATTATTAAACAAATTAAAAAACTCTTCATTGACCACTTAACGAAAATGACGTAACCGGTCAAATTGATTCTCCTTAATTGACGCGTATCAGACCAAAGACAAAACGGATACGAAAGAGCAGTAGAACTTTTCTATGAAAGAACACCAATTAACAGGATAGACGTAGGATAAAGAGTCCGTTTAAGGCGAGCATTTATTTCCATTCACAGTTCATTGTTTCAGATGTGCGGCGTAGGTCGCTTGGTAGATTGTTGCACCCACAGCTAATTCCGCCTCGATAATTTTGCACAGCAGAGCGAATTAATTAGTCACAATTAAAATACGACAAGCGGAGTGAAACTGTATTGAAGGCTCGAGGAGAGTGGTTTGAGTTGTTCAAGTATGACGTGGCTAAATACGTTCGGCGAGGGGAGGCAGATATTTGATACTTGAATTCGAGTCTTAAAAGCACTCAAAACTAAATTCATGTTATGGTTTCGAATGGGTAATGCAATAGTTTTTTGTTTCCACTTTTCATAGAACTTCTATAAGAATGCGATTTATAAGTGTCTTCCGTTTTTATTCTTTCAATTACCCAATATCTGCATCAAAAAGTAATAATTTCTTTCCAAGTATCATGAGGGCTTACAAAGTACTTTCTACTATTATTTAGTTAACAAATAACAACTATATATAAAATAAAATTTAATTATATAGCAAATTTGAAATTCGGAATAACAAACAATAAAAATTAACAATAACTAACACAGAACCGTGTAGTGGCGGTGTAAGAATATTCACTATTCCATATTGTTCCGTGGGTGTCGTAAGAGGCGACAGAAGGAAATTAAAAAGGAAGATGGGCAGCAGCATCTTCCTAATAACAGCTCAAAATTAAAACTGCTGTTGCCAACTCGCCTGCAAGCGTGGCAACTACAGCAAAATCTTCCCTATGAGTCCGTCTATGTTCAGTCTACCCCTATTTTCAGCGGTCAACACAAGAAAATCACTATTTCTCTACTTTCTACTTTAGCTGGGTATTATTATAAAGTGATATCCATAAGTAAAATACAACTAACTTACGTAACTAATTTCTTAAAGTCGGCACAAGTTTATGACTTTGACCATACTATACAATAATTAAAATGAAAAAGCATCAGTATAACGGAACGCTTCCTTGGAACATGAGACCATGCACGAAGCGGATTTAATAAACCGTGTAAAGTTTCGCAAACATCTTCAAGAACCGTTTTGCAACCGAAACAAAACGTATCGATTTACAAAATTAAACAAAACGCTGATGTTTTACAAACACAGGTTGAACATTACAATAAGTAACTTTAGAAGAATAAGTGATTTTTTAACGTCACTATATGTGCAAAACAATCCATTATTTGAACATAAAAAATAAACAATAGCTGAAAAACTTTTTGCGGACAAGCGCAATATCAAAAATACTTAGAGGCTGGTCTGGGACGTAGTGAAAGATAGCATTATCTTAAACAGCAGTGTGTCAGAAAAGTTCGAAAGAAGCAAAGGGCGAAACATCGACATTGTGTATATTTACTTGAATATATTTTCTCGAATACACCGACTCCCCCATAACTCAAAAACTATTAGACGTAACGTCATACTTGTAATTTTGCATGTCTACTATGAACTCTTCAATAATTTAAGATCTGCACGAGCGCAACAGCCCTACGCTTCGCCTGATTATGATCTATTAGATCATAATCAGGCGAAGTGTAGGGCGTCCCCCCACTAGATGGAGTGACGACCTGGTAAGATTTGCAGGAAGTCGATGGATGCAGGTGGCTCAGGACCGTGCTTTGTGGCATTCTTTGGGGGAGGCCTATGTTCAGCAGTGGACTTGTGAAGGGCTGTAATGATGATGATGATGACGAGCGCAAAGTTCCATAGCAGTTCCTTAAGTCTTCCATTATTTTAAAACTAAATTTGTTACGTTGTTTGATATGAATTTATAACTTGGCAAGTTTTATATACAATGTATAAAATAGAACAACTAAGGAATGTGAATTTTAAGCTTGTATTAAATATAATCACGTTAAACTTAGATTTCCGATTATTAAAACTTAGCAAGTTATAAATTCTATATTAAACTACATAATTTTTTTAATGTAGTTTAATATATTCAATTGAAGAACGTTGAACATTTCATATTACAGAAAAATAAAAACTCAAAGAAACAAATGAAAAACAAATTTTTAAAAAGGAGTAAACTGTCTCGAATATGAAATTTATTTGAATTTAAAACTTCAAGTCAAAGCATACCTATTAACATTTTAAAGTGGAGAAGAGAAGAGTAGAGGAGATTCAAGAAAACGACAATTTAGACATACTTAACGACCTAATATTGTAAATGTGAAATGATTACATAATTAAACTTATAGACTTAATTTGGATTATCTGTAAATTCGTTGTAAATTAAACCAGATACTCGCAAATATATAGATCGTTGATTTCTTAGCATTATTAATATCTGAAAAGATATTATTTAAAATAAATATTTGTACGAATTACGCTTTATTGTAGGTAAGTATTCATTAAAAGGTTAACAAGAGGAGTCTTAATGCTCTTTGGCACGTTTTCTAAGTCATCTCAGGTTATCTCGGTAATGAAGAGAATTTATGTAAAGTTATACTAACGGCTTGAAAGCGTTTATTATATTATAGTATTAATATTGTTACAACCGCGCACCTGAGATAACACTTAGCAACAGGAAACGGTGGAAAGTATAATGCTAAGGAAATACGACTTCATAATGGTCCATCTCGAGCGGCGAATGCTTCCGATCGAACCGGTAGAGAAAAACGGTAATCATTATTGATCTATTAGATCATAATTTACCGCAGCATTATAGTGTGTATTGTAATAAAGTGAGTTTTATGTTTTGAGAATAAGTAAATCGTTCGGATGTATGAATTCATTCGAGTCTATTGTGATTGAATCTTTATTAATCTTCCACCTGATGGTAGGTGGTTGCTCTGACCCATAGACATCTACATGTATCCTCAATAAAGAATCAAAATGCAGATGCATCGTCACCCTTGAGGACTAAGATGGAATACCTCGTTTCTAGTAAAAGGGTCTCTGGGTCTCTACACTTATCATACGAAACACAGCAGCGTTAAGCTGCTATTTTACGCTGGTATTCTGTGAGAGCGTGGTCCTTCCCCGGTCGAGCCGACCCATTCGTGCTACAACTATACTAATAATATAGCTGCAGCATGTCTCTACCACGTATAAACTATATTTATTGTAAGTCAGTTATATAAAATAGCGCATGAATTCAATTCTATCCACCCTACTAATTTATTGCTAATAAAGGACTAATTTTATATCCAACCTCACATTGATACAATACAAGAACTTATTGGTATACAAAATCATAAATATATGTGTTCGAAATTTATCAGCAAATATCGTAATTTCAATGGTTAAGCTTCAAGTAAAACAGAATCACACAAATGTAGTCTTAACTCTTTAAACCTAATCATTTTACAGTTGATAGCATTATGAATTATGGGACAAAATGAACTGGTAGTAAAAGTTTTCATGACAGATAAAATTATTTAAAAAATAAACTACTATCATAATGACGAAATACAGTAATACAGCGACTTACGTAAATACATAGATAATATGTTTAATTTATTATCCAATATTACCTATGTATATGAGCAATTCTAATCATTAATAAAACTGTAATTTCATAGCATTTAAAGAACATTCCGATGGATCGTTAAAATAACCATCAAATCTATTTTTCGAATTCTGGTCCAGATAATCGCCTATTTTATTGCTATTTCATTTTACCATAACTGGCAACATCATTTTATAACATATAGATTCTGATATCAATGATACGTATCATAATAAAATTCCGAAGTAATGTTGGAATTTAGTTTTTATAGTGTCGCAACATATAAATTGCTTTGTTGCCAACCACGTACTTAAAAATAACGATAACTGACTTTGTTTTAAAAAAAATTATATTGCAGTAATTTGGGAATTTCCAAAGGGCCGATAAAAAGGTGCCTCAATTTTTTTTTACAAGAAAGCATATTTATTAGGAAACTTACTATTTGATTTGAAATTTAATATGAAATGAAAATAACTATATTACTTTTAAAAGAGACAAATGTGTTACGCAAATGAGTACTTAAATTAAACAATTCTCTTGTTTTATTTATTATTACCAAAAACGTGATTAAAACAATAACAAAGTTATTTTAGCGACTTTTCGGTATTTTGCGCAACATAAATTGTGACTTTTAGGTAAAAATGATCACTTGGAAGGGTCAAAAATCTTTAAAAATTGTGTTATGTAATACTTGTACGCCCCCATAGGTCTAAATATGTCGACGAGATATGATTTAATTTTTACTAGATTGCTAGAAAATATAAAATAATGATGAGTAGGTGAAAGCAATGGGACGATATGCTTAATTACTGCAAGCGTAGACCGTCATCCAGGTATCCGCTTTGCTAATTTAGGCATCAATCACTAAAAATTAACAATTCAAAAATATATCAGGCCAGTTTTACTTATCGTCAGTCAGTATTACGAAATTAATAGTTTGGTATAAATCTTTAGTTTACACATTTATCCTAAATAAAATAGATTTTGCTATTAAATTATTTACTTTATTTACCTACATAAATATTTACAGTACTCGTATTCATAGAATTCACACTAACAAACTACAAGCTACACTTTCATCTGTATTTTCGGAAAACTAAGAAAGTAAAACAGAATAATCCTACGCACCTACTCGTATATCATAACATAATGAATTACCGCAAACATCACTCAGGCCTGTGTGGCGGTTTGGCAGAGCGTATGGCGTCTTGCCGTGTTTGCCATACCCGCCGAATGCTCCGTTCCGCTGCATGCTCGTCGCTTAAGTTTTTAAAATAGGTAAGGTTATTGTAAAAAGGATAGATTTTAGAATAGTAGAGTAATGCGCCATTTACTAGAAAAGTATGTAAATGGAATTTGTACTCCTATTTTAATATTGAATCATTAAACTATTTATTCAAATGAACGTTGCGAACTGGTTCCACTTATTATGATGTAAATGCAAGTAAAACGTAGCCCATCCGGCACAACCGCAGCGTGTTCCGTGGCGATAGATCATCGGCGCGCAAATAACGGCGAAAAGATACGGTTCTATGCACACAACACTTCATTTTAACAACAAAAATTACTTCAGAGTATTTTTTATATACTTTACTAACAAATTCTGACAGTACTACACGATATGAGAGACTTGATTGATGGATTTTTGAACAAAATATATTTTACAATCAGTAGAAACAACTAGCAATTAAAATGAACACAGAAAAATCCATGTTTAATGAAATAAGTCCTTATTGCTTTAAAAAGCACTGATTTTAGATTATTATATTATTTACAAACATCGGTCTAAACATATTATGGTACGTATGTAAAAATTAAAAATATGTTACAAGTTAAACTTTACAAAACAAATGTGGTATGACTACATAAATAATTTAAAATTAAATATTTTGTACAGCCGACTTCAATATAAGTTATTAAGAATAACTCAAGAACTATTGGTCTGACCTTGATCAAATTTGGGATTCATATGGGACCACACGAGAAGTACCAGCTTTCAAATAAAAAAAGAATCATCGAAATCGGTGCACCCAGTAAAAAGTTATGAGGTAACACACCAAAAAAAAAACAAACAGTCGAATTCAGTTTACCTTGACCTTTATGGAAGTCGGCAGAAAAAGGCAGCTCAATAAGTTAAGATTTATTATTTTAGAATAAAAAAAATCTGAAGTTGCAATAAATTGCCGTTACCGGCTGAAAATTCAGCATTAAATTAGAGAGTCAGTATAAGGAATAAGCATAATAATTTGCTGGTATTGTTGATATTTGATTACAAAGTTGTTGCATTTTATTACTACTCGTTATTTTTTTACTACTTTTATTACTCGCTTACTCAATGGAAATCAAAAGTAGGTATCATATAGAGAGCCTAATACATAGGCTGTACTAAAAGTATCGGGAATGGAATATTTCCACTGTTCCTGTCATATTAAAATCTTTTTAATTGAAAAGTCCTTGGTTTTTTAAAATCGAATACCATTTATTTTATTAAAAAAAGATTCTCGGTCTTGTCACAAGGTTTTGTCAAACTTGTTTAGTCGTTGAGAAAATGGAATTGACTCGAGAAAATTCAAGAGCGATGATTTATTATGACTTTCGAAGTCGTTTAACACAAAAACAGTGTGTTGACCGGATGATTTCTGCATTTGGTGATGAAGCCCCATCCAAAACCACAATTTATCGCTGGTTTACTGAATTTCAACGTGGACGTGTCAAGCTCAGTGATGATCCCCGTCAAGGTCGTCCAAAAACTGCAGTCACCCAACAAAACGGTGATGCTGTGCGTAAGCTGATTGAGGAAGATCGACATGTGACATACCGCGAAATTCAGGCAACTTTAGACATTGGCATGAGTCAAATACAAATAATCTTGCATGAACAATTAGGTGCAAAAAAGTTGTTTTCCCGATGGATACCGCATTCGCTCTGTGAAGAGCAAAAAGCGGCTCGCGTTACTTGGTGCGTCAGAACTCTCGAAAGATTCCACGCAGGATCCTCAAATGCTGTATATACAACATCGTATCAGGTGACGAATCCTGGATATACGCGTACGAACCCGAAACAAAAAACCAGTCACGAGTTTGGGTGTTCGAAAATGAGTTAAAGCCAACAAAAATTGTTCGTTCACGGAGTGTTGCAAAAATAATGGTGGCCACGTTTGTCTCCAAAACCGGCCATGTTACGACTATTCCTCTTGAGGGACAAAGAACGGTTAATGCAGAATGGTATGCTAGCATTTGTTTGCCACAGGTCGTTTCTGAACTCCGTAAAGAGAGCTGCAACCGCTGCATCATCCCCCATCACGACAATGCGAGTTCTCACACCGCACACAGAACAAAAGTTTTTAGAGCAAGAAAACATAGAATTATTAGACCTTCCGCCGTACAGCCCCGACCTAAGCCCTAATGATTTCTATTCTTTCCCTAAAATAAAGAATAAATTGCGTGGACAGAGATTTTCATCACCTGAAGAAGCTGTGGACGCCTACAAAACGGCCATTTTGGAGACCCCAACTTCCGAATGGAATGGTTGCTTCAATGATTGGTTCCATCGTATGGAAAAATGTGTCAAATTTCTCGGAGAATACTTCGAAAAGCAATAAATACATTTTTATATAGTAATGTTGTGTCACTTCCTTGATTCCCGAAATTTTCAGTGTCGCCCTCGTATTCCAAACGCATACGCAAGGTTTTGCTAAAATTTGATACGTGGTAGAGCGATGCTGGAGCTATATTAATTGTATAGTTGTAGCACGAATGGATCGGCTTGACCGGGAAAGGACCACGCTCTTACAGAATACCGGCATAAAAATAGCAGCTTAATGATGCTGTGTTTCGTATGGTGAGTGTAGAGAACCGGAGACGCTTGAGACGGAAAAGAGGCATTCCTCCTTAGTCCTCACGGCTGACAATGCATCTGCATTTTGATTCGCAAACTAGGATAGATGTAGATGTCTATGGGCCACCATTATCCTATAAATAAAAATATACCATCCCGCAATCACGTTACACTTAACCAAACCAAACTAAACGCTGTGTGCAGAATTTTATTGAAATCAGTTCAGTAGTTTAGGAGTCCATCGCGGACAAACAACGTTACACGTAATTTTTATATAAAGATATATGAAGGACAGGCGCGACCTGCATTTGGCATGCTTAGTGTTAAACAAATATCAATTCACGTTCTGAAATTCTATAAACGTATATAAATCACATTTATAGGATAACGGTGATAAACGAGCACACAGTCTACCTGATGGTAAGTGGTTGCTGTGGCCCATAGACATCTACATCTATCTTCGATTACGAATTAAAATGCAGATGCGTTGTCAACCGTGAGGACTAAGATGGAATGTCTCGTTTCCAGTAAAAAGGGTCTCTGGTTCTCTACACTCACCATACGAAACACAGCAGCGTTAAACTGCTATTTTACGCTGGTATTCTGTGAGAGCGTGGTCCTTTCCCGGGCGAGCCGGCCCATTCGTGCTACAACCATAATTTAGTTGCAACATGGCTCTACGACGTAAAATAAAAAATAAATAAAAATAAATCACATTGAGCAAATCATTTTTAAAGCTACTCTGATACCAGGTAGTGTAAAAAGCAAGCGCATATGATAATATTCGTTTAATCATCGATCTATTTACAAAAATTAAAATCGATTGCTACATGTATGGGATCATGACTTGAGAACGGCTGGACCGATTTCGATTAAAAGTTTTGTGTGTGTTTGAGTGTGTCCCACTGGACGATTTAAGTTCACAATTATTGGAGCGCTGTTGTTGAGATCCAGAAATCACACGTGCGAAGCCGGGGCGGATCATTAGTTTGTAATATAACTAGTCTTACTTTTTTATTTAATGTATGTTTACTACAGCAGAAATAATTGTAGTAGTTTCGATCGCGAACTACTTACTTACCAGAAGGCGTACTGCACTGTTTCACGGGGAAATCTTTAGCGACAACACAACTTCTAGAATAAGGAATTCTCGGAAGTGAGACACATAGCAACAACCAATCAATCAACCAACTACCAACCAATGGCAATCCCTTTAAATGAGAACACAGAATAAAAGCTAATCTGAGCCAGCAGTTTCATTATGAACGCATAAAGAACATATGGTACAAGTGGATATTGTAGACAGTAATAACTTCTTAGCATATGGCGTCTGATGAGACATGTGTAATTAATGTTATATTATAATGTTAAATCTCAAAAAAAAAAATCAGTCAAAAGTACGCTTTTAGTTCCGTTTTGAAAAATAAGCGTTTAATATTTCTATTTTTTCAACTTTTCTGCGGCATGTATTTAAGACATTAAAACTAATATTACGATAGAACGATATCAACATATTGTGGACCATGGAGGCAAACGATTCTGACTTTCCTGGAATATAAATCAGGATTTACTGTTCTTCTCTGTCTATCGTTGAAACAATATAAATCCTACGCAAAAGACAGTTTTTGACAGTTAAACGGCTAACGCAGTTCATGTACACCTGCATCGACTTTATAGAAAGAAGGCTTCAAGTGCGTTGTCACCTGGGGATGAAGATGAATGTCTTTTAGCCTGTAATTTTTATGTTCTCTATATCTCAAACGGAATACAACAGTATATTGGATGCTCTGCTTAGCGAAAGAATATGGTAAGATTGTCTTACCTACCTAAAGGGTCTCCTAAGGCAGAAAAGGAAATAAAACTTAGTAATTTTTTCAGTTATATTATATAATTTTTCTTGATACGGTGGTATTACATTAAAACTTACCTATATATGTTATCGTATTACAATACTATTAAGCAATTAAATAACATGGCTTTAAATTCTTTTCATAATTTTACAACTTAAAAAACTTTAAAAACAAGTGTTTGTGTATTTACGCAAATATTTAGGGCGTACAGTTAGTTAAATAGCAAAACCTTAGCTTTTAGTGGCTACCACAAACATGTGTACCATTACAGTCGGAATCTATTAGGATCAAGATACCATCACATATGCAGGAGTATAACATAGGTAACTGTTACTTAACTGTTATTATGCCGTTCTAAAAAAACGATAGTTTAAAAAGGGAATAAGAATGTGAATGATCAAGAAAACCTTTAAAGACAAATACGAATTATTTAAAATAGCTGCAACGACCCGCTATATCTTTTTAATGATCATAAATTCTAATTACCTTCCTTCCTTTAGGTTTAGTTTTTTAGTTACTTTCATAGCGTAATGTCTTATGGAATTTTGCTATGGGGTAATGCGACTGATATTGAAGCTATATTTGTTTTGCAAAAGAGAGCCGTACGGGCGATTTATAATCTAAATTGTAAAGAGTCCCTTAGAGAAAAATTTAAAGAAATAAACATATTAACTTTGGCATCGCAATATATTTATGAAAATGTAATGTATGTACATAAAAACATAAATAGCTTTAATAAGAATAAGGATGTTCATACCTTAAACACTAGGAACAAACATAAGCTTGTAATGCCACTTACAAGACTCCACAGAATTAGTAATTCATTTATGGGGCAATGTATACGCTTTTACAACAGAATCCCAGAACATGTTCAAAGTTTGTCAATAAACAAGTTTAAAAGTTTTATTAAAGAAAAACTGTACAAAAAGGGTTATTATAATATCAAGGAATACATGAGTGAAAATAACCCCTGGGAATAAGGTGATCGCCACCATGCTGGTTCTATGAAAATTCATTTAAAATTGTATAATCAAAATTATTGTTAAGTGAAATTATGTTTAAAAAAAAAAGTCCCGCTGGGTTTCTTGCTGGTTCTTCCCAGGACAGAGGTATTTTCCGAACCAGTGGTAAATAAAATAATGACTTTCAATAAGTATTATGTAATAATCCATATTGAATAAAAATCATTCTATTCTATTCTATTCCTCAAAAGTGACTAAAATTATATACACGAACATATTATAATTATATATATATATATATATATATATATATATATATATATATATAAAATAATAAGTATTTATCTTCGTTGCTAAAGGGTACATGGGTAAACCATACGTCATATTATTTTGATGATAAAAATGCGACTAGAAAAACTCACACAGTTTGTATAAAGTAAACCAACACAAAGAAAACATCAAGGAAGCTGATGTAACGCGATGTTACCCAACAAATACATTACGGTCGAAGACAGCGCGGTTCGGTGTCAAACAAGGATTCATTACACGAACGAAACGCGCCAACAGCTGCTCTCTGCCAGAAAAGAGCAATTGATATAATTGATGTACGTAAGACGGCGAGCGACCCATTAGTGCAGTCAATAAGCCGGACCCCACTATACATGCATGAGTCATACATTTAATAGAGAAGGCGTCTAAATAATCACCGGAAGAGGTGTCCTCTGAATAAAAGTTAATACTTCAATGTAGATGACATACAAGACTTTTTCAAATACAGAATTTCCGCGGTTAATAAAAAAAATGTAATGTCAAGCAGGGCCTTATTGCTTGTGTGACTCCGTATGTACTTATTTCCGATTTCCTTGTTTTGCATCGATTATTGCGAATACTTTTATGGTGCATGCATATTTACTGGTTTCTAAAATATTCGCAATTTTTTTTTATCCTGTATTACTACTTATTGAATGGCCATATAAGGTGAATGAAGATTCAAAGCATAATGTCTGGATACGACAAGAAGAGCACAAGTTTGGTGGCCCTTACGTCTACGTCTGCACCTCAGTTGTTGCATACAGCAAAATTAAGAATATTCATCATCACCATAGATCCAAAAGTGCGTAAATAATATTTATTAAAGATTTAATAATAAATAGACGTCGAGAAAGGTAAACATTCGGTTACAAATCAGTGTTAACAGATATTTTAGAAAAAAGAAGCATACCTCACCATCCGTCGCAGATGTTAGCAAATCATACGCCTTTTCCGTAAGCTATTTGTGTCAGTCAAACAAACAATCTTGTCACGTCTGGTGAACGACAGCTAAGCTATAAGTTTCACGGCAATTTTAATCGCGAACCGGAAACAGATACGATTCATATAACTTTTTCACTGTCGTGTCGTCAACAACAAGATTGACAAAGGGGAAAAGTGTGTCACTTTTTACGAGTTAACAACTCGTCGAGCACAAAAGATATCGTTTTCGGTAAAATGTGGTTCACCGAGATAAATGAGAGTAAAGTTTTAAAGATTTAAATGAGAACTTAATTTGCATATGGAATAGAAACGAAAGCGTAGGCGCGAACAATACGATGAATCATTTGCGCCGTGAATGGCGTTTGTATAAGGCGCTGGGTCGGTGCTCTCAAGATAAAAATAAATCACGACGTTGTCGTTCCGCGTTAACTAATTTCGTTGCAAGGTATACATTACCGTCAAATGTATGTATGTAATATAGACAACTATATAATGATAGAAACTACTTCGCGCCTTGGGTGACAGTCTAGGTTGACTAAAACGATTTCAAACACAGGTTTTTTACCTCCAGCAGATACCGTTAGGCTACTGTTTCATTGTTATGAAATTATTTTCTTGTCAGTTTTTGGTCAACAATTGAACCAAAAAAATAAACCGGCCAAGTGCGAGTCGGACTCGTGCACCGAGGGTTCCGAACAAATCCGTAGGTATATAAGTAAAAAATTATTAAAAATATTTTTATTATATGATGTAACTAAAAATTTATGCTTTTCGCAATTTTTCCTTTATCTATGCCATAATACGTTGCTTCGTACCAAATTTTAAGATTCTGAGTTCACGGGAAGTATCCTGTAGGTTTTGATTCCCTTGCGAATGTCGAAAATTTGCGGCATAAACTGCTGTATCTTTTGATTGCGTTGGCTTAGAATTTAAGAAACTTAGAAAAGAAAGATTTTTTTCACAGCTCCAAGGGACAGTAGACTTGAGTATTTGACATGAATTTCAGCTTGATACCTCTACGCGTTCCTGAGAAAAAGGGTCTTGACAAAGACGGACAACAAAGTGATCCTATAAAGGTTCCGTTTTTCCTTTTGAGGTACGGAACCATAAAAAACAAAAATTTTGAACTTTTATTTATGCCACCAAATAGCAGTACATGCACTGCTGCGTTCCGGTCCGAAGGGTATAGAGAGCCAATGTAATTACAAGCTGTGAGACATTCCCCGCGTAAAGTTCAATCATTGAGTATAAAAGCATTGCAACATAGCTTCTTCGAAGATGACATCTATTTTACGTCGCAGTGACACTTCAGAGAGCGCTTGATTGTTCGGAGACTTTCACTGCTTAATTTAAAGACCCATGTGATCCAGTTGCTTATCGGCGAGGCGGATTAAAATCGGTCCGCACACCGCACAATAACATCCATGAGCATTCACGCCACGTCTCATAAGGTTGCAGAAACTTTGCCAAATTGTCGGTCGACACTTTCTACTCGTGCACAACATAGTCTGTGAGTTTCAAATTATTCATATATTCATTCATAATATAATATAATACTGCGGCGAGGTACTCTGTATGTTGAAGTTGAAAATAAATATTTTTAAAGCAGTATTTAAATTAAAAGGTCTACCCGCAAGCTCTGGTCTCTGTAGAAAGACGTCTCTCTTCGTATTAAAATAAACAAAACTAACATCGGTTTCTGTTCTCCAAGCTACCAGCTTATAGTTTAGTAAACAGATGGTTCCAAATACATTAACAATCTAAAAATAAAGCTCGTAATAGAGGTTAAGGATACAGTCGAAGCTGTTTCTAAACAATTTTTAATTACGTGTGAATTGATTCTAATCGTTGTTAGAGGTTAGAGTGTTACATGAAAAAATATCTTAATTATAAAAAATACTTACAGCTAAAAAAAACAGCAAATAAAATATTTAAGATAAGAAAACTTTTATTAAACGTTAAAATCATCATCATAAGTTCCTAAATATATATGTATATCCCAATATGGGCTTTTCCCTTAGCTTGACTTGCTATGATCAACTCGCCTTGCGATCGCTGTAATCGCTTCTATCACATCCTATCATATTGAGTTTAAAATAAATAAAGTGAAGTTATACTGATAAAAAAAGGCTTGATATGTGACGGCCAACTTGTAGTACAGAACATGGGTAAGATTAGGCCTATTTTTTATCATCTGCAAATAGAATCACTAGATATTAATATAACTTCATATTATACACTAAGTCATAGATTAGTTTTACAAAGTACCCCCAAAATATATATGTACTACCTACTTACCTAGTTAACTATTTTTTATATATCTATCAAGTAATAATATTAACATAATATTATGTATATTTATGTAGATGACTAATTAATAGTCTTGTCAAGAGCTATACGAGTATGTATATGTAAATGTTATTATCTGTGGACTTTCTAAGTGGGCCCTGTCATATATGAGGTTTTGATCTTGTTTTAAGCTATAACATATAATACGAGCGGAATTAAGAGAACGCGTACTATTAACTCTTGGTACTTGTTTAAAAATTTAAACCCTGGCTTGTAACTCTGGAATATCGGGTTTTTGGGCGAGAAATTGACGCCAGCAGATTGTGGCTCCTGTTTTATTGTTTAGATAATGGTTTTAAGCGGAAAAGTGATACGATTTTGTGTCTGCGTATGTGAACTATGAGAATAAATGACGAAACAAGTACTCTGATGTTGATGTAACCTCAAACAATTTGGACCGCTTTGTCGCCTTATAAACTTGAACAGTCGTCATCGACTATCTGCTGTTTGAGCTGTTGCCAAAAGCTCCCGAAAACTCCGAAAGGTGGAAAGAAGGAAGGAAGGAAAAAGTATTTAAACAAATTATTTTATAACAAATTGATACGACAATTTCGAATTACTTGACACTGGCAAAAGCACAACCGTTCGAGTCCATTACCAAAAAAAAACATTGAACGAAATGTGGCTTCATCATTAATATTTCAAAACAAAATTATAATTTATGACTAGGAAAAGACCATCACCTCCAACTCCCAAAACACCTAATGCGAGTCCTTCCGCTGGTAAGATGGCCACTTTTTTCTGGGATAATCCAGGGGTGGCAATGATTGAATATCGCTCATGGAACTACTGTTACGTGTACTTTCCGTGGCTTGGATACCGGTGAGCAAAACTTGGAAATATCGTTTTGTTGCATTAAGATAACGCCTCGGCTTACGTGTCTGGTGCAATGGCTGCAATTTGAGATGGTCGCTTTGAAATACTTAAGAATCCCCCACATTTACCAGATTGAGAGCATATTATTTTGAGTGGGATAACTAAAAGGGCAGAGATTTGAAGATATTCTTATAGAAAGTAATTTTAAGCATAGAAAAAGTAACCTGCAACATACTAACTTATTCTCACTTTTTATAGAACGTCCCTAGTATGTCACATGATGTGATATAACCACATTTCAGAATCAGAATATCAGTGCTTGCAACTTTAGACTGTGGCTTTAGTTTCTCGTGGTTTGACATCATCTGTATCGACTCGACTTTCTATAGTTTTCATCTAGATGATTTGTTTGTTTTTGTAATCATGCTGTTAGACGACCGAGTTTGATTTGAATTGCTTCAGAATTATGTTAATAAAAATATATTTTTTTTTATTTACAAATTTTTACTAAAAAAATTGCGAGAATAACTCGCAGCACTTAAACTTTATTTAAATATTTATGGAATTCTTTAATGCTAGAAATAACATGGAGAAATAAAACACTGCGTTGAGTAAGTTTATTATGATAAGATTTATATAACTGTTTGATATCATTAATAATTAATTAGGTCTGTAAGTATTACAAACAGACTACACTTATGTAAATATTTAGATCTGGGTTTTTGCATAACTAAACAATAAGCAACAGCAACACTAATGATTCCGAGAGCTATTGCTATAGAAAATGTTAATAAATCCAAACATTTTGGACGTATTGTGAAAAAATTGTCTCATCAATGATGTATATTATATCGGATATATTATAAATTTTAATGTGTTCCCCAGTACAATTTACATGGGCTGTCCATGAAAAATTAACTCGATATGTCATCCTTACTTGAAGCAGTACCCGTATGTCTGACTTATTAGGCTCTGGTGAAAAGTCGGTCAAGATGGCGTTAAAATAGGCGAATTGCAGACTAGTGATGAGCGGCTTTCCGTTCGCCAACAACCTTGCTCAGCTTGATGAGTATGAACTACTCCTAAGAAATTCTGTCTGTCAAAACTAGGAAAATAAAAAATAAGTATGGCGAAATGTTTAATTCCCTTTAGCAGCAGAAATAGATATGAGGGTTATAGCTAACAAGATACTCCTTATCTATGAAGCCTACCTATCGCTAGCTAGAAGTTTCTTTTATAATAGAAAAATAAAAATAAAAGTAAAAGTTTAAAAATACATTAATTTATAGTACAAAGTCTGGCATATAATGTCAACTGTAGGTTACGATTTGGATAAAAGATTTACAGATAATTTGTGGCGGGAGGCGGAAGTTGCGGCGGAAGCGGCTTCATGGTCGATGTAGCTCGGGCTCTATGTCATGAACGTCGAAACCGAGGACCAAGTACAAAAAATATTTTGTTAACAACTCGCATTACTATGCCTTTTAAAACCCAATAGCAGTGTGACCAGATCTGACTGATCGAAACTTATTAGTGCTTTGGCTTACAATTTATTGCCATCTGATTTAATGTTACGCAGATCCTTGCTCGTTGAGCTTCATAGATCATGACTATCTGCAAGGATGCTAGTTTTTGTGTCTACACGTTCTTAAATTCTCTATGATTTATTTTAGTAGCGTCAGATAATATAGCGCCAATGGACGATTTATTTTCGTATGTTACTGCGTAGCATGTTGTAGCATTTAAAAGCAAACAAAACCTAATGAAATATAAAGCACTGGGTGAAGCCACCAAGAGAACAAATCAGTCATATACGTTTACTAAATAAGTCAGTCCCAAGATTCACACAACTATTGGAGAATAATTAAGACAAAATGCAATAAACCGTTACTTCAAGTTGCGAATCATAAGAATGTGTACGAAAGTCAGTCATTTGGATATCAAGATTATTCTAGCTAGAGGTTTTTAGAATGTTCTAGTGTTTTCTTCACCACAACGGGGTCTACTGACATCCTCGATGCAATAGCTACATGCCACGTTATGTTAGTTTCAAACATCAACTAAAAATTAAGTATGCATGTCGATTTGAATTTCGTGCGATTTGCATTTTGCACGATGGCGCAAAATAAAGTTACTATGCAGTGCTGAGACGTAGTGTGTGTATATGTCCAATATCCCCCTCGTTCTTTAAACTCGGTTAAAAACCCATATTATACAGACGCCTCCATGAAGCTATAAATGCATTTTTCTTGTTATGCATTTTGTAAAAACTAACAATATATTTATCCTTAAGCTAACTTACGCACATTCTGTTAATAAGAATTGTTAAAATTATTGTTTTATTTTCGCTAACACTGTCATTGTATAATGACAATTGTAGGAATGGTATGACAGAGTATTTTTTGCCCTATTAAAAATATTCTAAATAATATTCTCATAAATATAGTTAGAGTTTCAAGTTTTTTTGTTTATTCAAGTCATACCATTGTTTCAGTTGCGCAAGCAGAGCATGTATAAGCAAAATTCCAATGGATATACGAATACCTAAAACCTGTTTATCAAAGTATAGTATTGTATCGTTTATCACACGTCAGTCTAAAAACATTTGGAACTTTGTTGAAGAGATAAGAAAAAATATTCGTAATCGTTTGTTATATTTGTGACACATTTATTTATGTCTAATAAAGATATATCATAATAAAAAAGTAATGTATTATTTAATTACATGGTTGAATTTTTGATAGTAATATCAAACTTTTGGTAAAAACAAACGCAATTATCAATGAACACAAGAACGATAAAGTGAATACTGATAAATAATTGGTTTGAATATGGTTTGGATACAAGATGTTTCAATTTTTCCTACAAAGAGAATATTATAATGAGAAAAAACCAGCTGTTATTTATATAAAAAAAACAACAACAAAGAAACATATATATAACTTATAATCCTTACTGTCAATTCACTCAGTTCCGTTAGTTTCAAAACAATTTATGCGTCAATGATAAACGTTTTCTTTTATAAACAGACACATTCAAGTGCAAGATAAGATTATACGTTTCAAGTTATTTTAGTTGCAAGAGCACGATAAACGTCGTGTGATATTCTTCACAATAACCTATGGTAGCGTTTGTCCTTATTTGTGTTAATTCAAATGAATTGACCACACACAGAAGTTACGAAATATAGGTGGTTTGTTTGAATATATGAAATAGAAGTATGACTTTATCAGAAAAAATAATATTTCTGCAGTATTTTACTTCTCGACCTAAAAACTGTTTAAACTCAATCGTTTGCCAAAAAATGAAAGTTAATCGGTTCATATTAGATTCAATTCTATTCGTTCGATGCACAAATTAACTACATTCCATTTTACGTGTACACTCATTCGTCAAAGAGCCACGTCACGCGACGTATAAACAGACATACTAAGAATTTTTCACGACAAAATTTATTGAAACCAGTCTAGTTTCAGATATTAATGTGTATATCTTTATGCGCGGAATTTCTTCTCATATTTTGTCTAGCTCTACATCCGTATTCACTTATGAAAAATCATTACTTTTTACGAGACTAGTTTACAATAGAATTTAGTCAGTGAACAGATCTTATATTGCAAGTCACCGAGGCGTAGCAGCTTTTGAAATACTTCATATTCTATTAAGATCGCAAGTGTAGCTTGTTGAGTTAACGTAACAGCTAAACGTGGTCGAGCCACGCTGCAGCTATATTAGTAGTATAGTTGTAGCACGAATGGCTCGGCTCGACTGGGGAAGGACCACGCTCTCACAGAATACCAGAGTCAAATAGCAGTTTAACACTGCTGTGTTTCGTATGGTGAGTGTAGAGAACCGGAGACCCTTTTTACTGGAAATGAGGCATTCCATCTTAGTCCTCACGGGTGACAACGCATCTGCGTTTGGATTCGCAAACGAAGATAAATGTAGACGTCCATGGGCCACAGCATCCACTTAACATCAGGTGGACTGTGTGCTCGTTTGTCACTCGATCCTATAAAAAAAAAAAGCTAACAACTGTCCGTAAGTTCAGAGGAATATTACAAAATAAACATAATATGCTAACAATGGATAAGTAAGCGAATAATTTAAACAAAAACCTGAAATGGACTATATTTTGAAAATTTTGTCTTTAAAAATACATTTTTTATATTCCATCAATAGCAAATTAAAATTTTATTTAAAACTAGCTGTACCCAGCTACGCGTTGCCATGGCTCACAATAAGATTTTCAAAAACTACGTAACAACGCGTATTCAAATGACGGTTTGTCTCAAAATTTTGCTGATGTAAGAATTTTGAACAAACAAACGGTTAAGTAGCAAAATTAGGTGCAATTTATCCGAATCAAAACAATGAAAAAGCTTGTATTAAATGACAAACATTACGATTCTATAAAACAAAACAAACTGATCGAGATGAGTGTACACTGGAGTAACCCGCAGCCGCAAATTGGATTAACATTCGTTTTGATCCCGTCAGGAGCCCGATCGCCAGTTGCGTGTGAGCCACTATTTACAATAAAAGACTGTTATATATCGTACGATTGAATTGTCCATGCCGATTGAGCGTAATTCAATTTACGCCCACGGAGCATAGATGGGTTAGTGGCACGGCTTCCCCGCTGCACATGGTGCGTTACGCGTCATTATTACTCCGCTACTGTCATTGTTTTATTATAAGCCATATATACGTTTCTAGAATACCTAATTCTCTTAATGCTCGAACGCTCATTACATTTTTGTTTAGATAGTATATGATATTATTGTGTAAATTTTAAGGAATATTAATTTATATTATATTAATAAAGTAAATTAATATGTTCATATCGATTTATACTATGCTAATTATAACGGATGTCACTTGTCAATTCCAAATTAATAATTAATCAATTTTGTGAAGCTGTGATGTATTCTTTCATCAGTACAATACTTACATATGACTTAAGAGGCCAACTCGTCGTTGACATTTGGACTTACCTGAAAAGAAACAAATAATTTATTATCTTTGTAAACATTATAACGTCATGAATACGTGATTTTCTTATTCAATTTTGTGTAAACACGAGTACAATGTACCTTCACAGATTATCAGTGAAGCAGTATTTTTCTTTTGGAAACTACTTTCTTTATAAAGATATGTACATTTTTAAACAAGTAATTGTATTGTTATATTCTCTCACAGTATAAACGTAATGGATACGCCTGAACACGTACGTACCTAATGACCTGTTACCTTTTACTTAACATCGAGAGTTGTGGCTCATGAAAACTTAAAAGCATTTTTATGCTCTTAAATTTCAGTTAAGTGATTGGCAACACAAGTTCGTTCCCCCTCAGCACTAATCAAATAAGCTTCATTTAATCAACTCTCAATGGGGCATGGCTGTAAATTTTAAAACCCTCTGATATAGGTACCTCATAAATTTACCAAATATACGACTATACGAGTGGGAGGTTTGTGCTTAGGAGTTGAATGGTATAATAACGATTTAAGTTAATTATTAAATTGGTTATATGTACATTGTTTTATGTTAGGTATACATGATGGAGGTACGGTGTTGTGGCAGTGTAAGAATATCCACTACCCCATATCACCACGTAAGTGGAGTATCATAAAAGACGATTGAGGGAAACAAACCAGGAGATGCATAGCACCGTTCCAGGATTGACTGATTTAAATCACGATTTAAATCACTTGATTTTGATTAAAAAAATTATTGATTTTTAAATCAACATGTATAAATTAATGTAATAGGCAGAAAATGAAATAAAAAAAAATCTTTATAAAATTAGGTAAAATCTTTTATCGTTTTCCTGGTTGACTATGTAGACGTTGTTCTGCCGTTTTCGACGATCCTTCATATAAAAAATCCTTAAATTCGTAATAAAAAATATTGAGTATCACTTATCAGGATAAAAACTATCCTTTCTCTCAAGTTGGAGCAAACTGCACATAGTGTGCAAAATTTCATTGAAATCAGTTCAGTAATTTAGGAGTTCATCGCGGACAAACAACGTGACACGTAATTTTTATATATAAAGATGTTCTTCTTATTATTCTACTACAATAGTCTCATAAACTTTGGATAATCACAAAGCCTGTAGCGATGAGGTCTGTCAGTCTCATAAACTTGTAAAATCAACCAAACATTTTTTTTAGAAATTCACACTTAAGATATGAACTGTAATTAATACAGTATTAATTATTTTACTCTTAATCAGTCTCATACATAATATGTATTCCTAAACTTTTAATCCTACTATGTCAAAAAGTGTTACCAACTAGTGAATTTCAAAATATACAAAAAAACATGATTTTTTCCATCCCTGCATACCTAATATCAACTAAAAAAGAATGATGAATGAGCCTCCTTAAATAAAGTACTTATCTTTTAACAATATTGTTACAGGAGGTACGAAGAAGCAGGTACGAACATATTATAACTAAGTTTATAAATACCATCACCTTACAATTGTAGCATATTTCCAATGATATACGATTATTTTTTATAGGATAAGGGTGACAAACGAGCACACAGTCTACCTGATGGTAAGTGGTTGCTGCGGCCCATAGACATCTACATCTATCCTCTATTACAAATCAAAATGCAGATGCGTTGTCACCCGTGAGGACTAAGATGGAATGTCTCTTTTCCAGTAAAAAGGGTCTCCGGTTCTCTACACTCACCATACGAAACACAGCAGCGTTAAGCTGCTATTTTACACTGGTATTCTGTGAGAGCATGGTCCTTCCCCGGTCGGGTCGACCCATTCGTGCTACAACTATACTACTAATATAGCTGCAGCGTGGCTCTACCACGTATAAAATCCTCAGTGTAAAATCTATAAAATAATGTCCACTAGAATTCAGATTTTCCAACGCAGAAATATTTGCTGTCGGCGGGACTTGAACCCGCAACATTTAGCTAGAAGGCTCATACAGTCAACCCGTCAATCTGCACCATGGTCTTCAATGTTACGATTGCTCGTTAATTTCGTTGGATGGACATATTAATGGGTACCTTAAAGGCATAAATATACAAATACGTAACAGTAAATCAGGCCTTAATTGGGAACTACATTCATTAACTTTTACTAGTGTTTTGAACGTTGCCATTGCGTCACACTTCTATTGTCAGTCATTTGAACTATGCTTAACAGCGAGTCTAATAGACGGTTCCGGTAATTACTTTAATGATTATAATACTCTGTGTTGGGTACGAAATAATGACAGAAAATTCTATGCAACTGTTTCTGGGACAATTTGAAATTATATAATGTAAACAAGGTTGTTAGTTTTTTTTTTTTAATATTTAAAGAAATAACACTTATTTTTGCAACAAGAACAAAGGGGACGCGTGTGCTTAGCGGAAATTTATTTTATGTCGTAATAATAAACTGTGTAAAAGGTATGTCAATCTGGTAACTGGTACCGTGGTACTGCGAAACTACCTGGCAATCATGGCAAATCATCTTTAGTACTAGATGTCTATTTCTAGTATTGACTTTTCACGGGTTGGTAAAGAGAAGAGGAGAAACTTCACACCATAAGGTATTGTAACAAAAAGTTCAAACCGGTTTCATAGGTATTCAGAAACGACCTTCCCAAAGACATAAATGTCATACGGTTCGTTGATTCCTGCGCTCTGTGCATTCTCATGTAAATATCGCATTGTAATAGTAGCTAACAGTCGCTGTTGAATAATTATATTCACTAATGTAATGTTTGACCAATGTGCTCAATCACCATAATTGCATCTGCATAGTAATGAAAATACTAAGGATATTGCAATGCATTTCACTTTGTAACAAATTAATATTAAATATTATAAAACATAGAGCTATATAAATATTAGAAAACCGACAACCGATGGAAAAGAAATGTTCTCGATTGGCAGCATCGTACCGGTAGGCGAAGTGTGACGCGGTTACCCACTAGATGGATCGACGATTTGGTAACATGCAGGAAGTCGATGGATGCAGGTGACTCAGGAGCGTGCTTTGTGGCATTCATTGGGGGAGGCCTATGTTCAGCAGTGGACTTTTGAAGGGCTGTTGTGAATAGGCATTACTTTAAAAAATGCCATTTTAGTCCCGCTCAAAAAATAATATTCATATAATATCTACAATGTACATAATAAGTATGTATATGTAATTACAAGTAAATGTTTTTTTTTTTATAGGATAAGGGTGACAAACGAACACACAGTTTAACTGATGGTAAGTGGTTGCTGTGGCCCATAGATATCTACATCTATCCTCATGTGCGAATCAAAATGCAGATGCGCTGTCACCCGTGAGGACTAAGATGGAATGCCTCATTTCCATTAAAAAGGGTCTCCGGTTCTCTACACTCACCATACGAAACACAGCAGCGTTAAGCTGCTATTTTACGCTGGTATTCTGTGAGATGTATACAATAGGGTCATAATTTATAAAAATATTGTTAAAGAGATTTATATACATTCTGCCCTTTTCTGTAGAGGATAAATAGGGCTTTTCTTCCTTCTATTCTTTTGGTTAAAAAATTTACAGTAAAATTTTCACCCGTATTTTGCATTAGGCCAGTAGTAATGTATATGTGAATTTTTGGATACTTTATTACAGTACGATCGGCTGATGACACTTTTATGTTCCACTATGTATACATAATGTCAATAATAGTAAAAACAGTATTATCCCCCGTCCTTTTCGTGTGGTTTTGGACTTATTTCCAGTTTCAAAGATTTAACTAAAAAATATCCTAAGAATAATGCGATCTTTCTAATAATAAAAAGGTACAATGGTTTTCCTCTAGTAAGAAATAGGATATCGAAGATTATTTTCATTGCGTTGACCACAACTAAAGTACAGTTTGTATTTCTGATGCAAGAGATAATTATGTCGAAGTAGAGGTTGTGCAGATTGTTATCCTTGTATGCCACGATTAAGGTTACGGATTCTAACTTGTTATTTAAAATTAAATCTGTTATAAATTATAAAATGTAGTAAGTGTAATAAAACAACAGTAAATCAAACTGATTTGCTTTTACAAACATATTTTTTTAATTGTTAACATCATCGTCAGACTGACTGACTTAGTTCATCTTGACAGGGGGGTCTTTACTCCGTGAGACGTCTACTCTAAATGTTGTCACTTATACTACAGATGTACCTCCAGCTTATAGCCACTTCAGTCTGCAAGCTATAAAATGTTTTTGGTGGCCTTGGTTGTCCATCGGGTTTCAAGAATGAACTTTGAGAATCTCACCATCGGCAGTAATTGGAATTCTTGTCTTAATAAAATTATCATAACAATTATCTAATCGAAATTACTAAAATGTAGTTCAGTGGCTTATGTTCAACAGTGAACTTTTAAGTGTGACTGGCTGATAGTAATTATGTAGTTATGTTTCCTTATTCGAAGAAAATTTATAATGATTAAAATTATTCTTCAAAATAATTATAAAATATACAATATTTAAGTATTTAATAATATACTACTGCCTACTATTACTACCGAAATTCAAACCAATACATTTGACAAAGTGCAAGCCATCCTTGAAAACTTCATAAGATCATATCGCATCAGCGCAGCGTGGGCTGAACGCGGGTGGGTTGGAATGAAGGCGTGTCTCTATATTTTCGCAGTCTAGTACCATAATATATTCTGCGTTCTTGATAGCTTCTGATAATGCTGTACTTATTTTGCGCGCGCATTACGCGTTGTAAACATGGCGATATGGCGTGATTTAAAGGATTAGGTCCAAAACCCTAAAGATGATATTATACAAGAAAAAAAAAAGTTAAGATAGATACAATAAACGTCCTCATGAAGCGAATCTAAACGGGCAGGCCTATGAATAAAGATAGATCAAAATGTACAATGATCGTTTATATGCCCTCAGTCCCACGACTTCAATTACTGGAGTTGCGCAGCACGTTGTCGAAGTAACAACTAATGCTAACAATGAAACTGTTTACAGTAGCAATTTGATCGCGGGTCAATGTTTCAATCGTTGATGAAGAATACAACAACTTTAACTTTGTGCTTTACAAGTGACTCTTCATCTCTGTAATGAATTTCAAATTTAATTTCAAATAGTTTTAGAGATAGTCGTCTATGACAGCCGGATAGTAATTGAAGTGATTTATTGTTTCGTTTTGCCAAAATTGGCACTGAACACTGAAAAGATTAACCACTTGAATAAATCCATGGACATGCGATAAATTCTCGCTGTATCGTGATAATACTACTTGACATCGCCCATGCATTTACCGCTGCCGGAAAATAATATTGCAAAAGCAAAACCGCTTAAGATCATGTTTCTCGCTTAACAAGATAAAACTTTTACAATCAAAAATTTCGTCAATATACATTATTTTTCTCATTTATCAGAGATACTTTAAGTCCGGCTTCCTAACTTTTAAAATCAATCGACAGCAACAGTGGTTTAAAACGCCAATTAAATTTTGATAATATGGTGCAACCACCATTGGGCATAATAATATGTTTAGTAGTGAACTTGTACTTGTTGATCTAAAAGAACACAGAAGTAATATAAGACATAGAAGATATATACATATAGACATAGAAGTAATATAGTAGTTAATATAGAAAGTATTACAGATGACATAGGCCATTAACTAAGAAACTAAGTTTTAGTGTAGCGTTAATTACGCTATGAAACATGATTATTGGCCCAGTGGGCAAGGTCCGATAGTTGTGGACTCCGGCGCCGTTATGCTTGAACGATATCCTCGTTGAGCGCAATCGGACGTGACCCATTCGTGAATGTTCAGTGTTCACCTAAACTGCCCTTCCCGAGAGTAGATTCACGACTCTATCATGGTTGGCAATGCAATACACAGATTAACATAAAGAAATATTGTTAGTTGGTTGTTTCTAATTATTGGCTAGTATTCGGTGACAATCTAGAGTTTAAACTTAACCTTATTAGAGTCAAAATTTGAATTCTCGAGTTTAAACTCGAGATTCTATCTGGTCTCTAAATACCAGGCTAAGGATTAAGTAAACAAAAGGGCAAGAAAAATTCATTTTTAAAATTTTTAGCACTGAAGAAACTATACATATACCTAAAATATAATATGACATATTACATTTAATACATTCTGATTTTTACAGTGAAATCAATTTTAACGTTACGATTAGCGTTATAAGCTGGTTCTAAATTGATCGATCTTGTTTTATAAAAGTAAAGACAGAATAATGTTACAAAAGCGAAATTGTCCCATGAAAGTACCTTTCTAATCCTAGACGTTTGTGTTCGATTGCAAGACAATCCGATACAAATGTGTCTGGGCTCGGATTAACATGTCTTGGCTATATAACATACAGACGCTGGCTTATAATTACTATTATTATTTATTTTAAAAACAAAAAGAAATATAAATTTTAATAACAAATGTTAAAAACAACTTAAAATAAAATATTTCTAAACGGAAAGTAGTTTGACATTATACAAACGTTATAGTGCAATATTTAGACCACTTCACATGTTTTTTGCCGACCTGACCAGTGAACGTGTGTAAAGTGTTTGCTATCTAATACAAATAAATAAAATTGAAGTGTCTTTTTGTAATGTCAAAATAACAGCTATTTACTAAATGCATATGCAAGTATATACGGTACTTATAACAAAAAACAAGTTTTAAAATGTTTGTCTATCTGTCTGTCTCTTCGTTCCGGCTAATTTCCGAAATGGCTAGACCGATTTTGATGGGACTTTCACTGGCAGATAGCTGATGTTATATAGGAGTATTTTAGGCTACTTTTATTTTAGAAAAGGAATTAGGGACCCGTGCAAAAAATTAAAACCCATGAAATCCAAACGTTATAAATTCCAAGCAGACGAAGTCGCGGGGAACACCTAGTCATAAATAATATTCAACTGAGCTTTGTAACATCACACTAATTAAATTGTAACAACACACTAATTAAAGGTTTAATGGGTGTTAAAAAAAGATTTTGCGTTACCTACCAATCCCTATTAGATAGCTTTGTTATCCCAAATTACAGTCATATGCTTAAACTAAAGAATATTTTATTGTTCTGTCGAAAATATTTTTACAGCTCTTATACATTAATAATGCAAAACAGCAAACAACGAAGCTAATAAGTAGTCAGGTATCCAGGGCGACACGGCAGCGTGGCGCACAAATGCGAGCGCTTTCTATTTTAGCCCTGGTGTCACTACAATGCTGGGATTTTAATTCACGTGCATGCAGTTTGCTAATAACAATTTGCGGTCAATCAATAAAACGTACTTATTTGTTATATTATGAATGCAAATCAAACAGAATATACGAATATGTGGAGTGATGTCCGAAAATGTTTCAAAATTATTCTAAGATTAATTGTTTGGAGATATAATTATTGTATTATAATACTTACTGTGATACTTATGTCTCGAATGCACTTAAATTAATGAACATGATAGCGACTGCAATTGTTTCTTCAAATACCTAATTCCCGCGCAGACCGACTACGCTCTTAACAATATAAAACAAAGTTCAGGTACTATTATTTATTCTGTGGATCAGGCCTAAATATATATATATATATACATTTGATATAATATATCACAAATCGAATATAATGACACTTATAACAGACGTATTATATCGGCGAATTAAACGCTACCACTAGACGCACTTTATTAATTGCTTTGTGACAACACCAACTGAGCGCTTGTCATGTTATATGCGATTCCTTAAGATGCCGACACCTATTGCTACGAAATCATTACGATAGCATGCCGTGTACTTGTACCATTTGAAATTTAAAATCTCAGAAAGCCCACTTACAAACTACGTGGTTTCCCGCCTGAGCCATCCCTACTAAATATTTGTATATTTGGGCGACCGAGCTACGCACGACGTTTGAAAAAAATTATGATTTTTTCAGTAATCCTATGTGTCCTATCTAGAATGTATAAAATTATCTAAATACAAAATTTCACAAAAATTCTTAGAGAAGTTTCCGATAAACCAACTACACATAGTATACATATATAAAAAAAAGGAGATGGGCATCAGTCTTTATTATAACACCTAGAAAATAAAAAACTGTGGTTACCAATCCCCATGGTAACTGCGGCAAATATCGCCCCATAGATTACCCCCTAAGGAGGTAATCTATGTATCGCCCCTATTAGGCAATCGATAGGCAGGCATATGTTCTGTTCATTAGTGGACTTTTGATAAGCTTTAAAGATAATGATGATGATGATGACTATGATGATAATAATAATAATGATATATGAATACGAATCGCACACTTATAAAGATCAAAGTTATACATAGTTTCTACTTCTTACTGATAGGTTTCTTATAAAAAAAAAACAATGTTGTTTAATCGACCATTATTTATTTGTAAAATCAAATCAACTAGACCCTAATCGCGTCAGCATCGGCTACCGAGACTAAAGCGTCCGGTCCGATCACGAGATAACAGAGAAAGTGCCGTTGCAACCACCGCGTTACGCGCTCCGAGCAAATTCGAAATGAAACAAGCATCGCAAATAAGGTACAAACCTCTTAGTACTACAAACTGAAACGTTTTGCCGATAAAACTAGCGGTGATAAGTTTTTTATAGCAAGTCTTTTTTTTTACAGTGACAAACGATCAATGCCGGGATCTTATAACAGAAGATAGTTTAAGGAAACTTCACAATGAAACCATAAATACAAGAAAATAGAGTATAAGATATCATATTCCTAAACGCAGATATTATATTTTAATTTTCAACTTGAGCAATTCGGTTTATGCAAACCATCAGAAACATTATGTATGTCTCTTGATATGATTGTTGATTAAAAGAAATATTGCATTATTTCTAATATAAATACATTTTCAAATCTATTTCAAATTTCAAATTTAAATAGCGAAATAGCATCTTGCTTTGAAGAATTCTATAAATCCTTAGCACAATTTAGTAAATAAAGATAAACTGTAGCTTTCGGAATTTATATCACACTAAACGCTTCATAAATAATACAAGAGTTCTCAAATTCCTAAAGTTCCTTGATCTCATTGAAACTTAAAATATTCTAAATTAACGTCTTTAATAAAAATATAATACAAAGATTGGGTAACATGTGTATTCAACGCTAAATCTATACAAATAAATAAAATTGAAGTATCTGTTTAACGTCAAAATAACAGCTTTTTACTAAATGCATATGACAGTATATACGGTACCTACTTATAACAAAAATACAATTTTTTTGTCTGTCTGTCTGTTTGTTCCGGTTACTCTCAGAAACGGTTGGACCGATTTCGACGGGACTTTCACTGGCAGATAGGTGATGTTATAAGGAGTAACGTAGGCTACTTATATTATGGAAAAAGAGGGTTTCGCGCAAAATAAGTAAAACCCTAAAATGCACGCGGGCGATGTCGCGAGGAACAGCTAGTTCACAAAAAAGCGCACGGCCAAGTACTCAAACGCTACTCAATTTTACACTGTGGTGTCAGACTCACTTTGATCACAGAATAGATAATTGTACAAGTACTTTGATTTAATAATAATAATACCGTAAATATGGTTGAATTCCAGTCTAAGGACTCAGAAGTGAAAAACACTTTCCGAAAATAATAATAATATTTTTTTATATTCTACTATGCCAGCGTTTATCTACGATCCCACCTGATGGTAAGTGGTGATGTAGCCTAAGATGGTGAAGCGCACTGACTTAACAAAAGCCTATTCACTCTATATATTTATTTGCTTAAAACATCGTATGAAAAAGATTTTGCAAATATTATACAATTAAACAACATGCTTTGCTACATTCATACATAGCATGCAAAGGTTTTTTTTTTTATATTAAGACTCCATAATGCTGTAGAAATTATTCTTAATTTTTATTTAAATAATCTAGTATTTAACATTTTAAAATTATTTGGTAGCTTCTTATATAAACGTAAGCACATAGCTAAACATATCTACTTACTAGATGGTCCGCGCGACTTCGCTCGCGTGTAATTTAGGGTTTTAATTTCTTTGCACGGAACCCAATTTTTTTTCTAAAATTAATGTAGCCTAAGTAACTCCTTATATTATCAGCCAGTGAAAGTTCCGTCAAAATCGGTCCACCCATTTCGCAGATTAGCAGGAACAGACAGATAGACAAAAATTTAAAAAATGTGTTTTTGTTATAAGTAACGTATATACTTATATATATATTTAGTAAAGACCTGTTATTTTGACATTACAAACAGACACTTCAATTTAATTTATTTGTATAGATGTATAGATATTCTAGGATTGTCACTTAAAATGAGCGTGTTTGGGTTACGCTAGTTTCGAGGATTATTTATTTATTTTACACGGCAAATGATGTACATTTGCCGTGTAAAATAAATATTTATGTATACGAACAAGCATAATACTTCATAAATATAAAGACATGGTAAGGGTAATAAGTCAAGTTTTTGAAACACCTGTTGACATGAATCAGTTGGTTTATGCTCACATATTGTATTGATACATTTTTTTACGTTTAAGGGCGTATGCAAATTTATTTAATCTGTAAATTTTCATCTATAGTTATTCCTAATAAATTTGTTACTGCTTTTATTTTGGTATGATAAGCTTAATATTACATTTGTTATTATTACATTTTTATTGAATTGTAAATTTAAATTATAAACAGATTTGTCAACGTTTATTTTAAATTGTTTATGTCAAGCCATTCAAATTAAAGTATATATAGTGTTAGTTATGTCAGTCTCGTGGTCATTAATAATATTATATTTTTTTATTAGAAGTCACAAATATTGAAATGTCATCCGCGAATAATATACACATTTATGATTTGTTATATTAACAATGACATTTACCTCTATATATAAAATTTTTTTTTTGTGTATGAATGGGGGTCCCTAAATGGTTTAGATTCATATTTGGACCAGGTAGGTGGCGCTTTGGCGGGGCGGATCGCTAGTATATAGAAATAAAATAGGACTGAGCACACTTCCTTGTGGAGCGCCATACCTGTTGCCAGACGAGTACTGTACAAATATTTTTATCTATTTCCAGCTATCAGTTACTGAAGTTTGAAGATATCCATTGAAGAGTAGGACCTCTAATCTCAAGCATTTCGAATTTTGTAGCAGGAGGTCGTGTGAGACTAAATCGAAAGCTTTAGATGAGTCAAAATATAGCCTTGTAGTTAAGTGATTATTATTAAAATTTGACAGTATTATTTTAGAAGTATTAATTTTCCACATAATAGACATAACACTTTAGTGAGCGATAATATTGACGATATATTTCTCTCCTTTTTTAAACAGTGGAGTTTAATGCACCTGGAAAAGTTCCACGCGAAAAATATTTATTCAATAAGTCAAGATTTCTATTATTTCGTTGATACATTTTTTATCATTTTTGTACTTATATTGTCAGAGTCTGCAGAACTAGTGTTTTTTAATGACATTGTTTCTCTTCTAACTTCTCTTACTTTTCTCAAACCTATATGTAAATTGAGTAGCTTATGAATATCTTGGTATTAGCTTGATAAATGCTTGACACTCATAGCTTATACGCAAGTAGTTACTAAATGTGTACACTACTTAATAAAACTGTACAACCATTGAATAGTTTGCACACACAAACACACATACATACACACACACAATTGCCAGAGACATGACCTCAGCGTTTCCACGGAATAAAACGTTATTTGAAATCACCGCATCCGCATCCAATGTCAGATGACACAAGGTCACCACTTCTCACGATGGCCGCTGCGATTCAGGCCACGAAATGGAGGCAAATCTTCGATCGGAACGCATTAGTAACAATCACCTCTATATTAAATTTTCCTACGAACTGGTTTAAAGACCTCCATTCCTGGCAATTTGCCTTATTCCCCTGAAATTCACTCGCATGATAATGTTGTCAAGTTTCCTATTGTCAGTTTTCTTTTAATATTCACATTACTTGTAGTAACTAAAGTTATGTTAGACTGCTGACGTGACGTTTAAAGTTAAATAATTTCTAAATTGAGAAAGTGGCTTCGAAGACAGTTTTTGTAAATATACGAGAAACCGCGCCTCTTTAAGAATGTTGAAAACATTGCAAGGAATAAGTTACGTTATCATTGTATTTAATATTTGCAAAAATGTAAAATCGCAATTTAAGGGGACAGGAAACCGGAATATAAATATGGTAGAGTCGGCACCCTAATTTATCGTCCGAATTGGAGATCTATTGAAAATGAGTCAATTTGAGAGTACCCTAAACCGACGACCATGTAGGTATGCTTAGAGATATAAATGTGAAAGAAGTGAGAGTGGTGTTGGGATCGTGCCAAAAGGAATTCTCTGAGCCAACCTCCCCCCCATTTTTGGGTGACGGGCGAGAAAGAATGTTATGTTATGTTATGAATATAAATATATTTATGCCATACAATTTGTTAATTTATTTTTAAATTTAAAGATGCAACTTCCTGGATTACTTAGTTATATGTAGTTACGAGTGTTTCTCAGAAAATCTTTAAACTGTTAAAAAATAATCGATCATGCTCTTATCGTGATCGCTACGCCTCCGTCTCGCCACGTGCCGGCGATAACATGCCAGTTGCCACTTTGAGTTACAGCCTGTTGTATAATGTGTTTAACTTCTCTGTCAACAACGAAAATAACTAGCTGATTATATTACTGATGAACGGCGCAACGATTACAATTAGCAAATACAAGAAGTGCTTCTACCCAAGAGAAATATTTTTCATGAAAAATTAATAACGCATTGAAGAAAATTTTTAAATCCCACCCAGTCCAGTCCATTTCCAATCCATTCCCGTTAAACCTTTTGTGATTGTTGTAAATCCTTTGTGTTTGTTGCAATCTATTGATTGTTTTTATTTATTCGTTTATTAGAAAAACAAGTTATTTGATTTTTCTGTTAAGAATTTCGAGTAGCAGCCAGAAATCACGAAATTGACGATAGTTCACCGTTGTGATTCGTAAAGCACGTAAAGCTGTTGGTCCTGCGCCAGATCTCTACAGATGTTTCGGATTTCGAAATTATGTCGGAATTAGAGAGTAAGGAGCAATCGTGCACTATAATTCTGTCTAGCGCAGATGACTGATCTCCATTGAGACTGGCCGCCGTGACATGAAATTCGGTCTGGAGAACAATATGAATGTGTAATTTGAAATATAACAAACGACAACAGAGGTGAAATTCAACATTCGGTGTGCGCTTTCAACTACGGCCTCGAAGCGAAAATGACGTCGATTCAAGAAAGTCGAGGTCATAGAAAACGAGTCGGTAGCATGGGCATATTGCTTATAATACACGAATTTCCTATCAACAAAGGTGCGGCGGGAGCAGAAACATGAAAAACCCAAGTGTATTCAAAAACGATTTAAACTTTTAGTTCGATCCGTTTTCACTTCACAATATAAAGTAACAGTGTCTTTATCGCTTTTTTGACGACAGATGGGTTCTACAACAAAAACAAAACAAAACAAACACTTTCCGGTGCCCGGATTGAAAATACATCGATAGTGGGTCAAATACCAACAAGTGATCGATGGAGATTAAAGTTTTTTTTTTCACTATAAACTCAATCATTTTAACACATTCTGGTTAACATTAGCTTAAACGATATTTAAAGTTGTTATTATTTAAATAAAACGCGACCATTTCTATGCTGTATTTCGATTGATTATTAATAATAATGCAGCTGACATTTATTATATTTTAAATTATAAGAAGTTGTATTTGTAGCCGGTGGAAGGAAAAGGGGAGATCTCCCGCCAGGCAAGGTGTTCTGCCCGGGGAGTGGCCAACGCTCCGAGTGTTTTTTTTTTCCTGAAAGTTAGTAGAAAAAAAGTATTACGTGGTAGAGCCATGCTGCAGCTATATTAGTGGTATAGTTGTAGCACGAATGGGTCGGCTCGACCGGGGAAGGACCACGCTCTCACAGAATACGAACGTAAAATAGCAGTTTAACACTGCTGTGTTTCGTATGGTGAGTGTAGAGTACTGGAGATCCTTTTTACTGGAAAAGAGGCATTCCATCTTAGTCCTCACGGGTGACAACGCATCTGCATTTTGATTCGCAAACGAGGATAAATGTAGATGTCTATGGGCCACAGCAACCACTTACCACCAGGTGGACTATGTGCTCGTTTGTCACCCGATCCTATAAAAAAAAGTGTAGGCTGCTGGTCCTGCGGCGTTTACACATTTCAAAATAATAAAAAAGGGTGCCAACCAGACTGCCAAGCGTGGAACTATGGCAAATATCTCGATCTGGGGCAATCTTTAAGGGAAACCTATGTTCAGCAGTGAACTTTCGATAGGCTGTAATGAGTGTATGAATGAATTTAATTTGTACCAACAACATGGTTCGTATATTATTTTTTAAAAATGTTTTCATAATGTTTTCTTAAAACCAATTTTGTATTTGGTTAATGTAAAGAATAAATGTTAATTTATGAGTTTTATTACACTTGCAACTAATAGGATATTCGGCCACAAACCGAATACCATATTCTGCAGACTTTCTGGCCGAATAGCCGAATATTAGGCAAAAGTATTCGTCTGGGATGGAAGTAGTGTTTATTTAGATCGTCTTTTTTCTGAAACTGGAATTGTCTACCAGAAGAAAAGGAGTAAATTACTTCCTGAAAATGCGGAAAATTTAGTCTTACTGCACCATAATTTTCCACTTCTAAATTTTAATTACGATAATTCAAGTACTAATTTGTATAGTACGGAAGATTATCATGTACCTATGAGTATTTTAATGATTACAAGAAAAATTAAATCACAAATAAATCAATATATACAATTCACATTTTACCTATTATCTGATTACAACAAGGCCGAATAGTACCGAAGTATTCGGTATTTGGCCGAGTAGGATAAAAGTAGCCGATTAGGCCAAACCCCGAATAACAACCCAATATTCGTTGCAAGACTAGTTTTTATTACTTTTTCTATACTTGACCGACCAAGTTAGCGAACTCTTCAACATACTTACTCTTCGACGTCATCATAAAAGTTTAAAAGCTACATATTTATAAATAGACTAACGCTTAGAAAACACAATAATTAAAATTGGTGTTTATAATAACCTTATATGCATAAAGCAAAAATTTAAAAACGACACCTTAAAAAGTTGACAAACCGAATTGCGTGCTTCATAACTTGTTGTTAATAAATATACTATTTATTATTCACTCATCTTGAGGTTGTACCTTGACGAGAACATGTTTAAAGTTTACAACATTGAAAGCACGTTTTAGCAACACCTGTCCAAGTTTTTGCTTTACGTAATGTTGCCTTGCCTTTGTTCGCGTGTAAAGATACACTAAGGCAGCGTTAATTTAATTTCACATATCTTGAGCGAACTATCCGGTGTAAGTTTGTACACAACAAATTAAAAAAAAAACAAGTGAAAAAAAACTCTTAATATTTTGTCCACATCGAATCTAAAATTCACATAAAATTGTAAAAGTGCATTATACAGATAAGACTAAAGTGCTCAAAAATAACACGAACACGATACAGCAATGATAAATTGATTCCAGTCACTTTCTTTATTCTTTTTAAATTTCACATGCATGGCTTTAATAGTTTTAACATTCAGAGACAAATAAATCTTAACATCAAATTTAGTGAAATAAGATATACAGACACATGATGTTTTTCTTTATATATATGACATATGATTACGTGAAATACAAGCAAGAAAATTCAACAAGTCTTGACTTGGCCAATTGCATTACATTTTCCTCTATTTTCAACTGACTTCAAAAAGGCCGAGGTACTCAATTTGACTATATTTTTTTATGTGTTACCTCATAACTTTTTTCTAGGTAAACCGATTTTGATAATTATTTGAAAGCTGGTGCTTCTCATGTGATTCCATAAAAATTTGATCAAGGACTGACCAGTAATTTATATTGAAGTGGGTGTACAACATTTTTAATTTTACCACTTGTTTAAAAGATATAACTTAAGTCGTGTTAACATTAGCCCACATGCTGAGATAGCAGTCATCATCCCGACGTAGGTCTGCATACGATGTAAAACCTATGCAAGGAAACTTTGACAACAAACTTAAGTTACACGATGTTCATTTGTTTGTAGCAAAGTACAGCGAAAGAGAAATTTTAGCTACTTCTGATGAATGATATTCGATCACTAAAGTAAAACTTGATTCGCCGGAAGTACAAGTTGCCAAGTCATCCTAACTTTGGTTATTTTCGTTAGCCATGCAAGTGATGATATAACCTAACATACACACTCAAGAAAATGTTCGGAGGTGAAATAGTTTGTAACACATCATTAAAATATTGACTTACGACTATGAATAAATTTAGATGACGGCTTAGCTTTCCATTGACGTCAGTCGAGTTTGGTGTTGATACGTATTTTTACAGAAAAAGTTACACTATTATAAGCACATAAATAAAGTTTCAACATGCGGAAACGCGTAATTTTTGAGAAAAGAATTATTGAAAATCAATTATTCTTGCAATGTCATCTCCAAATTAACCTTAATAAATGCTTGTAGTTAGGTACTAGAGATTCGCGACCTTAAATGAAATAATGGCTTTGAGCCCATGACTGTAGTTTCGCAGTTTTCTGCTTTTGTTTGTTTGCTGCTGTCGCTTTGTAGGTTTCAAGTCGTGAACATTCACAGTTCCTTATGTTTTAATGTTTTAATGATGAATGAATGAGTACAGCGGATTTAAATTCAAGTGCTTTGATAAGGCATTCTTAACAAACCTGTGGTGCGTGTACCGTTGCCTCCGTGGCCGCCGTCTTGAAGGTCTCTACTGACGCTAGTCGAAACCACGCGGGACAGCATGACGCCCGGCTTGGCGCAAAATCACCCCAGCCACACGAACACTCATCAGTCACTCCCTTCACTAGTGCAATGATTCCTTGGCCGTTCCTACACTAGGGACACTCGACGAGGCCCGTGAATCACTGGGCCGTATCGATACATGCACTCACCGGTAATTGTTACCGCTCCCTGTTGCGAACACAGTCACTACACTCGGGTGACATGAATACAAAACTTTCAATGTTTTGGAAACAATAGCGGTGAGACGTCAAATTATACGAATCGAAGCGATATTTGCAATTTGAACAATACAAGGTAGTTTTTGATCGAATTTACGCCGATCACATCACTGCACCATATAGTATTAACGTTGTGACGAACTGTGAAATAATGTCGTCAATTTATCGTTTATTTGACAGTTGTGACTGCGCGTTTAGATCTTGCGACACGAAGTCCGTACTACGCGAATACCTTTAACGTACTGACTGGAGGCAGCTGTGCGAGACCGGCAAAAAAGAGAGAGAACTACATTATTATGTACTGGTTCCACAAGCTTGTGACTGAGTCGTCAACCCAGAAATGCACTGTATAACTAAGTACATAAAGATCGGTTTAGTTTAATTGCAATGTATACGGGGTAACACAGCTGAGTCAGTTTCCTCGAACATTGAGTGTGGAAATTCAAGTCGAGACACTGATAAGTGTGAAAGAGATAGGAAATATACGCGACGAATGCCGACAAAGTCCGAGCATAAACCGAACGTCAAGGCCGACTCTCGTCACGTTTGGCAGAGACTAGACAAACTCTTATTTATCAATATACATATAGGTGTCATATATCTTTACTATAATAAGTTTATTGCCCTTCCCTAAAATTTCGACCCGGGCTGAATAAAAGCGGTGTGACATGACTACAACATAACCGCTGCTATAACACGTAATATAAAAGAACTTTATATGACTGATAACAATACCACAAATAGATTTCTGCGCTATTAATGTAACGATAGCTTATAAACTAAATATCATTGACGTCAAATACAAACACAGCTGTTTGAAAGTTAATATTAAAATAGTTGTATACACTTTATAAGCACAGAATACAAATTATTTATCAAATACAATCTTTAATCAGTCATAAACTTAAAATGCTATACAAAACAGTCAACTTGTTTTTAAATGCCATGCTATGTATGCAATGCCCTACTAGCATTGACTTAATTTTGGCAAATCGTCGTGTCACACACACTACGTTCATTATTAAAGAAACAGAAAATACTAGACAAGAATTACAGGTACTGATTCGACAGATAGTGATTATAACGTTTTACATAAACGCTTGAGGTTGAAAGTTACCGAGTTGGGTACCGAGTTGGTTTACCGATGTACATAAATTAACCAGACGAAATATTTGCCGAGGCTTTTTGGAACATATTATGCAAAAAGGTTCTGTTGATTTTTTGGCTAAATTTTTAACAATGAACAAAATGCATCTCCACTATTAAGATTCTGGCACAAATTTTAAGTCTATGACTTGGAAAAGATCATAATTTTCAACTTCTCAGAAATTCAAGGCGAGGCCACAGAATATATAAAAGTAGCGAGGCTTTTCGCAGATAAGACGGCTTTTTCTAGGATAGTTATGATAAGATGAAGGGGTAGTTATGATTAAATACCTCGATCATGGCGCTACTTTAACCGGCACTTTGTAAGCTAAACAAATTGAAAAAATGCACAACTAAACCCGCGAGAAACGACGAGGTAAACTCGTTAAAATTGTTTTGTTTCATAAACATCCAGCCCCGGCTTACAAGTACAAGTGCCTCCTTGCGATTGCTAAAATTCGAGATGCTGGTATTAAAATACTTGAGCATCTTCCATAACCATCAGATCCTGTACCTCGTGATGTCTATCTATTCCCGAGATTGAAAGAGTATTTAAAAGGACAAAGATTTGAATGGTACTAGAAGTAGAAGTAGTCACTAAGGATTTTTAGGTGCTCAAGATGAAGATTTCTTTAGGAAAGGAATATTAAGGTGAAAAAGACACTCCAGGAGTATAACACTAAAAGGTACACCTGTAACATCATTGTCACGTTTTATTGAACGCCTCTTGTATTGTGTAAATAAATCCAAATTCCAAACCGAATTTGAATATTTAAAATCAAATAAGTGGCCAATTATTTCTCTGATTAATAGTTTTTTTCGTTCTTATACTATCTCTATAGCTTGAATTCCGAATTTACAAGAGACCTAAGTCTTCGTAAGAGGCATATTATGTTGAACAAACTACTGATTTATAAATACAAAATTCAGATTTTCATGGATAAGTACACATAATGCTTCTGTCCAATATTCAAATTTAGTATCGGACGTATTTTACAGAACACGCTACCGGCAGAGCACACGCAACTCAACCAGCACGTATAAAATCTGTTTTCTCCAGCGGCATCCGCTTGCTGGTGGTGCGCGAACCACCAATACATTCATAACTTCATCATAACATTTTATATCATCGTATTCCTTTACATGTAGATCGTATGCATTTACATATTTCCTTTGCCTTTATAATTATTGCGAAAATTCCAACCCTTTTGCTAACCAATTTTAGTATCAAAGCGAGCTATATTAAATTGAAAACATATAAAAAAGTTTTACACTATTATAATATAAACTATTTCACAGGATTTAAAAAAGGAGCATTTAAACCACATTTTATATTGTTTTAAATGTTCGTAATGTTACAAATATTGAAATTGTAAAAGTATGTTTGTTGGATTTTAATTAGTATATGATAATTTTTATAGCAATTAATACTGAAGTTAAGTTTACGACAAGCGAAACGGATGGATAGGAGCATAAATTAATTTAAGTTTCTCATTGATGTATTAATGAATATGAAGTATCAAATACTATTTTGGCTACTTGATAATTTAAAATTAAAAATTTTGTACAACCGACTTCAATATACATTATTGAGAATAACTCCAAACTATTGGTCACACCTTGATCAACCACATGAGAAGCACCAGCTTTCTAATAAAAAAAGAATCGTCGAAATCGGTTCACCCAGTAAAAAGTTATGAGGTAACACACATACAAAAAACATACAGTCGAATTGAGTACCGGCTCCTTTTTGAAGTCGGTAGAAGAAAAAAGAAAACATACAGTCGAATCGAGTACCGTCTCCTTTTTGAAGTCGGTAGAAAAAAAAGAAAACATACAGTGGAATCGAGTACCGTCTCCTTTTTGAAGTCGGTAGAAAATTGCATGCTTCCATATAGGTGATCTTACGTCTTGCTGTTACATAACAAAACTAAACTTATAAATAAAAATAAAATTATTACAAGTTTAAAGGCTCTTATTATTAACAATGATATATTATTCGCTAAATTGAACATTATAAGCATTTAAGGATGTTAATAACCAAGAACAACAGCATTTTTCCTCTTTTAAACCAAGCAAATCATTTTGGTGCCTAATTCCATAAAAGGGAAAATAAGTCACTACATGACGAGATAGCTGTATATCAATGTAGGCTTATAACCGTATAGTAGTCAAGTCTTTATCTCGCCACAAAATTTGGTAACGAGGGAACAATTTTAAGGAAAAAGACATACTCGTATGAAAAAGAAAATGTCCAATTTGTAATGTTTTTGCGTTGTCTTGTTTTATGATTCAGAGCGAGTTCAATTTGATCTGATACAACGATATAAGTAGTAATTTGCAAATTGAAATCGAAGACTGTTTAGTATGCTGACAACCTCCTTTGCAGTTGTCATGCTGCGGTTCGATACGCATAGGTGCAATGGCCCCGGTAACTCTAAATAATATTATTACCAGCCGTAAACAGCATCTGGATTTATTTTCTTTTCCTCCATCTCATTTATTTTCTGACTATTTCTTTATTCCTTCCCTATTCTTATCCACGCAGTACATTCTTGTTAAATTTAATTGTTAAACAATTTATTATAATATTTTATTATAAAACAATTGATTACAATATAAAGTGATAATGATCATTATGGTCAATAATTTGTAAATGATTTCGATAACTGCGAAATCTACCATCTACAGTAGTTGAGCTGGTCTAATTGCCTAGATATATTTGTAAGGTTATTAAAAGTGCTAATGCAGAAGAGCCCACACTTCACTCACTTCCGGCTTTCATATTATGGAATGCTTCTACATTCGATAATATGATCTACGATTCAAACGCAGTGTAAGAGACGGTGGGAGCAAATGTTTTTAAAAATCATTATGATTTCCAAAAATTATTAGTCCGCTGATAAGCAATTGCTGATGATTATCACAAAACTCAGTTTTAAGAATTTATAGTTTAGAATCCATAGAATAAAACTAATTTTATTATATATATATATATATATATATATATATATATATATATATATATATATATTAGAGGCACACTGAACCTAAACGTTAAGTTGGAGAGGTCTCGTCTAATGAAGTCAACGCTCCGTCCCCCTCGTGCTCTGTTCCAAAGTCCCGAAACCTTTCAGCTCGAGTTACAAAACCGTTTTCAGTGCCTGGAAGACTGCAATGAAGTGGACGATATGAATGACAAGCTCGTGGAAACTGTCCATGCGGTTGGAGCTAAGTTCTGCAAGACCCGCCGCAGAAGAACACAAAAACTCTCCGATCACACTCTTAATCTCATGGCTGTTAGACGGGAGATGAAGCTACATTCTTCAACAGACTTGACAGCATACAGGCATCTGAACAGACAGATCTCCAAATGCATGCGGCGGGACTTACGCAACTTCAATACAGCTCGTATTGAAGAAGCGATCGAGCGGAACCAAGGCTCCAAAGTCTTTGCCAGAGATCTGTCTGCCAGAAAGAGCCAACTGTCAAAGCTGAAGACAGAATGTGGCAGCATCGTTTCCGGGACACCTGAGATTTTGAGTGAGATTGAGAGGTTCTATGGGCAGCTGTACACATCATCGTTGGAGCCACACGCAAGTGTGAGTAACGATCCAAGAGCGAGTCTCATCCGACACTATTCCGAAGATATCCCGGATGTCAGTCTGAGCGAGATTAGGATGGCTCTCCAGCACCTTAAAAACGGTAAGGCCCCAGGCGAGGATGGAATTACAGCGGAGCTTCTGAAAGCGGGTGGAAGACCGGTACTTGAAGTCCTTCAGAAGCTCTTTAATTCCGTCCTCCATGGTGGCATTACACCGGAGGCGTGGAGCAGAAGTGCGGTGGTCTTGTTCTTCAAGAAAGGTGACAACGCTCTCTTGAAGAACTACAGACCGATTTCCCTTCTGAGCCGCGTCTACGTGCTGTTTTCGAGAGTCATTACGAATCGTCTCGCGCGCAGACTTGACGACTTCCAGCCTCCCGAACAAGCCGGTTTCCGAAAGGGCTTTAGCACCATAGACCACATACATACCCTTCGGCAAGTTGTACAGAAGTCCGAAGAGTACAATTTGCCACTATGTCTGGCGTATGTGGACTATGAGAAAGCCTTTGATTCCGTCGAAATTTGGGCGGTGCTGCAGTCCCTTCAGCGGTGCCAAGTTGACTGTCGGTATATCGAAGTGTTGAAGTGCTTGTACAGTAGGGCTACGATGGCTATCCGAGTACAGAACCAGAGTACGAAACCTATCCAATTGCAGAGAGGTGTAAGACAGGGTGACGTCATATCCCCGAAACTCTTCGCCGCTGCATTGGAAGACGTTTTCAAGCTTCTGGACTGGAAAGGATACGGTATCAACATCAATGGCGAGTACATCACTCACCTTCGATTTGCCGACGATATAGTCCTTATGGCAGAATCGCTGGAGGACCTAAGCACTATGCTCAATGACCTCAATAGTGTTTCCCAACGGATAGGTCTTAAGATGAACATGGACAAAACTAAGATCATGTTTAATGTCCATGTCACACCTATGCCGGTAGTTGTTGGGAACACTAAGCTCGAAGTTGTTGACGAGTATGTTTACCTGGGACAAATAGTCCGACTGGGTAAGTCCAACTTCGACCGAGAGGTCAATCGACGGATTCAACTCGGCTGGGCAGCGTTCGGGAAGCTACGACACATCTTCTCGTCAGACATACCTCAAAACCTTAAAACGAAATTGTACAACCAGTGCGTGTTGCCAGTGATGACTTACGGAACTGAGACGTGGTCCTTCACTGCTGGCCGTATGAGGAAGCTCAAGGTCGCTCAACGAGCTATGGAGAGGGCTATGCTCGGAGTTTCTCTGCGTGATAAACTTAGGAATGAGGATATCCGCAGTAGAACCAGAGTGACCGACATAGCCCAACGGATTAGTAAGCTGAAGTGGCAGTGGGCCGGCCATATAGCTCGAAGAACCGACAACCGATGGGGAAGAAAGGTTCTCGAGTGGCAGCCTCGTACCGGTAGGCGAAGTGTAGGGCGTCCCCCCACGAGATGGAGTGACGACCTGGTAAGACATGCAGGAAGTCGATGGATGCAGGTGGCTCAGGACCGTGTTTTGTGGCATTCTTTGGGGGAGGCCTATGTTCAGCAGTGGACTTGTGAAGGGCTGTAATGATGATGATATATATATTATTTTACTATATTTTATTTATCGCCTTTAATTTTAACTTTTTTTAATTTGCAACGTTTCGCGCTTTACAGCACCCATCGTCACGGGAAGGACTGAAATGTTTGACGTCCTGATCTCACAGTTAAAGAAGGCTACCTTCAACTGTTAAATATACATTTTATCCGATCTACGCGGAATCAGTCTTGTAGTAGTATTGCTTGGGTTTGGATTAAATTTTATTAATTATAGGATTCCAAGCAGATATTAGCACCCATCTATCTTCTTCATCATTATTGTTATGAATCGGTGATCATTAGCGTGGACTTGTAGTGTATCAAATCTTACGAATACATAGTGGTGTGGCGATCCTGTACATGTTGATATACTACACACTTCTCGGAGCGTCGGTGATTCACATCAACTATACGTTCTTTTACGCGGGTTTTTATGGATCTTTGCCTTACGCTTGAAGCCATTAATTTCTGTTTGCCTTAGCAGCAGCTACTTTGCTCTTTCTTCTACGAGGCTGCCACTCAAGAATCTTTCTTTTCCGACGATTGTCTGTTCTTCGACCTACCATTTTATACATTTTTTAATTTATTGCTCTATACTATGTCTATATCTCTATCAATTTATTACTCTTGATATATCTTTATAATTTTGAGATTTAACTTGTAAGCAAACTTAACTTGAAAATGACATTGGCACAGCGCATATAGCAAGCAAGCAAACTAATTAAATAGTAATTCGAGTCTCACAATATGACAGTTTCTTAAGAACGCATAAAGATAATTCACGTATAGGCATCCTTATGCGAACATCTCATAAAATTGCGTCCGTTAACTGAAACACTCGCTTTCCCGTAGAAAACGAGTGTTTCATTTATTATAAAAAGTTGGCCCAACTATCGTCATAATAAAAACTCTATTTAGTTTTTTTTTCGAAGATATCATGATATCTTTAGTAACTTTATTTACTCATACTGCTAATTTCTTTTTTAAAAACAAAATCAAAAACAACCGACAAAACGACGAATGAAATAATTCATTAATACGAGGGTGGATTGAAAAGTACTCGGCCTAACCAAGAAAATAAACACATACTAAATCAGTTATATTTTTATTTCTCTACATAATCACCATCAAGTTCAATACACTTTTGCCACCTCCCCTTCCAAGCATTTAGACCGTTGAAAAAAAATGATTCTTCCTTAGAGTCAAAATATGCGTCTACAGCTGCTTTGACCTCGTCGTTTGTCGAAAATCTTTGACCTCTCAAGTGCTTTTTTAGGTTAGGGAACAGAAAGAAGTCTGATGGTGCCAGATCAGGTGAATACGGCGGATGCGGTAACAGTTCAAAGCCACAGTTGTGAATTTCAGCCATTGACTGTACTGACGTGTGAACACGGGCGTTATCTTGATGAAACAGGACTTTTCTTCTGAGCATTCCTCGACGTTTTTCTTTTATTTCCTCTCGTAAACGACGTAGTAAGGTGCAGTAGTAATCAGAGTTTATATTCTGACCCCTTTCAAGATAATCAATCATAATCACACCTTTCGAGTCCCAGAATACTGAAGCCATCACCTTATTTGCCGACAAAATCGACTTAGTCTTTTTAGGGGGTGAACCAGGTCTTCTCCACTGTTTTGATTGTTGTTTTGTTTCCGGTGTACAGTAATGAACCCATGTTTCGTCCATAGTAACAAAACGATTCAAAAAATCATCTGCATCGGCTCTCCAAACAGTCCCAAACTCCAAACAGTCGCGTGAAATAGTCAATCGCGTCCTTTTTTGTTCAACTGAAAGCAGTCGCGGAACCCACCTCGCAGACACCTTGTGGAAACCCAACTCGTTGACAATGATGTTTTGAGTTCGTTCATAAGAGATGCCTATAATCTCGGCTATCTCTCTAATTTTTAATCTGCGGTCTCCCATTATTAAATCAAGTACTTTTTTAATATTTTCGTCAGTAGTTGACGTCGAAGGCCTTCCAGAGCGGGGTTCATCTTTCACACTCTCTCTACCACGCTTAAATTCTGCTATCCATTTTTTGACGGATGAATATGACAGAGCACAATCGCCTAATGTACTGACCATGTCATCATGGATGGCTTTTGATGATAGCCCCTTCTTATGGAGGTACTTAATGACGGCACGCTGCTCGATTTGCTCCATTCGCGGAAATTATGTCCGATTACTTTGTTAATAAATTTATAAAATCACAACTAATTATCGCACACGTTTCGAACTTCACACAATGAACTAGTCTGAACTGAACTAAATAATGTGGGTAGATTTGATTTTTAGAATTGAATGGATCTGTGTTAGGCCGAGTACTTTTCAATCCACCCTCGTATTTTCTTTTACTGATATAATATCATAAACATTCAGTGTGTCAAACTATCTCTACTACAGTATCAGGCGTGCGAGTTAATAATAGCCTTACCGTACCTCATCTGCTTATTTCCTTTTTGAACAGCGGCATTGGAAGTCGTAAAACGTATAAAGATTGGTTCTTCGAACAACGGAGACTAGAGAATGCATAATCGATACTAATGCGTGGGCGAGCGGGTGAACGGCCCGCCTAGGTTTCGCACTCTTGAATCTGAGGTAGGAAGGTTTCCTAGATTCGGCTTTGTAACTAACTGCATCTACTCTATATTTTAATTAATTTTTACAATTGAACTATTACAGATTGTAAAAACATCATCATATTACGTACGGTGCATCGATATTTGGACTCAACTACGTTGCGTCCATACCCCATAACAGATTTGAGATGCTATTTAAAAAAACATGTATTTAAATTACCAGGCGACATTTTGAAAATTTAAAAAGGACGAATTGTAAATTAAGCATTTGAGAAAAATGCAACAGTTTGTTTTCAAAATTCAACTGAACCCCTGCAAGCCGTATTTAGGTTTTTGTCCAACTTTAACTATTAGACTACTTTTTTTTTAATGAAACTATACATAACTTTTATTTTTGCTTTGGAATAGTTGTGAAAACATTTTAATATAACATTTATGTCAATGACTGTAATAATATTGAAATTATGGACTTTAAACGTGACCATGTGGCATCACATACTACACGTGGATGGACTATTTCACCTCCATCTATTTCCATCTATATATCTTCTACATCTATCTAACTATCATTATCATCATTAAAGCTCATCACAAACCCACTGTTGAACATAACAGAGAAGAACTTATCTATCTATACATAGTTTATATGGAAGTCTCCGGCGAGCGTCTATCCCGAATGACTGGGTTTTCACGAAAGGCTTATTCACGAGACAACTAAAGAAAACAACTTTTGAAGTGGAATTGTTAAATAACCAGTGATATGCTGGCCAAGGTTTCAGAGTGCCTGCCTTCTACGCTGTGGCTCCTGTGAATTTGTACAAAAACACAAATTATTTGTTTCAGGTCAGGTTGCGTTGTGATTGTCGTATCTCTGATACTGATTCATAATCTCTAATCTTATCACATAATTGTGAAATCGGACACTTTTTAGGACAAGGGAATGCTTTTTGTATTTGCACGTATGTATACTTCAAGTACTATATCATTAGCTGCACAATTAATAGCTGGTAATGCTGCCAGTACATAATAATTGGGCTCAGCATTTTGGAGATGGATTTTTTGCAATTAGTCAGTCGCCAAGAACTCGTCCGTCAAACAGCAGTTGTCATTTAAATTTGCACAAGTTAAAGTAATTCGTCGTATAAGGGAAAATATCAATTGTCATCAACGTGTGCGATAATAGATATTATATCTAGTACCTAGAACTTTCTTTTATTGTCTAAAAGGTGACTCGTCCAGTTTCTTAACATAATGCTAAATGTCAACGCGCCTCGCCGGACCGGTCGCGATGAAAAGTATTTTTAATCAACCATCAGAATCGCTCGAGGTGTTGTTATGAAAGCCGCGACTATTATAGTTGCATACATTTTTCTTACTTGGATACCGATGGCGTATATGTAATTATCGTCTTCGATTTAGCTGTTTGTAATTTTTTGTAAATAACGTTACTCGAGTAAGGAACTATTGTCATTTTTTAAAATAAAATTACACTACGATTTTCTCTTGTACCGTGGGGGCAGTTTACACACAAAATTGGCACAAAAAATATATCCAGACCGGGAACAACTATTTGTAGATCATACAAATAGTTGTTCCGGGCGGAATTTGAACACGCGGCACTCAGCGCCGTATCTCAATGCTAAGCCACTGCGCTAGGGAGCCGCCAAATTCAGCTAATGAAATAATAGGTAAAAATGGGATTCATTGTAAATATTTTGTCACTTTAATGAGTCCCAAAATTAAGTTAAACCTTTAATATGTACACGTGTTAATTTGGATTAAATGGTAGCTAGCCAAATGGAATTTGCAGGAGAGAATCCTTCATTCATTCAACCCTTCTCAGACCGATGCTATCGTTAAATGAAGTAAGCAAACCAAATGAAGTAAAGGTATTGGGTCATCAAGAATATACTATATCATATACTCAGGCTGGTGATAGGAAATGTGTAAGATGCTAGTTAACCAGCATTATGAAATAATTATATGCATGGAAAGCGTTCATTAAACAACACGGCGCGCCTTGATCGTGTAACAATGTTGGAAAGGAACATTGCGTGACGCCGTTAAAAGGCATAATTTAGTTAGATTACGCACACCCGGCTCATAGCCATTGGAGCGGCCTCGATGTCCGTTGAATACGAAATGCTTCGGGTGAAGTGTCACGTCAATATCCAAGGCCCATAAGCCGCCGGTAATCGAGGCATGGTGCAGAATGTTCGATCGCACGGGACAATAGACTGGTAGCCGTAGAACTGTGTTGAAGCTGGTGCAAGATTATTTGTAATGCACGCCGCAAACATCCCATGGCTAGATACTTAATAAACCCATGAGAGTTTTACGTGCGCGCACTACTGTTTTTTTTTTTATAGGATAGGGTGACAAACGAGCACGCAGTCCACCTGATGGTAAGTGGTTGCTGTGGCCCATAGACATCTACATTTATCCTCGTTTGCGAATCAAAATGCAGATGCGTTGTCACCCGTGAGGATTAAGATGGAATACTTCTTTTCCAGTAAAAAAGGTCTCCGGTTCTCTACACTCACCATACGAAACACAGCAGTGTCAAGCTGCCATTTTACACTGCTATTCTGTGAGAGAATGGTCCTACCCCGGTCGAGCCGACCCATTCGTGCTACAACTATACTACTAATATAGCTGCAGCATGGCTCTACCACGTATAAAAGTTCTCAGGTGTGACACCGAATCTGTAGTCTACTTTATTTGATTGTTATGGTTATAGGTGTTCATGGACTGCAGTAGCCACTTACAATTACATAGAAAAAAAAACTTATTTAAAGGTAACACAATTTAAAATTTAAAATTTTGTACAACCGACTTCAATATAAATTATTAAGAATAATAGCTTTCAAATAAAAAAGAATCATCGAAAACGGTTCACCCAGGAAAAGTTATGAGGTAACACACATAAAAAAAGAACATACAGACGAATTGAATACCTCCTCCTTTTTGAAGTCGGTAGAAAACAATTGTTTTATCCTTGTCACGCCCTCGATCCCACGTGACAAGAAGAGTTCCAGAAGGCTAAAACATAATTCCATTTTTGTCGACTGTCCATTACAACTCACGTTGTATGAAATGCCGCCATCTTCGTCACCACATTTGTTATGAAGCTTTTAACTAAACGATAGGGCAAACAATATGAAAATATATTTCTAAAATTACACAGAAGTGTGCATTTGATAAAATTCTCAATAGAAATCATTTCATGCATTATATAAGATTTGTTTGATGATGGAATACTTCTCTATACTACTTGTTGTAGAGACGTTAATGGGACACATCGACTACGGCTCAGTTCATTAAATTAGGGAGAGGTTGACTTATGGAACAAACTAGTTGTATATAATGTCTTGGTTGGTACACTATAAAATCCTTGAAATATATTTTACTTCTGAATATATATATATTTTACTTCTGAGCCGTGGTAGCTCAGATAGTCAGCGCTCGCTGTCAGTTTCACAGTACTCGAGCAACCCGGGTTCGATCCCCACCGGCACCAATGAAATTGTTAATTGCAATTTTAAGTGCTGATTTACCACGTGCTCGGCGGTGAAGGAAAACATCGTGAGGAAACCTGCATGTCTGAGAAATAAGAAAAAAAAATATTTCGAAGACATGTGAAGTTCGCCAACACGCATTGGGGTAGCGCGGCGGACATTTCCTTGCCCTAAAACCCTCTCAGAAATGAGAGGAGGCCTGTGCCCAGCAGTGGGACGTAAATAGGCTGCAACTTTAACTTTTTAACTTTTTCTGAAAATTAAAGGTTTTTTTAACCATATCCGAAAGATTTTAAAATTGAAACTGACAATATCATCTGTACTAAGGCTGGTAAGTGAACCTACCTTTGGTTCGGTATTTATGAATTGCGTTTATGAAACTTTGAGATACGGATCTAATGAAATTAATATTGTGCTATTTCAATTTGTCGCAGCTTTGATTTCATTGAAAGAGCATAAAATAGCACAACAGCTACAAGTATATCAAATATTTTAGATTCTTCGGTTTCACATTTAAATAATAACGGGTTCCCGGAACCGATCCTTTGATGCCATATTGTTTATTAATGAGAAACAGAATCTCTTTCAAAGCGGATAGGCATGCCGGAGGAAAGGATGTAATAAAGTCGGAGCAAGCTTTCAGGTTTCAAGCGGTGTATTAATGCTATATGACTCACTTAGTCTTTGCCATCAGCTCATTTCGCAGTAAAGATTATAAATATTGATATCATACATCATCCTATAATTACATTTCATTTAATTCACATTACAAGATGAAGTATAGAACCATAATTTTCGAATCTTAGCATTTGTATTTATATAGGTAGCGTGGTGGTAAAGCGTTTGACTGTAGTGTCGCGGGTCACAGGTCCGATTTCCGCACGGAACGAATATCGTCGGGCTTCATAGTCGTTTATTTTATTTAATTATTTTATTTTGTAGAATAAAGGTGACAAACGAGCACACAGTCTACTTGACGGGAAGTGGATGCTGTAGCCCATAAACATCTACATCTAAAATGCAAATGTGTTGACACCCCTGAAGACTAAGATGGAATGCCTCATTTTCAGTTATTTACACTCACATTGCGAAACACAACAGCATTAAGCTGTTATTTTACGCTGCTATTCTGTGTGAGAGCGTAGTCCTTCCATGATCGAGTCGCCCCATTCGTGTTACAACCATAATATAGCTGTAGCATGGCTCTACCGCGTATGTTTCGCATCTGAGTTTACAGACAGAAGAAATTTCACTTGTGGAAGTCAGTGTTTGTTAAATACATAAATTATATCTACGCTCTTTATAACATCAACAAGGACTCCTTCAATGATTGCGTCACATACCGCAGCTTAAATAGAATTCTAGAGCTACAAGACATTAATTGACATATTATTCAAATTAAGTAACCTCACCCGCTTTTTTAACTTATTTGTTTTTATACAGTTAGTTATAATGCTATATATACAGCCGTGGCAAAAAAAATAAAATTCCTTTCGATGTTAGTTGTTTCTTGAGCTATAATTATTTCATCACTAGTTTCTTTACATGCTGATGAAACCTTCGGATCTGCACAATCCGATTTTTATGAGTAAGGCGTTCAAGTAGAAACACAAAATAAATAATATGGTAGAAATAAGAACGAACTATTGTCCATTTTTGATTTTGATTTGTTTACCTATGATAAAGTGTTCTAATTCGTTATAATACTTACAGAAAGATATTGAAATACTATACACTCCCCAGTCTTGCCAATCGAATATACAATGTGGGATTTTTTTTTAATTCAAAATACATTATAAATAATACTTAATGAAAGTCATTCTTATGTTTAATTTATTTATTTATTTAAACTTTCATGCACTAAATTGTACATATGGCGGACTTGATGCCTTATTTTGCTTTTTGATGCCGATTGTACATAGGGCATTCTCTCCCAGTCAAACATTAGGCTAAATAGAGATAGACATACAAGAGGCGATTTACCATTGGTTCGGCAAATATGTCTGTCCTGGGACAATCCAGCGAGACACATTGCAAAATTTTCTGACATCGGCATTTTTTGTTGCAAAATAAATTTCCTATCATATTATGCAATAAACTTCACAAAACAAATTAGAAATAGCTTTGTAACGATCACCTCATTCCCATCATGCATACAGGGCTATTTTGCAATAACCGGTATGTGACGTACCTTTATCTGATACTAGCTATTCTTTCGGTTTCCCTTAGATAGGTAGCCGATGTATGTGACACTAAGGGTTGATGTTAAAACAGGCGAAAATGCGCGCGCACGCAAGTTCTTGTATCTTCAAAAATCATTATCATACACCAACACAATCACACAAGTCGCACAAATAGAGGTATCAGCTCAGTTTAACGAAGTCTTATGCGACAACATCATAGATTATATAGTTAGTGTGACAAAATTAATAACTACGTATTCGGATCCGAAAACCGACAATTTTGTTCAGCACAGATTCTGACATCGGCTGCCACTGAACTCTAGACCACATTCACTTAAACAAAAAGAATCGTACCAAAAGAAAAAATTTGACAAAACAAAGTTCGCCATCTTTCATTTCAAGATATTAGGACAGATAACGCAGTCACTTTGTCCAAGCAAAGATAAAATAAGATAATATCAGATCATTAGCAATCTTGAAACATTGTGTAAGTTGTATGGAAAGTTAGATGAATCAAAAGTAGAGCCGCCGACAAACAGAAGTGACGCAGGTTTTATTGCCGCTTTTAAACACTAGGTTATGTATTTCTTTACGTAAGCGTTATGAGAATTGTGTTACTTTACTCTAAGAAATGCATATTGCACATAAAGAATAGATTTGTGAACCAAATTACAAAATAACTTTGATCTTAATGATTGGCGTCGTAACTATTCTTTGTAAAATTGTCTCTACCGAATAAAGTATTTGCGGAAGCCGTTTTATTTTTTTGTCAGATTTTAATTTAAAGTCAGCACCGCAATTGTGCAAATGACGTTACATCATACCAAGACTGACAAAAAGTCAATGTTAGTTTTAATAACGGTTAACCTTTTAAGTTAAGAGGTAAACAAATGTTTGGAAATATTTCTAAAATGACAACTTTGTTCAAGGTAAGAGGGTGGTACGAACTAGATGACCTCCTAGGAAGAAAAGAAATATCTACCACATTGTATTTTTTGTCCTAAACTAGGTGGTGTATTTTAGTTCTCAGGGGTGACAATAAAATAGTATTTAGTCGAGGTTTAAAGTCAGCAATTTTTCATCGAGCAAAAAGAAACTGTATCAGATTTATGGAAGAGTTTTAAATATCTTTTACGAAAAGCAGATGTCCAGGACATCTGCTTTTTGTAAAAGGTGTAAAATCAATTAACATCAATAAGTTGTAAATGAACCTCAGGCATTAAGCAAGCGTATAAGGCCTTCAACGTAACTAAATGACTATAGGCATCTAGTAGCGACACATGATATGAACGGTTTATCGTATCTTTCGAAGCGTGAAGACCCTCGAGATAAATACAACTAAAGCGGTCACCAACACAAGGTCATTTGTGTGCGATGGAAGTAAATTCAAATGATTTTTTTTTTGTATTTTTGAAGTTGAATTTTGTCTATGTCATGGGGCATTTAGACATGCTACAAGTATATTATACTCATTTTTATAAGTTGCTGGACAAATGTAACAATATGCTAAATTGTGAATTATTTAAATAACGCAAAAACATTCGTTTACCGGGCTTAGATATAGAAGCAATTAAAAACGTGTAGCTGATTTCCTTGTGTTTTTTTAAATTGCTTTGAAATTTTCTAAACATAACATTTTTGATCGAATAGTCGAAGGATTTGCAGTGTGGCACGCAAAACAATGCTATTAGGAAGAAAATGTCTCTAAGAGATTGTATAAATAAAATAATAAGTTGGATCCAATAGATTGGACAATTCGTCAACCTCAGTCAATTAAAAAGGGACTCAAAGAACTGCGAGTGCTACAATCCCTTATGTTTTTCTTTAATTTTACAAATAATTAATGTTATGAATACTATGTATATATTTAGATATTATATTTGTTTATTATAATTTGTATATATTTTTATTATATGTACATTTTTGTATGATATGTATATTTTATATCTTCTTACCCTAATGGTTGACTGGTAGAGAATGCCTTAAGGCATTAAAGTCCGCCATATGGACGATATTATTTTTTGTGCATAAAAGTTTAAATAAATAAATAAAATAATAGTATAGTACTTACTTTTACCAAAGTAAAAATATAGTTATGGATGGCAAGCATTAGAATTTTGAAAGAAACGGTTCATCGTAGCCGTGTCGCCGTTGAGTAATTCAGACAAGAACACAACCAAACAAACTGTTATAATAATATAAATTAGTGGACTAATAACCACATTTGATTATATCAGCTTATGTTAGCGTTGTCGTTACAGCCTATTAAAGTCCACAGCTGAACATGATTGCCTTAAGAAAATGACTAATGCAAACTAATGACAACTATGGCAAATATCCCCCATATTTGCCATAGTTGCCACGTTTGGCAAGCGGGTTGGCAAGCGCAGCTTTTAATTTTTTTTTATTCGTTAATAGGAAGACGTTGCTGCTTATCTCCTGATTTGTATACCTCTGTCGCCTCTTACAACACCCACGGTATGATATAGGGTAGGTAGGTAATGGATATTCTTACACCGCCACTACACGGTAATACTAAAAACAAAAGTAATAAACGCAATCGCAAAAATTTGCGAGTTTCTATCAAATCTGATGAAATCTTCTAATCAGATGGGAGCCCTCCTTTTATGTACAAGAGGCTGTCTGGGTAATTATCACAAAGTCGTGTTCCGTTTTCAGACTGAGGGTATTCCATCTTAGTCTAGAAGGTAACAACTCACGTTTACGTTGCGCGTCACGACTGGTGCTGCAATGTACTTGAAAGGTTATTATTGTAAAAATAAGTTAAATAAAAAGTGATAAAATGTGTAAAACTTAATTTTATTTATCAATGATTTGAAAATTAAATTCAATGGAAAAAAGTACGCAGACTTCAAGAATACTTAGCAACTTAATTATGATAAAACTAAAGTTAGGAGGAGTAAATCTTTTAACTCTTCGTTAATTAACTCGTACTGTCCCATAATCGTAAAGCTGGTGCTGGTGGTGAAAGTGGTCGACTCCTGTTAAATCTAAGCCATCAAAAACATAACTTATAAAAAAAACAAGTCTCGCAACTCAGTTCTTCTACCGTAAAAAGTTGTGAGATCCATGTAATACCAAGTCGGTTAATTTATTCAGTCCCTCCTTAAGGGTGCTTCTGTCTCAAGTTATAACGTGATCGTGATTAACTAACCTAACAACATCTTATAGTGACCATATCAATATTAAAAATCTTTTATCTTTTAAATACATAGATTGACTTGGCCATCGCATGAAAACACAATGTATCTCACAAGTAATACATATTATATTAAATTAGATTGTTTAGTGTAACTTTGTTATCCTATATATTTATATAGGACTAGCTGTTCTCCGCGACTTCGCCGCGTGTTATTTTGGGTTTTAATTATATTCCGCGGAACCCTAATTCTTTTTCTAAAATGTCCGATTTTATGCAAAATGGCACACACGTCAAATTTCGGTTTTTACTTTTTTTGAAGAATACTAATTTAAAAGTGGTCTAAATTCTTATTCAAAAAAGAACCACACGATTTTTTCCTTGGAAACAAGGTATACGAAAAGCAGAACAGAACCAATAGCAACAATAAACATTACATATTAAGCAAAACCGAACCACAGCACAACGGGACTCAATTGTTCAAACAAATAAACGATATTACTACCATGTAATATTATATAAAACAGATCCACACATACTTGGTACCATTTTACATTACACATATTTCTATTATTAACAATTATTTTTAATACACCAAACGGAACCAAGTTTCTGTGGTATCTTTATGCATAAAATAAATTCATAATTTAAATTCCTTTTTTTTTTTGCAAAATGGAACTACAAGCATTCTCCGCGAAGAAAATTCTATTGTTTTTGATAATTTCTTTAGAATTTAAATAATTATAAGAAGTGAGCGCGAGACATAAAATGTCTCACGTTTGATCTTCAAAAAACATTGCCAATGCCTAAAATCCGTACGGGAATTATTTAATATAAACAACAGCTTCGGCTGTACAATATGGGAATTTATTCTGCAAAGACTAACTTGAGTGAGCCCTTTGTATGGATAGAAAGAATGGCTAGTAAAGGTGCCCATGAAGTCAGTCCTTGTCTAGTAAAATACTTAGGCGAGCATATTTCTGAAGATGTCGAGGAATTAATTTTATGGAGCGATTCATGAGGAGAACAGAATCGTAACATAAAGATAGTATTGACGTTAAGAGCATTTTTGCATTATCATCCCACCTTGAAAAAATAACTCAATATTTTTTGATACCCGGACATAATGACCTACCCAATGACATATTTTTTCTACATTGAAACGGCAATAAAGAAATATCCGAGACTATACACTGCCGATGATTATGCGCATGTTATGAAAGATTGCAAGAAAAAGAACCCGCTTAGAGTTACAGTTATGGCGAAATGTCATTTTCTGGGAACTACTAAGGTTGAAAAAATGATTATTAACAGAAAACGTAGTATTAACAAAGAGTGTATTAATTGGCTACAAACTCGAGAAATATACCTAAAAAGAGGCTTACCAAATTTAATTTATTTTAAAACAGATTTCCTTGGTAGTTGTGTGGAAGTAAATAGGAAGAGCACCGGTTCGTGGCAGACCAGCTGTAATATTGACGGAACATTTAGTTCCTTTGTGGCCGACAGGGAAGCCAGTGTCACCAGCGAAACTAGCCGATACTCAGTCCATATTACATCTCATTCCACAAGATGCACAGAGTTTTTATAATGGTCTTATTTGTGATGATGCAATAGAAGACGACATATATGGACTACACACGGTGGATTTTGAAATAGAATTTGATGATAACGTCGAATAAACGCTCTCTATATGTATTATTTTATATTTTTTTATGAATTAAAGCTTTATTACGATAACAAAAATACATAGTTTCATTTATATCAGTAAATCCCTGGGTTGTGGTTCTTTTTTGTATATGAGAATACCTATTAATTAGTAAATGTTAAAAGGAACCACATGCACATTTTCTTAATTATCTAGAAAGTTTAAGAGTATCTAGAGCTAATTTATATACACATACTTAAATAAATAATTTATCAACAAATTTGAATAAAATAAATAGTAATTTTACTTCAGCTGACAGAGCTGCACATGTTTTTGTAAATCATTTGATATCTCAGAAGTACGTATTTGCTGGGTGGTTCCTTTTTGCATAAATACGGACAAATATAAGTAACCTAAGTTACTCCTTATAACATCAGCTATCTGCCAGTGAAAGTCCCGTCGAAATCGGTCCAGCCGTTTCGGAGATTAGCCGGAACAAACAGACAGACAGACAGACAGATCGACAGACAGAAAAATTTTAAAAATTGTGTTTTTTGTTATAAGTTGGTATTTTGACATTACAAACAGACACTTCAATTTGATTTATTTGTATAGAAGATTACAAAGTTATTTATGCAGTTGATATATCTAGAAAACTGGACAGAAATTACAAAATATTTTAGTTTTTCCTTGATTTATACACTAGGCACTAATTGCATTCTAAATTTGAAGCTTCTACGTCTGCTAGAAGTGCCTTAGAGTTTTGATGATCGGTCAGTCAGTGAGTGACAGAATTAAGAAACTTTGACTAGTTATAATTCTTAAACTACTGGTTCAAATTGAACGAAATTTACACTATACCGTGTATATACAATGCCTGCTTGGTTACTAAAAATTGAGGCTTCTAGTTTTATCCATAACGAAGTTATAGAGGGTCGAAAATGGCCTAAACTGCTTCGAGAAAAGGATGGTACGGCCGTGCCGCTTTTTTGCTCGACTTGGCGTGGGCACTGCCGTGCCCGCAGAAAATAGCTTCATATTATATGGATATTGTGTTCACTTCAATGTCTGAACTAGAATATTATCCTTTTTCCCTCAATGTTAAATTGCAATGCGTTGAATTTATTTATTATAGAAAGAAGAATAAAGAAAGATTATTTATAACTTCACAGATCATACACAAATATTCAAAATTACCGTAAAATAGAAACTTAAATAAAAAATAATAGACAACTGTATTTTTTATTAAAAATACAGAAGTGATAATTGGACCTCCAATAATGTTTACAAGAGAAACAATTCCACGTTATCTAGCAATGCTTCAACAGGGTAGGGCTTGTGCAATCTACTTTTAAAAAATAATATTAATTTAAGCAAAATTTTAAAACACCGAATACTTAGAGGTATTTATTTAAAATGATTTGCTTAATAGATCTACAGTTACATATTGTCGAGATTACAATTTACAAAGGACAGTAGACAAATTCACTCTCCAATTTTACCATTCCACCAATTTTTTTTTTGTACTGTTGCTAATAATGCTAGTGGTCGCATTGGTCATCATTGCCTCAGAGTTACGCAACGTACGATGCAAATAATGCATGAAATTCCAAGCTTGATTGTCTGTTACTCCTTTCATTGCAACATGTGCAAAAAAGTGACGTCAGAACTCAACGTAATAAAAAGATAATTTAGGCCAAACACACATACATATTATGTATGTAACGACGTATAGAATTATGAAAAACTTTGACAGTAGATAAACTTAGAAATAAGGATATCCGCAGTAGAACCAGAGTGACCGACATAGCCCAACGCATTAGTAAGCTGAAGTGGCAATGGGCCGGCCATATAGCTCGAAGAACCGACAAACGATGGGGAAAAAAGGTTCTCGAGTGGCAGCCTCGTACCGGCAGACGAAGTGTAGGGCGTCCCACCACTAGATGGAGTGACGACCTGGTAAGATATGCAGGAAGTCGTTGGATGCAGGTGGCTCAGGACCGTGCTTTGTGGCATTCCTTGGGGGAGGCCTATGTTCAGCAGTGGACTTGTGAAGGGCTGTAATGATGATGGAAATGATGATTGACAGTAGAACAGAATCATACCGAACGGCTAGAACAAGTAGATAGTAGTCGCTTGGTCACCCCCGGTAAGCAAAGTGGAACCCTGGCCCGTTTTGAGCTAGCCCGTGGTATAAATGCGGAGCAAGTAGAGTATTAGCGATCCTTTTTCCTCGAATCTGGCGGGGCCGTTCCGCTAAGGCGGCGATGAAAAGGCCGTGGGGGAAGCGTAGTATAGGCGACAATTTTTCCTTAAGGCCTTACCGCTAACGCGGCAGTGGTGTGGTCGAGGGGAGGGAGAGAAATGTCGGTTACAATGCGCCACTCTTCCTTTTCTCCGTGGCAGAAACCTCATTAACAAATGGTGGGAGGGGGGGGGGGTGCGAGTGCTTCCGGGCGTGGACGTTGTCCTGACCACATGACCTCTACGTAACGAACTCCAGGGGATCTGCAGCCAAATAAAGGTGAAGGACATGTAGGAAGACGCTTCGTATTCCGGCGCGTCTTGCCTGACGAGGAAGATGGGGAGGTGTCCTTTGACGAGGAGGGGCTGCCAGAAGGCGGACGCTGGTGGGGTTGGTAAAATAATTTATATGCATGTAAATGGGTGTAGGACATCCAGTTTTACACAGTTTGGAGTGGGCTAAGCTTAAAATCATTTAAAGAAACAAATCACAAACATTTCAATTTGGCGCAGAATATTCTCAAAAAAAAGAAATTGTCTGACCACAATTGGTGCATATTAACAGATAATAAGCGAGTTCTGATAAAATACCACGTTAATGCAAAAGTAGAAGGCCTTCAAGCGAGGCTATTTGTGTAAAAGAGGTTGAAGAATATGAAAGTCCACAACTGAACATAGTCCTCCCTCAAGGAATGCCAAAAAGCACGGTCCTGAGCCACCTGCATCCATCTCTTACCAGATCGCCACTCTATCTAGTCATATACGCGCTGTAAACATCCCAAAGAGACGGGAGATGAAATAGATCAAATATTTAAGCTAGCTATTTCTCTTAGTCCCTAATTTTTGGTATCTTCATAATGTGGGTATATATACGACCAGGTATCTACAACGAATGGGAAGGTGACCGAAATTCAAACGCAATTTTGATAACAAGACTAGCAGCACGTTGATAATATTAACCACGGAAAACTGAATTTCAATTAAATGAAAAATTTGTTCTTTGAAAGTATTAATGTTAAATCGCCTTAATCTAATTTATTCGAAGTATTTCTTTAAGTGTACGTTTATTCATTAATACAATAAAGCACCACGATACGCCAGTTACGTAAATTGTGAATGAGTCTGTAACCTTCTCTAAGTGAAGGTTGTCCACTCGTACTGGTCAACAAAATATCCGTATTCTATTAACAGTACGTTACTATATTACATAAATGTAATTTTTACCCCAGTGAAAATGTATGTCAAACCCACCCACACTGTCCACTTATCGCCAAAGGCTAATATAGACTTAGTGAAGAAACTGAGTGCCTGCTCTGTTAAAACGTGTAGCGAGCAGAGCCTTCGGCGTGCTCCGTTCCTTCTTTTTATAGAATAAGGGTACCAAACGAACACTTGATAGTGAGAAGTTGCTGTGACGTCTACAGACGTCTACATTTATCCTTGACTGATTCAAAATGCAGATGCGTTGCCGTTGCCTGAAAACGAAGGTAACAAAACCATAATATAACTGCAGCGTGGCTTTTCACCATCGGACAACTAGACGCTCAGCGGATCACTCTTTGTTGACGACATATCACGAATTCCAAACAAACAATTTGCTTCAACATTCGTGTTGTGTTGTGTACAGTAATGTTGTTGAACAATTTGCCAGCATCTATATCTTTTCTTACGATTGCAATGTGGGTGTCTTCAAAGTAAGAGTGCTTATAATAAAAGATATAGGCTTTTGTTTACCTAAGTACTTATCTTAGCTTAGGAGAGTAGTCAATTACTAATTTATATAAAAAAAAATAAGTAAAAATGTACGAATAGCTTGAAACATGTGAATATAACGCATCTACATTTTGATTCTTCATCGAGGATAGATGTAGATGTCTATGGGCCACACCATGGTCAAACCTTTTGTATAATAAAAAAACGGCAAAGTGCGAGTCTTACTCGCGCACCGAGGGTTCCGAACAAATATGTAGGTATATAAGTTTAAAATTATTAAAAATATTTTTATTATATGATGTAACGAAAATTTTATGCTTTTTGCAATTTTTCCTTTATCTGTGCTATAAAACGTTGCTTCGTACCAAATTCCAAAATTCTGAGTTTACGGGAAGTACCCTGTAGGTTTTGATTCCCTTGCGTATGTTGAATATTTACGGCATAAACGGCTGTATCTTTTGATTGCGTTGGCTTAGAAGTTTGATTTTTTCATAATAAGGGACAGTAGACTTGAGTATTTGATATGAATTTCAGCTTGATACCTCCACGCGTTCCTGAGAAAAAGGGTCTTGACAGACAGACAGACAGACAGACGGACAACAAAGTGATCCTATAAGGGTTCCGTTTTTTCCTTTTGAGGTACGGAACCCTAAAAACAAGAAACGTTGATCGTGAGTGAGAGAAACATTTTAAAGAAACATAATTTCCATAAATTCGATTTACGGCTAATTATTATTGATGAATGCACTATATGTTACTACTTTATACTTAAATAAGGTCACGCAAGTTGATCTGCAACGAAATCGATATATTGTACGAAAAGGCAACCAACCATTTTCCGATGTTGTTAACAAAGCAGAAAATGCCTGCCGCCGACGTCACCTCTGACAGGAATGTCACGAAATAAAATTGATTTATATAACTTAGTAACATTTCATGTAGTAACCGAGTTCATGTAATAAATAGATTATACTCTTACTTAGTCCAAGATATATTTACTTTGTAGTTCCACAATCTTCGGGTTGTGTGTCCGCGATTATTAGAAAGCAAAATAAAAAACTGGCAACACTCGATCTGTTAATCATTCGCTTTTTTCGCGCCTGTGTGTACGCAGCGTACGACGCAAAAAATATCTAATACTATTATAAAAAGTTAGAAAAAGTGCAAAAATATGCCTAAAAGAAAGCGGGATAGTGATTCGGAGGAAAAAATTCAAAGAAAGATTAAAAAATTACAGAAGAAACTGGTTAGACGTCAAAAAGAAAAATCATTTACACCGGACATTTTGTCGGAACCAAATACTGGTAGTGACATCGAATATCAAGAACAAGAATTTATAGTTCCTGTTGAAGGTAAGGACTCCCTAAGGGTAATTTGTTCACAAGTTGTGATTATAATTACTTGCCGGTAATATGTGGGACATATTACTTAAACGCTCCGGTGGAGTAGTTTTTACTATAGGTTATAGGGATCAAAGAAAAGTTCTCTAGCGTTTGCTGTTATATTTTCAATATGTATTTAAGTAAATACGTAAGAAAACAGGGTCAGTTACCTTGATTCAAATGATACAGAATTAAAAATAACAATTCAAGGTCGGTGACCTTGATTGTAATAGTTATTCTGTAATTTCAGTAATAGGATACTAACTTTATACACCTATTACAGTGGGTCACTGTTATCAGTGTGTTCTTTTAACTTAGTAAATTATTTGTTTTTCAAGGTATTGAAAGCTCAATGGTGGAGGAAGTTAACACCTTAGAGAAATCTATCTTGGAGGCGCTGGGTGATACCACCAGCAGTGAGAAGGGTTATGGAGATGAAATACACCCTGAAATTGTAAAGAGAGTAGAGGAAATTTTGTTAAGTGGCATTTCACAAAATGAGGAAAAAGAGAAGTTAATGAAAAAATATTTAATTCCAAAAAATGTTATGTTACTGGATGCACCTAAGCTTAATGTGGAATTAAATGGACTCCTGAGTGATTCTATTAAAAATAGAGATAAGAGAGTCAAAGACCGCCAGCAATTACTGGGGACTGCTTTGTCTGCTATTTTAATAATGACGGATAATATTATAAAAAATAATGTTGATAAAATACCAACAATTGCCATATTAAGTGATGTGGCACGATTGTTAAGTGAACTCCATTATCAAGATACCGTTACCCGTAGAAAACTAATTACACCCAACTTAGACAAAAACATACATTCAAGCATTGAAACAGCCAAACGAGACTGCTACCTCTTTGGTGAAAAATTTAATGAAAATGTCAAGACTGCTACTGCTATCAAAAGATCAGCTGCATCTATTTTAAAAACTAAATCTTCAAATTCACAAAGAAAAGTTCCTGATCGCCCTAATGTGGGACCAAGGCAGGAAAACTACCGGGCCCCTCCTTGCACAAATCGCTCGAATCAGTACAAAAAAGGGGGAGGGGACAAATATCAACAGAGGACTACAGTACAACATCAGATAGCCCCACAACCGGGACACCCTCCAATGAAGTATTACAAGAAACCTGTACGACAATCTTAAAGGTGAATATTTTTGCTGGTCGCTTAAAATATTTTTACTCTTGTTGGCAAAACCTAACTAAAGACAGAGTAGTCTTATCTTGGACCAAAGAATACAGGATTCCTTTTGTAAAGGCTCCTATATAAAAAAGTGTACCAAAAAATACAAATTTTTCAATAAATGATAACCTAATTTTATTGAAAGAAATAAACAGACTCTTAAATCTAGGTGTTATTTCAAAATGTGTTCCTATAAGAGGTCAGTTCTTATCAAAAATTTTTATAGTACCAAAGCCAAATGGTGGTGTCAGATTCATATTAAATTTAAAATGTTTAAATAGATTTATTTCCACAGAACATTTTAAACTAGAGGATATGAGGACTCTATGTAAATTAATCTCCAAAAATGATTTCATGTGTACAATTGATTTAAAAGAATCATATTTCTTAATTCCAATCGGTGAAGACAAAAAATATCTTAGATTTATTTTTCAAAATGTGTTATATGAATTTAACTGTGTACCTTTTGGGCTTTGTACAGCACCATTTATTTTTACTAAGATATTAAAACAAGTTATGATGTTTTTACGTGAGAAAGGTTATAAATCTGTTGTATACCTGGACGATATAATCTGTATAGATCAAACATATAGCCAGTGTCTGAAAAATTGTCAAATGACTGTTAAATTGCTTCAATGTTTAGGGTTCATTATAAATAAGGACAAAAGCCATCTTATTCCTTCACAAATTGCAACTTTTTTGGGGTTCATGATTAATACAAAAGACATGACTTTATCTCTTACAGCATTAAAAAGGCAGAAAACTTATCAGTTGATTAATAAATTTCTAAATATAAATCAATGTACTATTAGAGATTTTGGCACATTATTGGAACACTAATAGCTTGCTGCCCAGCTGTCCCTTATGGTTATGTTTATACAAAAAATTTTGAACAACAAAAAATACAGGCCTTATGTAGATCAAATAATAATTTTGATGCTAAAATGATTATTAACACTGAATGTAAGGAGGATCTGTTATGGTGGATGTCTCATATAAAAATCTCTAAAAACTTAATAAGACAAAATAAATTTGACTTGGAAATTTACTCGGATGCCTCAGGGACAGGTTGGGGTGCATGCTGTAATGGTGAGGTAGCTCATGGGTTTTGGACAGATTTAGATAAGGAGAATCATATTAACTTTTTAGAGTTATTAGCTGCTTTCCTAGGTTTGCAGTGTTTTGCTAAGGATGTAATATTTTGTCAAATTCTGCTGAGAATTGACAACACCACAGCCATTGCTTACATTAATAAAATGGGTGGAACACAATTTCCTAAACTTAGTTTGTTAGCTAGGAATATATGGCAATGGTGTGAAGTTCGACAAATTTGGTTGTTTGGATCATATATACAATCAAAAGAAAATAATGAGGCTGATTATGAATCCAGAATTAAGAATGTTGATTGTGAATGGGAGTTGTCACACAATGCATTTCAACAAATTGTAATTGAATTTGGTGAACCAGACATTGATCTGTTTGCTACAAGAGCCAATGCAAAATGCACCAGATATTTTTCATGGCATAGAGACCCATCTGCAGAAAAGATTGACGCTTTCACCACAAACTGGTCCGATTTTAAATTATTGTATGCATTTCCACCATTTGCATTAATTCCAAAAACCATACAAAAAATTAAAAATGACCAGGCCACAGGAATATTGATTTTTCCCCTGTGGGCCTCACAACCTTGGTACCCATTTATTGATGAATTGGCCATATCTAGAATAATAAAATTTAATCCCTCAAAACAATTATTATTCTCGCCTTTCAGAACACTGCATCCTCTACACAGCAGACTTTCCCTGGGAGCTTGTGTATTATCAGGGAAGCCTTCAAGAAAAGACTGACCCCAATTGAAGCTGTAGAAGTAATGATAGCATCACTATCAAAAAATACAATAAAACAATATACTACAGCACTTAAAAAGTGGTGGGTGTTTTGTAATGGTTTCAATATTTATGAATTGTCAATACCAAAAGTTTTACAATTCCTCACTGAAAATTTTAAAAACGGTGCTTCATACAGCAGTCTTAATACATACCGTGCTGCTTTATCTCTTATTATACATCCTTCTTTAGGTTCAGATATCCAGATAAAACGTTTTTTCAAAGGAGTATTTAAACTGAGGCCTTGTAGGCCTAAATATACTGACACATGGGATCCAACCGTTGTGTTAAATCATATCCAGGAGTGGTCACCCATTAGTAATTTGAGTTTGGAAATGTTAACTAAAAAGTTAGTAGTGTTACTTGCTCTCACAAGTGCACAACGAATACAGACATTATCTTTAATTAAGTTACATAATATTGAGTTTATTGAATCAGGAGTTAAGATTAGAATTACCGATATTTTAAAAACTACTGCTCCAGGTAAAAGGGAAATGTTAATTAATTTACCCTTTTTTAGTACAAAACCAGATATCTGTCCAGTAAATACACTTAGATATTATATTGAATATACCAAAACAATAAGAAACATAGAGTCAAATAATACAGATTATTTATTTATTTCTTATAAAAAACCCTATCAGAGGGCCAGTACTCAAACTCTAAGTCGTTGGATTCGACAAGTGATGGGAGAATGTGGAATAGATATTAAAAAATTCACCCCACATTCTACTAGACATGCGTCCACTTCTTTTGCACATAGAAACGGTGTTTCTTTAGATACAATTTTTAGAACAGCAGGTTGGTCTACAGGTTCTAGTGTATTTGCAAACCATTACAATAGACCTTTAATGGAAGAAAATCACAATTATTGTTTTGCAAATTCAGTTTGTAATGTAAATGTGGAGTAATTGTAATACCTTATAATTTTACTTTTCTAGTTATTTTAATTATTTTGTAATTATTCATTACTATTTCAGTTTTAAAATAAACATTGTTAGTTATATTATTAACCAATTTTTTGAATTTCAACTTCATCTCTAAACATCTACAAAGTAAATATATCTCGGACTAAGTAAAAGTATAATTACTAAATTAAACGAACTTACCTTAAGTGAAGTTCCATTGTAATTATACGAGGTACTTAGTCCGAGATATAAGTCTCCCACCCTCCCTAACATGTTATAATGTTATGTATTACCCAGTAGGTGAAGTTGAAATACCAGTCAGGTTCAATTAATTAAAAGATTGCTCCAGTTAAGAGTTGAGCTCTGAAGTGAATGATTAACAGATCGAGTGTTGCCAGTTTTTTATTTTGCTTTCTAATAATCGCGGACACACAACCCGAAGATTGTGGAACTACAAAGTAAATATATCTCGGACTAAGTACCTCGTATAATTACAATGGAACTTCACTTAAGGTAAGTTCGTTTAATTTAGTAATTGTATGTATGTAGGATTAGTAATTTTTATTCATATATCTTTATGTTACAGATTTCACAATATTAGCAGCATCAACTGAATTCAGCACATGTAATAACTTAAAATTAAATATTATTATTATAATTTACATACTTTTTTTCTTCGATGTGGAATATTAAAATTTCGTTTGTCAAACGTCATTTTTAGTGTTGCTTTCCGAAAAATCGTACCGTAAAAGAAAAAAACGAAATCCTTATATCACTTTGTTGCTCGTCCGTCTGTCTGTCCATCTGTCGAGGATCTATTTCTTAGGAACGAGTAAAGGTATCAATTTGAAATTATATTCAAGTTATATCAAACACCAAGGTCTACCTACCTATGCAGGGTAATTGAAAATTCAAGATTTTAAGTCAATACAATCAAAAATAACTGTGTAGTGGCGGTGTAAGAATATCCAGTACCCCATATCATCGCGTGAATGTCGTAAGAGGCGACAGAGATAGACAAACCAGGACATGGATTGCAGCATCTTCCCACTAACGACTAAAATTACAAAGTTTGCCAAGAGTGGCAACCGTGGCAAATATTACCCTATGAGGCAATCTATGGGGGGCCTATGTTATTGTCTGTGACTGTAATCAAAAGATACGGCCATTTATGTTACATATTATGTTAATAGTCGCAAATTCGTCGCTCATCAAAACCTACAGGCAACTTCCCCTTTACCTAGAACCATTAAATTTGACAAGAAGAAATGTTTCACCGCACAAATAACAAGAAAATTCGAAAATCGATAGTTTGTACTTATATCACAATTTATGAATTTCAGTAACTTAATAACTTTGATGAAAGTAGGTAAGTACTTAGTACTTACCTAAGTTTAAACGAAACACTCAAGACGCGAGTCCTATTCGCCCGGTTCGGTACTTCTCCGGTTTTTATAATCTAGTACCGTTTTAAAGAGCCGTGGTAGCTGAGATGGTTAGCGCTCGCTGTAAGCTTCCCAGTACTCGAGCAACCCGGGTTCGATCCCCGCCGGCACCAATGAAATTGTTAATTGCAATTTTAAGTGCTGATTTACCACGTGCTCGGCGGTGAAGGAAAACATCGTGAGGAATCCTGCATGTCTGAGAAATAAGAAAAAAAATATTTCGAAGACATGTAAAGTTCGCCAACACGCATTGGGGCAGCGCGACGGACATTTCCTTGTCCTAAAACCTTTCCAGAAATGAGAGGAGGCCTGTACCCAGCAGTAGGACGTAAATAGGCTGCAAATTTTTACCGTTTTAAAAATCAATTTCACTGACTGGAGAATAAACGGCGGCAGATACTCGTATTGTATCCTCTTTTTGTAATTTTTAAAGGTAAAATACAATAACAGGTTTATACTAGACTAATTATTTTATTAAATTATAATTGGTAAACATATATAAATACAAAAAAGAAATAAAAATATACCCATTAGGAACTGAAGCATGATAGCCAATGCCCTCTTCGACTATATTAAGGGGACAACAATAATTATTGGTTCTACTAGAATTTGTTTATAACTTGTGCACACTTTATTAAAACAACGTAATATAATTTTTATCTATTACTATATGTATATATATATATACTTCATGATGTATGTGATATAGTTCAGTTGATTACACAAAAGCAAAACATAGTAAAATAAGTTAAGATATTACACCTCTGACAAATTTTAAAATTAATAATTAAAGTATTTATTACAAATTATACACAGTGAGTTTCAATTTTGTGATACTAAACTGAAAAAAAAAATTAAACACATAATTCATAAAAATACATTATAATTCATACGAGAATTTAATTTTCCTAGTAGGTAATCACGTCCCGGTGGGAGTCGATTAACTTTACAATGTAACAATAATTGCTTCGTATTATTGTTATAAAGTATGAAAGGCACTGCACTTATAATGTATATTTTTTATACGAAGACGTGCTATTATGTGTCTGTAACGAATAAAACCGTCACCAAATGTATCAGAAATTTTAAAATTAAATTTATAGAGGCTTTCTCAAACTCTAATAATGCTATATTATGGATCGCTGGATGTAATGAAAGTGTATGTATGTCAACATTGCCTATAAATTCTATATAATTTGCAATAGTGAATTTTAGCGTTGGCATAAATGAATATTTTTAAATGTAAACATTTAATTCGCGTGAGTTTACAATAAATACGAAAGTAAATGTACAAAAGACATCAGAAAGTTATTTAATTCGGCTATGAGGGGACCGCTCACGGTTGAGTGGATATTTCAATATTATTCTTTTATCTTTTTTACCAACGAATCACATTTTAACGAACCGCAGCTTGCGCGCTGTAATGAAATTTGTATGGTCCAATTTTTTGATTCGACTGCCTGGTAGATAAGAGATGTTTTAGGTCATGCCAGATTTTGAATTGCAAATCCTAACCTAGATATACCCCCATTATTTTACGATTTATGAATTTAATCACCGTGCAAACTGATTATTAATATTTTTATAAAACTGAAGTGACAAATAATCAGCAGTCTACGGACACCTGCATCCAACTTTAAACAAAAAAGGCCACAAATGCGTTGTCACCTCTGTGGACTAAAGTGGGATCGCATGTTTATCTACGTGATACCTGTCTGCCTGTCTCTATCGCGGGATTTGTTTAAATCATAGCGCTCAATCAACCAACTCAATCAAAAAAAATGTTTTGCATGAGTTCAATGAATATCGTTACGTATTATTGAATGCAAATATAATTTGTGCTATTTGATATAGATTCACCACTGTTTGTTCATCCAAATAAATAAATAAAATAAATGTTCGCATCGTTATTTACACCTAATACAATATAAATAATTTTTTTTCCTATGCAGTTTATTGTAGATCAAGAAGCGGCACACGCGGCGTAGACAAAGTGTAATTAGTCTGTATCACTTAGGCTAGACATTGTAACTGTAGTGTAACCTGTAGTAGGCAATAGAGGAAAATGAAACAGGAGATAGGCATCAACATCTTTAAAATAATTAAAAAAAACTGTGATTGCCAACCCGCATGCCCAGCGTGGCAACTATGGCAAATATCCAAATATATAATATATATGGGCGGGGCCTATGTTCAGCAGTGGACTTTTGGTAAGCTGTAATGAATGAATTATTAGAAAAGACTAAATAAGACAATGAAACTCCGTAGAAATATAGAATTAGACCTAAAATTAATTTGCTGCAATATGATGTTTATGAAAGTGAATATGAAAACGTTTACTATAAATTCAAGAAGTCTGTTTAACTTAATCAAAAGCACATTGTGTTTAAGTCTTTACTCAACTAAATCTTTAATCTTAGGCTTTACTCAGCTCAGCTACCGCGATCTAAATATAAACATGTTAAATTAGTCAAGCCACATTAGTTATATTTAAAAAGAGCAACAACCTAGCAAATATACCATAAAAACCTATAATTTTAACTTTTACATTTAATAGCTGCACAGAAGCTAAATCTCCCACCCCCGCAATTATTTCATTATTAAAGAAGTTTCATTCGCAAAGTTTCACTTTCTTTACGTCCACACTTAGCTGGTAGGCGTAACCAGCCTCGAGGCGATCTCCGCTTTACCAACCGTACGATTACATACTTTCCCCATTTTATGGGAATCTCATAGGGAGTTTATGATGTAATTCGCGAAAGCTGCGGTTAAGCGGCAACATTGCTATTATTTTGATGACAGTTTGTTCATTCTTGAATATACCGAATTAAGTTTCACCGTGATCAAATTAATGGCAGTACTTGTCACTTATTAAATATCACTCATACGTAGCTCAACTCTAGAGAACAACTTTAGAGAACCGGAGACCCTTTTTACTGGAAAAGAGGCATTCCATCTTAGTCCTCACGGGTGACAACGCATCTGCATTTTGATCCGCAAACGAGGATAGATGTAGATGTCTATGGGCCACAGCAACCACTTACCATCAGGTGGACTGTGTGCTTGTTTGTCACCCTATCCTATAAAAAAAAACTCATTAAAACTACTATTTAGCGTTTATGCGGTCCGCAGTAGAACGTAAAGCTTCTCGCAGACCAACAGATAACATAATAACGATATCTTTAACGAGTAAACCTGTTACTCGACTCCACAGAATCAGTAATTCATTCATGGGGCAATTAATACGCTATTACAACAAAGTCCCAGATAAGATACATGGTCTCTCTATTATAAAGTATTTTTTTGTTTTTTTACAGGCTTTAAAAAGCCTTATCTATACACGTTGATAAAATTAAATTGACTGTCTGTAATATTTAAAAACTGACTTCTATTAAGCTCAGGGGTTGTCTGTCTGTCTGTCCTGGCTTATCTCCAGAATGGATAAACCGATTCTAATGAAACTTTCCGAACGGATAGAGAGGAATACCAGGAAGAATTTTAGACTATATTTTATCAGAAAAAATTACATTAATAGATCCTATCGCTGGACGAATCGCTATTTATAATATAAATAAGTTGCATCAAATATGCAAAATGAGGTAAATGGGTTAAAGTTAAAGTTACGGCCTATATACGTCCTCTAATTTCTGAGGGGTTCTAGGGTAAGGAAATGTCCGCCACGCTTTTTTTCTTCTTATTTCTCAGACATGCATTTCCTCATGATGTTTTCTTTCACCGCCGAGCACGTGCTTAAAATTGAAATTAACAATTTCATTGGAGGTGGCAGGTTGTTCACGTACTGTGAGCGTAAGAGGGTATAATATATAGGGTCAAACTGTTTGCCTGCGATAACTAACAAACGGTAACAAAGCTCTAGCAATCGCAATCGATTACTAGAGCTTTGTTTTGCGATCAATATCGCGGAAAATTCAACCAAATATTCAGGAGCATCATCACCGTCATCAGATGTACTACGAGTTTCCATCCTTTAGTCGTAGATATCTCTAACACTTAGCTAAGTGTTTAATGTCGCCATTAACAATTATATAATAAGGGTAACAGTCCACCTGACGGTAAGTGGATGCTGTGACCCATAGACATCTACATCTATCATCTATTATGAATCAAAATACAGATTCATTGTCACCCTTGAGTACTTCATACTTTAAAGCAATATTGTTGATAAGTATGTTTACGTAAGTTTCTAAATCAGAAAGATTTTTGTAAAATTGTCCCATAAGAAAGAGCACTGTTGCCTGAAATACAAGCTCAATGCTTAGTTCAGGCGCAGATGCAAATGTATATTTTTGAAAACAAATTCCTGAATAAAGAAATTATTATCATTATTATTATTACTACTGAGTACTGGAATACCTCGTATCCAGTTAAAAGGATCTCCGGTTCTCTACACTCACCATACGAAATACAGCAGCATTAAGCTGCTATTTTACGCTGGTATTCATGGATAGTATTAATATGGACTTATATTCAGATCTTCGACCAATATTCACTAGGTCAACGCAGTGCTCGCAGTTTTGTTACCAAATTAGGTAGGTATATATTCACATTACACACAGCAAGAAAGTGAAAAACGGAATAACCTTGAATACGATTGTTAAATAATTACATGTCTTCAATATAAATAATCTATCAAAAATCGTCGAGATAAATGTAACATATTTAGCGTTTGCTGCCAGTGGGCGTAACGTCGATGCTTCATCCTGTCATTTTTTTCAAGCGTGCGCACCAGCAATAAAGCTACGGCCACACTACCTTACCGTCTACCGTTCCCTTTACCGCAATTATTATGGCATGAAATTACTGCTTAAATTATCGCGTGAAGTAGTGTGGTTACACTAGAGTTTACCAAGATATGACAATGAAGTAGGCGGGACAAATGTAATTTTTCAAGATGGAGGTGGAAGCTGCGACGGTGTTTTGTATTTTATGAGTGTCAGTTACTATTACATGAATCTTTAACATTTTAACAAAGCTAAACCAATACTAAAAAGAAGATGGTGGATAATAAAAATACCCAGAAAACCTAATAGGTTAGTCTTTTTTCCGTTGAGCTCAATTCGCATACTGAACTGTAGTGTGGCCACGTAACGCTAAAATTACCACAGTAATCGCCTTTGATATGCGAAAAAGGCCGCCACCGGAGGACTTGCCCATCGTCATATGCTATGTTGATTGATATTGCAAAATTATGGCCATACATTGTGGCTAAATTATGGTATAACACCTATGGCCATAATTATTGCCATATCACGGTAGTGTGGTCGTAGCATAAGTCTACACCTAAGCTTCGACCTTAACAGTGAAGTGGGTGTCAGTGTGTAGCATTGACATACATGGCCAAACTAGCATCGCGAGAAATAAATGAAATGTTAAATAAATACATTACACAAACTGAATCCATGCGCATTATCCTACACCTACCCACATAAGGTTATTTGAAAGGCTTAAGTAGAAATCGTTTTATACGCAAGTACATCGACACTCATTGGGAAAATTATACTAACCTTTAGATTATAATTCGTCGTTGACGCCGTTGGGCGTTAGGGACGAATTGTACGTGGTAGAGCCAAGTGCTAAGAAATATTTTAAAGAATTATAGCCCCGACTTTTTTTTACTTGTTATTGAAAGTTATTTTTTATAAGGCCACTAAGAAATATTACAATATTAATGTCGTTATTTTTATTAGTCCCACTAAAACAATACCAGTGATTTTTTTGGGACCAACTTAAAAAAAATGTTTATGTATGTATGTATAACACATTTATTAAAAGAAGAGTTATCTAAATCTCTTAAAAATTGACGAAGATATCGCGTAACAAGCATACTTAAGAAAACGTGTATGTGTAGGTACTTATGTACGCACGTAGGAAGTTATGCTTCTTTAGCGTAACAAAACAAAAATAACTAAAAATAACTACCTTAAATATAGTTACCAGTTTCCACGAAACCTTGAAAGAGATTTGCCCAATGAAGTTGTCGCTTTGAGGTGTCAGTGTGCGCGCGCAACGTAATAACTTCATGGTGTCGTTTTTAGCTGTCGGTGTGCGCGCGCATCGTATAAAATTCACTCGCATAATTTTTCCCAAACGCTCCAAAAGAAGTATAACTTCATAAACAGTCGAATTGTTAACCTTCTCTTTTCTTCAAGTCCTTTAAAATAGTTTTTGGGTATATGATATTACGTACATTGTCCGCAAATTTCATCAAATTGTTATTACTTTTGTAATAAGACCGATTATGTTTGGAGAAATAAAAATGTGGTGTTTGTGGTCACCAAATGTTCAAATGAAAAAAGTAATTTAAAAAAATCAAACCGTAACAAAATAGTATATTACCTAATACACTAATATTAAATGACGCAAACAAATCTACAATAATTGTATCATATGAAACGCTCAATTTGAATCAAAAAAGGAATATCTAAAATATCGCAACCAATTATAATTATTATTCGTGAATGTTGAAAGCACTAGGCTTTGTAAAAAATAATGACAACCTGGGCTTGCCACGCTGCACCGACAACAAATACTGGGTCAAGTCTACTTACACGCATATATAGATAGAATTAATGCTGCAGATATCTTATTATAGTATCGGATACTATGATTGTGCACGTTTACAATTATTTAATTGATCGTGTACAAGGCGAGAGTACTATTTATCTGCGTTCTAAAGTAGGTATATGGCATTAAATGCAAATGTGAATATTATTGACCCAGTCGAAGTTAATATTTTGATTACTTTTAATTTTTGGTCCAAAGGTTTGATCTTACTGGTTGTCGTGTGTTTAGCCAAAAAAAAAGAAACTTCGGCTAAAAACCAAAGCCTCAAGTGTATGTAAAACTCTATGTAAGTAAAAGTTAATACGTAGTTATTTATGTTTATAATAATATAATATAAAGATAAATTCCATTATTATTTATAGTGATAAAATGAAATAGTAATTAGTTAATTCGTATGTAACTTATTTCATTATTTATCAAACAACTAACAAGCAACTTGTCTGTTGAAACCAACAAGTAACCACTTAGGGCATAACATTACGTACACAAAATAGATAATATAAAATATTATGAATAAAATTAAAAATAATCAGCACGCACCGACAAAATAAAAAATTATGTCCGAAAAATGGCATCCATACCAGCCAATTGCTCGGGCCAGTTGCTCCAGTCCAGTTGATCCAAATCAATAATATTTTCATAGAAATTAATTTTTTTTTTGTTAAATTTATACATACATATATAGAAGACGTTTCACATATGTGGATACAATAAAATAATACTATTTTATTCTTTATATTTCACACCAAATTGTGGATCGCGGTGCCACTAAATTTCTTCCTTGTAAGCATACAGCTTATATAACCTGTTGGTCACAATAAATTGATTTAACTCAATCCCTCAATCAAGTTTTGAAAATTATATTCTAGGTCTACTGGGACCTTTGCCCTAAGAAACCATCAAAGATATTGAAGTTGCATATTTTTCAACATCCTATAGGGAAACTTTAGCACTCAAAACTGCATGGAATTGCATTATTAAAAACATTATGTGCACAAAAATCTAGTTGACATTTCATTGCAAAGCACCTTCAAAATGTAAAAATTAGGCGTGGGTCCGACCTTATTCGGTGTAATTAATAATCCGCAAAATGAGGCTTCAAAACTATACACCTACCAAGAGACTGTAAATGTAGAGGTACAAATTACTATTAGCCTGTCTAGCATTATAAACACGCAAAGCAGACGAGGTCAAAAGACGAATTATAAATTATAGATACTAGACTAGTGCCAGGCCGCGGCTCCACTTATCACTTCAAGTTAGCTCATTTATCTCTACAAGTTAAGTCACATTAAGACTTGAGAGATAAATCTTGACCACCCACAAAGTTAAGTGATAGAGATATGAGAGAGTATAATTATTATAGTTTATATCCATGTGTTCCATTTATGTTCATGTGTGTATATATTTATTACAAAATGTACTGGGATAGATATAAAATTAGATGTAGACTACACTACTACTACACGACTACGACTACTAGATACAATAGCTAAACTCTGAAATAAAATTCTCTATAACAGAATAGCGTCAACTTACTTCTTAATTTGTAGAAAGTGTGCAAAAGTAGTTAGTGAAGTGATGTCATCAAAATCAAGAACAAGCACTTTTTATTTCGCTTGCATTAACACTCGCAGATGTTATTGCGTACGCGCCAAGATTTTTTGTCTTTGTTCATAACATAATTAAATACCTAGATTTCGAGTGTTTACCATAAAAAAGAAATTTAATAAACGAATCTCTCGAACAATTATTTATTGATTATTGTTATTGATTACTGATATTTACGATACGAATCTGCGTAAGCGTCCGAAGTAAAAAAAAAAAAACTGAAGAATGAATGTGAATGAAACTCTATACTAAGCAACCGTTACCGTTACGGCCTACTAAAGTCTACTGCTGAACATAGGCCTCCCCAAAGATTGCCTCATAGGCGGGATATTTGCCAGTTGCCACGCTTGGCAAGCTGGTTGACAACTGCAGTTTTTTTATTAAAAAGCCGCTGCCATCCCATTTGTTTCTCTCTGTCGCGTCTTACGACACCCACGCGATTATATGTAGTAGATATACTTACACCGCCACTACATGGTAAGTTTTAAGAAATAACTGAAGAATGACACTCTATTCTAAGCAACATTAAATCCTATCTATACTCTATACAAATAAATAAAATTAAAGTGTCTGTAAAGTCAAAATAACAGCTTTTTAGTTAATGCACATGAAAGTATATAGGGAACTTATAACAAAAACACAATTTTTAAAATTTTTGTCTGTATGTCTGTCTGTCTGTTTGTTCCGGCTAATCTCCGAAACGGCTGGACCGATTTCGACGGGACTTTCACTGGCACATAGCTAATGTTATAGGGAGCAACTTAGGCTACTTATATCTAAAAAAAACGAATTAGGGTTCCGCACAAAATAATTAAAACCCGAAATTACACGCGGGCAAAGTCGCGGGGAACAGCTAGTTAAAAATAAACAATAATTATTATCAAGATCCGTGATTAACCGTGTAGTGGCGGTATAATATCTACTAGAATATCTACTAACGCATATCATCCCGTGGGTGTCGTAAGAGGAGACAGAGGGAAACTGAAACAGGAGAAGAGCATTAGAGCAGCAGCATCGTCCACGATTCAAAATAATAAACAACTGGTGTTCTATTAATTTAAAAAAAAAAACTCACCTGCCAATATGCGGCAATCTATGAAGGGAGGCCCATTTACATTATCAAATTAACGAGTAAGTACACTAAGAAGTAGATACGCTGCGGTATAACAAATTCAACAAACGTTTCTAAATGTTCCTTGATTACTTTTAATGGTCATTTGACTACTAATGATACAGGTAATGAGGACGTCGGTGTTACCACATATCCTCCACACAACCATGGAACAAAATGTTGCGTTTCTTTAATTTATTATTGTACTAAAGAAACTAACATTTAACATTAACATTATATGATTAACAAGTTGAAACAAGCAATCTAATACATCGTTTATGTTCAAATTTAAGTTGGTAGTCATTGGTTCTTTTTTCTTATCTTTTTTGGCATAAAGAGAGATAAAAGGAAACCAAGAAAGGATATATACTGATAATTTTTGAGCTATGTCTACATAATATATTTAGTAATACTGTAATTATTGTTTTAGGAAGAATATTTTTCTAAACTTTTTTCGAAACACTCTCTTGCTCCTGAATTCTATATCACGGATAATAGTCGTCGCCCACAAAAATAAATTATAAAAGTTAAATACTTGCCAATGCCACCATTGCAAAATGGCACACCAAACGATAAAACTTGACAATGCACTTATAAAGAAAGTTTACATTAAGATGAGCAATTAAGCAGACGTGTTCCTTTCTCGTCGGACGATTAAACAAACGCGCCGTTGCATATAACTTGCCGAATCAAACCGGATTTTGAAAAGTATGATTTATAATGTCGGGTCGGCCGGCACGAGCCAGAGTGCAAAACAAACATATGTAAAACGTTAAGTGGTCGCTTCTGGTAGCGGAAGACGAAGAAAGTGACATGCTGACCTGCTTATTAAAAAGAAGCGAGAGTAATTTCATGACGTCTCTATAGATAGCATAAGGTCACACTTTAATAAGCAGTAGGTAAAGGAGTGCGGCATTGCATATGCTTAATGACGAACACGCATTAGCGGAGTAATTGAAGAACTAAATAAATAAGTTAATGAAATAAGCAAAAGATAATGACGATAAATTCTTAGAAACCCACAAAACTATGACTAAATCTATTTTGAACGTTAAGTTGTGATCGGTCCTTATGAAATTATTTATGAAGGTTATTTATATCTATACATATAATAAAAATTTAAAAAGCAGACGTCTACATTTTATATTTTTGTAATAAAAATGATTGAGAGATACTGAAAATAAGTAACTAAATACATTTCTACCATTTTTAGAATTTTCTGTCTGTCTGTCTGTTTGTTTGCTAACGTATCACGTATAAAGTACTAATTTATATCATAAGAATCATTAAGGAAAATATAAAGTGTATCTTCGTGTTACATTTAGTCTTTATTTTATTAAAATCAGTTCATTCAATCAAAAGTTATGATAAATATTCTGAAGTATGAATACGAGGTATAGGTACGAATTTGTTCAACGGTGGCGTTGGTTGAGTCATCAAGTGCATTTTAAACTAATAGTATATCATAAATCATAATTAAATTAGGTAAAATAATGTTCTATAATGATATAATTATATCTAAAACGCAGTAAACAAAAGTATTAAAGAACGTATTAAATAAAATAATATACAAAAATATATTATAACCTTATTAACTAAATCTAAAGTGAAATAGTTAACCAATTTCATCGATAGATGGCGGTATGGTCCAAATGTAACATAAAAAGGCGTTTTGCGTACTATGCAGACACTGGTTTATAAGTTCTTTTATGTTTTATATATATAATAATGTACCAATCGCGTCAATTAATCTCTTTTATTTTTAGAATTGATTGCTGTTAGCAGCGCCATCTCTCTTTAAATATATAATAAAAATGATGATAACATGTTGTATCTGTTTTTGTACATTGTATAGAATATTTGTCACTAAAATCATTATAGGGAAATGAATATAATTAAGTAAACACATTTTTATAATTTTTAGAATTGTCTGTCTGTCTGTTTGTTTATAAACGCATCACATCTAAAGTAAACATTTTTTTTTTAAAGAAATCGTTAAGAAAATCATAAAGCGTATCTTCAAGTTACATTTAATTTTTGTTTTATTAAATTTGGTTAATTCTATCGAAAGTTATGATTATTAGTTTAAAATGTAGGTTCTAATTTGTTCAATGGCGCCATAAAATCTCAGAAAAACTAATAAAAAGATTTGTGTGTAAAAAAACGTTCTATAATAATATATTTATACTTAAAACAAAGTAAACAATAAAAAAGATGTTTTCCTTAAATTAAAAAAGTTTTCTCACAACGAACGTAATAGATGGCATTGTACAAATTACATTCTTTTCTGAATTGCGGCGTTAAGATACTCCGAATCGTATTGAGACTCACTGACGTGCAGTCACAGTCTCACAAATAACCATACATTACACAGAACCAATGTAGATATTATATATTTTCAATTTCAATTTCAACTTAATAAATTAAATTAAATGATATATATTATGAGTTTATTATGAGTTATAAATATATATGTATATATAAGTAAAATAGTCAATTTATTTTGTATCAGATTATAATGAACATACTAATATCCGAAATCACAACTTCCCACAACTCAATAGCAAACTCATATCCCAACTTCAAAGGATGCTACATGAAATAAATCCATACGTTCATAGTTTTAGGGTAGCATTGCAATCGATCCGTCAAGATTTAATAAACAATTATAAAATAGTTATTAACGCTGACAGACGTCCCGTTACTAAAAAAAAAAGTTACTGAACACCGCGGTAGCAACGTTCCTGTCACTGATGAACTAGCAGTGGTATTAGTTGACCAGGAGTGCGATAGACGTGACATCGTGTTGCACACACATGACGATCGACTGCCAGGGATTTATGAAACGCATCGATATTATGATGCTCTACAATATCCATTAATATACGGTGAAAATGGGTACAATTTCGGAATTTATCAAGTTAATCCTAATACCAGAGAGACCAATTTTAATAAAGAAATATTTACTCTGCAATTTTATTCACACCTGTTACATATAAGGCATATATCTTCTTGCGTATCTGCAAAAATTTCGGGGGTTGTTTTACCAATTTATAGTGGACATGTAAGCGAAAATAGAGACGGAGCACTTAGTGTATATACGCACTAACCAGAGACGTCTGTTACACTGACGTCTAATAAGTGATATTGATACAGTAATGATATAAATCGTTTAATATTTTCTTACCTGAATGTCAAATTCTCCAAGTAAAACCTATATACGCGAGCTACGCCGCGGGCACAGCTAGTATGTAATATTATTACTACGAGATAAATGCTTCTAAATTTCTTATAGAATAAGGGTGACAAACGCACAGCAGCTTTTGCTGTCGCACGGATGGGCCAGCTCGAACCGGGGTAGTACCACGACCTCACAGAAAACCAGCGTGAAGTAGAGGTTTACCTCTGCGTTTCGCTTGGTGAGTGCAGGTGGCCGGAGGCCCTTTTTACTGGAAATGAGGCATTTCATCTTAGTCCTCACGGGTGACAACGCATCTACATTTTGATTTGTAACAGAGGATAGATGTAGATGTCTATGGGCCGCAGCAACCACTTACCATCAGGTGGACTGTGTGCTCGTTTGTCACCCTTATCCTATAAAAAAAAAGTGAGCACTCAGTCCGTCTGATAATAAGTAAATGCTGTGGCCCATGGACATCTACGTCTATGCTCGATTAAGAACCAAAATGGAGAAGCGTTGTCACAACCCTGAGGACTAAGATGGAATGCCTAGTTTCTTGTAAATAGGATCTCCGGATCTCACATACGAAACATAGTAGCATTACGCGGCTATTTTCAGCTGATATTCTATGAGAGCGTGGTACTTCCCAGGTCGAGCAAACCCATTTGTGCTACAACCATAATATAGCTGCAGTATGGCTCTACCACATAACTACATTGAATTACAACAAAATTACTATATTGAGTACTGACAATAAAAAAAAACTATATAAACATTTAGGGATGTATCGATATCGATATGTCGTAGTAATCTAATTCAAAAAGCGCTCATTTTTTATTTTTCTTCAAGCGGCTTTATGTCAATAGAGCACTAAAAATAAGATAAAATTTATTTTGGCGACATAAGATCCGTTCTACAAATTGCGAAAGAATGCTACTCTCTCCTAAAATAAGTTCCATTGTTTGTACAAAATTGGACAAATTAAATTTCTGTTAGCCTTTATATTTTTAGATGATTAGACAAACACCTTTTATTTGATGTAAAATTTTTGACTAGTATGTATATTCATTAATACCGTTGTTGATATAGCAAAATACCTAGTCAGGTCATAAATTCTGTCACATGTTTAATATAAAATAATTGAAACAAGTTTATTCATTATGTAACCATTTATATACCAAAATGAACTTAACAAAACATAGATTCTTATGACACTAAAGTTTATAGCGCGGCATCTCTTCAGTCTCAGGTCCATTAGACGAGCATTCAAACAATATCCTGTTTTTCTTCGATATGCCCGAAGCCCTAAGTCTTCATTTAACACCCTTTTCACCGTGGTTCTGCTTAACTCCATCTGAAGGGCCAACAGTTTCTGCTTACGTTTGGAATTTCTTTGAATTCGCGCCTTCACAGCTTTTATCACTGCTGGAGTCCTAACAGAACGAGGGCGACCACTTCTTGACCTGTCATCTACACTAGAGTCTTCATTGTATCGTTTGATGGTACGATAAACGAATCTTTTGATTATATTAAAATTTTTCAGTATGTCAAAAATTTGAATTGGCGCGTAACCGCAACGATGCAACGCAATAACTGCAACACGGTCTTCTTTAAGCGTCCACTCCATATTTAAAAATGAGTAAAATTCTAAAAAGTATACAGTTTTATTTTCATGAAAAATTCGAAATTCGAATTCAATAAACTTTTTTGTGGCCAGCATTCTAAAAGAAAAGTTTTTACTGTGTGACAATACTTATGACCTGACTAGGTATATAAGTACCGGCCATTATATAAGTAGCGACAGTAATACGTTTCGTACTACCAACAAAACAATAGACACTCCATTGTTTTTTCGGGTTCGTCTATACTTGAAAACTAGCACAACAGTATTATATTTATACATTTATACAGTATCATTAGTAAGCAACAAAAACCAAATTAATAAAAAAAAAACACAAACCGGTCAAGACACTGTAACAAATAGTTTTTCCGCATTGTAACTAATCGTTGCCTGATTTTTTATTACGCATTCTGCACAATCATAACACTTATATTGTATTTATTAATATTTAGCCTAATAATCTCAAGAAATACAAGATATCTTCATCTTCGTGATATTTCGTAAGTTCATTATCAATGATACCCGACCCGTGGAATATTTCGTTAGCTTTCTTCTAAACACGGAAGAGAAATGTGGAATAATAGAAGGAATCCACGGAAGAATTGGCAGTAATTTTTTTATGTATGTTTAAAATTGGCATAAAATAAGTAAAATAGGATAGGAATAAATAAATATAGTACTTGTTGCGTGCTTCTTGTTTGTACAGTATTTATGAAAATTCCGTTGCTAATGTTGATTCTTAATGGTTTTACCATCGAAGAGTTGTTGGATAAGGAAATAAATAAAAATTACTATAGCCAGGTGATTATTATCATGACTAAAGACATCCATTATCCATGCACCCATTGCAGCATATACTGAACATAGGCCTTCCTATAGATTGATTGATTGTCTCTTAGGGGCGATATTTGCTATAGTCGCCACGCTTGGCAAGCGGTTTGGCAACCGCGGTTTTTTTTGTTTTTTAGTTGATATTAGGAAAACGCTGCTCCTTATCTTCTTATTTGTTTTTCTATGTAGCCTCTTACAACACCCACGGGAACGATATGGGGAATCTAGTGGATATTACATAGTCTACACGGTTAGGTTAGGTCAACTAAAGATATTTGGATATTATAAAATCAAAATGTTTGGATATCGATAATAACCAGTATGATAAACATATTATTATATGTGCAAGCAACGAACAAAACAGATATCATGCAGCGATCCGTGACGGGCAGATCACCGAAACGTAATCCATCAAGTGAATATTGGACACCAAGGCACTGGGTGTTAAAAATATGTGTTTTTTTCAGTACAGTTTTTCTTTGAACGTAAATACAATATACCCACTACACTCTTTATATGAATTTTTTACTTCAGTTTTTAGGGCTCCGCTTTAAAACAAGTACATAACGTTTCTAATTTCTACACTATTTGTTTATCAATGTCCTACGGACTCATGACAAAGTTTTTTACCAAAGTATATAGATTAAATTAAGAAGTTAGCAAGTCCAAATTTAAAGATAATAACATTTAAAATTATATAATACTATCTGACCAGACAGACGTTGTCCTGCCCTTTCCGACGACCTTTTGTCCTATGAAAAATCCATAAATTTGCAATAAAAATTTTTAAGGGATTCGGATAAAAACTATCCTATATCTCAAGTTGGACCAAACAGATAACAGTGTGCAAAATTTCATTGACATCAGTTCAGTAGTTTAGAAGTTAATTGCGGACAAACAACGTGACACGTAATTTTTATATATAAAGATATATTTATGCGACATACTTTCTCTAAATATATTAATGATTTAACAAAATTTGTGCGACTTTGCATATTGAGTGTAATACTATTAAAATGATAAAGTAGCTTTAAAATATATTCCAATATTAATTGCATAAGTTATTGTAACATTATAATTCTTTTATTAAAGCAAAAAATCTGGGAAAAAACTCAAAACTAGCTCTATTTAATTATGTATACTTTCGATTAAAATTATACCTAAAATTTTAGCATATTTGAGATTATATGAACAGAGGGACATTACGCGCACTAACACGCAGCTTGCTATATTTGACTGACTTACTATAGATATAAGTATGTCTTCAGGAGGATTAAAGAAATGCCCATCTCAAATTCCTTATCACACGATTTTTGGCAGAAGTTACAGATATTTTGTCTGCTTTTTGAGAGCATATTGCCAAGCGGATAACTTAACAGCACCTGCGATGATCTAAGGTTACGACGAATTCTAAGCCTTAGAGACTATGATAAAGTAACCAAATCAGGCCTTTTCTGTTTGTATATTTGGTGATAGGACTCTTTAGGTAAAATGCGATATCCTGTTAGGTAACTTTCCGTTTTTTGAAGTCGGCTAGAATAGGTTTCTAGCCGACTTCAAAAAACGGAAGCAGTTGTCAAACATACATACAAAAAACGTACTCGACAGATGTTTTTTTTGTAAGTTTTCTTCGTCAATTGTGAACCGATTTTGATAAATCTTTTTTATTAAATAATTTACACTTCAGGGTTGCTCTCAAAAACTTTCCACCCCTAAGGTTAGCAAAATAGGGGATGAAGTTTTAATGGAACTATTTAGACGGCACTGCGGTTGTAATATTGCTGAGCCACTCAAAAAGGTAAAAAATAAATTTCAATAAGGAAGTAAAAGCCGACTTCAAACAACTTTTAATTCCTCTACATAATATTTCTAATATTTCTTAGCATTCACGGACTATAAGACATTATGGTCTTGGTCCTCATGTTTGACAATGAATTTGTATGCCATTTGTAACCTTATGTTTGATGTTGCCTACGGATTGCAGATGCAAAGTATAAAATAGTAAAAGAAAAAACAGTCATTACAGCATTGCTCAATTGTATCCCAACATAGCACCACAAAATAAAGTACAAGACAAAGCAATAAAATATAACTGGCCGTAAAATTATATCATTTTCATTGGCAGTGTCGGGTGTTGGATTCGTAACGCACCTATCTAATTCGACGGTTATTTGCCGTACTATATGACGAAAATCAATTCGACAGCGGTCTACTTTCGCAATACGGACTGACAATGTTCGATTGTGTAAATTAGGTAATGACACCGCGAGAACAATCTAAGCGATTTAAAGTTGTACACACACTACACATTTTTCTTTTAGTTCTTCTTTCGTGAGTAGTTCCTTTAGTTCTAAATCAAACTTTGGTATGAAAATACTGAAAACTATGGTGACCAATTAGAACACAGCAACATTAATATTTGTCAAATAGTTAATATTGGTAAGTCAGCGTACACGAAATGGCACTTATGCGTGTGTGTCGTCTTTTAAGTCCACTGCAAGGCAGTAATTTAAAAATATGCCATGTAGCAAGGGTCTATCAAACATTTTTGGAAGATTTGAGCACACTTACCACGCCAATCACGACAACATTAATTTGATGTACGGTGAAGTATACATATATACTCTATACAAATAAATAAAATTGAAGTGTCTGTTTGTAATGTCAAAATTGCACCTTTTTACTAAACGCATGTGAAAGTATATATGATACTTATAATGTATATATATTAATAAACTGCCTAAGAGTCTACGGGAACTTCCATTAAAATATTTTAAAATTAAGTTAAGAAAATGGCTAGTGGATAAGTGTTTTATACGATACAAGAGTTCATGCAACATAAAACTAATGTATATGATTATTTGTAATATTGAATAAAATGTAATATAATAATAGCAATATATAATAATAATAATAATAATATATAATATAAATAATAATATATAATAATAATATTTTGTATATAATTTATGATAAATACTAACATAACTTCACATTTTGTAAGTAATATAATAGTATTTTAACTGTTTTATATAATTATAAATATTTGCATGCCTATTAAAGGCAGAATATACGAGGGTGGATTGAAAAGTACTCGGCCTGACACAGATCCATTCAATTCTAAAAATCAAATCTACGCACATTATTTAGTTCAGTTCAGACTAGTTCATTGTGTGAAGTTTGAAACGTGTGCGATAATTAGTTGTGATTTTATAAATTTATTAACAAAGTAATCGGACATAATTTCCGCGAATGGAGCAAATCGAGCAGCGTGCCGTCATTAAGTACCTCCATAAGAAGGGGCTATCATCAAAAGCCATCCATGATGACATGGTCAGTACATTAGGCGATTGTGCTCTGTCATATTCATCCGTCAAAAAATGGATAGCAGAATTTAAGCGTGGTAGAGAGAGTGTGAAAGATGAACCCCGCTCTGGAAGGCCTTCGACGTCAACTACTGACGAAAATATTAAAAAAGTACTTGATTTAATAATGGGAGACCGCAGATTAAAAATTAGAGAGATAGCCGAGATTATAGGCATCTCTTATGAACGAACTCAAAACATCATTGTCAACGAGTTGGGTTTCCACAAGGTGTCTGCGAGGTGGGTTCCGCGACTGCTTTCAGTTGAACAAAAAAGGACGCGATTGACTATTTCACGCGACTGTTTGGAGTTATTTGAAGCCGATGCAGATGATTTTTTGAATCGTTTTGTTACTACGGATGAAACATAGGTTCATTACTGTACACCGGAAACAAAACAACAATCAAAACAGTGGAGAAGACCTGGTTCACCACCCCCTAAAAAGGCTAAGTCGATTTTGTCGGCAAATAAGGTGATGGCTTCAGTATTCTGGGACTCGAAAGGTGTGATTATGATTGATTATCTTGAAAGGGGTCAGAATATAAACTCTGATTACTACTGCACCTTACTACGTCGTTTACGAGAGGAAATAAAAGAAAAACGTCGAGGAATGCTCAGAAGAAAAGTCCTGTTTCATCAAGATAACGCCCGTGTTCACACGTCAGTACAGTCAATGGCTGAAATTCACAACTGTGGCTTTGAACTGTTACCGCATCCGCCGTATTCACCTGACCTGGCACCATCAGACTTCTTTCTGTTCCCTAACCTAAAAAAGCACTTGGGAGGTCAAAGATTTTCGACAAACGACGAGGTCAAAGCAGCTGTAGACGCATATTTTGACTCTAAGGAAGAATCATTTTTTTTCAACGGTCTAAATGCTTGGAAGGGGAGGTGGCAAAAGTGTATTGAACTTGATGGTGATTATGTAGAAAAATAAAAATATAACTGATTTAGTATTTGTTTATTTTCTTGGTTAGGCCGAGAACTTTTCAATCCACCCTCGTAGCATGAACTATGCACCGCTGTTAAATCTGGTACCACCTATATTCTATGCAAATAAATGTTTCTTTCTTTCTTTCTATATTATAAATTAATAAAATTGAAGTGTCTGTTTGTAATGTAGAAAAAACAGCTTTTTACTATATGCATATGAAAGTATATACGGTACTTATAACAAAAACACGATTTTTAAAATTTTTGTGTCTGTCTTTCTGTCTGTCTGTTTGTTCCTGCAAATCTCCGAAACGGCTGCACCGATTTTGACGGGACTTTCACTGGCAGATAGCTGATGTCATAAGGAGTAACTTAAGTTACTTTTACTTTAGAAAAAAAATTGGGTTCCGCGCGAAAAAATTTAAACTCCAAATAACACGCGGGCGAAGTCGCGGGTAACAGCTAGTATCAAATATAAGATTTTTATAACAACGAAATTCTCTTTGGCGACATAGATCATGTAAGTTAACTAGAAATTGTATTTTAGGCATGATTTATTTCTATTTACGAGGAAATTATAACACGATGAAATAAAGAGTTTATCTACGCCATTAAGTAATGAATCTAATTTTATTATAATATTATTAATTACATTAACATACTAGTGGATGGAAATAAGTCTGTTGATAGTTAAGTACATAAGCACGATCAGTGTGAGTCCAACCTTAACCCGCATGACTTAGTAGGCTTAATACCGAGGTGATAAACGATAAAACGGACGCAAATTGCTGGCACGAGCCGCGACGTGTCAAACATTATGAACAGTGGTAGAGCTAAGCGGTAGCTTTTGCTATCGCACGGATGGGCCAGCTCGAACCGGGGTGGTACCACGACCTTACAGAATACCAGCGTGAAGTACAAGTTTACCTCTGCGTTGCGCAGTGCAGGTGCACTCACCAAGCACCAAGATTGGGCCTCGCCCCATCAACATGGTAGTGGAATTAAATAAAAGACTACCCCAGGAGGGTACCAGCACCCCTGGAGAATCCCTCGCTGAGCATCCACGACCAAACTACTTCACTCCTGAGAGAGGACATCTGTTCTCGACGCTTCAACAGTCTTGAAGGTTCGGACTTGTCCATCCTATGGCTACGCGTAGACAGTGACGACCATCCGCGCGCCTACGGGTGCTATATCTATAGGTCCCATAGCGGTAATGCCGACACAGACTGACTCATCGACCACGTCCAAATGGCTGCAGACTCCGTGCTACAACAGGTCCCATCCGCAGAGATCGTGATATTCGGTGATTTTAACGCCCGCCACGCTGAATGGCTTGGTTCTTGTTTAACCGATCATGCGGGTAGATCTGTCTATGACTTTGCTTTGGCATATGGTCTAACACAACTGGTTACTTCGCCTACGCGAATCCCAGATGTGGAAGACCATGTACCTTCTCTGTTGGACCTTCTGCTGACCTCTCATCCGGACGGATATCAGGTCTCCGTCGATGTCCCTCTGGGCTCTTCGGACCATTGTCTGATCCGGAGTACGGTGCCACTCACCCTCCAATCGCAGTTGCGATCTGCAGCTTGCCGCCGTGTTTGGCACTATAGGTCAGCTGATTGGGACGGGATGCGGTATTTTTTTGCATCCTACCCTTGGTGGCGGGTTTGCTTCTCGCCGGAAGATCCCAGCGTTGTTGCCGATTCTGTTGCTGATGTGGTACTTCAGGGTATGGAACTTTTTATTCCATCCTCTGTGGTGCCCATCGGAGGCAGATCCCAGCCATGGTTTGGTCGCTCCTGTAAAATAGCATCACGCTATAAGCAGGAGTGCTACCGGGCCTGGGCTGACGCATCAACGTCTCGGGATGTAAGCACCAGCGCACTTAAAAAGAAGTATAATTCCGCCTCCAGGTCCTTCAAAAGCGTCATTGCCAAGGCAAGGTCAGAGCGCATCAGCAGAATTGGCGAGAAGCTAGTTCGCCTTCCTTCGGGAACCCGTGCATTCTGGTCTCTCGCCAAGGCTGTCCAAGGGAACTTCTGTCAGCCATCTCTTCCATCTCTGCACAGAGAGGACAACTCACTGGCCCATGCCGCAAAGGAGAAAGCCCATCTGTTGAGCTCTCTTTTTGCGTCCAACTCGACTCTAGATGACGGGGGGAACACACCGCCGACCATCCCGCGATGTGAGTGCTCCATGCCGGATGTGCGGTTTACACAGCGCTCGGTTCGCAAAGCACTCTTCTCCCTGGACGTCAGCAAGTCGAGTGGGCCCGATGGAGTCCCTCCCATTGTGCTGAAGAAGTGTGCTCCGGAGTTGGCACCGGTTTTAACGCGTCTTTTGCGGTACTCCTACTCCCAAGGCGTAGTCCCGAATTCATAGAAGACAGCTTTGGTCCACCCGATTCCTAAAAAAGGCGACCGCTCAAACCCGTCCAACTACAGGCCTATTGCCATCACCTCCTTGTTCTCCAAAATAATGGAATCCATTATAAACTGCCAGCTCATGAGGTACCTTGAGGATCACCAGCTAATTAGTGACCACCAGTACGGTTTTCGTCGAGGTCGATCAGCTGGTGATCTTCTAGTCCATCTGACTCATAGATGGGCGGAGGTAGTAGAGTCCAAGGGGGAAGAATTGGCCGTTAGTTTGGACATAGCGAAGGCCTTCGATCGGGTCTGGCACAAAGCGCTTCTTTCGAAGCTTCCTTCCTATGGGCTTCCCGAGAAATTGCGCAAATGGATCACCAGTTTCCTTGCTGATCGGAGCATCAAGGTCGTAGTAGACGGTGCATGGTCTGATTTCAAGCCTATCAACGCTGGTGTTCCACAAGGCTGCGTGCTATCACCAACGCTGTTTCTCCTGCATATCAATGATATGTTGCTAACAAACTTGTGTCTGAAGTCGAGTCTTTGCTTAACAAAGTCTCGGATTGGGGCCGACTAAATCTAGTCCAGTTCAATCCCCAGAAGACACAAGTTTGCGCGTTTACCGCTAAAAAGAACCCCTTTGTCGTATCTCCTCATTTTCAAGGCACTCCCCTTGCTGCCTCAGCTAGTATCGGAATCCTTGGCGTCGACATATCGAATAATGTGCAGTTTCGTGGTCACTTAGAAGGGAAGGCCAAATTGGCATCTAAAAAGCTTGGCGTGCTCAGCAGAGCGGGACAGTATTTCATGCCGGCACATCGCTTGCAACTTTACAAAGTGCAAGTTCGGCCCCACATGGAATACTGTTCTCATCTCTGGGCCGGGGCACCCCAGTGCCAGCTCCTTCCACTTGACCGCATCCAGCGCAGAGCGGTTCGAATCGTCGACGACCGAGTTCTTTCTGATCGGCTCGATACACTGGCACTGCGTAGAGATGTTGCATCTCTTTGCGTATTTTATCGCATCTATCACGGGGAGTGCTCTGAGGAATTGTTCGGACTAATTCCAGCCGCTCAATTTCACCATCGCACATCGCGACAAAACTCGCGTTACCATCCATACCATCTGGATAATTGGCGGTCCACCACTGTGCGATTTAGAAGAAGTTTTCTCCCTCGCACAACTTCCTTGTGGAATGAATTACCACCAGCGAATCTTCCGGACCGATACGACTTAGGAACCTTTAAGAAAAGAGCTTATACCTTTCTAAAAGGCCGGCAATGCATCTGCAATTCCCTGGTGTTGCGGTTGTTCATGGGCGGCGGTAGTCACTTACCATCAGGTGAGCCGCATGCTCGTTTGCCCCCTCTTCTATAAAAAAAAACGAGGCTTTGATTGTACAAATGCTACTTACTACAAAGATTTTGAAATGTACGGATTGCGCCGAGTCGGGCCACGTGCATATCACGCAACGACTTTCGCCGATTAAAAACTGACGCAGATGTAAGAGCTGTAATGACAGTCGGTAAAGAAGTAAATGATAGACACTTAGAACTTCAATCGATGGAATATATCATTTCAACAGATATTAGATATTTCATAACACAATTATAACTTGCCGCTGGAATCGTAATTAAATTGTGCAACTAAATTTAACATGTAACATTATTGTCCATGTGACTAATACTTGAGTCAGCAAAATGTTTAATTTGAATATTTATGTATTCAAAATTTCGTAATTTAAATAAAAGTCGAAATAAAGCAGGTCCCACCGTGAACCGTAAAATTACCAGTTACATACTAAGATGTTCTTAAACTATAATACGTCTTTGGTTACATAACTAATGTTTAACTGGAGATGTATTAAGTTTAGTAAGGCAACAATTACGACGGTTGCGGGAGGGCCCAAAATGTTCTCGTCAAGTTTGAACTTTTCTCTTACCTTGTTTCTGCAGCCGTTAGTGAAAATGCTTGCTCATAGAAGGATATACAAGTACGCCACACCCTCTTAGTCTGCCCTTGTAACCTATCACAAGCAGTAAGGCTAAGTTTTGTTAAGTGAGTATTGTAGCTAACAAGCCTAGAACAAAAATAAACAGATCTTTTTGCTTTCTTGTACATATAATACGAAACAAAAAAATGATTATAACATTCACTTACGTTGCGATCGTTTTATTATTAGTCCATGTTATACAAGCAAATACGAGATTTACAGCAAACCATATTTACATTCATACAGCGAGTGAAAATGCAGCTGTAAATATTATGCAGTCATAAATACATGAAGTGCAGTTTACTACGTCCAAAGTTACGTCACTCAAAGCCATATAAGTGAAACGTATATATGCTTACGTTATTCTATTTTGAACGCTACAATAGACCAATTATATTGAATCTTTGCATCACTCAATAGAAGATTAGAATGAAGGTGTAAGACTTAATAATATTTATTTTGAAAGCTTTCATCCAAATTAATTCGTTGTCTCAAAATCAAAATGCACAAGTTTGAGTCCTGTGACATTTTGTAATATGTATAAATAATTCAGTAATTATTTATATGCATAGTGTTAATATGATAATTAATATATTATACAAACATGTACATTGACAAATATACAAAATCAAAAATATTGTTCAAATGGCAATTAAATAGTACCTACCTACATAAAATTGTAACTGTAAGTTAGAATATAATGAACAAAATCTTTTTTATTTTAAATAAAAAGATAATGCAAACGAAGTTTTTAAACGGGTTCGGGAGGCAAATAAATCTTATTTGCTTCTCAAATTTATAAGTATACAATTTCTCTAGATATAGTTTTTACTTGGTTAATTTTTAGTTGTGTGTCCTATAATTGAACTACAGCTGGAACCGACAATAGTGGAAAATACAAATTCTTGGTTTTCACATTTCTGTATGTTGGATTTATTCTCGTGCAATTCTCTACAAAAATACTAACTTAATCGCATAATTCCTACATAGGTTAAACATGACGAATGTCATAACTAAAGTAAATAACTTCATGCAGAATCGAAGACTTAGCTGAGGCTGAATTAAGCTAAACAGAACGTCATCAAATAATTACATTAATATTCAATACTGCTCCTAAGACAGAAACACAAACTCAAGATACCCAAATTAAATGTTTACTTTCATTCAAATAACAAGCGTTATCGAGTGTCATATCGAATAATTGGTTTTAACTATGTCGAGACTTCAATAGGTCTGATTGATGAAGGCGTGAACTATGAATATGATCGAATATCGATAACTACTTTCTCCTATATGACGGACGTGAAAAATGCGTCTAATTAATAATGAGTAAAGAGCAAATCATTACCAGGGGCAAGATAATATTGTAATAGTACTTTGGTATGCGCGTTGCTGAGTAAGATTGATTAGAGCCAAAGTGAAACAAGGAAGTAATGAACTGGCGTTTACTTAAGAACTCTTTTGAGAACATAACAATTAATAATAATTAGCATATCATAGTCCATTGCTGAACATAGGCCTCCTAAAAATTCCCTAATAAGCATTTATGTTTGTACTATATATTATATCGAGAAGGATATATAACATAAGTGCCATAGTTGCCACGCTAGGCAAGCGGGTTAGCAACCGTAGTTCTTTAATTTTTGTTGTCATTTAGCAGACGCTTCAGCGCTTCTTCTGGTTTGTATCTCTCTGTCGCCTCTATTAAGAGGCGATTATTATTAAATAATAATGTACTCCAGACCAAATTTCTGTCACGGCGGTCAGTCTCAACGGAGACTGACCGCCGAGAGACTGATCTATCGTCCACAAGTGTATACTACGCAAGCACAAGTGCACTCTCTATTCCCTCACTCTCATAGTTCAATGGAACGGTAATCCGAGATCAGACGCAGGAGATAAGCACTAGGATAGAGAACAAATTTTTAGCGTTGCTAATGAATTTTAACTATAAGTACCCTTACACACCGTTTAGTGCTAAAGCGCATTTTATGTTTTCAAGTAATGTACGAAATAGCCCAGCCTGTACAGGCTTGGCAATTATTTTTTATAGGATACAAATATAGGTAACAAAACAGCACTCAGTCCACCTGATGATAAGTAGTTGTTGTGGCCCATAGAAATCTATATCTATCCTCGATTACGAATCAAAATGCAGATGCGTTGTCACTCGTGAGGACTAAGATGGATAGCGTCGTTTTCAGTAAAAAAAGGGTCTCCGGTTCTCTACACTCACCAAACGAAACACAGCAGCGTTAAGCTCCTTTTTTACGCTGGTATTCCTTGAGAGCGTGGTTCTTCCCCGGTCGAGTCGACCCATTCGTGCTACAACTATACTACTAATGTAGCTGCAGCATGGCCTTACCACGTAAAAAAATATAATAAATGTAGGTACTGATCTTACTACGTCAATTATCGGCGGTACTGAGCTATGTTTCATGGAAATCGGAAAATATGTTTTAGAGCAGATAGTAACAAAAAAAATGTTTTTTTTTTTTAAGATAATAGGCCTCCGCTCAAACAATCTTTCATCTTCTTTATTTAACAAAAATATTATTTCTACTAAATTAGTTAACATTTATATTTTTGTTTTAACATCACGAAATTTTTTAACTCTTAAATTTCATTACAAGTAGCTATTTTATAACAGTATAGCACTATAATCCAATATATAAAATAATTCAATATATAAAAAATTATGTTTGTGTGTTCCTCCTTTATGCGCTGCCATACCGTTCATCAGATTGCGGTAAAACTTTGTCAACTTATTGATATTGTTTGCACTTGCGCGAAGTTTATAGGCATGGTACAATTAACTTACAGTAGGTGGCGCGTGTATCGTACCGACAAATTTATTTGAAAGTTAATATATGTCATTCAATTTAAATGAATGCATTATCATTTCTAATTAAAGAATAAACTCTTACAAATTTAAAACAAAGTTTCCACAGTTATTTCCTCTGCGGTCACAACGCGCCGGGTACAGTGTTATAAGTTATGTACTTAATGATACTCTGAGATTGACAAAGTACATTCAAAAACAAGAGATTGATTACGATGCCGACTATAATTCGTAGAAAACGATAAAAGAGATACGTAAGACAATCGATTTGGCGACCGCTGGCATACATCGTAATTATATTGTATTACCTTCATCAGTTTGATTATATCACGTAATTTGTGCACAGGGAGTTTATAACAGCCGTACAGTACAATCGTAAACATTGATGTTATAAGTTACTAGCTGTGCCCCGCGGTTTCACCCGGGTCATCACGTGTCCGAGGTGCGCGACATGACATGACACCTAGTTCAAGCATTTTATAATTGCAATTAAATATTTTATTTGATAGCAATGTATGGAAAAATTGGCATAATTAATGGAGGAGTACTTTTATCTGTCGGCATATTATGTATGATGTAGAGCGAAGTTAAGTTTTATTCACTCCCCCCCCCCCCCCTCACGTCCCAGAGAGTGTCTCGAAGCGAAACCGTACACGATACATGAAAAGTGTGTATGCATGAAATGATTTTTAATAAATTTGCTATCAAACTCTTATACTTATTAATCAAAAAAATTTTCAAAATACCATAGCAACGTGAAATGAAAGAGTTCAGTAATAAAGATGTGACCTAATCATTGTCATAAAAGTACTCAATTAATTTTTAATTTATTTTAGCTATAATAATTGAACTAACCTCGCTCATAGAAGCTTTAAATACTGGCTTCTCGCAGTTCTCACCGGGCGGCTAGGGTTTATGCGCAGTTCGCACGCCCAGCCAAGTATTGAATTATTTTCATTTTACATTATCTCTTAAACTATGCCTCCAAATAACATGGTATAAAGAACAAAGTTTATCTTCATAAAATTGTCTTGATGATGAAGTAACTTTCGTTCGTAAGGATAAATAGGCCATGCCTAATAATAACGCTTATATATCACTTTTAATTATCAATACTTTTTTGTCACTAAATACCTAATTATGGCTTATATACAACGTGTCCCAAAATTCAACGATAAGCCAACACCGGAGGATAGACCTGCCCCGGACTAATCGGGTAAAAAAAGAAAAAAAAATATATCCCAATTATATTTTAAGTTATATAAAAAAAATGAAATTCTTCAGAAATTGAGACCGTTTATGATATTTTTCACTACCATGACCACAATTTTTTAAATATTTTTTTCTTTTTTTTTTATAGGCAACCTGAATAGTACTGCTATCTACCACAATTCTTAAAAACTCCAGAATAACTCTTGTTTTATCACGAAAATTAATGAAACTTATTTTATTCCCTAAATTTTTTGAAGACTTTTACTTTTAACCAAATTTAACTTATCGTGGTGTAAAAAAAAAGTATGAACACTAGTATGGCAAGTTTTTTTAAAAATTGACGCAACTAACCAATATTCCAAAATGGTATAATACTCTAGGAAAACAAGTTATAAAAAAATATGGGCCTATTATTTCTTAACAGGGGCCAAATTCCTTAAATTGTAATTGTCAGTAATCACTTTTACTACATGCCCAAAATGGGTTGCTGTTACAATTTCTAGGAATTCGAATGGGGCATTAATACTGTTACGCGCCACTATTAATGTCTTGTACATGGCAACACTAGTTACACTAGCGCCCCCTAGTGTCGAGTAAATGAAAGTATTGCGCGCCACTATTAATGTTTTGTACATGGCAACACTAGTCACACTAGCGCCCTCTAGTGTCGAGTAGCAGAACTAGGAGAGTCGAGATCCTTCCAGAAATTTCGGGACCGATATGTACTCGAACATTCTAGATGTCGCTACAGTAGAAGGTTCTGGAAACTATCTGAGGCCCTATATAAGGCCGGTATAGACCACGACCGGGGCAGTATTGAATTGGCGATACAAGAGAATACTTTGAAGCGAAATAACGGCGAACTGTGTTTTATTATTAGTGTGATTTAAGATTGTAATTAGAGTTGTGTAATTAAAGTGTCAATTTCGGTAAATCAATCGGCAGTTTTTAATTGTCTCGAACCCCAAGCTCGTAACAATACCTTAGATGTTAGAGAGAGATAGATAGATAGAGATATTTACGTTAAAAAGAGACAACAACAGGGCAGGTAGAGAAGCTGTTATTATTCTCAGCAAGTCGGTTCAGTACGCTCTGCTCCTTTGTTTACTGCGCACCGTACCCAATTCAACTTACGTGGCCCTCGTACATACTATCGACTTTTGGCTTGGCTTTTTGGACTGGAATCGACCTGCAAACTTAACTGACCTGGCATTATTTGGACTGGAAGTGATCTGCAAACTGAACTGACCTGGCATTATCTTGGACTACGATTGTGTGTTTTGTGATTTAGAGTTCTGGCGCATTTTGGACTGTTTGGCGTTTAACATGCCGCAACCGTACACACCACAGGAATACGCTAATATGCATTTAATCTATGGAGAATGCCGATGTAATGCTAACGCTGCTAGCAGACTGTATCCAGAAAGATACCCAAATGCTCAAAGATATCCTGATTATCGAGTGTTTATTAATGTGCATCAAGCGTTTTCGGAGGGTCGTATGCCATCCAATAGGAGCAGCGCTGGAAGACCTAGATTGGATCGTGATGAAGAAGTTCTCAAGGAGATAGAAAATGACTCGACTACTTCGGTACGTGCCATAGAAGAAGCTACAGGAATCCCGAAAAGTTCTGCACATCGAATATTAAAACGTCACAAGCTTCACCCATATCACTACAGGCGTGTGCAGACGTTATTACCGCGGGACTATCCGCTACGGGTCACATTTTGCCGTGTAATGCTGCAAAGGCACAGTGAAGATCCCCACTTCCTAGACAAAATTCTATGGTCGGATGAAACAACGTGCAAAAAAGATGGGTATTTAAATCTTCACAATCTACATAGTTGGAGTAATGAAAATCCACACTTGATGAGACAAGACAAATCCCAATATCAATTCAAGGTTAACCTATGGACCGGCATATTAAATGGAAAAGTAATTGGGCCCTTTGAGTTACAAGGAAACTTAGATGGCAATAGTTATTTAAACTTTTTACAAAATGACTTGCAAGAATTGTTAAACGACGTGCCCTTAAGTGATCTTCAAAACATGTGGTTCCAAAATGATGGTTGCCCAGCACATTATGCCCGTCCTGTGCGAGAATATTTAAATCAAGAGTATCCAGGGCGTTGGATCGGGCGACTTGGTCCTATCTTATGGCCACCCCGTTCACCCGATTTGAACCCCCTGGACTTCTTCTATTGGGGTTGTCTTAAAAACAGGGTCTACTCAAAACCCATTGTGACATTGGACGAGCTTCGTCGAAATATCACTCAGGCTGCTGATTACATTAATAGCAGAAGATATGCAAGACAAATAAAACGATCATTTTTAAGGCGATGTCGTGCATGTATTAATGCTGGTGGCAAACAGTTCGAACATTTGCTATAATGTTAATAACTTAATAAATTACACGTGAAATTGTTTGTACCATTTGTTTTGAAATATTAAACATTTTTCAAGAAATAATACTTTTATTACACCCGACCGTCATTTGGCCCCTGTTAAGAAATAATAGGCCCATATTTTTTTATAACTTGTTTTCCTAGAGTATTATACCATTTTGGAATATTGGTTAGTTGCGTCAATTTTTAAAAAAACTTGCCATACTAGTGTTCATACTTTTTTTTTACACCACGATAAGTTAAATTTGGTTAAAAGTAAAAGTCTTCAAAAAATTTAGGGAATAAAATAAGTTTCATTAATTTTCGTGATAAAACAAGAGTTATTCTGGAGTTTTTAAGAATTGTGGTAGATAGCAGTACTATTCAGGTTGCCTATAAAAAAAAAAGAAAAAAATATTTAAAAAATTGTGGTCATGGTAGTGAAAAATATCATAAACGGTCTCAATTTCTGAAGAATTTCATTTTTTTTATATAACTTAAAATATAATTGGGATATATTTTTTTTTCTTTTTTTACCCGATTAGTCCGGGGCAGGTCTATCCTCCGGTGTTGGCTTATCGTTGAATTTTGGGACACGTTGTATAAGAAATAGACATATGGTATCGCGGACTTTTTTTAGACGGAGTAAAAATCTATATTTTTCTAGAATATTGTATTTACGTATCCCTAACCATAACACCAGCGTACGCGGATAAATCATTTCGGAAGCGCTTTTTCATCTGACTTGCTTAACAAATATCCATATTTAAGGCTAGCTGAGTGATATAGCTTAATGCTAGATAGGCTATACTATTCCACATGAATTTGGCTATAATATACAAAAATAATTTTTCAAATCAAACTGGTAGTTCCAGAGATTAGCGCGTTTAAACAAACAAAAAAACAAACAAACTCTTCCGCTTTATTATATTAAAAAAATATTATATTAAATATACTCGTAGTATAGATAACCAAGCTCTAACAGTTTCTACATACTATTAGAACCTTACTTTACTGTGAATTGTCTCTACATACCGTTGAAAACTGTTAATATTTATAATACGTAATACGAGGGTGGATTGAAAAGTACTCGGCCTAACACAGATCCATTCAATTCTAAAAATCAAATCTATCCACATTATTTAGTTCAGTTCAGACTAGTTCATTGTGTGAAGTTCGAAACGTGTACGATAATTATTTGTGATTTTATAAATTTATTAACAAAGTAATCGGACATAATTTCCGCGAATGGAGCAAATCGAGCAGCGTGCCGTCATTAAGTACCTCCATAAGAAGGGGCTATCATCAAAAGCCATCCATGATGACATGGTCAGTACATTAGGCGATTGTGCTCTGTCATATTCATCCGTCAAAAAATGGATAGCAGAATTTAAGCGTGGTAGAGAGAGTGTGAAAGATGAACCCCGCTCTGGAAGGCCTTCGACGTCAACTACTGACGAAAATATTAAAAAAGTACTTGATTTAATAATGGGAGACCGCAGATTAAAAATTAGAGAGATAGCCGAGATTATAGGCATCTCTTATGAACGAACTCAAAACATCATTGTCAACGAGTTGGGTTTCCACAAGGTGTCTGCGAGGTGGGTTCCGCGACTGCTTTCAGTTGAACAAAAAAGGACGCGATTGACTATTTCACGCGACTGTTTGGAGTTATTTGAAGCCGATGCAGATGATTTTTTGAATCGTTTTGTTACTATGGACGAAACATGGGTTCATTACTGTACACCGGAAACAAAACAACAATCAAAACAGTGGAGAAGACCTGGTTCACCACCCCCTAAAAAGGCTAAGTCGATTTTGTCGGCAAATAAGGTGATGGCTTCAGTATTCTGGGACTCGAAAGGTGTCATTATGATTGATTATCTTGAAAGGGGTCAGAATATAAACTCTGATTACTACTGCACCTTACTACGTCGTTTACGAGAGGAAATAAAAGAAAAACGTCGAGGAATGCTCAGAAGAAAAGTCCTGTTTCATCAAGATAACGCCCGTGTTCACACGTCAGTACAGTCAATGGCTGAAATTCACAACTGTGGCTTTGAACTGTTACCGCATCCGCCGTATTCACCTGATCTGGCACCATCAGACTTCTTTCTGTTCCCTAACCTAAAAAAGCACTTGGGAGGTCAAAGATTTTCGACAAACGACGAGGTCAAAGCAGCTGTAGACGCATATTTTGACTCTAAGGAAGAATCATTTTTTTTCAACGGTCTAAATGCTTGGAAGGGGAGGTGGCCAAAGTGTATTGAACTTGATGGTGATTATGTAGAAAAATAAAAATATAACTGATTTAGTATTTGTTTATTTTCTTGGTTAGGCCGAGTACTTTTCAATCCACCCTCGTATATTATTCCACTAATTATCTATATTCAGTTCTTCTAGATGTTTACTAGTAGATAAATTTTGTTCTGCCTAAGGTTCCGTTTGAGCACAGTTGGTAAAGACAAGCGGCACTTTGCCCACGACAGGGACAACTCCTGCATATCAACTCCACTTGCAGACATATTACGCCAGACAAAAGTCAACGTCCAGTCCGCGATATACGACGGTCCCACCTTCAGTGCACAAGCTACACAAGTCACCATCAAATCACATCATCAGATCGTATGCTCGTTAATCAACTTAATCACCTTAATTTGTGAAAAAAAAAATATAAAAAGTTGTAATCATTTTAAATGTCAATTTCTCTTAGTTTAGTTGCAGTCAGCTGAAAAAATGACATACGTTAGCACGTTAGCACAAAATTGTCACCATCCACCGACAGCTATCGCCGACGTTTGTTCGACGGTTAATATTTATCTATCCTGTCGGTGGAGTGTAGCTCGTCTGTACTCACTCTTACCCAGGGCTCGGAAACCGGTTGAAATTCTAAACCGGTTTAGGTCATTGACCCCAAAACCGGTTTTTGCGGAATACCGGTTTTTCACAAACTTCGGTTTAGGGAGTAAGAATTAACCGGTTAAAACCAAGTTTTGTAATATCCCCCTCTCCCTTACCCCGCTTGCACCCATCATTGTACGGCTGCCACTGTTTAATTCCCGAGGTTTTTAGACACATGCACGATATATTCATTGCATCAACGCGACTGCCTTGTGACGTAACTCCCTCATATTTTTTCATCTTTCCGCAACGATCGTATTATAAATAACAGATGTAAGTTCTGTTTCAATTAATTATGCGTTATCTTCACTTTAAAATTAAGTTTTGATATCAAGTTTAATTTGACGTTATATATTTAAATTGACTTTAATTATATTTAACGTATTCTATTAAAATTACGCTAGCATCTTTATTTCAATGTCATTAGTTTTAGTAATATATCGCAATAAATGATGAACTTTCTTAACAGAACACAATATTTTTAAAAGTTTATGAAATTATATGTTATAGTATTTTTGTTCTTTTTAGCACTAAAGTGAGGCAGATTAACAGATTTTTTTTTTTAAATTCTGAAGCTCGTAATTACGACCAACCTCTATCTCAGTCTTTGCAAAATTAATAATGACCACTTCTGAGGTGTAAAGTTTAACTAGAAGTCATGTCTAAACACGACAAAAAATTGTTTGTTATGTTCAGAGAATTCTAACAAAAGAAATTACCATTTTTCACATCTCATTAAAGCGAAATTGGAGCAAATCTTATCATGTTGTGTACGTGCAAGATGCTACTAAAAATATTAGTTTTTCTAAATAGAGTGCAAGGTAACCACATAGATGAAATTAAATTAACTGATACTGAAATTAATAAAGAAAAATAATTTGAATCTAACAAATCATTATGATTAAATTCGGCTATACTTTGCTGTCGACTGTAACCAAATACATACACTAAAAAATCCTGTCTTTTATTTAAAGTAATTATTAATAACTCTCAATTAACTACATCATCACAGATATATCTACGAACATGTATTGAATTATAAAAGCGAATTATTAAAAGTGCAGCCAAGTTTTCTAACGCCTCAAGATCAAAATAATATAGTAATCACTTTCGAATTTTTTACAAACTTTCATACTTTACGCATACGAAACTATTAAAATAAATAAAATTGAAGTGTCTGTTCGTAACGTCAAAATAACAGATTTTTACTAAATACATATCATGAAATTATATAATTTTGTCTGTTTGTATGTGGTTACTAGCGTGACTGTGAATCATGATTTGGTCCTGGGTTTAAATCGTGTCCCAGGTCGTGCCAAGTACCGTTATTGGATTAATTTGGGTATAATGAGTGCTCTAGAAACCACCCTGATAGTCGTATTCAGCCCTCAATCAAGCACTTAGATTTTTGGGTTTTCTCGTCGTACGTTTGCTTATAGAAAAGGGGGCAAACGAGCATGCGGGTCATGTGATGGTAAGTGACTACTGCCACCCATAAATAACCGTAACACCAGGGGAATTGCAGGTGCGTTGCCAGCCTTTAAGAAAGGAGTGAGCTCTTTTCTTGAAGGTCCCTAAGTCGTATCGGTACGGAAAAATCGCCGGTGGTTAACAATTCCACAGAGAAGTTGTACTAGGAAGAAAACTCCTAGTAAAACGCACAGTGGTGGCCCGTCAAACATACAGATGGTAAGGATGGTATCGTGAATTTTGACGCGATGTGCGTTCGTGAAATTTGGCGGCTGGAATTAAACCGAACAATTCCTCAGAGCACTCACTTGTTCTATCACCGGGAGGACCATCTGTCCCAAAGAGGTGTCGGATTTATCGTCCACAAGTCTCTCGTTAACAACGTTGTAAAGATTGAGGGTGTGTCGACGAGAGTTGCGTAACTTATACTCAGAATCACCAAACGTTATTCGCTGAAGGTCATACAGGTTTACGCACCAACCTCGGCACACCCCGATCAGGAGGTGGAGGAAATGTATGAGGATATCTCTAGAGCCATGCATTCCTCCAAAACTCAATATACAGTGTTAATGGGAGACTTCAATGCAAAACTAGGCAAAAGAGAGAACGGTGAGCTGAAAGTAAGGAAATTTGGAATAGGGCAACGGAACCCAAGGGGCCAGCAGCTGGCCGATTTCATGGAGAAAGAGGGACTCTTTATGATGAACTCTTTCTTACAGAAGCGGCCTCACAGGAAGTGGATCTGGTCGAGCCCCGACGGTTCGACAAAAAATGAGATTGACTTCATTATGACGACCAGACGACAACTGTTTAGTGATGTCTCCGTGATCGCGAGGGTGAAAACTGGTAGCGATCACCGAATGATTAGAAGCACACTGAACCTAAACGTTAAGTTGGAGAGGTCTCGTCTAATGAAGTCAACGCTCCGTCCCCCTCGTGCTCTGTTCCAAAGTCCCGAAACCTTTCAGCTCGAGTTACAAAACCGTTTTCAGTGCCTAGAAGACTGCAATGAATTGGACGATATGAATGACAAGCTCGTGGAATCTGTCCATGCGGTTGGAGCTAAGTTCTTCAAGCGCCCGCCGCAGAAGAACACAAAAACTCTCCGATCACACTCTTAATCTCATGGCTGTTAGACGGGAGATGAAGCTACACTCTTCAACAGATTTGACAGCATACAGGCAACTGAACAGACAGATCTTCAAATGCATGCGGCGGGACTTACGCAACTTCAATACAGCTTGTATTGAAGAAGCGATCGAGCGAAACCAAGGCTCCAAAGTATTTGCCAGAGATCTGTCTGCCAGAAAGCGCCAACTGTCAAAGCTGAAGACCGAGTGTGGCAGCATCGTTTCCGGGGCACCTGAGATTTTGAGTGAGATTGAGAGGTTCTATGGGCAGCTGTACACGTCATCGTTGGAGCCACACGCAAGTGTGAGTAACGATCCAAGAGCGAGTCTTATCCGACACTATTCCGAAGATATCCCGGACGTCAGTCTGAGCGAGATTAGAATGGTTCTCCAGCTCCTTAAAAACAGCAAGGCCCCAGGCGAGGATGGAATTACAGCGGAGCTTCTGAAAGCGGGTGGAAAACCGGTACTTGAAGTCCTTCAGAAGCTCTTTAATTCCGTCCTCCATGGTGGCATTACACCGGAGGCTTGGAGCCGAAGTGCGGTGGTCTTGTTGTTTAAGAAAGGTGACAACGCTCTCTTGAAGAACCACAGACCGATTTCGCGGCTCAGAAGCCGCGTCTACGTGCTGTTTTCGAGAGTCATTACGAATCGTCTCGCGCGCATACTTGATGACTTCCAGCCTCCCGAACAAGCCGGTCTCCAAAAGCGCTTTAGCACCATAGACCACATACATACCCTTCGGCAAATTGTACAGAAGTCCGAAAAGTACAATTTGCCACTATGTCTGGCGTATGTGGACTATGAGAAAGCCTTTGATTCCGTTGAAATTTGGGCGGTGCTGCAGTCCCTTCAGTGGTGCCAAGTTGACTGTTGGTATATCGAAGTGCTGAAGTGTTAGTACAGTAGCTATCCGAGTACAGAACCAGAGTACGAAACCTATCCAACTGCAGAGAGGTGTAAGACAGGGTGACGTTATATCCCCGAAACTCTTCACCTCTGCATTGGAAGACGTTTTCAAGCTACTGGACTGGAAAGGATGCGGTATTAACATCAATGGCGAGTACATCACTCAACTTCGATTTGCCGACGATATAGTCCTTATGGCAGAATCGCTGGAGGACCTAAGCATTATGCTCAATGACCTCAATATTGCTTCTCAACGGATAGGTCTTAAGATCAACATGGACAAAACAAAAATCATGTTTAACCTCCATGTCACACCTATGCCGGTAGTTGTTGGGAGCACTAAGCTCGAAGTTGTTGACGAGTATGTTTACCTGGGACAAATAGTCCGACTAGGTAAGTCCAACTTCGACCGAGAGGTCAATTGACGGATTCAACTCGGCTGTGCAGCGTTCGGGAAACTACGACACGTCTTCTCGTTAGACATATCTCAAAACCTAAAAACGAAATTGTACAACCAGTGCGTGTTGCCAGTGATGACTTACGGATCTGAGACGTGGTCCTTCACTGCTGGCCGTATGAGGAAGCTCAAGGTCGCTCAGCGAGCTATGGAGAGGGCTATGCTCGGAGTGTCTCTGCTTGATAAACTTAGAAATGAGGATATCCGCAGTAGAACCAGAGTAACCGACATAGCCCAACGGATTAGTAAGCTGTAGTGGCAGTGAGCTGGCCGTATAGCTCGAAGAACCGACAAACGATGGGGAGAAAGGTTCTCGAGTGGCAGCCTCGTACCGGTAGGCGAAGTGTAGGGCGACCCCCACTAGATGGAGTGACGACCTGGTGAGACATGTAGGAAGTCGATGGATGCAGGTGGCTCAGGACCGTGCTTTTTGGCATTCCTTGGGGGAGGCCTATGTTCAGCAGTGGACTTGTGAAGGGCTGTAATGGTGATGATGATGACATGTGAAGTTCGCTAACAAACATTGGGGTAGCGCGGCGGACATTTACTTGCCCTAAAACCCTCTCAGAAATAAGAGGAGGCTTGTGCCTAGCAGTGGGACGTATAAAGGCTGCAACTTTACTTTACTTTTTCTGGTACTCGAAGACGTTTCCCGAGAAATATGGCACGGCCGGTGTATATTGCATCACTAGTGCTGTCGTTGTTACCAGTTTGCAAAATATCATTGATATGCAGTAGAAACAGCGTTGGTGATAGCACGCAGCCTTGTGGAACGCCAGCATTAATAGGCTTGTAATCAGAGCATGCACCGTCTACTACGACCTTCATGCTCCGATCAGCAAGGAAACTGGTGATCCAATTGCACAATTTCTCGAGAAGCCTATAGGAAGGGAGCTTCGAAAGAAGCGCTTTGTGCCAAATCCAATCGAAGGCATTCGCAATGTCCAAACTAACGGCCAATGCCTACCCCTTAGACTCTACTGCCTCCGCCCATCTATGAGTTAGATAGACCAGAATATCACCAACTGATGAACCCCGACGAAAACTGTTTATAATGGATTCCATTATTTTGGAGAACAAGGAGGTGTTGATGATAGGCCTGTAGTTTGACGGGTCTAAGTGGTCGCCTTTTTTAGGGATCGGGTGAACCAAAGCTGTCTTCCATGAATTTGGGATAACGCCTTAGGAGTAGAAGTACCGGAAAAGACGCGTTAAAACAGGTGTCTACTTCGGAGCACACGTGTTCAGCACAATTGAAGGGAACCGAGTGCTGTGTAAGCCGCACATCTGGCATGGAGCACTCAAACCGCGGGATGGTCGGCGGTGTATTCCTCCGTCATCGAGAGTCGAGTTGCACGCAAAAAGAGAGATTAACAGATCGGCTTTCTCCTTTGCGGCATGGAATCAGTGAGTCGCTCTCTCTTTGCAGAGAGGGCTGACAGAAGTTCCCTTGGACAGCCTTAGCAAGAGACCAGAATGAACGGGTTACCGAAGGAAGGCGAACTAGCCTCTCACCAACTCCGCCGATGTGCTCTGACCTTGCCTTGGCAATTAATTTTGAAGAACCTGGAGGAGAAATTTTTTCCTATTCCATGTGGTTCTAAATTCGGAAACTGTTTAAAAATCACGAACAGCTATTACAATCGAATGTAACGAAGTAATGAAATGATAGGGAACCTTACGCAAGAAGTTGTAACTGGGCACGCGATGATTCAGCATACGGAAGTAAATTTTGATCACAAAGATTGTAAAGTCGTGCGATGCACAAATGATAATATGAAGGTATGCATGGTTGTGCTCTGCCTATAGACCCAGTACGTACCCAGCGTACCGTAACCAATTTGTTACTGGTCAGTATTTAAATAAGGAATACAATTTTATCTAGCGACCGAGTGCGGAAATTGCTTAGTTATACATGCGATGAATTTGAATATTTTTTTAAAAGAAACAAAATGTTAAGGTCACTACTTGTAAATGAATTAAAAAGTTTTTCCGTAACTGATTTTATTGTTTATGTGGTAATTAACAATTTCATTTCCACACATTACTATTGCAACTGTGTGACTTTCTACAATTACTTTAATATTTCGTACTAGTTGTATTGTAACATTTTTCGAAAATTATATAAAACATCGAGTATTCAATAAGGGCACAGTGTCGTTTGTCACCTTTCTTATATTTTTATAACGATGTTGCTGAAACCACAGATTAATAAATAGTTTACTAAACTGAAACACCCTTTTAATCGGCAACGAAACATTACATCTTCTCTCAGGGATGACAACACCTAAGCATTTTAATTTCTATCAAAGACAAATGTAGTGTCTATCCACTTAAAAAATAAAAATTGAAAATTAAAGAAGTGTCATCTGCAAATAATACTATATCATGGTTATCTCCTACTATGTAAGGTAAGTCATTAATGTGTACAAGAAACAGAAAGGGGCCGAGAATTGAGCCTTGAGGCACGCCCATTTGTACCATCGACCCGGAAGAACTCATACTGTTAATGACAACTTTTTGTGTTCTCTTACTTAAATATGAAATAATTAATTTAAGAGCATCACTTCTTACACCGTAGTGTTGAAGTTTCCTGATTAATGTTTCATGGTGAACACAACCGAAGGCTTTGGATAGGTCACAAAATATACCCAAAGCATCCTGTGAATTCTCCATCCTGTGACCCATAGACATCTACATTTATCCTCAATGAAGAATCAAAATGCAGAAGCGTCGTCACCCGTGAGGACTAAGATAGAATGCTTCTTTTCCACTAAAACGTGTCTCCGGTTCTCTACACTAACCATACGAAACACAGCAGTGTCAAGTGTTCTGTTTACCGTTTTCCATCCACTTTTGTGTAAAAATACATTTTTTGGTATTTATTTTTCATACAATATTTCAGGGAACTATTTTTATGGAAAACATAATAATATGCTAATAACAGACTTAAAGTCATAATAATACTTAGTCTGAAGATAGCTTGTGTTAAATAAATCCCTTTTCAATAATTTCAATCAACTAACCAAACTTAACAATATACCTAATCAGTTACGAGTCTCAAAACAATGGCTACTGTATTTGTAAAGTCCACCGATGGGCGGTAGCCGCCTCCGTTCCGTTGGCAACTTCTTGTTAAGCCCGTATAATGTCTTTCCCTTTCAATTCTAATAAACAGCGTGTTTACTGGATTTTGACGACTGTGTTGAAATTCACATCGCGTTTGCGGACGTGATTGAAAGAACCCTGTTTAACTTTACAATAGACCACTTGCATGCTTTTACTGACTACAAAACACCTACCTTTATATTCGATGTCGTGAGTTGTTCTCGTACATTGCAAAATCGCTATAATTAATTATTGACATGCAAAACAAAACGCTTTCGATATTATAACCGAATACATTCTTGGCTTCATAGACTATTGAATGCTCGCTGAGTTTGCAGGGGGGGGGGGGGGGGGATATTTTGATTATAGCACCTCCATCGGTGTAAACCTAAGTCGAATGGAACCAAGATTTAAAAGTCTTCCCAGTTACTATCTGCTAATATTCCTTGATTTTAATTTTGTATTTTTATTTGATTGAATTTTTTTTTTCTATATGTTAATTAAATATCTTCATATTTATTTAAATACATTTAGATTTTACTAGGTATTTTATTAGGTTACTCGTGTTAAATTAAAGCTTGAAATATGAAACGTCATAGCAAACATTTATTACCTCCCAACTTCCCAACCTACCGATTGAACCAAGGGTCATAGAGGCAATTGCAGTGTCCACTAAGACGTGTTAATGTTTTGAATTAGTTGCAGCGTATATATCCAGCTGGACCTACACACTACAGGCCTGCACTTCTAAGAGAGTTTTTAGGGCAAGGAACTTCGTTTTTTTTTTCAGACATGCCGGTTTTCTCACAATGTTTTCCTTCACCGTTGAGCGCGTGGTAAATCAGCACTTAAAATGGTGTTACATCATACTATAAATTAAATTCTTAAATTAAAATTAAATAGGGTTAAAATTAAATGATTTTCAAACAAAATAAATATTATATTACTATAACACCATGTTAACCTAAATTGGAATTAGTTTTAAGAGTGACGGCGTCGCGGTCGCTCACTTAACCTTTTTTCTTTTTAGCGTATAATTCCGAAAGATTTTATACTTTTATACTTTGCAGATTAATTGCAGGTTTATTGACCTTATGAGCTTTCGCCTAGTGAAAAGTAATTTTCACGTGGTAGAGTCATGCTGTAGCTATATTGTGTTTGCAGCACGAATGGGTCGGTTCGACCGGGGTAGGACCACGCTCTCCCAGAATACCAGCGTAAAATAGCAGCCTAATGCTGCTATGTTTCGAATGGTGAGTGTAGAGAACCGGAGACCCTTTTTACTGGAAACGGAACATTCCATCTTAGCCCTCCGGGATGACAACGCATCTTCATATTGATTGTTAATTGAGGATAAATGTAGATGTCTATGGGTCACAGCATCCACTTACCATTAGTTGGACTGTGTGTCCGTTTGTCACCCTTATTCTATAAAAAAAATGTCTACATCATGTATAAAAATGCAACTGAATGCGTGTAGCTGAAGATCGGGCAAGTGTAAGTAGAAGTAAGTAGTAACTATACTTATATTCAACAGCGGACTGCCGCAGACTGAAGATGATTGATGATATTATGTCAAAATTACTATAACAAAAATAAAATCCTATGACCTAACTACTGAATATGATGGATCAAATTTTTGTTTCACATAATAAAATAAAACTTGATGTTAATTTATTGCATGTAATGTGACACTGTTTTCTTCAATTCAAGTAGTTTAGAATCAGCGGTGGCGTTTCCATGGTCATTCGTGTCATATATTTGAAATATAAATAATAATATATAATATATAATATAAATAATATATATGATATCGACAACAGCGCCACTTATTAAATATAAAACAAAGTCGCTTACCGTCGTCTGTACGCTTAGACGGCTTTACGCTTATCTTTTAAACTACACAACACAACGGATTTTGATGGGGTTTTCATCAATAGACAGAATGATTCAAGTGCAATGTTTATTGGTACAATAATACGTGTATTCTTCTGTTCGTGTATATGTGACTTAAGTTGATTAGAGGATGGTTTAAATTCACAATTGGACCCGGCAGGTGGTGCTGTTACCGAGATCCAAAAATCACCCGTGCGAAGACGGGCCGGATCACCAGTTTTTTTTTTAATAAAAATAAAAGATATCAAAAATAAGAGAAGAAATATTGCGTTATAATACATACATATAGTTCATTAAACTGACACAGGGGTTAGGAAAAGCTCGCTTGACAGCTCGAGTGACAGCTCTTCTCTAGATGAAGTGTCAAGCCTACGTGCACCGCGCTACAATGATTATGAAGTAATTGCGTAACAACCATCACAAAAACATCTCAATAAGTATTTACTGAATACAAATAGTTGTTATTTTGTTGCTAGTTTAGCAACAACAACTTGTATCAGCGACACGGGAACGCTTTCAGACGTCGCTGCCATATTTCCTTTTTGTATGGAGTGTACGCGTTTCTCTGTTTATGCTTATTTAGTAACGAGCGAAAACGGATTTCTAAATGATAGCCCGCATTTCCTTGTCGTCACGCTAACTAACGGTCACTGTTGTTACTCGTACTTGACTATTGACTATTGACGCTGGTGTATACGGGTGAATCTCGAATATAATTAAACACAGCGATTATATGAAGTACGCAATTATTTAAGTATTAATCGAGTTTTTTTTTTTATAGGAGGGGGCAAACGAGCTGATGATCACTGACTACCGCCGCCCATGAACAACTGCAACACCAGGGGAATTGCAGGTGCGTTGCAGGTTGAAGTATTGATGTTATTTTTCTGTTGATAATATAATATTTATTCTTCTAAAGCTATCCGGTTGCTGCAGTTTAATGCTAAATAAAATTTATTTAACTAATTATTTAATTATAAGAATATATATGAGTTAATTATGTAATAACTAGTAGGAGGGATCGAAATTCGACCATAATTCATTAAATTATTTCAGAATGTTTATTAAGCAAGCTGTATTTCACTTTGAACTGCACATTTATATAATATAAAACACTGATATCTCATATACAAACAAAATATAAAATAAACGCTTTTTCGCTTTAAATCACACCAAATTTATCTCAGTCAGTTATTTGTTGGGAACTTTTTAAAATTCTTTGGCGACAATCTCTACTCTGTGCTAAAACATAGTGATTATATACTCTTTGCTTCGTTTTTTTTTTATAACTGGCTTTACGGCTCTGGGTTCTAGCCCTTCTGAGCCTGAAGTTACAATGTATAATTATCCTTCATAGTACATTGTTTCACAATATGTTAATGCGTCACATCGTGCAGCCCTCGGGAGATTTAGACGGCAACTTGAGCCGGCAGACAGACACCTTATCTTGAGAATCGCATCACCAACAGAGCACTTGTTTCATCGTTTCCACGAATAGTTCACAGATACTTAATACTCAAAGACCTATCCGTTAGGAGGCACTATTGAGGTCATTGAGCATAGTGCTTAGGTTCTCCAACGATTCTGCCATAAGGCAAATCGAAGGTTAGTGATGTATTCGCCATTCAAGTTAATACCGTATCCTTTCCAGTCCAGTAGCTTCAAAACGTCTTCCAATGCAGCGGTGAAGAGTTTCGGGGATATAACGTCACCCTGTCTTACACCTCTCTGCAGTTGGATAGGTTTCGTACTTTTGTTCTGTACTCGGATAGACATCGTAGCTCTACTGTACAAACACTTTAGCACTTCGATATACCGACAGTCCAATTGGCACCGCTGAAGGGACTGCAGCACCGCTCAAATGTCGACAGAATCAAAGGCTTTCTCATAGTCCACATACGCCAGACATAGTGGCAAATTATGTGTATGTGGTCTATGGTACTAAAGCCTTTCCGGAAACCGGCTTGTTCGTGAGGCTGGAAGTGGTCGAGTCTGCATGCGAGACGATTTGTAAGGACTCTCGTAAACAGCATGTAAACGCGGTTCAGAAGGAAAATCGGTCTGTAATTCTTCAAGAGAGCGTTGTCGCCTTTCTTGAAGAACAAGACCACCGCACTTCTGCTCCACGCCTCCGGTGTAGTGCCAGTAAAGAGCTTCCGAAGGACTTCAAGTACCGGTTTTCCACCCGCTTTCAGAAGCTCCGCTGTAATTCCATCCTCGCCTGGGGCCTTGCCGTTTTTAAGGTGCTGGAGCGCCATTCTAATCTTGCTCAGAGCAGCTCCTTATTTCTAGCCAACCCAGTCATCACTTAAGTGTATCTAGACAGATAAATTATAAATCGACTTATGTTATAATGATATTCGATGAGTAATACAAAGTTAAAATAATGGTGCCATGCTTTCTTTATTTTAAGGATTTTTTTCTAAATGGGCTTGAGACTAAATTTTGGTGAATAAAATAAATTTAAAAGGACAAGATATAGAAATATTTTGGAAATACAACGCATATACATTGTCTACTGTTAATATTATATTTTATTTACAGTTTGTACTTTAATTTTAATTACCACTACTGCGAGTAGCAGCACTTATGGTCACCCTACGATGAGTTTCATGTCCTCATGTCGAAGTTAACCCGTGTTTTCTTTAGTTACCATAAAGTTTTATATAAAGTATTCGTTCTCAATTTGTCAGTTAACTGATAGTCACTCTACAATAATAAGTAGTTGAACGAACAACAATAGATTTTTGATTGCGTAATTCGCTTACCGAAGCTGTAGCTCCGAGCCGGCTGCAGATGTTATCTATACACGTTTCTCGGACGCCACCGAAATGATCTTTCATGTGGACGTCAATCGATAGAATCGATAGATGATATAATTGAACCTTACTTAATATTGTGGTAATGATTACAACACGTCATTAATTGCTGTTCAAGCTTTTCAAGGACATTTTGGATTTATTACGTTTCACTTTTAGGTTAACGCATTACAATTATTAGTTTATTAGTGAAACCATTTGCAAATAATGGCGCGAAATGATTAAGCTTCGTTATTCGAATTAATTTTATATTAATACTAGCTGTTCCCCGCGACTTCGCTTTTTAGGGATTTTAGTGTTTTAATTTTTTTTGCGAGGAACCCTAATTATTTTTCTAAAATAAAAATACTCCTTATGACATCAGCTATTTGCCAGTGAAAGTCCCGTCAAAATCGGTCCAGCCGTTTCGGAGATTAGCCGGAACAAACAGACACACAAACAAAAATTTTAAAAATTGTATTTTTGTTATTAGTATCGTATATACTTTCATATGCATTTAGTAAAAAGCTGTTATTTTGACATTACAAACAGACACTTCAATTTTATTTATTTGTATAGATTATCATTTATAAATACTCGCACATGACAAACGTATTCACATCTGAATCATATAGTATATATCAGAAAATCGCAAGAAATGAATGTACGTACAGTCTGAGGAAATATTAATTCTATAAAGTTAGGTTAGCTACAAGGTTAGTTTTGATTTTAGGTGGCTTTAGTCAATTCTTAATACGATCAGGATATAAATGCAACCTAGCTCTATTATACACACACTTAAAAACTTCTACAATTAATACAATTTTTACACCAGGAGGTGGAGGAAATGTATGAGGATTTCTCTAGAGCCATGCATTCCTCCAAAACCCAATATACGGTGTTAATGGGAGACTTCAATGCAAAACTAGGCACAAGAGAGAACGGTGAGCTGAAAGTAGGGAAATTTGGAATAGGGCAACGTAACCCAAGGGGCCAGCAGCTGGCCGACTTCATGGAGAAAGAGGGACTCTTTATGATGAACTCTTTCTTCCAGAAGCGGCCCCACAGGAAGTGGACCTGGTTGAGCCCCGACGGTTCCACAAAAAATGAGATTGACTTCATTATGACGACCAGACGACAACTGTTCAGTGATGTCTCCGTGATCGCGAGGGTGAAAACTGGTAGCGATCACCGAATGGTTAGAGGCACACTGAACCTAAACGTTAAGTTGGAGAGGTCTCGTCTAATGAAGTCAACGCTCCGTCCCCCTCGTGCTCTGTTCCAAAGTCCCGAAACCTTTCAGCTCGAGTTACAAAACCGTTTTCAGTGCCTGGAAGACTGCAATGAAGTGGACGATATGAATGACAAGCTCGTGGAAACTGTCCATGCGGTCGGAGCTAAGTTCTGCGAGACCCGCCGCAGAAGAACACAAAAACTCTCCGATCACACTCTTAATCTCATGGCTGTTAGACGGGAGATGAAGCTACATTCTTCAACAGACTTGACAGCATACAGGCATCTGAACAGACAGATCTCCAAAGGCATGCGGCGGGACTTACGCAACTTCAATACAGCTCGTATTGAAGAAGCGATCGAGCGGAACCAAGGCTCCAAAGTCTTTGCCAGATATCTGTCTGCCAGAAAGAGCCAACTGTCAAAGCTGAAGACAGAGTGTGGCAGCATCGTTTCCGGGACACCTGAGATTTTGAGTGAGATTGAGAGGTTCTATGGGCAGCTGTACACATCATCGTTGGAGCCACACGCAAGTGTGAGTAACGATCCAAGAGCGAGTCTCATCCGACACTATTCCGAAGATATCCCGGATGTCAGTCTGAGCGAGATTAGGATGGCTCTCCAGCACCTTAAAAACGGTAAGGCCCCAGGCGAGGATGGAATTACAGCGGAGCTTCTGAAAGCGGGTGGAAGACCGGTACTTGAAGTCCTTCAGAAGCTCTTTAATTCCGTCCTCCATGGTGGCATTACACCGGAGGCGTGGAGCAGAAGTGCGGTGGTCTTGTTCTTCAAGAAAGGTGACAACGCTCTCTTGAAGAACTACAGACCGATTTCCCTTCTGAGCCGCGTCTACGTGCTGTTTTCGAGAGTCATTACGAATCGTCTCGCGCGCAGACTTGACGACTTCCAGCCTCCCGAACAAGCCGGTTTCCGAAAGGGCTTTAGCACCATAGACCACATACATACCCTTCGGCAAGTTGTACAGAAGTCCGAAGAGTACAATTTGCCACTTTGTCTGGCGTATGTGGATTATGAGAAAGCCTTTGATTCCGTTGAAATTTGGGCGGTGCTGCAGTCCCTTCAGCGGTGCCAAGTTGACTGTCGGTATATCGAAGTGTTGAAGTGCTTGTACAGTAGGGCTACGATGGCTATCCGAGTACAGAACCAGAGTACGAAACCTATCCAATTGCAGAGAGGTGTAAGACAGGGTGACGTCATATCCCCGAAACTCTTCACCGCTGCATTGGAAGACGTTTTCAAGCTTCTGGACTGGAAAGGATACGGTATCAACATCAATGGCGAGTACATCACTCACCTTCGATTTGCCGACGATATAGTCCTTATGGCAGAATCGCTGGAGGACCTAAGCACTATGCTCAATGACCTCAATAGTGTTTCCCAACGGATATGTCTTAAGATGAACATGGACAAAACGAAGATCATGTTTAATGTCCATGTCACACCTATGCCGGTAGTTGTTGGGAGCACTAAGCTCGAAGTTGTTGACGAGTATGTTTACCTGGGACAAATAGTCCGACTGGGTAAGTCCAACTTCGACCGAGAGGTCAATCGACGGATTCAACTCGGCTGGGCAGCGTTCGGGAAGCTACGACACATCTTCTCGTCAGACATACCTCAAAACCTTAAAACGAAATTGTACAACCAGTGCGTGTTGCCAGTGATGACTTACGGAACTGAGACGTGGTCCTTCACTGCTGGCCGTATGAGGAAGCTCAAGGTCGCTCAGCGAGCTATGGAGAGGGCTATGCTCGGAGTTTCTATGCGTGATAAACTTAGGAATGAGGATATCCGCAGTAGAACCAGAGTGACCGACATAGCCCAACGGATTAGTAAGCTGAAGTGGCAGTGGGCCGGCCATATAGCTCGAAGAACCGACAACCGATGGGGAAGAAAGGTTCTCGAGTGGCAGCCTCGTACCGGTAGGCGAAGTGTAGGGCGTCCCCCCACGAGATGGAGTGACGACCTGGTAAGACATGCAGGAAGTCGATGGATGCAGGTGGCTCAGGACCGTGTTTTGTGGCATTCTTTGGGGGAGGCCTATGTTCAGCAGTGGACTTGTGAAGGGCTGTAATGATGATACAACAACACAACGATATGACAATTTTTTACTACGTTTTACGTGGCAGTGCCACGCAGCAGCTATATTGTAGCACAAATGGGACGGCTCGATCAGGAAGGACAACGCACTCACAAAATACCAGCGTAAAACAGCAGTTTAATGCTTCTGTGTTTCGTATTGTGTGTATAGAGAACCGGATACCCTTTTGCTGAAAACGAGGCAATGAATCTTAGTCCTCGGGGGTGACAGCGCATCTGTATTTTGATTCTTAATCGAATATAGATGTAGATGTCTATGGGCAGCATCAACTCATCAGGTGGACTGTGCGCTCGTTTGTCACCCTTATATATTCTAATTACAAAAATGTATTATTTTTATAAATAATGGAGACAAACGAGCACACAGTCTACTAATGACCCATAAACACCTACATCTACAATCGATTAAGAGTCAAAATGCAGATGCACTGATATTGTCAACCCTAAGCAAACACTTGGAATGCTTCCGTACCAAAAAGAAAGGTTCTCCGGTTCTCAGCACTCACTATATGAAACACAGCAGCAGCAGAATGCTGCTATTTTACGTTTGTACTACTAGACTACACGCGTGAGGATCTTTTCCTATTAAGCCGACCGTGCTGCATCCATAATACAGCTGCAGCGTGAATGCAGGTGGCTCAGAACCGTGTGATGATAAATTAATCCATATTGTGAAAACCAATTTAAAAGTTGTGTGTTCACTGAATTCACTCGTATTGATATGTGAAAGACAATACTTCTCGTAAGTAACAATGTGATGATAATGTGAAAAGCTTTAATTAGGAACTTTCCTATTTCAATTATTGTTAATGATAAAATTCATAATCAACATTCTCAATGCGCTAATTACGACTGAGTCTCGTTAATTAGTGACTTTAATATCCGAAGCAGTGCAGCAGCTCTTTCACCCAGAACGCTCCATTTTTTATACAAGTCGCGTCGCCTAGAACAAATTTTCACAGCTACTTGCTTCATTACAGCTCAAGGTGACCATTATATTCTTGGTGAATAAATGACAAAAGAATGTTCGTACGTTAATAAAATACCGATAAATTGATAATCACTTTATCGGTTATTGACAAACGCAAGTTTACATCACTGTACATGATTATCTTTTGTTATAATACGAGAAATTAGGACATGTATGTATGTTTATGATACTCATAAATATGAGTGGATAGGTGGAAAGTCTGAAAAACCTTAACGAATTGTACGTATTCATTCATAGACACGTGCATGTTTTAAGCATTGATAACCTTACTCATAAAAATTAGACGTTAATTTCAGAAATGCTTAAAGTAGCTGCATTTCTCATTCTCTCTCTCTCTCTCTCTCTCTATATATATATATATATAGTAAATGACATTAGAAAGAGACAAGAAGCTTTAGAGAGATTAGATAGTTAATTCAAGTAAGCGATAATCAACGATTAGATTGATAATGTTTTGCTTTTTAAAATGTATTAGATAAAAATTAAAGTTTTAACGTACTATGTTCGTATTTTATGCGCTGCCATGCCGTTCATCAGATTGCGGTAAAACTTTGTCAATTTATTGCTTGTACCGACAAATTTATTTGAAAGTTATATTTCATTCAATTTCAATGAATGTATTATCAGTCATTCTTTCTGCAGCAGCAACGCATCGGGTCTGGTACCCTAGTTTATAATAACCTTTTAAAAATAGACTAGACTACATTGGAATGAAACAAATTATTACAAAGAATTCACCAAATATTAAATAGAAACTCACGAGTCAAAGTATTTTATCTAATTTCTAAAAGAGCTAACTGAATCAATTGTGTAGTTTAGTTCCTACTCTGTTAGTAGTAGTAGTGCGAGCATTTCTTATTTTTGTAACCAACTAACGAAGTGTTTCATATCTATAAGTATATCTGTTTATAATATCGAAATAACTGCCTTATATTGAGCTTAGGATGTTATTTGCATGAGGACACGAAAAACCATTTTTAAAATGTTTGTCTGTCCATCGTCGGTCACTCCGGGCTAATATTTGGTATGGCTGAACTGATTGTATTGACATTTCACGAACAGAAAGAGTAATGTCATGAGTGATCTAGGCTATATTTTCTGGCGACTTCCAAAAAGGAGCCGGTACTCAATTCCACTGTATGTTTTTTTTTATGTGTGTTACCTCATAACTTTTTACTGGGTGAACCGATTTCGATGATTCCTTTTTTATTTGAAAGCTGGTACTTCTCGCGAGATCCCATATGAATTGATCAAGATCAGACCATTAGTTTTTGAGTTATTCTTAATAACTTATATTGAATTCGGCTGTACAAAATTTTAAATTTTTAATTTTATCCGAAAAACTTACATATTTAAAAAAATAACGGAAAACTGATAAAATGATAATCAGTCCTTATATTCAATCTAATCGCACCACTTTAATAACTCTTACCCAAGCGAAGACAAATACCTCATATAGGCAGTCCCAATTTTCCACTTATTAGCTAGTAGCCCCAACTGAACTTGAATGTTGTAACCAATATGCGTCGAGGTGTGTTGTTCCCGTAGCGGTTTCTAATGTGATATCGGCCGAAGCATCCGGTCGCGGTTTCATTTTACCGCTTCGGGCGGCTGCAAGGCTGGCTGTGATGTCTGCTTTATTTATAGAACTCGTCAACACGTCCACAAGATTACAATGTACTCTGACTTTCCTATGTTATGTTATAATTAGTGATGCAACGAACACGAATACGAATATTCGTATTCGCCGAATAGTAGACATTTACCGAATATTCGTATTCGGACTTGGATAACGTAGTCGGCGCGTAAAAAAATACGTGTGTTGGCCCTTAGCCTCAACGACGGGGGATTCCCAAAAATATGTTTCACTAAAACTATGTACTGCCGCCTTGGAAAGACTTTTTCCAACGGCTGGAAACATCCAAACTAAAAACAGAAATCGCCTAAAGCCAGAAAATCTACATATTTTATGTTTTTTAAATAAAAATTTGCCTATTGTAAATTTTAATTATTAGAACAATAGAAAATCATCAAATAAATTAGTTTTTTTTATTACCATGGCGAGATATTCGTATTCGTATCCGTATTCGCCGAATAGTAGGTTTGATATTCCTAATCGTATTCGTATTCGTAAAAGTAGTATTCGTTGCATCACTAGTTATAATTAATATATTCACTAGTATTATCATCGAGTAATAGATAACTCAACAATTCAGCGTTAATCAAGGTAAACACTATGCAAATTAGATACTTATTATATATGGTTACAATTATCTCAAGTTATATTATAAAGGAGATTAAGAAATTTCATTACCTTGATAAGTTGTATTGACTATAATAATTTATAGCAAAAAGCATAAATAGTCTAAGGTGCTCCTTCTGATAAGCATTCTTGTAGCAAATAATTTTTAATTAAGTATAGCTAGTATACCCAATGGTAAGTGGACGCTGTGGTCCATAAACTTCTATATCTATCATCGTTTGAGAATCAAAATGCAGATGGGTTGACCCTTCTGTCACAACTGGAGAACTAATTAAATATTTTTGACTTTTTTAATGTAGGAGTATAAGATTAGATATTTTTTTAAATCTTCGATTATTATTTCATCTTTTTTTATTCTATTTTTTTTATCTTGAGATAAAGAGGAGAGAGAGCAGATACCATATACAACAGTCGTAAGATTATTAAACAAAAATAATCATAAAACAAGTTAGTCAAAATATTTAAATGGCATTATATATCATGTGGTATTGATTAATTTTCTTTCAGTCTAAATTAATATCAGAGATTCAGTCTTAACTTATGTTTTTCTTATTTCTTCCCGTGTTAGCGCTAGATATTTTCTAATAGTAACATCTAGTGACAGAGTCATTTTTCATTTTCATTTTCTTATAGCGGCATCTAATGACGCAGTTTGTACACATCATTATTATAAAAAAAAATTAATACTCTAATTGATTTTCATGAAAAATCCATTGATAAAATACAAATAAATATATAAACTATACCTAATATTAAGCATGTCCTATTGCTGACTCCCTATTATCTAGGTTTAGTCATAAAGATATGTGACTCTTGAGTGTCTGTGAAAGCTAGTGAATCTATTTTCAGAAGAATTCGTATCGTTAAATGTCCATTCTACATTCTTACATCTTTACTAAGAACATCCTAAATAGGTTAGCTTAGTAAAACACATTGTTGAGCAAATTAATTAATCTATAAATTTTTACTTTAGAAACAATAAAGGTGGGATTCCTCATCCACTGTATTAGATACCACCTCTTCAATTTAATTTCTATACATACGGTGATTAATAACCTGAAGCGTACATTGTGTCACATATGTAAAAAGTCAACAAAATTCCACATGACTACCAATTGTCTGTCCAGGAATTCAGTTCAATCGCGCAAACAAATAGCATTGTCTCTGTTCGTGTCTACGGCAATTGACTGACACAAATGTATGCGGCGAGCAGATAGGGTTGTTTGGTTTGCAGTATTTTACACTTAGTGTCATATTTTCTATTGCATTTAATGTAACAAAACTACCATGGATATCAACACTTCTGCATATCTGTAGTTACATAAATAAAATAGTTATATTTACGTGGCAGAATTACACTGCAGCTATATTATGGCTGCAGCCCAAACGGTCGCCTCCATCGGAGTAGCACCATGCTCTCAAAGAATACCAACATGAAATAGCAGTATAATATTGTTTCGTATTGAGTGTTGAAAACCGGGGACCCTATTTACTGGTAATGAGGCATTCCATCATACCCGGGGTGACAACGGATCTACATTTTGATTTTTAATCGAGGATATATTTAGATGTCAATAAGCAGCAGTATTCACATACCATCAGGTGGACTCTGTGTATGCTTATCACCCTTATTCTATAAAAAAAAAAATATTTATTTATTTTTGTGAATGAGCTTAAATTTTATTGCTCGATTTCACTGTAGTACAGTAATAAGTTTCACTACACAAGGTTTTTTACAGCTCAAATATAAAACGTTCTCTTTACATTATTAAAATAAGAATATTGCCGGTTACATGAACATGCGAAATTAAAGTTAAATAGCAGCAGCCGCGTACCTATTCAGTTGATTTGAAGTTGAATACAATTTGTCACTAATTAATTAATGGAATCAGGCGGTACTTTACGGAAGTCCATTATATTAAAGACGTTAAAAATTAATAAGCTGAGATCTGCGTAAAAAATAAAAATGATGTGTCTAACCTAGTTTGCAATAATGTGTCTGTTTTCAAACTATTTAAGACACAAGAATTAATTTTAACATCTAACTTTTTATCACTGTTTGAATTAATGCATACATTGCAAACGTATTTTACTGGCAAACTATATTTTTTCTTATGGCAAGCTTTCATTTGCGCAGGATATCCCTTTAAACTGTCATATTGCTATGAAAGGAACGCGAAAATACAGTGGCGCTCCATCAAACTGTATCCGATAAATAATAAGTAGCCTTGGGTGCAGTATTAAGAGACGGATGCAGTCACAAGACCTAGACACGAAAATCATAGGTTCGTGCTTTTTTCCCCGCCTAATCTAAATCAGGCTTTCAACCAATCTAATACAGGACCCGTCATTTAATAATCAAATACTCCAATAAATACTGGAGTACGCGTTCACTGTACATGACAACTACATTACTAGGTGTTAAAAAAATTAATTATCTTCACATTATCCAATACCTCCGTTCATTACATTAACCTGGCAACCCTACGTGCATGTCACGTGTATCGTTAAAAGCATGACAACAACCTATTCAGAAGTAGGACATTTGGAGCGACCTGCAATATGGCCCAATACTAACGTCACTCCCTTAAATTGAAATGATTATTATCATGGCGCACAAACTAATAAAATTATGGAACTTATTAACAACATTTTTATGTTCTTCTCTTCTCAATTTTGTAAATTTGCATATTGGGTATCTTCATCATTATCACGAGTTCATTAAAGCATTCTTTGGGCTTCTCTTCCAAGAAGAAGAACATATACTCCAGCGAAAAAGGCTATCTTTGAGGTACCAGACGCCGAGTAGAGATATAGATTTTATAAGTGGTAGAGCCATGCTGCAGCTGTACCCAATGTTTTATTTATTTAAGAAAAAACATAATATACAAATCATAAACTGCTGTTCGATCAATCATCAATAGCTGCTATTTCTTGTGGTGAGTGTAGAGAACCGAACACATGAGAAGCACCAGCTTTCAAATAAAAAAAATAATCATAATCGAATTGAGGACCTCCTCGTTTTTTGAAGTCGGTTGAAAAGAGCATTCGGCGACGACGATGCGTGTAGCGTAAAGCTGCTTTACACCTACATATAAGAATTACCATTTTGAGCGGTCATGCACGAAAAACGCGCCGCCCTTCTGCACGGTCGTTACGATATTTCTAAACTTATCCCTTTAACATTGGCATAAAGATATCAAGCCGTCTGTCGGAGGCCATAAGGTATCTTTGACATTTACCTCAGGCAGCAAATACGGCACTCTTAGTAAAATATGGGGCATACAATTTTTTCTCATGGTGTATTTCGTAGTAGAACTTCGCTGCAACTTTATAGCTGAAGCAAGAACGGCTTGGCTTGACTGGGGAAGGATCACGCTCTCACAGAATAACTTATAACAGCATCAAAATACTTGTGTTTCGTAGGGTGAATTAAGAGAACTGCAGAATATTTTTACTGGTAACAAGGCATTCCATCTTGATTGTCAGTCGTCTGTATGCGCGTTTGCACCCTCACTTGTGTGAACAGTCTTGCAAGCCATATAGCTCAGACGCAAAGTGGATGAGCAGGCGTTTTTTTATGTGTGAAGTGAATGATAGTAAATAATATGTAAAAAATATATAGTTAACGACAATTTCTTAAAAGAACACTAACAATGCTATTAACATAACTAATATTCCCGTTAATCACTCCATGCAAGATGAAATAATTAAAATTATTAAAAATATTGTTAGGAGGAGGCTTTAACTTGACAGAAATAATTTAAATATTTAAGAAATACTTAGCAGCACACCCTCTTAATTAGATCCACGTTATAAATTGTATATAACCATTAAAAAAAAGTCGAAGAAACTGTAATTCGAACTATCTTTTATAATTCGAACCCATAGCAGCAGCTAATTACAAAATAACTCGACTCGACTTTTAACTTTCAAATGAAAACAAAATGACTTAAGAGTGAGTTGCTAAACTAAATTGACTACGTTATTTGCCACAAAGATCTTGTGCCTTTCCTTTTTGAAAAACTGTAATGAAACAGAAATAACAAACTAGTGACACATAATTTAATTTTGAATATAGTACGTGGTAACAGTTGCTAAGAATTCGGCTGAGGCGTTGCAGGCCACGGTATGGATTCCCGCAAGGAACAGGTATTGGGATGGCTTACAGATAAGCCTTCACAATATAGGAGAAATTCTAAGTGATTCTTCCACGATAAGGGGAAGAGAGTTCTAGTGTATTCTTCCTCTTTTCAAACAACTTCATAAAAGGAGGAGGTTCTCAATTCGTCGGAGTCTTTATTATGTATGTTCACCGATTACTCAAAGACACCTAAACCGATTTGGAAAGTTCTTTTTTTGTTTCAAAGAGAATACTTCCCAGGTGGTCCAATTAAAATTTTATCGAAATCGGACGAGGGGTTTAAAAAAATAAACAATAAATTATATTCATATTGAAGTTGTTTGTACAAAATTTTAAATTTGCCGCTTGTTTCAATATAAAAACGGGAGGATCGTTTTTATACAAAACTTATGTGCCGGGTGGAGGGGAGAGTATAATGATGGGAATCATCATACATGAAACTCTTGAGATCGAAGTTTATGTAAACGTCTGAAAAATCTATTGGTATTTCACAAATGTCAGAACAACCAAACTCTGCTTATTGATGGATGAGGCCCTGGTACTCGGATAATGGTGATTGCTCCATCCAAGAAGGTTGAACCCAATTTTCACAGACTAGTGAACCCAGCGTCGTAATTACGGGTTAATTTCAAAAGTATGCATGTCTATATAGACTAACATGTTATACTAATATTACGTGATAGAGCTACGCTGCAGCTATATTATGGATGTAACACGAATGGATCGGCTAGCCCGGGGAAGGAGGCATTTTAGGATTACAGATGCTGATGTCTATGGGTCACAGTATCCGCTTACCATCAGGTGGACTGTGTGCTCGTTTGTCACCCCTATTCTATAAAAAAGGCTGTTGGTGATGATACTGCTACTACCTTCAGGCATTAAAATAAACCTGAACATCGTTGATTCACACCGTGCATGTTTTATTCGCACGTACACAATATGAAGCCGCAATTATGTACTTTCTCCTTTTACTGAGTTGTCCGGCGTTTATTTCAAATTACATTTCATAACTTTTTTAAATCTATGTAAATTGGGTAGTTGACACCGTAACCAATAAAAAACTACGTTACATAATTTAAATTAATCTACCGTGTGAAGGCCCTTTACTCATTATCACCCCTTGGATGTCATAAACGAGAAATAGAGAAATGCTAAAAATGTCATGCTGTACCTACATTAATAGTATAGTTGTAGCACGAATGGGTCGGCTCGACCGAGTCCTTACCACGGTCTCACAGAATACCAGCGTAAATAGCAGCTTAATGATGCAGTGTTTTGTATGGTGAGTGTAGAGAACCGGAGAACCTTTTTACTGACTTTTTACCTAAAAGAGGTATTCTATCTTATTCCTCAAGGGTGACAACGCATCTGCATTTTTATTCGCAAACGAAGATAGATGTAGATGTCTATGGGCCACAGCAACCACTTACCATCAAGTGGACTGTGTGCTCGTTTGTCACGCTTATTCTATAAAAAAAAAAGATTTCATGTTTTTTTTTCAAATTGAATCAAAATGCAGGTGCGTTGTCGCCGATTTTGAGGATTCTTTTTTTATTTGGAAGCTAGTGCTTCCCATGTGGTCCCATATATATTTGATCAAGATCTGACCAGTAGTTTTTATAGTTTTTGATTCATCCTTAATAATGTGTATTTAATTGACTTCAACTACATTGATGATGTTCTCATTTTATTTATATTGAAGTGTATTCTTCCTCTTTTCAAACAACTTCAAAAAAGGAGGAGGTTCTCAATTCGTCGGACTCTTTTATTATGTATGTTCACCGATTACTCAGTCACCTGAACCGATTTGGAAAGTTCTTTTTTTGTTTCAAAGAGAATACTTCCCAGGTGGTCCAATTTAAATTTTATCGAAATCGGACGAGGGGTTTAAAAAAAACAATAAATTATATTCATATTAAAGTTGTTTGTACAAAATTTTAAATTTTATCACTTGTTCCGTTTAAATTTAAATTCGATTTTTATTGTTAAAAATTTTACAAATACGATTTTTATTTTACTACAAGAGACTATGACGACAAAACCCAAAATTTTGTTTGTAACAATGCTGCAATTCACATTATTTTTAAATGGTCGATTTTGATATCTGATATTTTGATTCTTTAAAAATATATAAATTTTCATGTGTATATACGAGTACACTATTAAGTAAGTTATAAATTGCGTATACTTCTGTACGTCTATACGTAAATATGCTTGAACGTTTAAACGCTTTCATAATATTCAAGATAACGTATTATTTCCTCGATCGCTTTCCCCGCGCAGGGTAAAATAACTTTCATAACCGAGTAATAAATGCTGACAACAAATAAAGATATAGTTAAGTTAAAATGACTTTGAGTTGGCTGCTGCGGTTAGAAAATCTCAAGCGATCTCTGACGACGTAAACAGTAACTGTCACTGTTATTACTTATTATATACTTACGTATTTTTGTTTTCTATTTTCATCAGTTGGCTTCTTATGATATATACCCATTATTTTATCAGAAATTATAAAATAACAAAAATAATTTCCACATAATTTAATAGCTTCTGAAAGCAGTGCCAAGACAGGTGTATCGAAAAATAACGCCCGAACTGTCTACTCCGATTTCTTTTTAGTTTCATTTTTTGATCTTTTGGAGTGGAATTAGCAAATTAGCAATATCACAAGCTCAAGGCATTAAAAATTTCATCTCCTCCCTCTTCCCATTATATAAGCCCCACTGTTGGGGATAGGCTGTGCCCGTGCTTATAATATGTTCAAGTACCTAATTACCATATTTGCGATCGACATTGTTTCTTTTTATCTAGAACTGATTTAGCATAGCCATTGGATGTCGTTTGCGTTGTTACGCTGATTAATATCAAATACATTTTGTTACGTGATTTCATAACTCCGTACCGTCCGTCGTAGTATTCCCATATAACTTACTTTTTGGTCATTATTTGTTACGCATACAATATCAAAAGGGTTTCCAGAGAGAGGTGAAACTTGGTTTATAAAGCTTAAAAAAAACTAAGAGGTAGTTCAGAGGATGAGCACCCCCTGGGGTACCTGAATCATCCCCAGGCATGTTCCACGATTTTTATAATAAGTAGTTAGGTGTTTAACAGTTAATTTTTCAGTAATACAACCCGTATTAGCAAGACCAGACCGCAAGACGATTTCGGCCATATTAAAGTGAAAAATTGATACCATTGTGACAAAACAAAAAAAAACATAAAATAAGGATAAATACCGTGCTTTTCTTTCAGTGTCACGCGGTAATCTAAGTTCAGCTACCGCTTGACATAGGGACATTAGCATAATATTTTCCGAAGACATTCGTAAGGTGTTGAAAAAACTAAACTGGCAAATAGTTTTTAAAGTCGTAAATATTTACCGTCATAACCGTGGATAAATCAGAGAACACTCGTTACAAAATCGATAAATTAAAACGTCGAGGCAACTTATCGAACGATCACACCATTAAGAATCAACATCGAGAAAATTAAACCAATGCAATCCCAATCCGATAATAATTATTACAATAAAATTTAAATGTGAGCTCAATTAGTTTCATACCAGCCATTACATACAAAAATTACATAAACAATACAATACTTTTTAATGGAAACTTCGATTATATCCATTATAAGTGTCGAACACAATCATAAGATTGATGGCAAAACACGATAAAATCTGTGTGACGTAAGCTAAGTGATGACTTTGCAACTGACATATTTAATACGCCATGTTTATATTAATTTATATAATATAATTTTAGTTATAATACTTAGAAGTAATTACATACATATTATAATAGTTTATATTATCTGTAGTGTAATACGACTACGAGTATCTACTTTACTTATTTTTCTAAACTATCTGTCTATTTCTTTGGCGTGATGGATTTTTTTTAACATAATATGAGGTGTTGTTACATTAGTGTTAATTGAGAGAATGACAAAGGCTATATAATAAATATATATTGCATCGGCAAATACAAAAAAGTGAAGGGAATGTCTTTTTTTCAGTAAACTTTTTAACACAGTAGGTTTTTTTAATTATTGTTTTAACCATTAAACTTGTATGATATGTACACGACGAGTGATTCGAGTTAGAAGATAAAAGATAAGGGTGGTAGCCCAGGGACTAAGCGCTCTTTGTAAATTTCAACCAAAACGGGTACGATCCCTACGGTTTGTCAAGTAGAGAATTTCATAATATGGCAATCTCTACCCTTCCTTTTACCCGTCCTTTTGACCCCTTAGTTTAAGATGTCTTACAATATTAAATACTAAAAATTAATAAAAAAGACATGAAGTAGGTCAACTTCCTACAGCCCGGTAAACACTTTCTTTAAACCCTGCCAGAAATGGAAGGATTGTGCACAGGAGTGGGATATATATACGCTGTTAACTTTTTAAGATAAAATATATCTTGGCAAACGACAAAATTAAATATCCGATCGCACAACATCAAAATTTTGTACGTGGTAGAGCCATGCTGCAGCTATATTTCTGGTATAGTTGTAACACGAATGGGTCGGCTCGTCCGGGGAAGGACCACGCTCTCACAGAATACCAGCGTAAAATGGTAGCTTAACACTGCTGTGTTTCGTATGGTGAGTGTAGAGAACCGGAGACCCTTTTTACTGGAAACGAGGCATTCCATCTTAGTCGTCACGGGTGACAACGCATCTACATTTTGATATTCGTAATCGAGGATAAATGTAGATGCCTGTAGGGCCACAGCAACCACTTACCATCAGGTGGATTGTGTGCTCGTTTGTCGCCCTTATCCTATATAAAAAAAAAAGTATAGTTGTAGCACGAATGACAGAATGACTCTCACAGAATACCAGTGAAAAATGGCAGCTTGACACTGCTGTTTCGTATGGTGAGTGTAGAGAACCGGAGACCCATTTTACTGGAAAAGAGGCATTCTATCTTAGTCCTCACTCAAAATGCAGATACTATATCACTCCTGATCCAAAAAACTCTGCTAGAAGTATATAGCTGCAGTATTCCACGCTTCTATGTATAGATTCGTTTCTAAGTATAAGTGATTATAGCAAACTCATTTTTAGGCTGGGTTGGGGCCATGTGTTGGAACAATTTATCGGTTAACGATTGTGAAATAGACTGTATGATGTCTTGTATTTAATTAAATAAGATAAAATTTAATAAAGAAATTTGCAAAATTAAATTGTAACATACTTTTTTTTGGAAAACAATTTCATGGCGGCTCTTGTGGTCGTTGGTAGTTTTAATGTAAAAAGGACTAAAAAAATTAAAATTTGACTAGCACAGATAAATTTTCAAGTGAGGATTGCTGCTTAAAAACGTAAAAAAAAGTAATATTAACGTATGTATTTACATACATTTCAAATTAAAATAATTATTTTAACTTCTAGAATTTAGGATAGCTATAAGAACATTTACAACAAATCAAAAGTATGTTTCACATCTGTTGCATTTCCCTTTGAAAAAAAAAAACAAAAAATATGGCTGGCCTAACCCAAAGTTTTAATGGAAAAAGTTACGAAAGCCGAACGCCGCGCCGGCTTTATTCCTTCGTGCTATTTGTTTCTACTTACTGGAACTAATTAAATGTTATGACAGCGAATAACGAATAAATGTATTTTTGTAAAAAAAAATATTAATAAATTATTATTTCTCATTAGATTTTTTCCGTTTTATCGCAATTTATTCAAGGAAGAATACTACAGCACGCTAGCAAAAAATATCCATATGATTTCCTTAATTATTGAATTGCACCAGTATGTTAAATCACAATAGATAATGATTAATGTGTTATAAACAATTTTGCAACTAACATTTGAGTCGTGTTGAGAGGTGTGAGCGTATGAGATTTTAGTACCTACTCATCTTATCCCGTGGGTGTCATATGAGGCGACTGAGTGATGTGTACGAAATATTATGTGACCTCCAATAGATGACGATAAAACTATCCGTTGTAAAGCCATATGTAAAATGTGGCAATAAAAAAATCCTCCCGTCTCCAATGCAATATAATTAAAAATTAAAATAATTTGTACAACCAACTTCAATATAAATTATTAAGAATAACTCAAAAACTATTGGTCAGATCTTGATTAAATTTATATGGGATCACACGTGACGCACCACGTAAAAAGTTATGAGGTAAACATAAAAAAAACAATAACATACAGTCGAATTGAGTACCGTCTCCTTTTTGCAGTCGGTAGAAAAGTAATTCCTTCCTATGTCCAGTATTGCATTTTTTGATTTGATGAAATTTTATGAATGACAAACAAATCGCTTGAGAACTGAAACTTAAAATAATACATAATTTTTTTCATTCATCCATTACAGCCGATTAAAGTTGCCACGCTCGGCAGGCGGGTTAGCTACTGCTGTTTTGTTATTATATTATTAAGTTGAAATAAAGATGATGCAACTGCTTCAGTCATCTCCTACTTCAGTTTCCAACTTTCGCCTCGTACGACACCCATAGGACGATATGTGGTAAAGTGGATTTTCTATCATCGCCACGATACGATAAAATGGTATATAGTCTATAATTTAGAGTTCTTCTTCGTTTAAATTCCTGTTATTAAACACTTTATTATTAGAAGTGAAACAACTGGCCTTAATTCTATAGCATATTTTTTTAAGTTTTATCAAATGGTGTTTCGTTATCTGTCCAACGCAGCTGTGTTGTTAAGTCTGAGTTGCTTAAATCATAGGATCTACGTACGTTCTTCGAACTGATATAGAGCTGAACCCGTGCAGATTCCAGCTCTCTTATCGGCGACTTCATCGAACGTCGTTTGTACCGAACTTATTACCCTTTCACATTTATGATTTTTAGTGGGATATCATTAATATTTGAAAAAAAAATTATCCTTTTATCAACTAATCTAAATAAATACTTCACTTCCAATGTTTTTTCTTGCCTTTACAATTCACTGTTTTTAATTTAAACTTTTTTATAAGAATGTGGTGCGGTTATGTAATTTTAAGTAGAGTACTTGAAACTCACCGCACCAATAACTTTGCCGAATCTTTCGATACCGAATCGATAAAATTTCTACTTACAAGTAACCTAAAAGTGAGTTAGGTTTTGATGAGTGAGTTTATGGATGATAAAATTACACTTTTCAGATCTTAACAATTTAAGAACTACAATAGATTCTTTAACGAAATTTGATATTTTAGGTGCTTACTAAGTATGCAAAATTAAAAGTGTGTAAGTCTAAATGTTTTTGAGTTGAAATGGATCGTGTATATATTATACTGTTGGTAAGACGCACTTTTCTTTTCGAACTTGGCTGACACACTGTCATGTGTAGATCTAAGTTACTTGCATGTATGCTATAACTGCTATAATAATAAGACCTACCATTATCACGTATCGGTGTTTAAAACATACTTTTTTCACTGGTTGTTCTTTGCGCCTTACCGGCGCAGGCGGCGGCACTGCATCCATATTTTTAGTATCGTGTAAATGTCACATTACTTAGTAGATAACTACATTGTGGCACCTAATGTCGTTGACACCTTTTTTTACTACGTCACAAAATTTAATTGCAAAATTGCCTCATCTTTTGCTCGTTGATACCTCGTTATAAATAATAATACAGCCATTTTATAATTATTAAAGTTATACAATGTAAACTGCAAAGGTCACACAACGGCAACTGTTTCGCAAGACTGACGGTTCAAACTAAACTTTGAATCGAACATTGCCGACAAGATTTTGCGACGAACACGCGATTTGTTTATAGATACTTACCAGACTTTATAAAGCCGATATATAATGTTCACGAAACAAATCACTTGTAGAGCACTTAGCGTTATAAAATCTGCTTCGACGCTAATTTATAAGCCACGCCTTAGTGCAGATCGTTAAAAGTGAAATTACTGCAAGGCAAGCCACATGCTCGCTCAGCGATACCTACTTGGGCAACAGGAGCTCGTCCGGTCTCTGGAGTATAAGATAAATATTGTATTGAACTGATGTATTGTTTTAATGTTCAGCACTAGATTTGTGAAGAACTATAAGGATAATTATGATAATATCTTTTTATATTTATTTATTTAAAAAAAATACTAGTAATGTTTAATAACATTACTAATATTCCCTTTAACCACTTCTGCTAAGCTTAAAATGCTTGTGTTAGAAGTGGTTCACGACAGTAGTCGAATGGCGGATTCGAACCCACGACCTTACGAGTTCGCGGTCCGCGTCCTGCCATTAGGCTACTGACGCTTGTATTGATAAATGCTTTCAATTACCTTTTTTTTTAAAGAAATAACATATGACACTAATATCTTAGTGCTTGCGAGCTTAATAAATGTATAATGTGTAATATTTAAAGAAAAACACCGTATTTTACGACAGATTAAACGATGGTTTGGTATAGAGTTTTGTATCTATAACTGTGATTCGATTCACGCAAGCACCAGGCTGCTCCTGGTACCCCGGTACGGCGCACAATTTAGCCTTGAACATGCAACTTCCAGAGGTTATAAAAATCAGTTATATAGCTAACAAAGTTTAACATCTTATATTACTTAATGAGGTAGATAGGTATAATATTATCATATATTGTCTTAGCCCAAATATCTACGACGCTTTAAGACGAAACGAAAAATATTAATATTTATTACGCATCTATCGGTGACAGAAAACATCGTTAGATTTTTTCTCAAAATAATTTCTCAGACAAGCAGTCTGAGAGATTATTTTGAGGGCATGGTGTGAAGTTCGCTAACACGCATTGGGCCAGCGCGGCATACTCTATTGTATAAAATTTTAGGACAGTAGAGTCTGCGGAAGGCACATTGTTCCTTTTAGGACCTAAAAGGAGGTCTGTGCTTTGTGCCAAAAGTGGGACGTTGTAGGCTTGTACATTTTTAATTAAATTTATCATTAACTTTCGTGAATAACTAGAGACAATTAGTTATATCATTAAAAATAATAATAGAAGCGCTTTATTTGACATCTGTTTCAGAACGGAAACTTCGAAGAGCACTTTTGACATAAATTTAATAACTTTCTGTAAGGAACTTTCCTTACATTCATCTTCACGCAGTGGTAATGTAACTAAGAAATTGCCCTGGTTTAAAAAAAAACTGTTTATTTGAAACGCTTTGCTTCGACATACATAATATTATCACTCATGTTGTCCCGGCCGACATGGTCTGGTGATGAGTACCTGGCTAATACACCGCGGATAAAAAGCCTAGTCCGATTGACCCCTGAAACTCTTTATCACAATAAATCACTTAATATCTGGTCTGATACATCAGACTTAAAACATTCTTAAATCTTAATCCGGACTTTTGATCGTAAATTCGCTTCAGAAGCCCTGGGATTAGCAATAGCCCTGACTAGACACTGTTGTCTTAAAAAGCACATGTCTATCCTGGGACTAAGCAACTCAAGGATGTGCCAGTTTTGTTTCCTTAACGAAAGAAACGCCTCTGCACATCCTAACAGTGTGAATCCTTAATGCGCAAACGTAACACGCATCTGGGAAGCTATGCACTCTACGCCCAGAAGAAGTGAATATGCTCACATCTAAGCAACTCCTATTCATTGAAGACATATGGGGCTTAGCCGTGAACTATAGCCATAACAGCGATCACAATAGATCTTTGTTTTGTCTTTCATTTTTGGTTTCGCGTTGTATCATCACTTAAAACTGAACTAACAATTTCATCTATTCACAAAATTCTTGAGCTACTATCGAAAAAAAAATGATTAAATAGTACAGACAATAAATACATCGCAAACATTGTTACTTTTGCGCAAATTAAATCGTGTCAGAAGCCTGCCCTAGATCACATTGTCTTGTTGTGGGATCGAAACACTACTTTTATTGTTCTTTAACTCTGTGTATTGGCTAAATAGAAAATAATGAACAATAACCTGCCGTTTTTTTTTTCTATTTTCCCGCGTTAAAACACTAATCAGACAGTAAAGACCAAATACTAACTCATTTGTGGCAATCATAAATAAAACAAATACATATTGGGAGTTGCTTTTAACTGGCTGTGAAAATATAATTATCGGCATAATATTATGGGGCCTCTATACACCATCGGCCATGATTGACATTTGACAACCACAGAATGGAGCATGATTGTCACAATCATTGCGCGACTGCCCACATGATCGTGCATCCTACATATTTGTATTGTCATTGTCCGAGACGGACGTTGAAACAGTTGCAGCTACCGCTATTTATTTACCTAATTAGTTTATATGTATATCATCACCGATCATGGGCGATTATAGGCGATCATGCCCTCCACACGGTCGTGATCGCTAGTATTCGTCAATCATGGCCGATGGTGTATAGGGCCCATAAGATAAGGGTAACGAACGTGCACACAGTCCAACTGATGGTAAGTGGGTGCTGTGGCCCATAAACATCTTCATCTATCCTCAATTAATAATCTAAATGCAGATGCGTTGTCACCCTTGAGGACTAAGATGGAATGCCTCGTTTCCATTAAAAAGGGTCTCTGGTTCTCTACACTTACCATACGAAACACACCAGCGTTAAGCTGCTATTTTACGCTGGTATTCTGTGAGAGCGTGGTCCTTCCCCAGTCAGGCCGACCCATTTGTGGTACAACTATTCATGTGGTCATGCTGCAGCATGACCCTACCACGTAAAAAATAAAAATAATAATTTCCGTGTGCCTTTATTCTATAAACACCAGGAACATTGAACTTTTAGCTACAAATTATTATTTAAAAGGGTTTACTCTGTATTTTTAAACTAAATCGAATGTATAGAACATTCATAAGATAATTATAACTTTTAACAAAAGTAAAAACCAACTTTAAATTGCTAAAAAAGAAATTATTTATTTACTACCCTTAGGGCTTTTTATGGACTAAAAAAAATAGACCATATCAAAAAGTTATATAACTATTTAATAGAAAAAGAATCATTCAAATTGGTTCACAATCTGTGAAGGTATCACGTAACATACATTAAAAAGAAAACATTTTTTTTTATAGGATAAGGATAACAAACGAGCACACAGTCCACCTGATGGTAAGTGGTTGCTATGACCCATAAACATCTACTTATATATTTTATTTGATTACGAATCAAAATGCAGATGCGTCGTCACCCGTGAGGAATAAGATGGAATGCCTCGTTTCCAGTAAAAAGGGTGTCCGGTTCTCTACACTCACCATACGAAACACAGCCGCATTAAGCTGCTATTTTACGGTGGTATTCTGTGAGTGTGGTCCTTCCCTGGTCGAGCTGACCCATTTGTGCTACAACCATAATATAGCTGGAGCATGGCACTACCACATATAAATATACCACGCATAATAAACATACACTTGAATTGAGAAGCTCCTTCTTTTTCGTAAAGGTCTAAAGTCGGTAAGAAATGTCCATTACACCTTTAATACCTTAATACACAGTAAATTTTATTATAGTATAATTCTTTTAGGTTGCTGACAGTTCAGTTTTGTGCAGCAAATATGAGGAACCGATTGAGATGTCATTTGTTAAAACCAATATCTAGTCTAGGACTTACAGACAGATATAGAATTGGAGAACATATACATAGAGAGGACCATGACATATCTTATAATATATAATATCCCCAAAGATCATGGATCTCCCGATCAAAATCTGTTCTCTACACTCACCATACGAAACACAAATGAAGCTGCTATTTCAATTACGAATACAGGTGTGAGGTATTCCACCTTAGTCCCCAGAGGTAAAAATGCATCTTTAGCCTTCTATGCTCTAAATTGGGGTTGGTCGCATACATGTAAGTGCTGCAGCAGCCATTAACCATCAGGTGAGCCATAACTTTGTTTGTCACTTCGGTTTTATTAAAAAAAATATGGTATGTTTGAATGTGAATTAAGTCTATAAATTTTGTGAAAAAGTTTAATTAGAAATCTTTATAAACAATAATATCAACTCCTGATGAATCTTACAATATCATAAAAAAATTACATAAAACAAATGTGTTACTGTCAAGATCATAATAATAGTCATATTATTTTATTTGTAGCAAAGAAAACTAGTTCTCTTCTCCACAACTTTTCCAATTTTAGTTGACACTTAAATCCTAAATTGTACAATTAAATACTAGGTAGATGAGTAATCAGGTATAACTACAAGCAACCTTACTTTCATGTGTAATCAGAAACAAAACTAAGTACAATAATTAATTTATTGTACTTATTGTTAATTTGTTACTCTTAACCTTGAGAGAGGTTTAAATACAAAGCAAAGCCATAACAATGCCTGTTCTTGTTTAGGATTATAATAAAGTGAAATGGCATGGAATTTTGTATATGTAACTAAACCTTCCATTAATAAGGTAAAGAATCAGAATGGCAATCAATATTTTATATGTAGTTTTATAAATGAGGGTAAAAAGGAAAAGAAAATACATTGAAGTGAGGGTAGAACTTTTTTTATAGGAAATGGATGACTAAAGAGCACACAGTCCATCCGATGGTAAGTGGATGCTGTGGCCCATAGATATCTACATTAATTATTCTCTTCTATTAAAGTTTTCAATGTAATCAATGTTATAATATTTTTTGCAAACAAATCTGAAACATTAAGTATCTTACAAATATCAAAGGTCCATAGCTACACATAGACCTCTGCATAGATTTCTAATAGACGGATATTTATAGTAGCAACGCTTGGCAGGCAGGTTGAAAATTTCAGTTTTTTAAAAAAATTATTTTGAGTTATTATCAGGATGATGCTGTTGCCCCTCTTGTCTTTCAATATTATTCTGTCACCTCTTACAACACCCAAGGGACGATATGATGATGAATTCCACTACTGGTACATAATATTAACACTATACAAGGTTGATGTTTATGATTATTGTATGCAACTATCATTGTAACAAGTATTTATGTTTCTATTAAATCACATATTCATCATCATGATTACAGCCCTTCACAAGTCCACTGCTGAACATAGGCCTCCCCCAAAGAATGCCACAAAGCATGGTCCTGAGCCACCTGTATCCATCGACTTCCTGCATATTTTACCAGGTCGTCACTCCATCTAGTGGGGGGACGCCCTACACTTCGTCCATCGGTACGAGGCCGCGACTCGAGAACCTTTTTTCCCCAACGGTTGTCGGTCCTTCGAGCTATATGGCCGGCCCATTGCCACTTCAGCTTACTATTCCATTGGGCTATGTCGGTCACTCTGGTTCTACTGTGGATATCCTCATTTATAAATTTATCACGAAGAGAAACTCCAAGCATAGCCCTCTCCATAGCTCGCTGAGCGACCTTGAGCTTCCTCATCTGGCCAGCAGTGAAGGACCATAATCACATATTAATACATGCCAAATACGCACTTAGATGTGAAGTTGTAAAACAACCCGTGGTTATCTTATATTATCTTACCATTAAATTAAAGTATTAGAGGGAGTTGTCCATAGGGTTTAAGCTCACAATATTAAGTTTCGCAGTAAGTATAGGTAACCATTAGGCTACTGTTGGTTTCTTCTTAACATTTTACGAAGTTACAAATACACTCACCTGCATTCACCTCATAATTTATACTTCTTCTAAATGAGATATTAAAATAATCATTTAGATTAAATCATACTTCATATAGAGCTTGCCACAAAAATTCCAAACATATATAGAAATACATCTTCATCCTCATTACCACAAAAACCCCTTTTTTACAGTACTCTGCTAAACATAGATCTTCCCCCTCCAAGTAATGCTACAATAACCAATTCTAACCTATCTGCATCCATCAACATCCTGCATATCTACATTTCACTTACCAGTACCAACTTTTTCCCCCCTTCGGTTATAAGTTCTTCAAGCTATATAGATTAGACTGCCCATTGCCATTTTCATATTACACAAAAATTACTTACTGCATTCTTGATTGGTAGTTTTCACAAAACAAAGAACAATACTGTACAGTATTATACAGTATTGCAAGCAATTTATACTATAAATATTTAACAAATACTTATAAACTGTCTAAAATAATTTTTGAAAGTAAACATAACTAGTTATCATGTTTTATAAAAGTTTCATTCGGCAAATAAATTTGAAGGTAAAATCCTTAATACAACTGGACAGTCAAGGCTACTGTAAAGATTAGGAATTTTGGTCCTAAATAGAAAAAAAACATTGCTAAACTGATATTCACATACAGATAGTGCACTGATATAATTAACAAACTTCTACCAAAATAAAAAGTTATTTTTACATATTATATTTATAGCTCTTAGATATTTTTAAACTTACCACATTGTAATTGAAGGCTGCGGCGCCTGGAGCGTAGAATTCTCTGTTTAGTTTTTCACCCATTATTAAATGGTGAAAGAAACTGACATATTGAAATCAATAACACTTAGGAACATCAATATAACTTTAAATAAAAACACTGATACTTAAAAAATAAGTGAAAATTCCACGACTGTTAAGAGCGTTCGCACTAACATTTCTGTTCGCAAACAAAAGCATTATTTGATCAATTATAATTCATCATCATTAAACAACCACTATGAAAACATAAAGGAAATCATGGTTTGCCAATAGCTATATAAATAATCTGTAAAGCTGTAAAGACAATAAAATTATTTTTATAATCAATTCTCCAAATTCACTTCACTTGACAATTTAATTCTCCCTTGACAATTGACATTAGGGATGCAGATCTGAGATCGATTTATCAAAGAATCGATTTTTCAGGACCAAAAGATCGCTTTTTAAATCGATGTGCAGTACTGAATGATCCATTGAATTGATATTTTACCCTTGAAAATCGCCATTCGATTTTTTTTTATTTTGGTAAAAACCATAAAATTATGTACAATCAATTGAATATATCCGTAATATTACGATATTGCCGATTATTTACTCAAAACTTCGCGAGATGGCTGTATGCTTAGTTTCCTTCGCCTCCATTTAATAAAAAAAGTTACGTTAGTAGTCTATGACTTTTTGTGTTTTTGTTAATTAATAATGCGTCATTCATTTGTTTATATAAGCAAACTGTGTCGTAATATTATACATTTATAAGCGAAATATATACTTATTGTTGTGTAGGTATATATATTTTGTGTATATATAGCACAGTTATGTACTCACACTGAAAAGTTAGGGCCTAAACGAAGTATTTAAACACCTTTTTCGCAGGCAGTTGTACACCTGAAGTATGATCCTGTACTCTACTGGAAAGAACAAAAAAAACTCTATTTGTTACTACCTTCACTCAATAGCCATGATGTATATGAGTATCGTGGGATCATTTATTCCTTGTGAGTGCCTTTTTTCAATTGCCAGCAACATCGCAAGTGATGAGCGAGACCGCTTGGATCCCAATAGACTTGACAGACTATTGTTTTTAAAAAGTTTAGATATGAAGCATTGGGAACATTAACTTTTTCATGTAATAAATACATTTTATAAATAAATGTCTTCTTTCATACCTGATCTGCATTTGATGTGGTAATAAAAATAATTGTTATTATCGAATTCCCTGAACTAAAAAAACTGATTTTTTTACTTATTATAAGCCAGTACTTGACCACAATCCCACCTGGTGGTAAGTGGTGATGCAGTCCCAGATGGTAAATCCCACTATTTTAGCGTAATAAAAGCTTACTCACTCTTGCCTTGAAGACGCCCAGATTGTATTCGGACGAAAAGATAGACGCCGGCAAATAATTCCACTCCTTTGCTGTACGCATTACAAAAGACGACGCAAACCTTTTGGTCCTAATGCGTGGAATATCGACAACAAAGGGGTGAAGACCCGCCAACCACCTGGTTGTACGATGGTGGAAAGGAGAAGGAGGAATTAAAGCGTGTAATTCCTGCGCACACTCACCGAAATGCATCCTATAGAATACCGAGAGACTGGCTACTCTGCGCCTGTGCTCGAGGCTGACAAGATTGGTTTCAACCAAATCAAGGTTACCAATGAGCCTCTTAGCAAGTCTCTCCACTGAGTTCAACCCTACCAGGTGGCATTTTGCAGCATACGTGACAGCTGTATTCCATGCACGACCAAACTTGCGCTTTATATAAGGTAAGAAGCCCCGTCATGAAATACCGCCGCACCCTTGCAAGAACACCAAGTTTCCTTGCAGCTGCTTTGGCTCTGGCCTCAATGAACCGCCCATAGTTGAGGTTCCGAGAAAATTCAACCCCTAACAACTGAAGACGGACAGTGTACTCCAAGGATACAATCCGGAAAGTAGGAGCCAAGGTGAGCGGTCTCCTTTTAGCGGTGAAAAGACACGCTTGTGTTTTGGAGGCGTTAAATCTCAGGATATTGGCATCACCCCATTCGGAGACTGCCTGTAGTGTGCGATTCACACGCTCAACCAAAGCCTCTCTTTCTGACTGGATTTAATCCCGACTGGTCCGGGCACCTGGTTGGTATCTCTCCACAACTGTGCTGTCGTCTGCATAGACACCGGGAATAGGGATGAAACGATACGAGTAAATACAAGTACTTATTCAATACATTCCTTCCGATACCAAGTACTATTTGTATCGATACTTTATAACTGAGTATCAAGTAGCTATCGATCGAAATTATATCTATCGGTATGCCAGTGTCACGCTTTTATTTGAACACATTGATGGATAGATAATAAACTCATCTATGCTAATAAAAATATATTTTTTGTGTATCATATCTTGAAAATTTTGAACGCGTTCTAGTTTTGTGTAGTTTGCAAGTTTGTTGGTCCATGCCCGGGAGAAAAAAACTGTACCATTTAGTCGCCATACATGAATAATATTTGTGTCGTCTTTGTTTTCATTCTGCGTTTGTAATCCTAACCTCTGACTCAGTGGAGCAGCGTGCCTTAAAGTGGACTTGTATCATAATTTGTCGGGGGGCCCAAAGATTTTTCACAAAAGGTACAAAAACTCTCGCATTGAATTAAAATAATTAGAAATTGATTATAGGTTATGACTTACAATTAATACTCTTTGGAACTAAGCTAGCTAAACAATTTAAACCAACATCCTGTCCCATAGAAGTCCTTAGAATTTTTGCTTACATACGTTCGGGGCGTCTGTAGTCTGGGGGCCCCGTATCATTGATACGACTGATACGGCGGTAGCTACGTCCCTACTCTGGCTGTCGTCGTTGTTTGTTTTGTGTTTAAAGCGTTTTAATTTTTTAACCGACTGTATGGGACCCCCAAAGTCTAGTGTTTAGCAATATTTCACAAAAAACGATTAGAAAAACGCAAGCTGCAAAAAATGCTTTAAAGCCTTGCGCTTTTGTGGCAATACGTCTAATTTGCATAAGCATAAGCATTTAAAAGCCACCCTGATTATATTGCACCTGATAATATATCAATAAAGAATATCAATACTATTTACTATTTTAGTTTAGTTTATTCCAAATTTTACAAATAAAAATCGATCGATATATGTAAGTATCGATACTTTTCAAACGATTCTGAGTAACTGTCGATAGTCAACAACCAATACTGTATCGAGGAAAAGTATCGATACCCCAGTGGTATCATGTCATCCCTAACCGGAAAGGAGCAGATCATTTATATACAGCAGGAAGAGAGTTGCGAAGAGAACGGACCCCTGAGGAATACTGACATTAGTCGCCATAGTATCGGATGAGCAGCCATCGACGACGACCCGGAGAGACCGTTCACTCAGAAAGTCCTTAACCCAGGCAATCAGGCCAAAGGATAAGCCGTACGCTGAAAGCTTGCCCAATAGACTAGCGTGCCAAACCCTTTCAAATTCCTTCGAAATATTGAGGGGAAACAGCAAGTGCTTCACCATTGTTCTCGAGGGCTTCGCCCCATATGTGAGTGGCATAGCTCTAGAAGGTCCCCAGTTGTACTGCCGATCCCTGATTTTACTGAAGAAATCGTTTATTATGGTATCTTTCTTGTTTTTCATAAAATGGATTTATATTTATGTTAGAAATGCAATCATGAAAGAGAAATCGATTTTTTATAAATCGATCTTTTAGACCTCGATTTTATTGTGAAACAATACATCAGCTTACGATTCGAATCGATTTAAAAATCGATCATTTTCGGAAAAAATCGACATCCCTAACTGACAGTTGACATCAGTGCTGCCAACTCTCCGCCGTGCCACAGCCTAATATGATCACTTCTTACTAGTTTGTGAATATCACAGAGTACATTATATATATGGAAGTGAATATGATGCGTGGGGATCACCAGAAATCGGTAGAGTAAAATTTTATTTGTATTCTGTAAACTAGACTTTGAGGACTGCATCCGTCAGATGCCGCTAGAATGAGTTTTTTGTTGAGATGTCATCTGTCGCCAGATTCACTGACCTCTGTTATGCGGGTCACTCACAACATGTGCGCAAATATTCGTACGCTGTACGAATGTTTGCATGCACGTGAAGGGCAGTCAGCATTGAGTTATATGTACTACGTACTAGAGAAGCCATTCCGAACATTGACTATGTTCAACTGAACTGTAGTGCAATCCATACAAAATAAATATTGCGTAAATTGAAGATTTGTAAATTCCATAAAATAATTATTATTACATTTTATTTAGAAATATGTTTCTTTAGATTAAATTAAGATATTTTATATTAAATTCTTATATTTATTTTATATTAATACCTTAATTTATATAATTAAAGTTTTCGCTCATGCGCGACTACTACTACCGTGCATGCGCGAAGACATAGAGTAGGACACAATTTTTGTTTGGAATGGCTTCTCTAGTACGTAGTACATACAACTCAATGGACGTCAGACATTCATTCGCAGTTAGCGGATATGCAAATGGTTCGCATACTCAATTTGCTAACCCGTTTTCACTCCCTCCTACACTTGTTTACGAATGTCTCAGTCTTGCTTGCGATTTTGTGAATCATGGACAATGAAGATGATTTTATTAGTGCGGTTGGACTGTTTTACCTACGTTCATATACTATTTACACATAAAATGAATTTTTAATTATTTCTCAGGCGTCATTAACGGCCATTCTGTTTTATGGAATTTTTTTTGAGTATCCCTTAAGGTCGGTTCACTGCAGGAGTTCAATGAACTCCATCACCTTATTGTTCCAATTCATGATGAAGTTGTTCGAAGTACGCTACACAATAGACGTCACGAACTATGAAAATGGCGAAACGTCCGTTACCTTCGCAATCGTGTTCACAACTGGCCGCACGAATGTGTGGGATAGTACGCGAAGGATCGAGGTTCTTGGGCTTTGATGTCCGTTAAAAACCGACACAGCTTGGAAAACCGCGAATGCAGCCAAAACTTTGCATAATCATTTGCAAATGTCGTCCCACACTCGTGGGTTTGCGTATTCGTGCGAATGTGAGTGACCGGGGTTATATACAGAGGTCAGTGCGCTAGATTAAAGTTTATAAAAAAACGAAAATGAGCTTTTAGATTTGAGTTTGTATAGTTAGTACCTAAGTTCATAGTGTTATAAACACGCTCAACTTCCGTATTAGAGTCGTGAAGACACAAAATAATAGTAAAAGCAAATTGTACAATGGTCTCAAAAGGATTGCCATTTGCTGCATTTCGATATTATAAGACTTCAAGTGCATCCAGAAATATGTACTATATCTATGCCATTTTATAACTACCTACCTTAAACAGGCTATTTTATAAAAGTGTGTATATCTAAAGCGATATTTTTTTTCATATCCGGAAAATTGAAGATATCTGAAATAATAGCCAAGTCGCCAGAAAAGATGCTAAAAAAATTTAGTAGCTAATCTGCTGCCATAGACTTAGAATATACTATGATTGCTCCCTTAAGTCGCCGTTTCTGGCGATTAAGTCGCTAAGTTAGCAGCACTAGTTGCTATACATTTACAAATCAGTGTTAAACCGCCTACTCACTTGCCTGCTGCAGGGCAATATAGGGTAAAAGAGTGGGAATGACTCTTAATTGCCTCCTTAATTGTGGTGTGTGTATACAAGCAAAGGCTATATCCTAAGTGGGCCCTGCGGCAGGGGCGCCTTTCCTTGCTCCTCAGATAATAGTTGATGCTGCCGCGTGTCTAGCGCAATTAGGGCAATTTCAATTAGTTCATTAGCAACATTCGCGCGGCGCATACGTGTAAGTACAAGTTACAATGGATACCAATAAATAATGTGAAATTTGGACACTGGTGATAGAAGTGTGTAAAGAGCGGCTTCTTTTTTTTATAGGAGAGGTGGCAAACGAGCGTGAGGCTCACCTGATATTAAGTGACTACTGACGCCCATGAACAACTGCAACACCAGGGGAATTGCACTCCTGCTGTTCAGCTGGTAGATGCGATAAAATACGCAAAGATATGCAACACCTCTTCGCAGCGCCAGTGAATCAAGCCTATCGGAAAGGACTCGATCGTCGACGATTCGAGCGGCTCTGCGCTGGATGCAGTCAAGTGAAAGGAGCTGGCACTGGGGAGCCCCAGCTCAGAGATGGGAACAGTATTCCATGTGCGGCCGAACCTACGCCTAGTAAAGTTGCATGTGGTGTGCCGGCATGAAATACTGTCCCGCTCTTCTGAGCACGCCAAGCTTTTTAGAGGCCAATTGGCCTTCTCTTCCAAGTGACCACGAGACTGCACGTCACTCGATATGTCGACGCCGAGGATTCCAATACTGGCGGAGGCAACAAGGGGGGTGCCTTGAAACTGAGGAGATACAAAAAGGGGTTCTTTTTAGCGGTAAACGCGCAAACTTGTGTCTTCTGAGGATTAAATTGGACTAGATTTAGTCCGAGATCCGAGACTTTGTTCAGCAAAGACTCGACTTCAGACACAAGTTTGTTCCGGTACTCGGCGACGTTTTCCCGAGAAATATTGGCCCGGCCGGCGTATAGAGCATCACCAGTGCTGTCATCCGCATAGCAATGAATGTTACCAGTTAGCAACATATCATTGATATGCAGAAGAAACAGCGTTGGTGATAGCACGTAACCTTGTGGGTCACCAGCGTTAATAGGCTTGTAATCGGAGCGTTCACCGTCTACTACGACTTTGTTGCTCCGATCAGCCAGAAAACTGGTGATCCAATTGCAGAATTTCTCGGGAAGCCCATAGAATACGTGGTATCATACGTGCTAGAGCCATGCTGCAGCTATATTAGTAGTATAGTTGTAGCACGAATGAGTCGGCTCGACCGGGGAAGAACCATGCTCTCACAGAATACCAGCGTAAAATAGCAGCTTAACACTGCTGTGTTTCGTATGGTGAGTATAGAGAACCGGAGACCCTTTTTACTGAAAAAGAGGCATTCCATCTTAGGCCTCACGGGTGACAACGCATCTGCATTTTGATTCGCAAACGAGGATAAATGTCTATGGGCCACAGCAACCACTTACCATCAGGTGGAGTGTGTGCTCTTTTGTCACCATATCCTATAAAAAAAATCAGAAAAGAAGCTTCGAAAGAAGCGCTTTGTGCCAGACCCGACCGAAGGCCTTCGCTATGTTCAAACTAACGGCCAACGCCTCCCCTTTGGACTCGATCGTCTGCACCCATCTACGTATTAGATGAATAAGAAGATCACCAGCTGAGTGACCCTGACGGAAACCGTACTGGCGGTCACTAATCAGCTGGTGCTCCTCAAGGTACCGTATGAGCTGGCAGTTAATAATGGACTCTTTTGATGTGAAAAATTGATGTGGAAATACTCCGACTTTTCCCATATAAGGTATTGCATCTATCATATAGTTTGACTTCGGGTCACAGAAAACTACAGTTTTTATACCATATTTGTCAGGTTTTGAAGGTATATACATGCCAAAGGGACAACGTCCCCGAAACCCAGTAGCTGTTAATCCACTGTTTACATATGAGCCAGCTTTGTAACTATCTCGACATACATCAATAAACATATCCCACATTGCCCTTATAGGCTCAAACTTATCAGTAGCCTCGTAGTTTCGTTCATCGCGAGTTAATTTTTCGTCGAATCTTAGACAATTCAGCAAAAAATTGAACCTATCTTTTGACATGGCTGAAATATATTTCGTCCCACTTTCAGCTGGATCGAACAACTCTGCGGTGGTCAGATGGTTATCCTTCTTCCTTGCGACTAACAGCAGCAATACTATCAGGGATATATTTCTTTAGCACAAGTATCACTAACGGTTGCTATTTTTACGGCGTATTTTTCTCTTTTAGTAGAAATTTCTACGTTTGTGTTCAATACAATGGTACTCACTATCGAATCTGAAATAAACAATTTGAATTGTTCCAATGGAGTCATAGCATTTTTTGCTTGATTCTTGGGCCCTTGAATAATGGGAATAATGGTTCTTGATTGTGTTCTGCTAGTGGGAGTGGAAAATTATTTGAGCTGCCTGTTGTCGTTCGCCTGAGCTAATCTGTTCCGTAGGTCAGGCATTATCGGATGAGCCAGTAGAATTTATTTGACGTCGGCGACTAATATTTAATGCTCGAAGAGGTTCATCATCAGAATCGCTTGAAGCATCTGTAGGTTGCTCACTATCTGTCTCTAAAATATTCTCAACTTCACTGTCGAAATCATTTGGAGGAACCGCTTCTTCTTCGTCTCCCACTCTGGATAATATTGCATAAATCTCATCTTCATTCAATGAAGCCATGCTGGAAAACAATTGCAAAAATAAATGGTATATACCAATAAATAATAACTGTAATAAACGAATTAATACCTAGTAAAATATTTAACTTATCAAAATTTTAAACCACGGCAATTAATAATAATTTTCATATTAATTATTAATATTTCGTAATAATAATTAATTACATAGATTTTTAATAGAATAAATACATACCTTTATAATGTTGTTACACTAATCATAAACATACGTATCTCAAACACTTCGGGCTCAGTGTATCCAAAACTATTCACGTACGCGCCAAAACTACTGGTGCCGAAGTGAGCTCTCGTCGTTTTAGGAAGGTTTTGTAACTAGAGCTGAAAGTTTTCGAGACTGGACGAGGGGGACGCAGCGTTGACTTCATTAGACGTGACCTCTTCAACTTAATGTTTCGGTTCAGCGTATTTCTAACCATTCGGTGATCGCTACCAGTTTTCACTCTCGCGATCACTGAGACATCACTGAACAGTTGCTGTCTTAATGAAGTCAAAGTCAAACTCATTTTGTGTCGAACCGTCGGGGCTCGACTAGGTCCACTTCCTGTGATTCCGCTTCTGGAAAAAAGAGGTCATCATATAGAGTCCCTCTTTCTCCATGAAATTGGCCAGCTGCTGACCTCTTTGGTTCCGTTGCCCTATTCCAAATTTCACTACCTTCAGCTTACCTTTCTCCCGTGCTTTGTTTTGCATTAACGCCGTAAGTAGATTTTTGAGGAATGCATGGCTTTAGAAATATCCTCATACATTTCCTCAACCTCCTCATTGGGATGTGCAGAAGTTGGTGCGTAAACATCCAGCACCCTCGTCCACACACTCACAATCTTTACAACGTTGTTAACGAGAGACTTGTGGAAGATAAATACATCACCTCTTTGGAACAGATGTTCGGTGATAGAACAAGTAGCCGAATTCGAGGATCACCGTATACTCCCCCTCTTTTCATACCTCAGATAATCCTGTAATATCTGGGCGCAACTTGTATATCTCTTCTTCCAGCTCCAAGGTCTTCTCGTCAGTCCTCTGTTGCCAGGTCGAGTCGTCTTAGGAGGCAACTGAACCTCCACCGGAGATTCTTAGCACCCCCTGCCCCGCCGTTACCATGGTCGTCACCGTAGCCAGGAATGGCAGGGCCGTCTGGGACTAGGAGCCGTTTCGTTGTTGGGGATGAAAGTTACGCCATAGTTGTAAGTCGCCATAGTTGAGAAGCGGATTGGCAACCGCAGTTTTTTTATTGTACTGATGCTGTTATCAGGAAGATGCTGCCGCCTATCTCCGCCTGTTTCCCACTGTCGCCTCTTACGACACTCACGGGAAGATGTGGGATAGTGGTTATTCTTAACTGCCACTACACGGCACTGTAAGGTATTACTTACAATTAATACTCCTAGAAATTAAACAAGCCAAACAATTCAAATCAAATAAACACTTTTCTTGCTTTTTATTCAGTGAACTTATTTATTATATCATGTAATTCATAGCTGAAGACGATTTCAGTTTTTCTGTCTCTATAGACAATAGTCACAAGTCTGATAGCCTTTCCTGTTCATAGAAGTCCGTAGAATTTTTGCTTATACACCATTGGGGCCCCTGTACCCCGGGGGCCCCGTATCATTGATACGGCTGATACGGCGGTAGCTACGCCCCGGTCTCAAGTTCCAGCATACCTTGCGCCAGCACCACCACATCAGAGGCTACATAACATTTTGACGGTGAAACTATTGCTGATGCTTTGTTGCTACTGGCAGCAGATGATCATTGCTGATTTTATTAAATTTGAGACTCTATGTACATCTTTTGAATAAACAAAATGTTAAAAATTACGTTTTTATTTATTCATAAAGAAGTTTTGATGTTTGGGCTACTTTAGCGGGAACTTGATAAGCGGCGGTTTGCTGCTCCTGTATTATTGTTTAAATAATGGTTTGAAGTGGACTTTGATATGTAAAAGTGGTGCGATTTTGTGTATTAATTGTCTACGCATGTGAACTATTAGTGGAAACAGTGAAACAAGTGCTCTGATGGTGATGGATACTCAAGATAAGCTGTTTGTTTGCATAGGCACCTTGAGATACCATCGCCAACTATCAGCTGTCTGCTGGCTCAAGTTGCCATCAAAATCTCTCAAGGGCTGCACAATGTGACGCATCAACATATTGTGAAGCAGTGAACTATGAAGGATAATTATTTATAATAAACCGAATAAAAATACTCAAGACTTGGCCTAAAGGTCTAGATACCAGGCCATAAACTCCTATAAAAAAAATAATGATAATGTTTTCTCTGTCTGACAGGTGACCGTCTGCTCTGTCTATGTTTTTCACAAAGTAATACGAATACGAAGCGCATTTCTATTTTTTATTTAAATTTTAGTACGAGTAAAATGCATAACATTGAATCGGACAGTGAAGATGATCTTGCTGGAGGTTGGGAGCAAAAGTCTACTGAAGATGGAAATGTATATTTTGTTAAGTATGTATCATTTGTTTAATAAAAGCCCTTTTATTGGAAATGTTAGAAGCAAATATATGTATTTGCAGTTCATGCACGAATAAAGTACAATGGACACATCCTACAACAGGACGTAAGAAGGTAATTCCAAAAGAATTACCTTTTGGGTGGATACAAACATTGGACGACAGTGGCAAAACCTTGTATGTAAAGCAAGAGACTGGTAGTAAGACGTATGTAGATCCAAGACTAGCTTTCGCAACCGAAGAAAAGGCTCATGTCACTGACTTTCGGCAGCGATTTGATTCATCTACTACTGCATTCCAGGTAATTAATAATTAAACTGTTGGTAGTATTGCTACTAAAAGCTTTTAGAATAGACACTTGCTATTTAATTTTGAATATAATAGATTAATTTTTATTTATTATAGATTGATATTCATAATTTCATTTTTAAGGTTCTACATGGCATAGATTTATCAGGAAAGTATGCCCTAATTACGGGCTGTAATTCTGGCATTGGCTATGAGACGGCTAAATCACTAGCAAGGCATGGTTGCAATATTCTCATGGCTAATCGAAACATGGAAGCTACTCAGAATGCAATAAAAGATATTGTGAGAGATACTAACGCATCAGAGGATAATTTAAAATCTATTTACTTAGATTTGGCATCTTTGGACAGTGTTAAAAAATGTGCTTCATCAGTTAAGACTGTTTTTGCTGAGTAGGTGTTACTATTTATGTATTTATTTTAAACTATATATATACACATTAAATCATACACAATCTGTATTAGTGGGTTCTAAATTGTTAGCTTCTAAAATTTATATAGTTTTTAAACTCTTGATATCTTTTTATAATTCATACTTTCAATTTTTATTATTAATGTCAAATAGTGAAAATTGTGGTTGTAATTTAGGTCTACCCTTAATCAACTACCTATGTGGTGACTTCTTATAAGGTAATTTTTATATAATTTAAGTAATAAATCAAGCATCTAACAGATGGTATAATTACTTAAAAAAGTTAAACTTATAGCCTATATATGTCCCACTGCTGGGCTCAGGCCTCCTCTTATTTCTGAGAGGGCTTTAGTAGGTTTTAGTAGTGTAGTATAATTACTTAAAAAATAATTTAATTATCAATTCTATTATAGCTAGATATCATGATAAACTGACTGACCTCTGCTTGTTTTAATTCAATAATATATTGAAATAAATTTGTTACAGCCATCTTGATATACTTATTTTAAATGCAGCTGTGTTTGGTCTCCCATATACAGAAACAGAAGATAAACTTGAAACAACATTCCAAGTTAATTATTTGGCTCATCTATATCTAACTCTTCTACTAGAGCCAATGTTTAAGAAGGGTACTAGAGTTGTGTTTGTATCTTCAGAATCTCATAGGTAATACATACTTACTTTTTATTTTTTCTACTTTTATCTGCAAATGTGCCAATTATGAGCAGTTCTGATAACAGCTATGGATAGTTCAGTGTGCTCTCCAGAGAGGGTATCTACTTAATATTCCTTTTACACTACACTGAAATACTGTCCCTAAGACCTTAATATGAGAGGTGTAATAAGAATAACTCAGTAAGGGTGCTTAATTAGGGCGTCAGAATGGACACGGTCCGCCTTATTCCCTTAGTGAGTTTACCACCGTGCAGTGTAATACTACTTAGGGCAGTTAGGGCACTTATACGACATGTGAAGAGCGTGGAAAGCTGATGTGTGTTATGTTTTCGTATTTCTGTTTTAGCACGCAGCCATCTCCTACAAAGAAAAAGGAGTGTTGTTGTCTGTTATAGATTAGTACACCTTATTTGTGGAAGAAGGACAAGGACTATATGAATAAAGACATATGAAGTGATGGTTTTAAAGTGTACAAGTGTCACAGCCATTGCAATAGTGACTTTTGTTGATTTGATAATTTATTTTTACATGGTAGAGTCAAGCTGCAGCTATATTATGGTTGTAGTACGAATAGGTCAGCTTGACTGGGGTAGGTTTAGTAGGGTTACGTTACCCATAGATTTATCCTCTATTAAGAATTAAAATGCAGATACATTCACACCTAATAATTAAGAGAGAATGCCTCGTTTCCAGTAAAAAGAATCTCCGGTGTGTAGAGAACACAGAGCATATAAAACACAGCAACATTAAGCTGCTATATTACGCTGGTATTCTGTGAGAGCGTGGTCCTTCCCCGGTCGAGCCGGCCCCTTTCGTCCTACAACTATACTACTAATATAGCTGCAGCATGGCTCTACCACGTAAAAATTATTACTTTATGCATAACAAGTAAGAAAGTTAACTTAATCAATAACAAATGTCTATATTTTGTTTGAATGTTGTATTTCAATCATAGATTATTTTTATACACATAATAGAGTGTTTATTATAATATGTATTTTTGTACAATTTTTACTAAAAATGTGTATATTTTTTAGATTCGCTTATTTGAAAAATGTGTTTATTCAACAAAATATTGCAATGACAAAGGATACATTTAGCTCTATGATGGCCTACAATAATTCTAAACTATATATGATAATGATAGCTAAGGTATGGCCATTTTTAAATATATTACACAGTATGTGCAATAATATCAAGAGAATGTGGGTTATTGGAAAGGACACAAAACTAGTTTTTGGTGTAAATAATGTCATTAATAATAATTTACAGCAAATGTTTTGTTAAAATTACGTATTTAAGTGAATATACCTACTTATTGTTCTTTGTGCTCAATAAGTACATGTTTTTGGTTGTTTAATAAGTATGAAGGTCATCAGGTGTTCATCACTTCAATGGTTAAAATTAGTAAAAAAATTACGTTTTTGTATACTGTGACGCTCTAACACCCACGCTAACATTGGAATATACATTTGATCATAAATAATAACCAAAATATGTTTTTAAGATCCTGAGTGAAGAATGGAAAGACAAAAGAGTTTGTGTTAATTCTCTGCATCCAGGAAACTTGGTGTACACAAACCTTTGCAAATCATGGTGGCTGTATAGACTTTTTTTTTCCATGGTTAGACCATTTACAAAATCATTAGTAAGTATTAATTTTTATACAACTTTGTTTTATTACTGTTTATTGTATTAACATCCACCAATACAAGTAAACATTGGTATTTGGATTAAGCTGAGATAAACCTTACGTCTTTTTTATTCACAAAAAATAATAATTAAAAAATACATGATTTAACTATGGCAAAATAGCTGAGGCAATCTATGGGGGAGGCCTATGTTCAGCTGTGGACCTTTATAGGCTGCACACTGTAATGTATAGTTGGATGGGCACACTCTCGGTTTGTCCAGAGGGATTTTAATTATATGTGTAAAATCTTACCCTGTCAGAAGTGTTTAAATTTTTATATACTTCAACATTGTCATTGAATATTTTTTTTATAAAACTGAAGTGTCTCTTTGTTTGTCCGACATCCGGAGATATTTTATTTATATCCTAAAATCTTACTGTGTGTGAAGTGTTTCAATTTTTACATACTTCATCATTATCATTGAATATAACTTCAAACAAGGAGGGCTACATAGATGCATTGTCACCCTGAGAATATCAATTGCCACATTTCCAATTCCATACTCTTAATAAAGAAAAAATCTTGTCCAGCAGCTACATACCGTTTGCTATCTGAATTTATTGTCTTAATAAAAATACATTTTAATGTTCCAGCAACAAGCAGCGGCAACAACAGTGTATGTAGCAACAGCAAGTGAATTAAGTGCGGTAACAGGACTTTATTTCAATAATTGTTTTTACTGTCCTGCGTCAGAGCTTGCCCGAGATAAGGATATAGCCTGGGAAATTTTCGCCATCTCTTTAAAAATGATTGCCGACCGGATGGGCACAGATGCCATACTAAAATATATTGATAAATGTAAAGTGAAGAATTCTAATGACAAAACACAATGATGAAATTTTTTTTGGGTGTACCATATAATAATAAGATCACTTTGTTAATTTATCTTATATATATCGCTGGTTTGCGAGAATAGCGACGGAACTAAAAATGATTGATTTTAGAGAATGGCATTTTTTAATTTCTAGGTAAATATTTTAGTGCATACTGCAAAATGTAAATGATTTATTGAGGGATTGACTTTACTGATTAAAGGAAAATTTATCGTAGTATCAAAAAACATAAAAATATTTTAGAACTTTTAATTAAAATTATTTAAAAAATCGTCATAAAATGGCGGTTTTCTGACATCAGTCTTTATTCATGAGACTCCAAATTATAAAAATCAACTTATGTCATTTATTTAGCTTTAAAGCCTCTTAAAAAATACAAATTAAAACTTGTACATAACAACAGTGTTTAAAACTTTTGTACTTATAAGTATAACAACTAAAAATAGTTTTATAACATACAATAGTAACTTTAAATATAGGTATTAAAATAAATGAAATGAAAATAAATGTGAATTCTTCAAAATCAGCAATGAAAAAAAATATAAAACAGGAACATTAATTCTTAAAAGGAAATCTAAGTAAATTAGATCATTTAATTTACAACCTCTCATAAAATTGTCGATAATAGTTTGGAATTATATTTTTGTTAACTAAATTTACTAGTCCTCTCTTCTTATTTTCTGAGATTCCGTTCCTTTTTTTTATAAGCAGATTGCAATCTGTAATTTTCGTCCAAAGATTTTGATGCACGGCTAGTAACTTTCACATATTTAAATTCATTTTCACCGTAAGATGTTTTATAGAAAAAGCTCCCTTTGTGGTCAGCATCTACTTTTAAAATCTTTATATCTGCCATTTTCACACTCTCATTATCAGTATTTTTATTAAAATTTCTACCCACGTCAGAAGCTAGCGACTTTAATTCGTAAAAATTTCTATGATCCATTTCTACGACTTTGTAAGGAGGTCCTTTCTTTTTTGCAGTGCGAATAATTGAAATGTACTGATCCGGTGTATAGATAGGGCCCGATTTCAAAGTCTTTTTCACCGTCACCGTTTTGTGTGTGCCCTTTTATCAAAAATTTATGCGTGGTACTATTAATATGAGCAAAAGTAGAAACAGCGTACATGTACATACTGATAATAAATTTATTCTTTTGCTGTCCGCAGCAGTTGTCAGAATAAAAAATTATATCTAGTTTGGCTTCAGTTGTTAGATCTCTGCCAAGATATTTTAAATATTCTAAAACACAGGTCCCTATTTCTATAGCTCCTCTATTTGCTTCTCCTTCATGCCACACGTAGCAGAACGCATTTTTATTTTTCATCTCATAGATCGTAAAGTTTAAGGTATTCACTTTTGAAACATAGTAAAAATTAGATACATCTCCTCTAGGACATGGCATCACAGTTTGTAAGTCATAAACTGCTACAATAGTTGATTCTTTATCTTCTGCTTCTTTCTTGTCCTTAACCTTCTCCATTCTTAAAAGCTCTTTTTCTTTTAGATGGTTCTCATATTTAGACTTCATATTCATTAAACATGATATAATTAGCACTTTTCTCTCTTTTTTCTTTACAGTGTTTCACATAATATCTATAAATTTCTGCAATAGTCTTACTTCCATCAATATATTCTTTCTGCGTATCTGCTTGACAGTAATGGCTTTCTATTTTTGGTATCGCCTTAATGAAATTTCTCAAACTATCTTTAATATTATTATCTACGCGACTGTGATTGCCATGTTTCCCTCGAAGGTCCTCCATTATAATGCCTGAAACGTCACTTCTTGATTTTTCGGTAACTGTTCGAATAAATCTATCAGATACATCCAGCGTAGACATAAAAAGACTCTTACAAACTCGAATTTTTACGCCATCTTTGTCTTTAAAATAAAATGCGTTATTATTTCGTGTTCCTTTTTTATATTGATACGACGGAATAGAGGACATATTGAATGCTACAAAAGTTCTTTTACTTTGCAAATCAGGTAATTTATAATATGCGTCAAAAATATGGCGTCGAGTCCCATCATCAAACTTTGTGTTACACTTTAACTTGCATTTTTCTGTACATCCTGGTCCTAATCGTCTCTCTCGTATAACTTTATTATTTTTGCCTACATATTCTTTCCCTGCATTTCGTAGATGTTTTGCTACATTCGATTTCCAAAGTTATGGCTGCATTTTCCTCTTACGTGTAATATTTTGGTTTGATTCACGTGAAATATTTTCTTCTTCATTCTCTTCTACCGTTTCATCCGAATCTGACGATAAATCATTATCTTCAATGTGATAATTAGGATCTGCGATACTATCATCCGATGAAAAATCTCTTTCTTCCTTTCCTTCTTCACTTTCAGCATTCATATTGGTCAATTCAATAGCTTTTGGTTCACTTTCTATTTGTGAATTACTTTCTACTGCAGTCTCATCTTTCATATTATCATTTACTGACTCTATACTTATCTTATTTTCTTTGGTTTTATTTTCTAAGCTATGACCATGGAGTCCTTTTTCTTTTAAATTTATGATTTTATTGGATTCTTTATTACATTCTTCTGTTTCCCTATTGCTGGAGGAAGATGAGCTAGAAGACGAGGAAGATGAGCTAGAAGTGAAAGAAGATGAGCTAGAAGATGATGATGACGATACGGACGATAATATGGATGGTGATCTTTGTCGCAAAATCAATTTATTTATTTAACACTCACAGTTTTGTAATTCCCGGTAATCGAACCCAGGAGGTTACGATCAGCCACTAGCGTGAGTGTAAACTATTTGCAACAGGACGAACTACACATCGGAATAAAAATAAAAACGAAAAATCTTTCGACTGGTTGAATTCAAATATTTTATTTTGCTTACCTGATGTGTTATTATAATTTATATCATTTTCGATATTTTCATCAGAACTTGTTGCATGTAACGGCAAACTGCTTTTATGTTTATTGGAACCTAAAATATTTTAAATACATAGTTAAATAGTTGAAAGAGTAAATAATTTTGAGACAAACTGCAAATAATACAAAAATTGTAGGCTAACCTTCTTGTTCACTATTCGTTAAATCATTTCGATCCTCATTTCCTTTATTTTGACTGGCCGCTTCTTTCAACTTTCCCAAGAATAACATTCTTTCTGCCATCTTGAATACCTCTGATAAAGATAATTATCTAAAACAAATAATTTAACGTAAATAATAATAATAATAATATTCCACAACTATCACACAACGCCATCTAGTCCCAAGCTAAGCAGAGCTTGTGTTATGGGTACTAGACAACTGATAAACATACTTATATATTTCTAAACACAACATAAATATTATAGATAAATAATTAGTTACATGTAAAAACTAACTCAATATTTCTGACAGGCCTGTTGGTCTAGTGGTTAGTGACCCTGACTGCTATGCCGGAGGTCGTGGGTTCGATTCCCACAAATGTTTGTGTGATGAGCATGATCATTTGTTCTGTGTCTGGGTGTAATTTATCTATAATATTTATGTATTTAGAAATATATAAGTATGTTTATCAGTTGTCTAGTACCCATAACACAAGCTCTGCTTAGCTTGGGACTAGATGGCGTTGTGTGATAGTTGTGGAATATTATTATATTATATTATTCAAGGAATTTTGGAATAGAAATTTTCTATCCCAAAATTCCTTGAACACAGACGCATTTCGTAATAAGAAGCAAAACCATGCCCATTTTTTTCCAAAATAACGACGTTTCTTATTTACGACAAAATAAAATCCGTTTATTTTTCGTGAATATAGACTCAAGTTACATAAAGTCGGTATAAAATACAATATCATAAGCAATCACCCATTTTTATTCAAGAATACAGGCGTAAATAGAAATGAGACATAAAAAGATACTTACTTTTATCAGGAACAACGACGGATCACTAAATGTGTCACTATTCTTGAAAAAAAAATCAACAATTGTTGCAACCAAACTGTAAAATACGTCGGTATTTTCGAGAATCGAGCGTGCGTTCACTCTGTTGTCATTGGCTCAACTGAGATGAGCCTTTATTTGTGATTACCACAGAATACATGTCATGTACCCTGACGGGAAGAACGAAAACTTCATACAATAAAAATGCCAACAGCTTGCGACACTAGCGTGCCAGCTTATGATCCATGAACTAACAGATGTGAATGTGTGCGTGTGTATATGTATAATGTTTATTGCCCACCTTCAAATTCAATATTCTATTTTTAATCATAATATATTACTATTTCCATTCTAATTTTCTACGAATGTAGAAATTACATTCTACATTAGTAAAAAATTGGAATGGAAATAGTAATAAATGAATAACATATTGGATATTTTAAATATTTAATAACACAAACCTTATGAGGAAGATTAAAGTTCACAATTAGCTATGCATTGATACATCAGTACAAAATTGGGATGAAACACGGTTAATAGTTTTTCAGAAATAAAACAATTATTTTCATAGAGATTTAAATATATTATTGACTAGTAATACTATAGACAGAAATAAACTTGGGCACTCAATTTTAGATGATTATAGACGCATCTTAGAACACACCGTTTTCAGTAATCCATTATTATTCGTTAAACATCTTCATTAAGTAAAACAACTCTAATAAATCACCACAAATTAAATATTCACTGGCTAGTAACACCACATTTAAGTTATTTTTCTACGAGATATACTAAATCGACATCAGTTTTGAATTTGGCTTAGAAAGGTTAAACAAAACTAACTCCATTTAATATGAAAATGATTTGAAACATTCCCGTTTAAAATAATATCTAATTGATGTAAAATGAACTTTGTAACTTGTTCTTTTCTTAATTTTATGAATATGTAATAAATAATAATCTAGTTTACGTTTTTATTTCACAACAGCCATAGATACATTTATATTTTCGGCTGCAGAGCTTGTTGCACAGAGTAATCATTTCAATCGGACATAAAAATAATCGCAACGTATAATTTAATTTATACTTTCATGAATTAAACAACTTTTATTTGTTAAGTATATTACAAAATATATAGTTTATAATTTATAAGATAAGTAAAGATAATTTTTAATGGGCAGTATATTAAAATGCAAAAATAAAAGTTCCTAAACTGTAATTGAAATACAATGCGTAACATGGTTCAATAGCGATTTCTCTGTCTTGCGTATAGCGCTATCTCTGTTTCGCTTATTTTGCCCGACGTTTGCATAGGCTCCATAGAGACTTGACCCTCCGTGGTGATTACGCTTCGAGTGTTTTGTCCATGAAGCTAATACAAAGGGGAGACGGCATAAGCAACTGTGCACTGTGATTCTAAGTAGGTCCTGACGTCATCATAGTGGGCGTGGCTTTAGTTAGTATACTGTCAGCATTCGTCCTGTGCGCTTATGTGTTGAAAAAATCGCAAATCGGTGTATTTTCGTAGTATTAAGAAGAAAAGGATGAAGTGTTGTGTTTTATTGTGTAAAAACTACTCAGATAGACGCTCTGATGTTATGGATGGCATCACATTTCATTTGTAAATATTTTTACACCTAATTTATTAAAATAGTTCTAGAAAAATCTCTTTGCGTCGGCTTTCAAATATAATTAAATATATTCGACACTAGATGGCGACACTTTGTGTCATGTGAACTAAAAATATATCATCTCAGTATTGGTAAAATAATCATACGAATGTGCTGAAATTTGTTTTGCATTCAGAGATAAAGAAATTTTAATCGCAAAATATTATTTTTATAGTTTATAATCATTTTGAGAACAGGCCGTATTCTCGTCAAGTAAACCTCATAAAAATGACAAAAAGACAGGGCCCTAATTAGAATTCAATTATTTTCCCAGTAATCCAACTTTTAATATTAAATGCAGGAAATTGTACTTAGGCTGATTTTTACGAAATGTTTGTTATATTTAGGTAAGTGACATTCTATATGCAAAGAATCACTTAAATACAATTTAATGTTCTTAGATTGGCATTCAAAAAGTGCATTCGGATGCCTAATTTGGAATAAAATATTTATATTTTAATTGATTTGTAAATAAAATTATATTAATTATAATAATTTGTCTATTATTTGTTCTCCCTCAGAGATATTAAGGAGTATAACCCGCACATAAATAATAGTCCAGCCGTTTCTGCGTGAAAAAATTACACATACTTAGTGTGGAATAAGCTCAAGGAGACAAAAAGAACACACAAAATTTCGCCTTTATAATATTAATGAGATAAGTAGGATATTTAGTTCCAAATTAAATATCCTACTTAATATTGAACAGAATATTTAGTTTCAAAGAGACATTATTTTAGGGATAAAATAAATATATCTTGAAGATTGACTTTCACGAAATGATAAACATATTTAAATTGTATTTAAGTGATTCTTTGCATATAGAATGTCACTTAAATATAACTTAAACATTTCGTTATAATCAGCCAAGTAAAATTTCCTTCATTTTAATATTGAATGTTGGGTTACTGGGTAAAATAATTGAATTCTAATTGCGGCCCTGTTTTTTTTGTTATTTTTTATGAGGTTTACTTGACGATAGATGGCGGCCTGTTCCCAAAATTATTATGAAAACTATAAAAATATTATTTTGGCGATTAAACTTTCTGTGTCTGAATGTATTTGCTTCATGAGATAGACGCTCCGATGCTATGGATGGCATCAGATTTCATTTGTAAGTAATTTTACACCTAATTTATTAAAATAGTTCTAGAAAAATCTCTTTGCGTCGGCTTTCAAATATAATTAGGTAAATATATTCCACACTAGATGGCGACACTTTGTGTCCTGTGAACTAAAAATATAAAGGTACGTAGAGCTCAGTAATGATAAAATAATCATACGAAGGTGCTGAAATTTGTTTTGCATTCAGACATAAAGAAATTTTAATCGCCATAATATTATTTTTATAGTTTATAACATTTTGTGGACATGCCGCCATCTACCGTCAAGGTAGCTAAGCTACATTGCAACATCTATATGGAAAGATTCGAGTAGTTTTACTATTTATCGGTAGATGTAGATAGTGTAGTGGGCGGGGCTTTGCACATAGACATAGTATCTTATGAATCCTCTATCTACGGCTTTGCATTCCCTCACCCCGCAAATTGTCACGCGTTGTTACATAGTGAAATTTAATTACAACGTCTCCTCTTTGTATTTGCTTCATGGTTTTGTCTCAAGTGAATAATGACGCTGTCTCTTTCTAACGAAAGCTAGCGCGAAATTGGCGTTGCGTCTCTGTTCACGATAAAATATCAAAGATTTATGATTGTTTGGCATACAGAATTCAATTTGACAGAATTTTGAATTACGTCGATATTCTCGCAAACCAACGATATATATATATATATCTGTGGTGTCTGGGAGAAACCTGTTAAGTCCAAAAACGTAATTTTTCAGTATAAGACTTTTAAGGTACAAGTTAAATTTATAAATCAGTTAGGTAAAGTAGAAAAAGCTAATCACTGCTGCAGTAACTATTTATTAATAAGGTTTTTTTTAAATATATTAACTAAAACTAAAAACACAGCCGTTCCATTTTAAATGGCACTTATCATTTTTTAACCAAATTAACATTAACTAATTAAATCGATAACAATGGAGTTAACATATTGAAATCAAAAGTTAGTAGAACATAAGTGTTATAATTTATTCGTAATTTTCGTCACTGTCGCTTACAGAGTCAGGATTCGTGTTTGAGGTTTCAAATTTTTATGAAAATTATGATAAACGATCTATAAAAGGTAGCATACTTATAATATCATGGTACTTTTTTGAGCATATAGGTAAAGGACTCGAATATGCTCTTTGTATGCTCAAAGTAGCAACCGATGATACCCGTCCCCTTTTAACAAATGAGTAGTATCTAAAAGGTTCACTTGAGTCTAAAGACTCTTTGAACGCCACATCATTAGAGTCTTTAGAACACATTATCCAAAAAATATTGTTCCAAATAAAAGGATTTTTATCGGTATCAATGTTTCTTTTCATAAACATTGTTTTGAAAAGTTGAGAAAATCCTAAAAACTATTCTTGTGTCATCATTTGGACTGTGTATCTGCGACTAGTCATTTGTATAATGTTTGCCCAATCTTGTGGAACAGAAATTGAAACTCTATGATGTTTTATATATCTTTCTATCGCTGCATGATCGCTGTCGCATTCCAAATGCGTATGTCCGGGCACTAAAAATTTGTGATGGATTTTATTTAAACTGGTTTTTTGATTGATAGCTAATGCAAACATTAATGGTAAAATATTATTTCTGTTTTGTCCTGCCGGGCTATTCACAATCGTCTCGGAAAGCGAAATCGACTCGGATTCGATAACTTCTCGCACCGAAACCAATAAACGCTATTCACATTTAACGTTCGGATAAAGGTCACTTAGATACATCCCATAACTATTGTATCGTCATTTAGTAACATGCATTTACGAATTTTGTAGATAAATAGGCTTTTGTATTTTTTTAGAGTAACGCCTAAACAAAACATAATGCAATATTTTGGTGTTAGCCATTGATATCGAATATAAAAAATATATAATTTAACTATATAATAAATAACAAAAAAACTGAGATATGTCTCGTTTCACAGAAAACTTATAAAAACACACCTTTCACAAAAATTCAGCTTTACGATTAAGTGCAAATATTGAAGTAATTATATGAAAATACGTCTTATAGATAATTGTAATTAATTTTTGTTACCTACCTTATAATTAAAAGGGTTTATTTATCTCTTCTAATTATCAATATTCGAAAAGTTTTCGCCAGCCTCAGAGCTCTCGTAAAGTTTCCGATGCAAACTGTCACAATTATCGAAAACAAACGTCAAAGAAATACGGTCACGCCCCATAGAAAAAAACCCAGACCCTACAGAAACGAGACATATCTCAGTTTTTTTGTTATTTATTATATAGTTAAATTATATATTTTTTATATTCGATATCAATGGCTAACACCAAAATATTGCATTATGTTTTTGTTCAGGCGTTACTCTAAAAAAATACAAAAGCCTATTTATCTACAAAATTCGTAAATGCATGTAACTAAATGACTATACAATAGTTATAGGATGTATCTAAGTGACCTTTATCCGAACGTTAAATGTGAATAGCGTTTATTGGTTTCGGTGCGAGAAGTTATCGAATCCGAGTCGATTTCGCTTTCCGAGACGATTGTGAATAGCCCTGCTGGGCAGGTATCTGAGTAGAAGATTATCTGCTCTACAGTATCTGGTAGCTCCATAATAAATCGAAACAAACATGATGCAATCTCATCCGCACCTCTTTGTGCGATACTTTCGTACCAAACAAAACAGTGCGTTCGTTTTTCTGTGCTGTTACGTACAGTTAAATTAAAAGTCCATAGCTTACTTTTATAAAACGAATATTCCAGCTGATAGATAAGGAGTCGCTAAACATTTTTGTAGATCGAATGCAGCAACAACAATTTTTCCATCACTTTGCTTACTCAATTCCTTGTCCTCTCTTTTCGAATTATAATGTGATTCAGCTTTACTTTGATGAATAGTCTTTTTCTCTTCTAAATTTTGTTTTTCATTAGCATCCTCACAAGTTTTAATTTGAAGCGTAAGTGAATCGCAAGTTTTGCAAGTATCGTTTGAAGGTTTTTTGAATTTCAAATTGAGTGTTTTAAAAATGCTACGAAACAGCGTAATGCTTACTGGCGGTAATCCTTCTTCTCCATTGTCTTTTACGTATTCATCTTTGTACAATTTGTACAATATCTTCATGTTTAAATCCTGATGAAGGTATTTTTTATTCGTATGGCGTCGGGAGTAGTGACTTTCATAAGTTGGAAATTTGTCGATGAAGTTTTTGACGTATTGGATGTCATGGTCAGAACGTTTATTTCCAGGATCCCTTAAACCTCTTTGATCAGCTTTTACAATAACAGATGCCGATGAGCTGTTCTTTTTCTTCTTAACGAATTCGTCTATAAAACCTCTGCCTTCACCAAATGTTTTCATGAAACATTTTTTGCAAATATTACCTTCAGTTCCATCTATATTGTAAACAACTGTTACCTCTCTGTTTTTCATAAATGAATTTCTTCTTGTACGCTCTTTTGGTTTAATTTTAATCAATCCACTCAAATATCTCTTTTGTGCTTTTCTGGACGGTAATTCCCTGTAGTCAATGTAAAGCTGGTTCAAATTAATTTTCTCAAGCTTTTATTGACAGTATACATCGTATACATTTTCCTTTTGCAGTTACATATTCCTCGCCTTTTCGACGTTTTTCCGTACGCTCATCAGAGCCGGAGCTAAAATCCTGACCCTGTAAAAAAGTAAAAAAAAACTGTTTTATAAGTACTAACAACAACTTTTGTTTTGTCGGTATTCCCGAAGAATAATTTTTACGTAAGTAATCACAGAACAATCTTAGAAAATAAGTTAAATAAAAATCAAAAAACCTACCATCTCAACATCACATTCTGTATTATCTTGTAAAACATCTCTTGATTTTTCTGCAGAAAAATCTGATGATCCTGGTTCAATTTCATTGTTTTGAATAATATTACTCTAAAAAAGAAAGTATTAAACTCATAATAAATACCATAGAGTATAATATTGCAAAAATAAAATTTGGTTTTTAACCTGAAGTACTTACTTGATTAGAAGTTTCACAAACAATTTGGGGTAAAACAGTATCGTCCAGATGTTCATCAATATTTTCTGGTGTCCTATCTTCATTGTTCTTTTGAGTCTGAGAGCTAGGTATATCGAGCTGAAAGTACATTAATCATTACATTCTTGTAGGCTGGAGATCAAAACTACCCTAATTATCTTAATAAACTTACTTGGACTTGTGTTGGTCTTGTGGTTTTTACTGAGTGGGAAGTAGCTGTTTTTTCAAACGAATTCTTCTCCATAATATCTAAAGATGAGCTTGCTATTTCTTCCAATTCTATTTCAATATAATCAGTTCTAAATTCAGACTAAATGGGCATCGAACGGTTATCTAAAATCTTTAAGATGCATAAGATAAAGCATTAATTCACACACATGTAAATTATAAATGACTATCTACTTACTATTTCAATAGAATTGTCGTCATTACTTTTATCAATGCGAGAGTAAGAAACTTGTTTATTCCTGTCAGGAGACCAATTTTGTGTTGCATGTACTAACACATTTTCGGTAAAGAGTACTACATTTCTTTCCTACAATAAAAAAACAAGATTGAATGAATAAGAAAAGGCTCTAGCTATCGAATATAACGTAAAAATTACTTATTTGTTTGCTAACCAATCTTAGTTGCAACAAAAGTTGTTCACTTACATGTAAATCAGACTCGGACTGCGAATCATTTGAAAATTGCAACACCGAATCTACTATGCCACGAGAACGAGCACTTTGTGCATTGTTTCTGCGATTATTCATTTTAAAACTGTAATAATATTGTTTTCGTTTGAAAAACTTCACCTGTTCTGACAAGAGTTGGCGAAAAGGGCGCGAACGAAACCGTCAATAAGAAAGAGAGAGGGTAAAAATGAATGAAATGACAGTATTGACAGTTCACCGGGTCGAGAAGCGAAATAGTTCACAACAATACGCATAGATGGCGGTTTATTAATTTTTCACATTTATTCACAATAATAACTAGCATCAAATTTTGATAAGTTTTGTAGAAGTTAAGTAAAAAATAAAAATAATTTTGGTAGAAACTTGTTATGTGGGATTAATCAGTGTTGAAGCAAGGCTTTATTTAATTTACAAGTGGTACAAACATGACAAGTGGGACTTATCATGTTTTTATTAGAAAATCGTAAAAATATTTTTAAATATTTGATACAGAGCTGATATGTGGGAGTTATCAGAAATAAGATCTAAATTTTTAATTTTTTGCGTTTGATAATATCATGACTAGTTTAGTTATCGAATTTGTACCAAACCTTTAATAAAAAATCATGAATAGACACGTTAAAAACGTGACTATTCATGATTTTTTACGCTACGATTCTCCCACTCATATGATAGTTACACTTATCAGCAATAGACCAAAATAAAATATGATTTTTTTTTAATAACAACATGTACCAAACTAAAAAATGACGAAAATGGAGTTATCAGGTTTCTCCCAGACACCACAGTATATATAATAAGGCATGTAGTTCAGTGCTCTATGTCGGCATGACTGTGCCGCTACTAGGGTTGAGTAGTGTTTGAATACCATGTATTTAAGATATTAAACTGAAATAAAAAAAATGTATTTCATTTGGCCTTTAGTAATTATACAAGGGCATACAATTAATGGATTTACTTTTTACGCCATGTGATTTGTATACAACGAAGTAATGATTCTGAAATTTATAGCAATAACTTTCCTTGAGTGAAATCAGCAAGACCCAGAAAAATAAATTGCAGAACAATAACTTCTTACTTTTCTTTGAAGTTGTACAAAAAATATAAAGCGCTTTTAAAATAAGCTGGAAATCTTCACTTCAAGTGAATATAGTCTTGACTTGTGTAACATAGAGTTTGGTGAAACCTGCTGACTTACGAACGAGGTTCACACCGACTGATAGCGAAAGTATACCGAATCCGAGTTCCAGACTTTAAATGGATTTATTATTTACAAAATGATTCTGAGGAGCAAGATTAGTGGCAGATGTTTTATGATATTTATTATTTACTGCATTCCTTAATCTAAAAGAATACAAAGGGCGGACTTAATGCCATGAGGCATTCTCTACCAGTCAACAAATTTTCGCTTCTTACTAAGCGACTTAAAAAAAACAAGGTTAATATATGACGCATATGTTTTATGTGTATCACCGATTTCTAGGAAATGGCTGAAGCCATTTAAGTGATTCTTTTTTTTATTAGGTACGTTATACTCATATATAGAAAATATCCTCCCTAAGGGTGGCTGCCGTGTAGTGGCGGTTAAGAATATCCACTACCCCATATCTTCCCGTGGGTGTCGTAAAAAGCGACAAAGGGAAACAGGCAGGAGATGGGCAGCAGCATCTTCCTGATAACAGCAAAAATACAATAAAAAAACTGCGGTTGCCAACCCGCTCGCCAAGAGTGGCAACTATGGCAAATACCCCCTATGAATGAATGTAACAAAGAGACGGCCCCCAGTCCCCGGCGGCCCCGCTATTCCTGGCTACGGTGGCGACCATGGTAACGGCGGGGCAGGGGGTGCTAAGAATCTCCGATGGAGGTTCGGTTGCCACCTACGACGACTCGACCTGGCAATATACAACGCACGCACCCTGAGGACTGACGAGAAGATCGTGGAGCTGGAAGAAGAGATAGACAAGTTACGCTGGCATATTATAGGATTATCCGAAGTCCGAAGAGAGGGGGAGGAAACGGTAATCCTCGAATCCGGCAACTTGTTCTATTACCGGGAGCGCGACCATCTGTCCCAAGGAGGTGTCGGATTTATCGTCCACAAGTCTCTCGTTAACAACGTTGTAAAGATTGAGAGTGTGTCGACGAGGGTTGCGTACCTTATACTCAAAATCACCAAACGGTATTCGCTGAAGGTCATACAGGCTTACGCACCAACCTCGGCACACCCCGATGAGGAGGTGGAAGAAATGTATGAGGATATCTCTAAAGCCATGCATTCCTCCAAAACCCAGTATACGGTGTTAATGGGAGACTTCAATGCAAAACTAGGCACAAGAGAGAATGGTGAGCTGAAAGTAGGGAAATTTGGAATAGGGCAACGGAACCCAAGGGGCCAGCAGCTGGCGGATTTTATGGAGAAAGAGGGACTCTTTATGATGAACTCTTTCTTCCAGAAGCTGCCCCACAGGAAGTGGACCTGGTTGAGGACCCGACGGGTCGACAAAAAATGAGATTGACTTCATTATGACGACCAGACGACTACTGTTCAGTGATGTCTCCGTGATCGCGAGGGTGAAAACCGGCAGCGATTACTGAATGGTTAGAGGCACACTGAACCTAAACGTTAAGTTGGAGAGGTCTCGTCTAATGAAGTCATCGCTCCGTCCCCCTCTGTCACGATCAGTTTTTGGATATACGTCAGTTCAACTGAGCGGTTTAACTGATAGCACGCTCGAAAAAATCCGTGTGTTGTCTTCAGTTAAAAATTTCAACTTAAGATTTCACATTTACGGTCAGTTTTTGGATGTACGTCAGTTAAATTGAACAGTTTAACTGACCGTGAGTGGCTACCAAAAGTTATAAACCCTTCCAAAGAGTATATAATAATTAGAAGGGACCCCTTAGAACAATAGATAGAGAGTATTCAGAACTTGAGTACAAATAAGCAAGGTATAGATCGCGCGTATCGCTCAGTGCCCATTATGCTAAGCGTAAATTGAGCGATAATTATAAGGTATGTTTTAGCTCAATAAAACATAGGTACCAATTTATGAAACGATGTTTATTAATCAAACACAAAAATCTAATTAATTAATCTCCCTTTAAAAACCATATTATACAGGGTTAGTGGGAACTCGACAACTTCCTGGCAGAGCATGATAAGGGAGTCAAAATGCTACAAATTAGGCTAGGTATGAGAACCATCAATTCACTCTAAATCCCTAGGTCAGAATTAAATAAAATACACACAATAATTTGTAGGAAAATATTCCACTAACAATTGCTGTATTTGTTTAATGGTAACTAAATTAGTCAGTACAAAGATGAACATTCTGATTTATGTTTATTTTTGTACTCGTATCGGTATTTTTGCATAATATGTCCCGTTCATACTGTCAGATTTTGCTGTCGTTGACGTTGGATATCAATACCATTTTCTAAAAATAAAATTAGTTATTCATCTAACTTATATCTACGTTGTGCGGTACACTGACTGATCACCTAGGTTAGGTGAAATTCTTATATTTCAGAAATAATTATTAGAAAGGTTAAAAAACAACCTGAGCTAAGACAAAACGCCGTTACCACTTCGCTGTTTTGTTTACATCTAAACGTGTCGTCGGTCGGGAGTAGTGAAGTCGGTAAGCACAGGGGTGGGAGGCGCAGGCAGGTACAAGAGAAACTCTGTTCTTTGATTACGATGAAGGTAATCAAAGAACATTCTACATAGCTCTGTCTCTGTCTAGCGCTTATGTCTAGATCGTCGGTCGTCTGGCTTCGTCCTTTTCGGAAATTGTATAAATGAGAAAGACTAATTAATAATTTTGGTTAGGGTGTATTTTTTCGATTATCTGTTTTCTGTTGTTACTAGTGGTAAAGTTCAATTTAGTTTCCAGTATAGGATAAATTAAAAAAAAAAAGCGCCAAAAGTAATTAGAATAAGATGGAGAAATAAATAAGGACCGACCAAGCCGCTTTGTTTTCTACTACGTAAATAGTTGAGATTTTGTATACTGGCATTTTACTAACTACTCTAGTCATGAAATATTTTAAATATTTGAATTCAGCTGACTTCACTCCGTTCACAACAGCTATCTTCATATCGTAGTTTTTCAGACGTCAGCGCTATTGTGGTAGGTTTTGGAACCTCTATTTTCAGTAAATAGTAGGACACTTTTTCAACTTTCGCCGCATAAAAGATGATTCTCTTTGTACTCTACACTCCACGTACAGATAGCAAATCGTCGGCCTAATTCGTTAACCTGCTAATGTAATTTTTTAATAGTTTACAGAACGAAGAAAAAACTGTATAATATCGTTATTCATTTAGCAATCGAAATTCTGTAAAACCCGTTTCTATAACTTTTCTTGATATTTTAAAAATATAATTAGTAGCATAACTTACACACATTTTATAAAATTCAGCAAAACAATTATTTAGCAGTTTTTCGAGGTGATGTTTCATATTGCTTGAGGACTTAGCAGTTTTTGACATACCTTAATTTAGTATAGTGTATAGATTAATTAATTGTGCAGTGAAACGAATTCAATAGTAATCAAAATATTTATTAATAAAAATTAAACATTATGTCTTCTTTAATAGGAAACAGAACATTTATTTTTATTGTAATAAGCGCCCTCTGTTATCCAGTAAACGTAACTATTTAGTTACCAATGTTAAAGTTGGTGATTGACGACGATTGGGATTATCGATAAAAAATATACAGGATGCCGATTTAATCCTTTACAATATTTAAGGAGGTAAAACAGTCAATGATACTGTACCCATACCAAATGAGTAGCATATACCAACTGTGCTAAGTAGTCTACTTCATGTAGAGCAAGGGTGGGTAATTTGTTTTGCCATGATGATGAGAGTTGAGAGTTGCTTATGAGCATGCTGAGGATACTTGCTGTGTTCTTGTGTGTCTTCTCTTTTACATACCAGGCTTCATTGTCTGGTGGTTTTACACCGGGCACCATTGTCTGGTGGTTTTCAAGGACAAAGCCATTATAGATCCTCGCTTACATGGTTATAGGAGAGGGCTATAGGTTTCTTAAAATAAAAACAATTTTTACTGTTAAATATATAAGTTGCAAGAAGTTGTAGGTTAAGCCTGAGTTAGAAAATAAGGTAAAAACTTAAAATAACAATTTTTATTGATGTGGATAGTGTCTTTAAGTACTGCAGCTGATGAAACGTGAAAAATCGTGAAACGGAAGTTCAGTGTTTTCCTAAAATATTTTAGATTTGAAGTGTGTTTTTGTAATAGAAACGAATTTAAAAACATAGAGGCGCTCTCTTATTGGATTTGGCGTTTCTCGATATGTATTTAACGCCGACCGATCAATCACATGCTATTATTATAGCAGCTAATGGACCGAGAGACGTCCCCCAAGATGCCACCAAGGTGGCAACTAAAGTGACTGCTGCTTGAATTGATTTTTAGTTATAGGAAATTAAATATTTTATTTCATGATACTAAAGAGGCGTAAAAAGGTAATATGATATTTTTCGTGTGATGGAAGTTATGATAAATAGATTTACACAGTAAAACAAGCATGTATATACCCTATTATCACATTGAAAAGCATTTCAAACTTAGTAATCTTCAACAATATTATCGATACTTTGATATCGAAACGGTAACATTCCTAAAACGATGTTATATTTATTAGCGTCACCTACTGGGGAATAGCAAAAATATTGTCTTAATAAATGCTTAGCGTTGTTTTGCTATTTTTAGCTAGAGGGTGGCACACGCGCACTAGCTCAAAGTTTTTGTATATAAATGTTCTCAATGCCCGCTCTATACTATACCTATATATTTAAATCTCTTTGCTGAACACTAAGCGGTATAGATTGCCTCATAGGGGAGGATATTTGCCAGGCTTGGCAAGCGGGTTAGCAACAGCAGTTGTTGATGTTGAGTTGTTTTTTTACTTTTAGTCGTTTTAGAAAGACGCTGTTGCCCATTTCCACATAAGTAGGTATATTTTAAAAGAGTAAGAGTAAATAGAAAAATTCGTATAGAATATGAAATCGTTTTCATTATTAGTCCGTAAAAGTTCAGTGCTGTTCTCGTTCCAGGGAGGGTTTCCTGTTCATAGGATTGCTCAACCAACTGTGAACAAACTAGTGTACAAATGAAACTGCAATCTTTAACACCTCTTTTACCCGTTGTCCATTTCTATTTTTAAAGGGATTTCTCATTTTAATGTTTCTTAGAATATAATCAACACAGGCCAAAAAAGTTAACAAAAATACTTTTATTTAAAAAATAATACCTTACAAAACTTAACTTAGATTTTGTATATTGACGATTCGCATTAGTATTGAAATAATTGACTGCAAGACCTCACAGTTTAGTTGTAGTTGCGTCTTTGGGTACCGGCACTACTTTAGGAGACGGCAGCATGAAGGCCGAAAGTCCGCAAACTGAAAGTTATAATAATTTAATTGTAATAGCAATTATATCAGCCTGTGCTAATATGTTACGTCCTATATAAATAGTTATTGGTATTTTTTTTATAGTATAAGGGTGACAAACGAGCACACAGTCCACCTGATGGTAAGTGGTCGCTGTGGCCCATAGACATCTACATCTATCTTCGATTAAGAGTCAAAATGCAGATGCGTTGTCAGCCGTGAGGACTAAGATGGAATGCCTCGTTTCCAGTAAAAAGGGTCTCCGGTTCTCTACACGCACCATACGAAACACAGCAGTGTTAAGCTGCTATTTGACGCTGGTATTCTGTGAGAGCGTGGTCCTTCTCCGGTCGAGCCGACCCATTCGTGCTACAACTATACTACTAATATAGCTGCAGCATGGCTCTACCACGTATAAAAATATATTATATGTATGTAATATGTAATATATTATATATGTAATATATTATATGTATATGTGAATGTCGTACGTTGACTTGCTTTCATTGTGAATTAAACTTCATTACCATTATGTCCGAATCGTAATTAGACACGCCAATATTTTCAATTTGTTCAGCTTGTTTTTTGTTCTATGTTCGACCTTTGTTCTGTTTGTTTAAAGTACTTTTGTTCTTAATGACCCGAACGACTGCTATCAGCGAAGAATGAAAATTAGTTGCTGTTTAATATTTTCCACAAAATTATCATGATAGATTAATAATATTTTTGACCCGACTACAGCAAAACCAAAAGGAGGTCTATGATTTTAGCAGGCTATGTGTGTATGTATGTTCAACTGTTTCCTCAGATCTAAGCTATTTGCCATATTTTGATGATTTTGATTTGACAAAAGAGGTTTTCTTAGAAGCGCCATGTTCTTCCCCAGATTATACGTGAAACTTCGATACAGTGTGACCGATTGTCATGCCATTTCTTTACGTGGTAGAGCCATGCTGCAGATATATTATTTCGAATGGGTCGGCTCGACCGGGGAAGGACTACGCTCTCACAGAATACCAGCTTAAAATAGCAGTTTAATGTTGCTGTGTTTCGTATAGTGAGTGTAGAGAACCGGAGACCCTTTTTACTGGAAACGAGGCATTCCATCTTAGTCTTCAGGCGTGACAACGTATCTGCATTTTGATTCTTAAATGGGGACAGATGTAGATGGGCCACACTGTGGCCGCAACAGCAACCACTTACCATCATGTGTACTGTGTGCCCGATTTTCCTCTTATTTTATTACAAATAACAGGAGAACACCATCACCATTTCTTTATAAAACTGAAATGACTACCGAACTTATAGTGCACCTGATGGTAAGTAGCTGCCTAAGTACCTGCAGCCAACTTGTTTGAAACAAAGAAAGATACATACATACAGATGCGTTGTTACCTCCGAGGAATAAGATGGAATGCCTTATAGACAGTAATTATACTGTCTGTCTGTATCCTTCAGACCGGAATATATCAGTGCAATTTGGGATTAGAAATATGGAAAAGAGTAATAATAATACAATATAATATAAAATAAAAATATAATAATAATATAAATAATAGAGAAATATGTAAGACATAGACGGGCTTGGAATCTGATGGACAGATAAGTAGTCCTGCCGCCCTAGGATATCTAATCTATGTCATGAAAGGTCACACGTAATATATGTATTTCTTCATGGAAAAGATTTTATGCTATCAACTTTGTTACAACACACCACTAGATGGCGCTGCACACATTAACTTTTATGCCGTTTAATATAGTCTGAAATTTTTCATAGCCAGCTACTCGTGCCCGCAAGTATCAATATCAATTTATAATGTTACCGACGAAGAAAAAAATAATAGATATACATATAAGATTTCAGAAATAAGAAGCTTTTTTTCAGAAGATTTATGCGACCATGTAGGATGGTCAAACGAACAATTGAAAGTCCTGCAAAGTTCACTGCTAAACTTAAGCCTACTACTTATATTATCTTGTAGATATCGGCCATAGTTCCTTCGCTTGACAGGCGGGTTGGTAAACGCAAGTTTTTATCAATATTGAGTTGTCCTCAGGTAGATGCTCCTGTCCATCTCCTGTAAATGTAAATATAATTCCCTCTGTTGTCTCTTACAATACCTAGCGGATAGTTGATTATCTTAGCGACTACACGGCAGTCATATAATAATCATGAATAATCAATTATAATTGTAATGCAATTAAGCGATTGATTTTTAATATTATTATTGATTATAATGAATGTTTAGATTAACATATCATCTTTTATATTTCAAAGTGTGTACACCATTAACTTACTAATGAGCAGCCCCCCGAATAAGTAGAAGGTAGCCTCGCAGGCCGCGTTTAGCAATAAGCCAGCGACGTTCGCCCCGGTCACAGAACCAGTACGTCCAACCATCATAGATAAGCTGACAGCCATACCCCTGATAAGAAATTTAAAAAAATGAAAAGGATTTTTATATAAGGTAAACAATAGGACTGCTTTTCTGCTACGGAGTCTGTCTGGGTAGGTACCACCGTCTTGCTGAAATTATACACTGCCGCCAAGCAGTATTTCTGTCCTCCAGTCTGTAGAGTATGATGAATCTCTATAATTACAGGTTATAAAATATTTAAGTTTAGTCCTCAGAGATAACAACGTATTTATGGCCTTCTTTGTTTAAAGTTTGTTGCAAGTGTCCATAGGCTTTAGTAACCATTAAGTGGATTTCCTACCGACTTCAAAAAGGAGTTTTTTTATGTGTGTTACCTCATAACTTTTTACTAGGTGAACCGATTTCGATGATTCTTTTTTATTTAAAATCTGGTGCTTCACATGTGGTCCCATATAATTTATATTGAACTCGGTTGTACAAAATTTTAAATTATTAGCTCATAAAATTTGTCACTTTAATTAATTATATAAAGCCTTTGGAAGATGTAAAAAATAGGGGAATATTATATTGTTCTGTGGAATAAATGACTATGATTTTTCTTTTATTATAAGGGTGATAAACGAGCACACATTCCACCTGATGGTACGCGGATAATGTGGTCCATAGACATCTACATTTATCACCTATTAAGAATCAAAATGCAGATGCGTTGTCAGCCCTGTGGACTGAGATGGTATACCTCGTTTCCAGTAAAAAGGGTCTCCGGTTCTCTACACTCACCATACGAAACACAGCAGCATTAAGCTGCTATTTTACTCTTGTATTCTGTGAGAGCGTGCTCCTTGATCCTACCCCGGTCGAGCCGCCCATTCGTGCTACAACCATGATGCATGATGCAATGGTGATGCAACGTGACTCTACCACGTAGAGTAGTGAGTGTCTATAACTGACTTTTTCTCTGAAATATTTATGATCAGGGACGGGATCACCGAAGGACACTTAGTAGTTGCGGACTTTTAGTACTAGTACATAGGCTCTAATGATGATGATGAATGAAAAGCGTAATAATTAGTCACTTCGAATTTTACAAATTTTTCTCGATCGAAAAATATGGAGATAATTCGCAAAATTTATATTAATCGAAATATGGGAGTAGGTATCTTTGATGTGATGCTCGATACACGATTCTCGAGTGACAGTTTGTTTTTCAATCCCAAACTAGCACACACATCACACATGTTGTAAATAGTAAAGAATATGTCAATATTAATAAACTAATAATTTGTTATTACCTTAAATTTGTAGGGAATATTTCTACGGCGTACGCATTGACAGGTCCAATAGCCAGCCCAGCTATCGGTATTGAAGATAAGAAAATAGCGAACAATACATCTTGAGTCACTACGTTGATCAGCATGCAGAAGGTCCCGATGAGCAACAGCACCGTGATTAGTAGCCTTTTCTTACCGATAATTTTCACGGAACTACTCACGACGACTGCGATGACGGCACAGGACACATTTGCCACAGAGTTGATCAAGTATGTGATAGTGTCAATTGAATTGTCGCATACAGCAGAGTTATAGGCGGTCTGCATTGAAATTTAAGAAAAATGTGTTAGAAATGCACTTATTCCTTAATTCATTAAAATATTATATAATGGGCTGCAGAGATTGGCTTAAAGATTCGTAGTAAGGAAGCTATAACCTTTAGATTTGATTTAGACAAACGGTTTCTATAAGAAGCTAAAATAATTAAATATGCTATTAATATGTAGTACGTGATTGTTTACCTACTAGAAAAGGTTTGTTGTTAACAAAAGGGATTGAAATTAAAAGCAATAATTTGGATATAAGTACAAAGAATTATTACTTTAGTACACAATTAACCACATACCACACTTTTTTTAAATACTACATCATCTTTTGCGAGTCTTATTGCTTTTGAATAAATCCTATAGATATGAATCTTATTTTTTTACATACTTGGTTAAGACGCTGGGCTATGACTTCGCAAGCGGTGAGGCCTTCACCGTCTCCGGTCAAAACGCGGTTCAACACGTCGGGTAACCAGATGTATAGACCATTCAATCTGAAAAATTTATCTGAGAGTTCAGAGGAAACAATTTATTCTTCATCAAGTATAATAATAAAATGAGTAGGTACACGTCTGCTTATTTCCAATCTTATTATTTTACTTTCCCTTTTTTAAAGTTCGTTTTTTAATGTTAACCAAACTAACCTTAATTCCTAGAAAGTAAAAATTACTTTTTATAAGAATTGTGTTAATTGTTGAAGTATTTTTTATTTTGTTATCTATTTGATAATTACAATATGTAGCAACCTTTTTGTTATATTTTTTCCAAGAACTAGCAATTCTAGTTACTTATGTTTAATATATTATGTATAACATAATAAATAATTAACATAAGACTGTTTTAAGTCAAGTAGACTAATATAACAATATTTTTTTTAAAGATAGGGGTGACAAACGAGCACACAGTCCACCTGATGGTAAGTGGTTGTTGTGACCCATTAGACATCTACATCTATCCTCGATTACGAATTAAAATGCAGACGCGTTGTCACCAGTGAGTACTAAAATGGAATGCCTCGTTTCCAATAAAAAGGGTATCTGGTTCTATACACTCTATACTGCTATTTCACGCTGGTATTCTGTGAGAACGTGGTCCTTCCCCGGTCGAGCCAACCCATTCGTGCTACAACTATACCAGTAATGTAGCTGCTTTTCTTTTTTTTACACGCTTTGTATTAGCTTGACCTATGAATGAATATAATGGAATTTTATAATTCAGTTTTCACCCACTTCCAGACGACTGAATGATTCATGACCATGATCAAGTATTCTCACTTGGATCATCACAACTCATGCTCAACGCGTGTTGTTTAAATTTTTTTAACTCATCTTATTTAGCAAGAAAACAAAACAGTATTCCATATTTGGTTACTTTCCTTTTACATTAAACTATAATATTTATGTAACTGCTTCGTTTCACCGTTGAGTTAAATATGTGAATATATTATTACATTTATTTTATAAATACTCACGTGGCAAATAAACCAAAAAATATAAAACTGTTCAGTGCCATCCATTTTATATAGGGCGCTTTTAATAATGGCAATGATTGCACTTTCAATGACGTAAAAATTCCAAGATTTTCTTTTTTAACAAACTCATCTGTTCTTAGCCGTTTTATCTGCAAAATACATACAATTTATTTACAATTAATTTATGTTTATAATTTTAGCCAACGCTTACATAGTATCTACGTACTTATATACTAGATATGTATTATATGTATGTATTACATAAAGATATAAATTATAGTCGTTCTGAACCCATTGTATCTCCTAATTCCTAATAATCTTTTATTACTGTGAAAGTGGTAAGGTATAAAGGCGCTTTTCATATTTATTTGGTTGATTTGTACGAATAAATAGAATAACACAAATAACGAATACGCGTGTCTATCGCTTTATTGGTTTTTAAACCCCGACGAAAACAGAGTGGTGTTATGTGTTTGTAGTGTGTATCTGTGTGTATGAGTATCTGTTTATCTGTGTATCTGTGTGTCTGTCTGTGGCATCATGAGTCATAACTCCTGAAAGCATGATCGGAGTTTTGCGGGAACTTGACCGGCGGCGGTTTGCTGCTCCTGTTTTATTGTTTAAATAATGGTTTGAAGTGGACTTTGATATGTAAAAGTGGTGCGCTTTTGTGTATTAAGTATCTGCGCATGTGAACTATTATTGGAAACTGTGAAACAAGTGCTCTGATAGTGATGTGATTCTCAAAATAAGGTGTCTGTCTGCTTAGGCGCCTTGAGATACCATCGCCAACCGTAAGCTGTCTGCTGGCTCAAGTTACGGTTAAAATCTCCCAAGGACTGCACAATGTGACGCATCAACATATTGTGAAGAAGTATACTATGAAGAATAATTGTAATTATTATAATATAATATTGTAACTTCAGGCTCAGAAGGGCTAGATCCCAGAGCCGTAAAGCTAGTTATTAAGAATAAGTGAAAGCATGATCAAAGTTTTTTTCCTTTGAAAGGTGTCTTAATCGAGAGTGTTCTTAGTTATGTATATTTCAAGAAAATCTGCTCAGCCGTTCAAAGATCAACTGCTCTTTTTGTTTCGGGTGTTTTTTAAATTTATAATTTAAGTCATTTATATTTTTATTTATGCATAGCCAAATAAATTATCAAACGTAACGACATAATCAGACGATAACACATACTGATGTCATACATTTAGACCACATAAACATCATAGGCTTGGCAAAGCTATGTGAGATAGCCACATACGAAACGTTCATTGTTTTATGTTTAGTTGTTTAGCACGAAATTAAGAGAAATCTGGGTCGGGCCGAAAAATAACAGTTATTGAGTTTTTCCGTGAAGAAATTCTTAGTAGCTGCACGGAGTCAGGAAGTTGCAAAAAAAAAAACAAAGCATGTAAAGCCGTTGATCCTGCATCTTATCTCCTTTGGGTCCTATGGGATTACCGACCTTATCGGACTAGGAGAGTAAGGGAATAGAGTGCACCTGTATTTGCGACACTGGCACTGTAACTCTATCCTGCACATATGGCTAGTTTTCGTTGAGACTTGCCGTTGTAAACGTAAATAACCGAAGTTCCGCCTGGAGGGCAATACTGAATAGAAAACATTATTGATGCTTACAGGATAATCATCAGGCGATTTTCCTTTATTTATTGAATACATCGTCCTCAAAACTTCAAGTGCTTCGTCGTGTTTACCCTGAGAGATGAGATACTTGGGACTTTCAGGACCGCACGAAAGAAGCAAAGCTGATACTATGAAGGTTAATCCATAGATTATAGCCAAGAGTCTCCAAGGTACAAAATCATAAGCTCCGAAATTTACTCTGAAGTCCAGAGGTAGGATAGCCCAGGCAAACACTAGAAAAAACAATATTTTTAATTCCTCTAAAGCTACAGAATTGAGTTCAATGTTTACTTTACATTTGCCACCGTTAATACTCATCGGTCGAGAATCTTTATTTTTTTTGTTTCTAAAGCACATACTTGCCTTCTTAATGGTATAAAAGGATTTTTAGACTGGGTAAAGTAGGCTAGAGTAGCCGCTTACTGTTGATTCTAATGTCTCTTTGTCACTCTCAAATTATTGCGTTGTTCTGCCGATCGCCCAGTGACGGTTCAATGATTCAGTGATGGATTCATTCATAAGATTTGCGCTAAATGTATTTTTTTATAGGATAAGGGTGAAAATGAGCATACAGTCCACCGGTAAGTGGTTGCTGTGGCCCATAGACATCTACATCTATCTTCGATTACGAATCAAAATGCGTTGTCACCCGTAAGGACTAAGATGGAATGTCTCGATTCCAGTAAAAAGGAGTCTAAGGTCTTTCTATATGTATTATTAATTAGATATCGTTTTTAACTTAAAATTATCCAACTCCATATGTATATAATTCAATTGCGTTGATTTCTTTGTGATTATTATATTTTGAACTAGCTTTTGTCCGCGAAGTCGCGGGCAAAATCACAGATAAAACTGTATACGGCAAAACGATTCTAATTGGATATTTAAATATTTTTTACGTCATTAATTTTATTATAACATATTAAAATGTTTGAATACTTATAATATAGAATATTACAATCTTTATTATAGTGTATATAAACCAGAAGTATAAATAAATAATATAAATTAATTAGTAGATTACTACTATAAAATGTGTTAAAATCTAGATGTAAATGACAGATAAAATAAAAAGTTTATCGGGAGTGGAATAACTTACATGGCACCAATGCAGAACCTGTGATCTGCATAGCATTGATAATTGACAGAGTTGTGTCCCGGTACTTCAACGGCAATATTTCGCCGATAAATGTGTAAGGCACTGCAGCTGGGCACGCTAAACTGAAATTTCACAAAGTATGTAATTATAAAAGTCTATATTTACACGTTAGTACTATAAAAATATATTTGGAAATCAATCAGGTTCTCGTACCCGTAAGTGAAATGTAGGGCAGCCCCCCAATAGATGCATGTAGGTGCCTTAGGACCGTGATTTATGTCGTTCCTTGGAGGGGGCCTGTGTTCAGCAGTGGACTTGTGAAGGGATGTAATGATGATGAGATTCTTCACGTGTATAATTCGAAACTACTTGAGATCGTGGTACAAATATATTTCATGTTTTTAATATTCGTATAGTTTAAGTTTATTAAAATGGATTGTTTAAGTCGTCGTATAAGTACTGTTTAAGTTATAAATATATCAAATACAATCTCTCTTAAAAACTGTCTTTCCAATCGTTTTCTTATATAGGAGAGGGGGCAGACAGGCAGAAGGCTAACCTGATGATACGTTTTGACCGCCGCCCATGAACAATTGCAAGTTGCAACACCCATGAGTTGCCGGACTTTTAAAAAGGACGTGCGTACTTATGTTTTCATATACTTGAGGCGGTTGAAAGTTAAATCATTTCCAGAAGTTTAAATTCAAAATCCTTGCTAATGAGGTCGCAAGTAAAATCTAGTAGCAATATATTTTTTTATATTTTTTCTTATGGCCGTATACAGGGTTAATTTTCATAGAGTAGGCACGTTTTAAACTTAAATTAAAATATATAAATAATATATTATATACTGTTATTACAGTTTTTGAAAATACGAGTAAATAAGACTTCTAATTTTATTGGAAATTAATCCCAAATGGATATGGAATGTAATTTTTAGACAACAACTAAGCTTACCCGCGCTTCTTTGTGTGCGATTCAATTCACAACGTTTTTGCTGACCGATCGACCCTTACGAATGTATGCGTGCGTAGTAAAATCGTAGGCGTTAGATATTTCAGAATGACTATCAGTTAAAATAATGCATTACCACGCGTTTTAATTTTAAAAGATAAAAAGAACAATGTTTGAGATGATTTTTTTAATTAATGTTTCCGCATCATTTGCCCATATCATTTCGTAGGTGTCGGAAGAGGCGAAAGAGAGAAACTAAAACAGAAGATGGGCAGCGGCATCTTTTTGATAACAGCTGAAATGAGGCAACCTATGAGAGACGCTTATTTTCAGCAGTGGACTTTTGATAGGCTGTAATGAATGAATGAATGAATTTATTATAGCCACAACCCATAAGAAATTCATTTATTCATTATATCTTTTTAATATAAAAATGTTACAAGTTCTAATTTTGAACTAACTTAGAAACATAGTTATTTAATTTCAACAGAGGTTAGTATGATCGATCACTGTATTTCTTACCAAATATTTCTGCAAATACTAAACGTTAAACATTTGCTTATACTTGACTGGCAGAGAAAGCATTTAGGCAACTTATAACCTTATTTGTAGGAGAATGCAACAAATATTTAAAATAAATAAATAAATTAATTAAAGACTTACCATAACGATGATAAAAATTTACAAATTGTAAAGCTTAGGAAATTAGGCATAAACGCCGAGAGAATCGCAAATCCGCCAGCGCACAGTGAACTGTAAACAACCGTCATCTTTCTTCCCTTTGTATCCACTAAGTATCCCCAAAAGAACGATGTTAATATAATTCCTGCAATGTTATAGTTAAACTAAATTAGTTTTCATTAAAAGTAATCATTTGACCTATTAGACATAGACATAGACATGCATTTATTTAGCAACTTAAACTCATACAGTTTTAATACAGAAAATAAAATGATACATAAAAACATCAAAGATAAAAGTAGATAACATAAAATCGTCATAAAATGATCTGATTGCATGAGTGATGTGGTGCTGAAAAGGGCACAGACTCAACATAATGCTCATCAAAATAATATTATAAAGAAATAAGGCTTATAGATGCTAGTTATTTTAGTCTAGAGTAAGGTTAACGAAAGGAGATAAAGAATGTAAACAAACAAACTTTCAGAGATTTATATCATTATTCGTTAAAAATACCTACAAATAAATAAATTGCCGACGTCTGTAATAGATAGTCTATGCAGTGTGATGATAGCGTAAGAGAAAATAAAACCACATTTTGTTTCTTGGATGTCGTAAGAGGCGACTTTTGGAAAGGCCACATCATCATTATCATCATCATCGTCATTACAGCCCTCTGTTACAAATAGGCCTTTCCCCAATGAATGCTCCAAAACACGGTCCTGAGTCACCTGCATCCATTGACTTTCTGATTGGTTACAAGGTCCTCACTACATCTAGCGGAGGGTCGTCCTACACTTCGCTTAACAGTAAAATCTTGCCACATTGAAACGGCCACTACCATTACAGCTTACTGAACAGTTTTCCGTTCTCTAGCTGCGGATATCCTCATTTTGAATTTTATCACGCTGAGACACTGAAAGCATAACTCTCTCCATAGCTCGCGGAGCGACCTTGAGCTTTCTCATATGGCCTGTCTTGAAGGACCACTTCTCAGATCCATGTCTACATTGGTAACACGCACTGGTTGTTTACTCTCATTTTCAAGTTTTGAGGAATACGTGACGAGAAAATATGTCGTTATTTCTCTAACGCCGGCACAACCTCTCGGTCGAAGTTGGACTTATCTAGTCGGACAACCTAGTTGGACGATCGTAGTGATCCCAACAACTATTAACTTAGGTGTGTCATGGAGGTTACACATAACCTTTATTTTGTTTGTGTTTATTTTAAGACCTATCCGTTGAGAGACACTATTCTAACGATTCTGTAATCATGACAATATCGTTGGCAAATCAAAGGTTAGTGATGTACTCGCCATTTATGTTGACACCTTATCCTTTCCAAACCTGTTTGAGTTTCCAGTTTTCGACGTCTTCTAAAGTAGCGGTAAAGAGTTTCGAGGAGTTAATATTAACCTGTATACCTCTCTGCACTTGGATAAGTTTCGTATTCTGGTTATATACTCTGTATTCGGTTAGACATTGTATCTCTACTGTATAAACACTTCAGCAACTCTATATACAGACAGTCAATCTGGCACCGCTGAAGGTAGTGTAGCAGCACTCAAATTTCAACGGAATCAAAGACTTTCTCATAGTTCACATACGTAAGACAAAGTGGAAGATTGTTATCTGTGGTCTTCTGTAAAATTTGTCCGAAGAGTTTGTATGTGGTCTATGGTACTAAAGCCTCTTTGGACATCTGCTTGTGGTAAGGAGATTTCCTAACGATGTTTTTCTTATAAGCATTCAAAGTCCACTGCTGAATATAGGTTTTATTCCCCTCCCCCCACCCCCAATTGATTGCTTAATAAGAGGAATTTCGCCACAGCTGCCGCATTTGATTTCGATTTTGATACGATTGGGAACCGCAGTTTTTTTGTTAATTTCAGTTGTTATCACATCTTTTCATATTATCGTTATAGTTATATTGTTTCCACAGGTTCTCTACTGAACAATGACCACCCACAAAGATTGCCACAATGCTATGACTCTCTGCATGCGTCCTCGGGTTAACATCTAATACGACATTCATTCTTATTATCTTTTATAGCCAGTCAATTGCTAGTTCGGGTCACTGATCCTTAGTATTTTGCCGAAAACGCCAAACGTAATACTTCGAAATATGTCATAATTAAATAACCGGAAGATAATGTTGTGATTAAAATTGATAGGATATTTAAATTATCGTAATCATAGCAGATAACAGTAACAGTATTAAATACGTAACACAAAGAGATAACATGAATTATTATGAGATTTAAAAAAGATTACAAATTAGTAGTATTAATTCTCTTACTTACTTTTACAGTTGAGCTGAATTTAAACAGTAATCTGTATTTTAATACATATTTTAATATGTATTGGTCATGTAGAAAGAATGAATGAGGAAAGAGTGACAAAGTAAAATTTATGTTGCAGAGGTGAACGGCAGTGTCGGGAAGGGACGCCCCAGGCGAAAGTTTATCGACCAAATTGGCGATATATTGAAAATGGGCCAAATTAAGAGTACCTACCCTTAACCGACGAGCATTTATGAGTAGGTATATGGAGCACGAGCATGTATGCGTAGGTATATATATATATATATATATATATATATATATATATATATATATGTATATATATATATATGTATATATATATATATATATATATATATATATATATATATATATATATATATACTACTACCTGTGGAGGAGGTGAGAGAGGTGTGTTCAGATCGTGCCAAATGGAAGTCCGTAGTCTCTGCCCCTGGTTCACCCAGTAAAAAGTTATGAGGCAACACACATAAAAGAACATACAGTCGAATTGAGTTTTGAAGTCGGTAGAAAAATACAGATTGTAATGTGTAATTTTTAATGATACCTATACATATAAAATAAATAATGTCCTCCAGACCGAATTCCGGTCATGGCGGCCAGCCTCAACGGAGACTAGCCATCGGCGCAGACAAGATTATAGTGCCTAAGTGTATGCGCAAGCACAGGTGTACTATTTATTCCCTCGCTCTCATAGTCCCATGGGATGGTAAACCGACACGACGGAGAGAGATCAGGCGCAGGGCCAACGGCTTTACGTGCTTTCCGAGGTACGGGGGTGAGACACCGCCAGTTTCCTGACTCCGGGCAGCTACTAAGAGTTTCTCGATGGAACAGCTCAATAACTGATTTTTTGGCCCGACCCTGGTTTCGAACCCGGGACCTCATGATCAACAGTCACACTACTACAACCACTAGACCAACGAGGCAGTCACACAATACTTATAAAAAGTTTAGATAATAAAAATTCAGACAAGTTAATTTTGCGTCCCCCTTAAAGTAGTTTTGAAGCCATATCATTATTGTGACACGTTGTTGTATTAAAATCTTACTGAATGAATCGGAAATCAAAGGCAAAAATCAGGGAAATAAAATATCTACTACACAATATCGTCCCTAGGGCGTCGCATGAGGGGACAGAGGGAAACAAACCAGGAGATGGGCAGCGGCGTCCTCCTAATATCAACAAAAAAAAACTGCGGTTTCAACCCGCCTGCCAAGCGTGGAAACTATGGCAAATATCCCCACTATGAGACAATCTATGGGGGAGGCATATGTTCAGCAGTGGACTTTTGATAGACAATAATGTGAACGGTAACGGTGTCTGTATAGTTTGCATTTTACGTAAGCCAATTGTATGTACTCGTAATTCTATTTGTGGTGGGAAAATAAATACTTTTATTATTATTATTATATGTTTTTTTTTCAGTATTCTCCTCTGGCTGGGATATATAAATATATGAAAAGAATAAATTATTGAAGAACATTTTTTTTCTTTTTTTTAAAAATCGTTACCCTCAGTACCCCGTTCTAGGATTTTGTCCCGTGTAGTGGAGGCAGTTTACAAACATAAATTGCACGAGGACAAACATCCAGACTCGGAACAATTATTTGTAGGCCATACAAATACTTGTTCCGTGCAAAGTATTAAACATTAAAAGAAATAAAGTATTAAACATTAAATGATTAATGATATAATATTTATAATTATTGTCATTAAAATGCAATAGTGTTTGTTGGCTGCAAGGCCTCTTATAATCAGACCAATTTTTACCTTGTTTGTCACTCTAATGTTAAAAAAAAACCTAGTTGGTTGTATCTCAGTTGTATAAGAAAATATGGTTGAAGCAAATTTATAACTTATTAAAAATAAGTTCCTAGTATCAAGCTACATGTCAATATATGTCAGATCAGTCCCATAACCTATTACGATATTTACAAGTATACATTTATATATTTATACAAATGTATACTAAAACTACATTCTAAAACAGAACCGGTGCTGGGTTCTACAGAAGTCTTTTAAGATAACTTTTAACTCGTTATCATTAAATGTCTTGTCGTGAGTGATAATGTTACATATTATTTTATATATATCTTTTAAACTTTAAAGACTATTAGAAGTAACAGGTATGTATTTAAATTAACGACTTAATTATTATTGTAACAAGACCCATTCCAAATGTTTTGATAATGAGGGACCTAAAGTTATTGAAACCTAGAATCTTGACACTTTTGATAAACTTATAAACTTGTACCTTGTCTTTTAACTATTATTTATTCTGTGCTTATACTAAGATGTTAAATTGACATTTTATTAATATCAATAATTTTATATCTTAATACAATTAGATATTGTAATAATACAAAACTAAGAAGGTACACAGTAGCAGAAGTCAAAACATGATCACGAATCAAAGAACGTAACGAAAGGCGATTAGGGAGTTTTTACAGCCGTTGCCAAATCAACAGGTCATCCCAACTAACATATTAACAAGTAATATTAATGTTGTTCTTATATGAGCTTTCTTACAAATGTAATTATTACGTTTACTGGACGTGAAATCGGTTCTAACTGAGACATTACAGTCGTATAATGATTACATGTCCTCAAAATAATTTTTATTACTCAGACACGAAGGTTTCCTCACGATGTTTGCTTTTACCGCCGAGTATGCGGTAAATCAGCAACTAAAATTACATTTAACAGCTACATCATGAAAGATCTTTGAGTACGGCAATACATAACAATGTATATGATGCAGTTGTACTATATCGTTATCATCTAAAAAAAGAGTTTGAGTTATTTGCTGGTTTTTCACAGGGCACAGGTGACTCGTAATTAGGGTTGCCACCTTTTTATTTATTTTTAATCTTTATGTATTTTTTCATTTAAACTTGTTATTGCTCTTCGCTTTGGCTATCAACCTTTAAAATAATTATAGGAATCTGAGCAATTTAGATTCATATTAAAATAAATTAACAATTCATTTTTAATTAAATTTATTATCTATTTCTTTCTTCTTTTCATTTAACATTTATGACGGAAAAATTATTTCCGTAAAACTTGTTCCAGACTTCCAGTCACAATGAATGTAAAAAATCGCGACATTTTTAATACGGGAAAATATAGTATTATTTGTACTATATTATGTTTCTATAATATATAGTACAATGGACTGAAATATAGTACGATGCTATATATTATAGTGCGGATGGCAACCGTACTTGTAATCTACATTGAATAAAAAAATATTATACTACTAGCTGTTCCTCGCGACTTCGCTCGCATGTTAGGGTTTTTATTTTTTTGGGCGGAACCCTAATTCTTTTTCTAAAATAAAAGTAGCCAAAGTTACTCTTTATGACAACAGCTATCTGCCAGTGAAAGTCCCGTCAAAATCGGTCCAGCCGTTTCGGAGATTAGCCGGAACAAACAGACAGACAGACAAACATACAGACAAAAATTTAAAAAAATTGTGTTTTTGTTATAACTACCGTATATACTTTCATATGCATATAGTAAAAAGCTGTTATTTCGACATTACAAACAGTAACTTCAAATTTATTTATTTGTATAGATTATTACTTATTAGTTATTAGGTATATTTTCCTATATTAATTTCCATCTGTCGGCTCTTATGATATGCACGGGTCAAAATGGGTTAGTGGATGTTCTTACACCGTCTATACACGGTAACCGTATACCTACGCAAGATAAGAATTCCGTAAGAATACCAAAACCATCATAAATGTTAAATAGAAAAAAGAAAGATTGGGGAGCAGCGTCAAAAGTGCGAGATGCTTTATAAAAGAAGAGACCCAAGAAAAATAATCCGACTATTATCTACGAGCTGTTAACTATAAAGAAGGTAAGAGTATAGCAGTAGTAAGTAAGGAAGTAAGTAAGATGAAGAAGATAATCAGTATAAGTCATGGTTTTTCAAGACACTAAAATTTAAACGACGACTAATACTTAGTTGTATTATAAAATAAACTTCAGCATTTAAACTTATTGCGACAAATAAATTGAATGGGCTGTCAAAATTAAGCTAATAAAAGTTTAGAAACAGCATATGAATAGAAGCAACTCTCTAGTATATAATACACAGTACACCTTATAATTAATGGAGGCAATAAACATGATTAGCAAAGAACTGTAAATTATAGGTGGGATCATATTATACGTAATAAGTTGCTGATAACCACGTTAAAATACACTCTGATAATCATAATGTGCGCCGGTTGGTCCAATATAAACAATAACTAGGCGACTGATATTATACTACGAACTAAGATGACTTTTACAGCATTTAAATAACTTTTCGCTACCATATAAGAAAATACTTTTGGACACTGTTTTGTTAGCAACGTTATATATACATAATATGAGAACGGATACCTTTATTAATAGTCATATGACAGGGTCATAAATTTAAGTTTCATTATTTGGCATCTTTAGTTTATGAAAATTCCTTTAGGAAATTTCCATTTCTTTACATTTCCTTAGTATGTATATTATACGTGGAAGAGCCATGCTGCAGCTATATTAGTAGTATAGTTGTAGCACGAACGGATCGGCTCAATCGGAAAACGACCCCGTTCTCACAGAATACCGGCTTAAAAGAGCAGCTTAACGCTGCTGTGTTTCATATGGTGAGTGTAGCGAACCGGATACCCTTTTTACTGGACACGAGGCTTTAGTCCTCACGGGTGACAACGCATCTGCATTTTGATTCTTTATTGAGGATATGGTAAATGTTTATGGGTCGCAGTAACCACTTACAATCTGGTGGACTGTGTGCTCGTCTGTCACCCTATCCTATAAAAAATATAAAATAAATCCCGATTACTGTTAATTTGTTGTCCGTGTTAATACCATCAATTTAAATAAATAAGAGAATTTAGAGCAGTTAAACTGATACTTTATTTAAATACATACCTATATATGGTACCGAGCTTAAAAACCCGCGCTGCGCATCAGTCATGTCGAGATCGCATTTGGCTGCAGGTAATGTGTAGGAGTAGCCAACCGGTTCTACTATCGCAGATATGAGGAACAGCGCCAGTACCAAACAATATTTAATGTTGTACCATCCAAGACCTACAAAATAAAACATAACGATATTTTATAAAAAAGGAACACCAGTCGCTAAATATTTTTTTATAGAAGTAAGCAGTATAAATATATATAGAAAAATATTAAGCTCCACCTGATAGCAATTGGCTATACGCCAATGGGTAACTGCAACCAGCTTCAAACAATGAAGGGTACATTTGCGTTTCATCTTTAAGGACTTTTTTTATAGGATAAGGGTGACAAACGAGCACACAGTCCACCTGATGGTAAGTGGTTGCTGTGGCCCATAGACATCTACATTTATCCTCGATGAGGAATCAAAATGCAGATGCGTTGTCACGCGTGAGGACTAAGATGGAATGCCTCGTTTCCAGTAAAAAGGGTCTCCGGTTCTCTACACTCACCATACGAAACACAGCAGCACTAAGCTGCTATTTTACGCTGGTATTCTGTGAGAGCGTGGTACTTCCCCGGTCGAGCCGAACCATTCGTGTTACAACTATACCAGAAATATAGCTGCAGCATGGCTCTACCCAGTAGATGGAATGCCTCATAGTCTGTAATTCTACTGGCTCCCTATACCTAAAATCGATATTTAAATGTGTCTATAATATAGATACACTTAAATATCGATTTTATTATTATATCAACCCGTTTACGCTCATTCAAACCGACCCGCACACATTGTGACGTATGTGGGGTTAATATCATGGCTTGGAAACATTATTAAAAATAACGTTTTTAAAACGTTTGGGACGGTTTCTTGTATTACATTTTGTTCGGAACAAAAACGAAATGAGAACGTAATGTGAAAACGTAAGGAACGGTTTATTCCGTAGGAAGCTAAATGAATCGTACGTGCCACGACAAGTTTAAACCTATAAGGTTTGTTTGTTTTAATTGTTTCGTATTGCAGGGCCAATAAATGGGAAAAAACAGTTTATAATAGTTAAAAACGTTTTATTGAACAAGAACGATTTAAAATTTCGTTCTCTTCATAAACGTTTTTATTATGATTCCGTTCGAACATAAACGAAACAAATAAGTTTTTAGGTATTTAAGGCGAAAACGTTTCGAAAAATATACCGTTATTCGAGCCCTGGTTAATATGTTCCATATTAATTAATACTACTATTCCCTACACCTTACACACCAACACAGAAAAGGAACTCCTAACACCATAGATTAATGATAAGTCATCGTGCGCTCTGACTAGATACCGTCGGCGCTCATGTAAAATGCGGCAACAAATACTACGCCGAAATCGGCGTACCCGAGTCAGTCATGTTGCAGGCAACGTGTGAGGTGAGCGTACCGAATGTTTTATTAAATTTTGATCATAATCCGAAGTAAAATATATGTACCAGTTTACGTATTGAAACTGTGTAAAAATAATACGAGTACTACAAGAAATAAGAAAGACACTGGAATCACATTCTATCATTAAGTATCATACAATTTCGAAATTTTAACATAAAAAAACACGAGCCATAAATAAGTCACAAAATATCAATGACGCTATTTAGTGTTGCCGCGAATGCAAAAATAAAGTTCCCCGTGGCTGAGATTTTTATATGTGAATTTATTGTTACTATATTTTATAATATAATATATTAAACTTATTATAATATAACCTAATTCTATATTATTTAATGTTTATTTCTGTAGTATTGCTCAAATGACATAATTGCTATTTATTAGGGTTCCGTACCCAAAGAGTATTAACGGGACCCAAGTCTCCACTATCGTTCCGTCTGTCTGTCAGTAGGCTGTATCTTATGAACCGTAATATGTAGAATTTTCGCAGAATGTGTATTTATATTTCTGCTATAAAAACATAAAATAAAAAAGAAAACAAGTAAAATATTAAAGGACCCAAAAAAATCACGTTTCTTTCAATCAAGAAACGTGATTTTTTTCTTAACTCGCAATGAAATGATGCTGTGTGTATAGTGGTATTGCAAGTTTATCATGAGCTTTTACCGCTAGATAAAACCATCGATTCGGATCTCTACTACCAATAAATAATGAGACAACCAAGAAATAGAAAAAAAAAAACGACTGGCATTGATAATCAGAAAAGGAGTGCTCTTACGCCGGATCACAAGATTAGTTATCTGTTTGAGACTTTCAATACACACTAACATTCCTAAAAATCCAGTATTTGCTTGAGTATTTAAAACTGGTTTAAAAGTTTTAGTCATTATTTTCTTTTGTTGCTTGTGTTCTTTAAAAGAAAGCTTTCTGGAGGTCTTAATATTTAAGTTTATATTTTTTTCCATTATAAATGGGATAACTAAATCCATGTTCCTTCAAATCTCTGGTATTGAATATATGAAATAAAACTAGTTGTCGCATTTTTTTAATCAAAATCCCAAGATTTCTACTGCAACGTTTATTTTTTATTATGCTACTACCTACAAGATGGTAACAAATTATCGAACATAATGGACCCATATATATTATAATTAAATGTAATAAAACTTTAAAACACAAACATCTTGAATTTGTATACAATATACGAAGAAACTTTTTCCCCGGTCTTATATACTAACTAAAGGTGTATCAAAATAGTACTTAATAACTTAGGGAATGATTCTACCCGTCAACATGAATATTTTTTATTATGGGATCATCTTCGAAATTTTCAATTTATGCGTGATAGACCTTAGATACTGCATGCTATATTACTGGTATAGTTGTAGCAAGAATGGGTCAGCTCGACCGGGGCGGACCACGCTCTCACAGAATACCAGTGTAAAATAGGAGCTTAACGCTGCTGTGTTTCCTATGGTGAGTGTAGAGAACCGGAGACCCTTTTTACTGGAAACGAGGCATTCCATCTTAGTCTTCAGGGGTTGCAACGCATCTGCATTTTGATTCTTAACCGAGGATAGATGTATATGTCTATGGGCCACAGCAACCACTTACCATCAGGTGGACTGAGTGCTCGTTTGTCACCCTGATCCTATAAAACATATCTCAAAGTCAGTTATTCCATACAAAATTTCGTACAAACTTGCTCAAAATGTATGGAAGACCTGATTTTTCTTGCGATTAGGAAGTAGAAGTTGTTCATATTGACGCGTAGAATAGAAAGCCCTATTTTGATTACACCATATATATAACTATTTTTTTTTAAATAATTTGTGAATATTAGTTAGACATGTAAATAAAAAAATTAAACTGATAAAAAGGAGGCCTTATCATTTATATGTCATTTATTCAGAAGTAAAACCAATAATAATAATAATATACACAAATATATTGATACATTCGTTATTAATAAACTATTCATTTTTAAGTATTTCTGGAATACATTCATAACTATGAACTAACAACTAAGCCATAGCATAAAATAAATTTTCCCGTTAATCGGGTAATAGTTAAGCTGCTGGCATATACAATTTTTCACGCACACTAGCATCATGCAAATTGTCTTATACACACTACAATATTAAGATGCCGCACTCACGGAGCTGTTACTTGCAGGGAGCGCGGTATCTAGTCAAAGCGCGCGACGGCTTATAATTAATCTATGCCTAACACCTTACGTAAACTTCACGTTATTCCGGTCTTAGATGTCAGATGATCGCGTGAATTTAGAAATCCTAACGAAAGAAAGATTACCTTTAGAAGGATTTCCGCCATAAACACTTATGCAAAAACACAATTGCTGGTTTCCGCTTTTGATTGTGTTGTAATTACGAATAACTTACCTTCGATACTGTATTCCAACCAAGTAGGTTAGAATACAGTATCGTACTTTTTCAAGTCAAATTGCATCGATAGATGGCGGTACAATATCGTACGGTTTACGCGGAATTTTTTGCCTCACACTACAACACTGTGGAATTTACTGTTGTCAGCGGTTTTTCCAGAGGGATGCGACTTAGGGAATTTCAAGAAAAAAACTTACTCCTTTCTAAAAGCCCGGCAACGCACCTGCAATTCGCCTGGTGTTGTAGATGTTCATGGGCGGCGGTAGTTACTTATCATCAGGTGAAGCGTATGTTACTTTATCTACCTCTTTTTCTATAAAAAATTTTAGCACAAACACTTCTGGTATTATAATGTCTCCTATGTAGTGGTTAACTGAATGAGATTTTTTTATTATTTAGACATATTTAGCTGCTAAATTACTCGCCACTCGACTAAACTACTAGTGTAGTTCTAACCAGTCATAATTGTTCAACACACAGCCAAATTAAGTCAAGGCAAGTGAATATAATTATGGTTTTGGCATATCACAGAACAATATGGAACATGATAATATGTTTGTTTTAGCTTCCTACGGAATACATCGTTTCTTACGTTTTCACATTACGTTCTCATTTCGTTTTTGTTCCGAACAAAATGTTATACAAGGAACCGTCCCAAACGTTTTAAAAAACGTTATTTTTCATAATGTTTCCGAGCCCTGATATTAACATAACATACGCCACACTGTGTGCCGGTCGGTTTGAATGAGCGTGAACGAGTTGATAATATAATAAGAAAATCTATATTTAAGTGTATCTATCTCGACATATAGATAAGATTGAAGTTTCTGTCTATAAAATGGGGGCTATTTGCACGGCATTAAGACATGAGTTATCGTAGTTAAAATGTTTGTGTCTGTGCGGGTTAATCTTCGGAATGGCGGAAGAGCAATACCAGGAGTGATCTAGGCATTATATTTTATCCGGAAAACAAGACAATTTTTAAAAAATAAATAAATAAATGGTCCTTGATTATCTAAAATCTAAATATAAATCATACCCAAGCGAAGACAGGGCTACCTTAGTCATTAATGTAAAATACCAGATTATTTCACTTTATGTTCTTAAATAATTAATATTGTACGTGAGGATAATATGGTTATCCGGTTAATATAGTCACTTTCTCATAACTCAAAAACTACAGCCTTGTTTGCATGAATGGTTCTATGATACGATAGCTCTTCATCATTCAACTAAATAATAAACGGTCAAAAGGACGCTGCTTTATCGACGCCATTTTGGCAGTTGACTTTATAGCAAATATTTTAGTCGATTTTAGTATTGAGTAGTGTAGTTAATTTTTTTAAGATGATGTTTCAAATTGTTCCTAATTATTGCCAAAGCTTGTTTGCTATTTTTTTCTTAATATATTATTTATAGTATACGACTTTGTGTTTATGTCTCTGTCCTCCTCCTAGTTTTGGTTTTATAGGGCGGCAAAGCTTAAGGTGATCATATTACCCTCACGTACATACCTTATAAAATATTATTCTTTCAACGTTTTCCTTTTAACTACAACCTATGTAACTGATGACCTTTGCGTAATTAATTTAAAGTAGAAAGAGGAAAATAAAAATGTTGAAATCAATTGATTACCTAATAGTTATTAAGAAGAAAAAAAGCAATAGCATGTTCGTCCACTGTAACTTGATCACTTTATTAACCAACATGCACAGCTTCGGTCAAACCAAAAGGACAGGAAGACAAAGCAAACCTTGTACGCAATCACCTGTCGCAACAGCAAGGCAAAAGGCTAATACAACTGCAAAAAAACTGTGCAAGACGTGCATCAGAAGAACAAACGGCGGGGCTAAGTATCTCGGCGCGCCGATATCGTTGATAACATCAAGGATTTGCTGAACTTCTTCAAGAAGATTTCATGCCTCATTAATATTTCAAATACACAGTCTATTGCAAAATATACTAACTATATTTATATTTTCTTTTCTTTATGTAACTATATTTCCTTTTCTTTATTTAACTATATTTCCTTTTCTTTATCTGTCCGTAACAGTGAACTGCTTGACATAGGCCTCCCGTGGGAAAAATTTGCCTCAATCGTCACGCTTAGCATTAGCAGGTGCAGCACCTTTGACATGCTGCCCGTCTTCCATGCTCTTTCACCTAGCTTGGCCATAGAAAACAGTGACGGCTTAGGTGAATGACTAGATCGTTTTAATAACATTTATTTTATTTTATTAAGCACATTTTATATAAAACAAGCCAGTTATCTTAAGCGAAACTTCATATACTGATATAATTTAGTTTATACATGAATCCGCAGGTGGAAAGATCGCAGGGTAGAAAGAGTTTCGCATGGATGCACCTGTGAATCATGATTGTGGACGCAAGTGGACGAAGTGATCTTATATAAAAATATGGTTACTCAATTAAAGTTGCAGCCTATTTACGTCCCACTACTGGGCACAGGCCTCCTCTCATTTCTGAGAGGGTTTTAGGGCAAGGAAATGTCCGCCGCGCTGCCCCAATGCGTGTTGGCGAACTTCACGTCTTCGAAAATATTTTTTTTTTCAATTAGTAAAATATATAATGATTTCTTATATTTACGCGAAAACTACACATCGAACAAAACTATTTTTACCGATTTTATCGCGTTTAATTTACTATTTTAATTCCTGACGTTTCGGGTGCTTTACAGCAACCCATGGTCACGGGGGGGACTATGAATGACAATGAATATAACGGCTGCTCCCCATCTCTCATCCCATAGTCTCCCCTCCCATAGTAGCATGGGAGACTATGGGGAGCCGCCGAAGAAGATTAGTCAATTTTTACCATCCGTCAAGTGTAATTTCCCTCTACAAGATGCAGGAGTGTACAAGCTTGATTGCGAGAGACTACACTCTTACATAGGACAAACAAAAAGATCCATTAAAACCTGCGTGAAAGAACATATAGCTGACGTGAAGCACCGACCCTCTGGCAAGTCTGCAGTCTGTGAACATGTTCAATATCGTCCCCGCCATTACATCAGATTTGATAGACCACAAATCCTCGCAAAATAACACACAGTGGTAGAGCCACGCGGCAGCTTTTGCTGTCGCACGGATGGGCCGGCTCGAACCGGGGTGGTACCACGACCTCACAGAAATCACAGAAAACCAGCGTGAAGTAGAGGTTTACCTCTGCGTTTCGCTTGGTGAGTGCAGGTGGCCGGAGGCCCTTTTTACTGGAAATGAGGCATACCATCTTAGTCCTCACGGGTGACAACGCATCTACATTTTGATTTGTAATAGAGGATAGATGTAGATGTCTGTGGGCCGCAGCAACCACTTACCATCAGGTGGACTGTGTGCGCGTTTGTCACCCTTATCATATAAAAAAAAGAACACCGATTCCTACCAAGGATGATACGCGAGGCTATTGAAATTAAAAAACATCCTAATTTCAATAGAAAAGATGGATGGATGCTGCCATCTGCTTGTGATCCTATAATTAACAAAATTAAATCCAAACCCATGCATATCACTGCAAGACTTCAAGATACTGTAAGTTCACCTGCGTAAATCGTACCAAAAATTAATATTAAAAAACTGAAGTTAGCCGGGCTAAATGTGACATCGTGACGTCAAACATCTCAGTCCGCCCCCGTGACCATGTACATGTCATGTAAAGCACCTAAAACGTCGGGAATTAAAATAGTAAATTAAACGCGATAAAACCCGTAAAAAATAGTTTTATTTAATAGTAAACTATATATAATGTATAGGGTATATACGATAGGTTATAAGATGATGGTTATTTGTTTGATAAAAAATATGCAGCAAAGGAGATATATGCCATAATTGCCAAGCTTGGCAATCGCGGTTTTTTTTATTAAGTGGTTATCAAAAAGATACTGTTGTATATCTCCTGTATCAGTATCCCTTTGTCATCACGACACATACGACATGATATGGGGTAGCGGGACATTTTTTTGTAGTAGTCTACACGGTAGCCAAGCCCGATAAAAAGATAACAAGCAGGCAGTCGATGGATGCAGGTGGATGCAGGTGGCTCAGAACCGTTCTTTGCGGCAATCTATGGAGGAGGCCTATATACAGCAGTAGCCTCGTCATGGGTACTAGAGTCCAGTAGTAAAAGCAAATATTAAAATCGTAGCTAACTCAATATTTTTTATTTGTTTTACAGTAAGTACGTCCAATAAATTATAGTTCTATAACTTTAAAGAATATATTGGACCATTAATTACAGTGTAGATAGCAATAAAAAAGTGCATCGGAGTCAGCTGAGGGGCAGTGGACCCTCATTCTCATTGACTGCTTTACTCAGTCGTTCAATTAAAATAATATAATATAGATATAAACACATAAAATTGTTGACTCTACCACAGAATAAATAATTAGTACTACGTAAATCCACGCAGAATATTTGTGAAGTTTCATCGAAATTAAAAAGTAAAAAGGTACGAAGAAAAAAAGTACATACTGTACTCGTGAAACGGCTCTGCCACAATAATTATTCGGCTGCATCTTTAACTAAATTATGCGACTTTTAGTGAATTCATGTTCAGAATTGACATTTAATTAATTATTATAATATTACGTCTCTGTATTATCCCATTATCTTTATTTAAATGTTCGTGAAATATTTGACCTTGTTCAAGAAATATTCACATAATATTTATTTATTCTGTGACACTAAGTATGTAAAATAAGCGCTCGATTATATACCATATTTTCCACAAATAAATATTATTATTATTTAAAAAAATAATGCAGATTAAATTATTTATTTATTTATTTTTGACTATATATTGTTAATGTAGTCAAAAAATCTCTGAGAGCGTGGTCTCTCCCCGGTCGAGCCACAATCATATTTATAGTGTTTAAGCAAATCAGCCCACATTAGTCATATTTAATTTCGATGATAAATTCGTAATTTGTCCAGCTCCAACTTTAAATATATATTTGGAAATAATCTCCTAGTTTCGTCAACATAATGCCTTATTCTTGACATTTAAGAAATCACACCGGCCAGCCTCTACGCAAACAGAGATACACTAAAATATTTGATATCAATGTCCATATTTAGAAAAAAATTATATAATAGGAATATCTTAAACAACGATGATTAGTTAACGTTCGCAAGTGTCGTCCGTAACTAATGAAATTACTTATTAAATAATACTATGCTAAGTACATTGTATTATTTATGCAAAAGCTAAAATTTTAGATTTCTCGTAATTGTTAGCCGTTTAAACGTGTAACATAAAAAACGGATAGCGTTCGAACACAGTTCTGTTTACAGATAACGTTATCGGCCTAAAATAAGTAATATAAGAAAAAATATTTTTAATAAACGTCAAACCTGCAATATGTAATGCGTGGTCCAGCGTAGCTGCATTTTTTTCTTCGCTTCCAACAAAGCTAGTAATAGCATTAATTTTATTAGTATCCATATTTCCACCGTCTTGATAATTTTTAATTTATCAAAGTCACTATTTATCTCATTATTTAATTAAATTAAAACAATGTTTCTATAATCTAAAGGTTTATTACACGCGACTGTTCACTTTGTACACCGAAACGCTTCTAATGAATCTTTGATAATAAAACTTACTTACTTACTTGCTGATAATAGCCTTTAATTTATTATTGCGGAATTATTTTTTGCATTATTTAACATTCTGACTGCAAGCTCGGTCACCGGCTCACTTAGGGTTGCCAAATCGGAAGGCCAAAATATCTGGACAAAATTTGAAAATGTCGGGATTTTGGGATTGTTGTCGGGAGAAATAAATATGAAAAATAAAAACTTAAAATAAAAAAAAATTAAATTAATAGGCTACAAAAAGACTTAACATTGTTGACATATAACCAATTTAATTACACTTAAATTTTTGGTTGTTACATGTATTTGGAATTGGACTTTACTGAGTCCCCCACTTTAGGTCCGTTAGTAGTATTCAGAAATTATTTAAAATTCAAACAATTTACTTGAAATAAGTTCAATTCAATTACTAACGATTTCTCTCTTTGGTATATACTATAAATTATATAGCAAACTAAAAACCCCTTTACAGTATGCATTGCTTATAGGAATCGGCAACACAAATGATATATTATTTTTCAAGATTTAGGTCGTTTTGGTTGCATTTTAAAAAAAATGCCCAAATTTTTCATTTTACATGTCCTTGTTTTTTGGAAGATGTTCAAGTGTTTCTCGAAGACAAAAGTAATCGGTATATAAAGTCAATATCGTTTGAAATATTATGTACGTCAGACAATACGGATAACTCTTCCCACGTAAATAAATTTGCACCTTCTAAAGATAATACAGCGAGTTTTTATATAGAGTTCTCAGAAAAATAGCGTTCTTGCAAGTATTGAATAGGTCGTTTTAAAAAATGTTCAGCTTTGATGCAAAAGGGGGTTTTCTCACTATCGCAAACATTCCTTAATAAGGTTATTTTTTATTACCTAAGAATTTGTCATCCAACCTGCTTTTTATATGACTCATTAGTTTTTTCATTACACTTTCAAGTTCTAGGACAGTGCATTCAGCACTTTCCAATCCGAAAATTTCTACATGGAACTCCAACATTACGTTACTAAGTATATAAGATACGCTTCTGGAATCCCCTTCCTGTTTGCATTCGTCAACCCGTTCACTATTATTATCAATATGGCTCTTTTCGACATCCGTCTTCCCCTTTCAACATATACTGATTTACAGCAGTCCAACAATACAGTAAATGATCTAAAGTGGGCAAAAGAGATAGCCATGTTGTAGCCACGAAGAAGAACGTGAACGCGTGTGGCAATTTTAAATTATTATTTTGTATAAGAACTTTCCGAGAAGCTGTTTGTCTAGACATTTTGAGTTTTGTCGGGAGTTTGGAGATCATTTATATGTCGGGAGAATCCAGACGAATCCCGACCATCTGGCAACCCTATGCTCACCGGTGACTGGACCCCGTCTTGTCGTCTCTGTCTATCTACACGTCGTGTTAGTTACCGGTCACCTCAAGACAGACCTGTTTTCGGGCAGAATTATGACGCCGGTGGCCACGTTCATCTTACATTTAGTATATTATGCATACCTGTCTCACTCCGCGCTTTAGGCATGAAAATATACCTTCGCTACGCTGCCCCGCATGGGGATCAAATTCTGTGAGGTCACGCGCCCGCTCGAGCTGACGCGCGCCTTACGTTAGCATAAAAATATTTTTTTTTGCAATAAGTATTTAGGCACTTTTGACATTTATTTTTGAGTTTTTATTCAAGTATGGCATCTCAAAAAGCCAAAAGGTACTGCATAGCATACGGGTGCTTAAATAACAACAGGAAAGTCGACTTTTCATTCTTTACTGTTCCTAAGGATACCGAAAGGTAATATATTATTATTTATATGTAGTTCTAGATAATTAGGTACTTAGTTACTGACGCCATAGTTATAGATTTATTATTTTATTTTTCGATTATTTCGCGTATAATCCCAATGAACTTAAAATATCGTTTAGTGTAAGTAGACCTCCCAGTACTGGTGACTAGCTTCCTAATGCAAGATCAGCATATACTGGATATTAATTGAACTTAGCAGTACTTCTCATTGCCACACTTTCATTGATAATGAAGTCGCGTGTCGCTTGTTTGTAAATAGCAAAAAATGTTAAACTGTGAACCATGAACTCTCAGTTGAGCTACGTGACGGTGTGTGTAGGACGCCAATAATACCAAACTACAATGGACGACGACGATGTGATAGCTGTCCTTAGCCTAACACTTGTTCTGCAGAACAAAAAAAGAAAAAGAGAACGCACTGAATGGTCTAAACGCTGGTTATTGAAAAGAAAGCAATTCTCCCACGTAAATTTGATAAATGAATTGAGATTTACACCTACAGATTACAAAAATTATTTACGAATGGATGAAAAAATTTATTTGAAACTATTATCATTGATTACTCCGTTAATACAAAGACAAGATACTGTTATGAGGAAAGCAATATCAGCACATGAGAGACTAGCAGTAACATTAAGATTTCTTGCAACAGGAAGAACATACGAGTGTCTTACATATTCTGCTATTATATTACCTCAGGTTTTGGGCCGAATAATACCAGAAACATGCGATGCTATTTATGAAGCACTAAAAGAGGACTATCTACAGGTGAGTAAATAATTAAAACCAAATTCAAATCGTTAGACAAGTTTAATAGGTAGGTACATATTTTAATTAACCAATTACATATTTAAATCATTTGTGAATTAAAATTTGAATAAAATGTTGCTGTTGTTAGTGTGTCAAATTCTTCTTGTAGTGCTGGTGAGGGCTGACGTTGTGGTGCTGGAGAAGTAGTTTGTTGTTGAGTGTTATATTGTTGAATTGGAGATGTACAGGGCTGACTTTGCGGTGCAGGAGAAATCGTGTACCTTTGTTGTTGGGTGTTGTACTCTTGTATCGGAGATACGCAGGGTTGTATTTGAGGCGCAACAGAAGCGGTATGAGTATACGGTTGTGTATAATATTGTTGAACTAGTGAGGGCGAAGGACTTGGAGTTCGTGAGAGACTAGAAGTTGGTGAAGAAACAAAAGTTAAACTTCGACGATTCTGAATTGCTTCGGTATTTAGATTGCCCATCTCGGCATCGAACAGGGTGTCATTAATTATCTTCTCCGCAATCAAGCGTTGACGCTTGTCTAATGATCTTAATTTCATTGCGATAGATCTTTCCAAAAGATCGTAACGATCTTCTGTTGCTGAAGCAGAAGCAGGACGCTTAAAATGGTCTCTCACGGATAGTAATATGTCAGTAGTTAAGTGATCTTGCTCTGTCATTTTCTTTCTTCCCGGTCTAGTAGCAGGTAATGGAGTATTCTTAGGTGTCCTAATATCGTCTGAATTCCCTGTACTAACATTTGCAGCAGCATTATCCGTAGTATCTATTATATTTTAAGTCGAGTTGTCAGCATCCTATAACACAACAAAATAATATTTATTTTAGTTTCCAGATTCATCAGATAAATAGAAGGAAACCGCAGAACTTTTTGAAGAGAGATGGAATTTTCCTCACTGCTTGGGTGCCATAGATGGAAAACACATAGACATAGTGCCACCTGCTGATAGTGGATCTTATTACTACAACTACAAAGGACGACATAGCATGGTTCTTATGGCAATAGTTGATGCCAAATACCGATTTCTATTAGCAGATTTTGGTACAAATGGAAGATTTTCCAATGGAGGTGTTTTGCAGAATACAACGTTTTTTGAAAAGTTACAAATGAAACATTTAAATCTTCCAAACTTCGAACCGATTCAACACAGTTCAAGGTGTTTGCCATATGTATTTGTTGCTGATGATGCATTCCCGTTGAGATCTGACATGCTGAAACCAGATCGTCAAGCGGATTTGAGCAGCTACGATAAACAATTTTAATTATAGATTATCTCGCGCAAGAAGAATAGTTGAAAACGCTTTTGGCATACCAGCATCAAGATTTCGCATTTACCATACTCAGATCAATTTAGAACCAAACAATATAGAAAAAGTGGTGATGGCTACATGTGTTTTGCACAACTTTCTAATGAAGCACACTCCTAATTCATATGCACCTCCAAGATGTTTTTATCGAAAAAATGTGGATAATGGAACTATTGTTACCACGGGATACGATGCCACACGTTCAAACGTAGAAAATTTACAAGTAAGGCGTGATCCATTTCGAGGTTCCCTACTTTTTTAAAGAAAAAAACACAGAAAATTCAAATTTAATGGAGAATGTTTATTATCATTTGAAAGAACATTCTTTGGCATTTATTTTTTTAAGATTATATCTATGATATAGATGGTCCATCCGTTGAGTCCAATTTTCGATGACTCGTTCGAGCATTTCGACTGGTAACTGGCGAATGACACGCGTGATGTTTTCCTCCAAGGCCTGAATCGAAGCGGGTTTGTCCGCATAAACTTTAGACTTTACATATCCCCACAGGAAAAAGTCTAACGGTGTGATATCACACGATCTTGGTGGCCAATCGACCGGTCCAAAACGTGAAATTATGTGCTCACCGAAATGTTCTCTCAATAAATCCATTGATTGATGCGATGTGTGGGAAGTGGCACCGTCTTGCTGAAACCAAATGGCGCCGAGATCACGAGCTTCAATTTCAGGCATCAAATAGTCGGTTATCATGGCACGATAACGGTCGACATTGACGGTTACGTTCGCACCGGCATCATTTTTAAAGAAATATGGACCGATGATTCCACCGGCCCACAAACCACACCAAACCGTTGTTTTTTCTGGATGAAGTGGCAGTTCTTGAATCTCTTCAGGTTGCTCTTCGTCCCAAATGCGGCAATTTTGTTTGTTTACATACCCATTGAGCCAGAAATGGGCCTCATCGCTAAACAAAATTTGCCTCGAAAACGTCGGATCTTCTTGGAACTTTTCAAGAGCCCATAGAGCGAAGCGATGTCGCTTGGGAAGGTCGAGCGGCTTCAGTTGTTGCACAAGTTGTATTTTGTACGCTTTTAATTTAAGATCTCGACGTAAATGCGCCAAGTCGTTCCATACGTCAGTCCAAGTTGCTGCGAACGGCGCCGAATCGACTCTCCACGGTCTTCTTGTACATTCTCAGCTACGGTCGCTATATTTTCTTCACAGCGTACTGGACGTGGTCTATTCGGGGGAATATTATCCAATAATGAATGCTGGGTCTCAAAATGGGTGATGGTGTTGCGAATAGTACGCTCAGTAGGCCGATTATGTTGACCATATGTTGAGCGAAGTGCACGAAACACATTCCTCACAGAACGTGAATTTTCGTAATAAAGTTGAACGATTTGTAAACGTTGTTCAGGCGTAAGTCTTTCCATTATGAAATGCCAAACAATACTAAACAAAAATAACATGACAACATGACACGACTCACACGTGATCTGTAAAAAAAAGGCTATTGAAAAAAGTATCTCTACTTGAATCACCCAGTACAAAATCGAGGAAATGTCTTGAATGATGCAAAAAAGTCAGATTAGAATACCAAACTTACTTTGTCAATGAAGGCAAAGTACCTTGGCAGGATAGTTTCATTGAAATGTGACTAATTTCTTTTATTTTAATGTAATAATATTGTTTTATGAATAAATGAGCAACCACACCGCTTAAGAGTTTATACTGTAATAATCTATGTAGGTAGTGTAGGCTACATTTTGTAAAGCTATAAACGACGTTGCAAAAAACTTAGGTACAGACGACCACACATCACGCGTTAGAAGTTGTCGAGAGTACCTACCCTATCTCATTGTAACATAAACGATATGAAAAAATGTAGGTACTTAATTGTTTGTGGTCGGCCGTACCTAATCTATAAATTCCAAAATAAATAATTCACTAATTTATTTCAATTCGAATCATTCTCGTCAATGTCCGAAATGTTAGATCGCGAGCTGCGAGGAACATCTTGATCTCCAATAAAATCGAATAATTCAAAGTACCATAGTGTTGGTTTATAAAAAAAAAATAAAAAAAAATGTCATCAGATGATGCTCCAGACTTCACAGATTCATCGTATTTTTTCTCTCGTCTAACGTTACTGCGTAACGTAGTAATTTTTTTAATCACATCATCTTTTGTAGCAGTTGGCTCCGATTCCTTGAGCTTAGTTATCAATTTTTCGTATGCTGTCGATCGTTTGTCTCTGTCGTGATATTCTTTGCACTTTACGCGCCGAAGACAAGATTCCGACTTATAAATTTCTATGAATTCTTCTAATGTGGCATTGCGCTTGCGACTCGCCATTTTCGCGATGATGCGCGCGCGCGACCTTCCGGCGTCGCAAACAAATGTAATAACTGAGAACTGTGGCAGGCAAGCTCGCCGGACGCCACACACGCTCGGTTATGCTAGGCATAAAATATCAATTTCGATATTTGCTCGGTTGCATGTATATGCACCGATAACTGTACAGTTTAATCACATACACGTTAGGGCTTGCCTGTCGGTTATGCATGCACGGCTAAAACCATCATGCAAAACCTAGCGTGTATGGCCTCCATTAGGTTGAAGCCACTTTTGTGACGTACTCGCCGATAATCTATCAATATTTTCATTGACAAATTTTTCCACGTCATCACTTCACTCTCAGATTCACTAGGAATAAACATACCTTTGCGTTTTTTGAAGGATAGATATTATAATCTTCAATCTCTGATTCTTCATTTTCACTCAAATAATTTTTTCTAGCAATTTCATCAAAAATACTAGCTTCTAATAAGTCAATGTCGCGCAAATCATGTAATGAAATATGTATAAAATTCACGTCTAAATCCTTACTATTTTCCATGTTGAAACACGAAATCTAACAAAGTCAAAAGCACGAGCGTCCATCACGGATGCACCGGGTTTTTAACGTGGTAGAACCACGCTGCAGCTATATTAGTAGTATAGTTGTAGCACGAATGAGTCGGCTTAACCGGGAAAAGACCACGCTCTCACAGAATACCAGCGTAAAATAGCAGCTTAATGCTGATGTGTTTCTTATGGCAAGTGTAGCGAACCGAAGACCCTTTTTATATCAAACGAGGCATTATATCTAAGTACTCAGGGGTAACAACGCATCTGTATTTTTATACTTGATCGCGGGTAGATAAAAATGTCTTTGGGCCACGGCATCTACTTTTTTTTGGTTTTACATGAAGACGTTGACTTTGAAGCTTAAATTTTTCAATTGAAATGGATCATATACCTTAGTATTTAATATTAGTTTCAGATAGATTTCTACCCGTTTCTGAGAAAAGGGTCTTGACATACGGATAGGGACAGAGGGATGGATAGACGGATAACGATATGATAACGGTTTCGTTTTTCCTTTCAGGACTTTGGAATTGTAGCGAGTTTTCTTTCTTTACATTTGCAAACAATAATAAATAGTAAATTTATAGTTTAGGGTTTTTGTGAATTTGATGTTTTTAGGAAGAGCCATGGTGCTCAAGTAGGGGGCTGTTATCATCTAAACTGCCGATATCAGATAAAAACATTAGAAACCTTAGACGTTTGGTTGAAATCAAGTTATTGCACACGTATGAAAAAATTATTCTAACAAAAATAAAGACATAGTATTATTTTATTAATTTACTCATAGACAAAGACATTTAAGTAGCCTATATATTTAAATCTCTTTGCTTATATAGCTTGTATGCTATTTATTCCGTATATTCCGTAGTATTAGGCGTTGGCCGTTAGTCTGGACATTGCGAAGGCCTTCGATCGGGTTTGGCACAAAGCGCTTCTTTCGAAGCTCCCTTCCTATGGGCTTCCCGAGAAATTGTGCAATTGGATCACCAGCTTCCTTGCAGATCGGAGCATCAAGGTCGTTGTAGACGGTGCATGCTCTGACTACAAGCCTATTAACGCTGGTGTTCCACAAGGCTGTGTGCTATCACCAACGCTGTTTCTTCTGCATATCAATGATATGTTGCTAACTGGTAACATTCATTGCTATGCGGATGACAGCACTGGTGATACTCTATACACCGGCCGTGCCAATATTTCTCGGGAAAACGTCGCTGAGTACCGGAACAAACTTGTGTCTGAAGTCGAGTCTTTGCTGAACAAAGTCTCGGATTGGGGGCGACTAAATCTAGTCCAATTTAATCCTCAGAAGACACAAGTTTGCGCGTTTACCGCTAAAAAGAACCCCTTTGTCGTATCTCCTCAGTTTCAAGGCACTCCCCTTCTTGCCTCAGCCAGTATCGGTATCCTCGGAGTCGACATATCGAGTGACGTGCAGTTTCGTGGTCACTTGGAAGGGAAGGCCAAATTGGCCTCTAAAAAGCTTGGCGTGCTCAGCAGAGCGGGACAGTATTTCATGCCGGCACACCGCCTGCTACTTTACAAGGCGCAAGTTCGGCCTCACATGGAATACTGTTCCCATCTCTGGGCAGGGGCTCCCCAGTGCCAGCTCCTTCCACTTGACCGCATCCAACGCAGAGCGGCTCGAATTGTCGACGACCGAGCCCTTTCCGATCGGCTCGATTCATTGGCACTGCGAAGAGATGTTGCATCCCTTTGCATTTTCTTTCGCATCTACCATGGGGAGTGCTCTGAGGAATTGTTCGGATTAATCCCAGCCGCCAAATTTCACGAACGCACATCGCGGCAGAACTCCCGATACCATCCACACCATCTGGATGATTGGCGGTCCACCACTGTGCGATTTAGAAGATGTTTTCTTCCTCGCACGACCTCCTTGTGGAATCGATTACCATCAGCGATTTTTCCGGACCGATACGACTTAGGGACCTTCAAGAAAAGAGCGTACTCCTTTTTAAAAGGCCGGCAACGCATCTGCGATTCCCCTGGTGTTGCAGTTGTTTATGGGCGGCGGTAGTCACTTACCATCAGGTGAGCCGCATGCTCGTTTGCTCCCTCTCCTATAAAAAAAAAGTATCTATTGTATTTTCAGTCGAGTTGTCAGCATCCTATAACACAACAAAATAATATTTATTTTAGTTTCCAGATTCATCAGATAAATGGAAGGAAACCGCGGAACTTTTTGAAGAGAGATGGAATTTTCCTCACTGCTTGGGTGCCATAGATGGAAAACACATAGACATAGCGCCACCTGCTGATAGTGGATCTTATTACTACAACTACAAAGGACGACATAGCATGGTTCTTATGGCAATAGTTGATGCCAAATATTGATTTCTATTATAAGATTTTGGTACAAATGGAAGAGTTTCCGACGGAGGTGTTTTGCAGAATACAACGTTTTTTGAAAAGTTACAAATGAAACATTTAAATCTTCCAAACTCCGAACTGATTCAACACAGTTCAAGGTGTATGCCATATGTATTTATTGCTGATGATACATTCCCCTTGAGACCTGACATGCTGAAACCATATCGTGAAGCGGATTTGAGCAGCTACAAAAAAAATTTTAATTATAGATTATCTCGCGCAAGAAGAATAGTTGAAAACGCTTTTGGCATACTAGCATCAAGATTTCGCATTTACCATACTCAGATCAATTTAGAACCAAACAATATAGAAAAAGTGGTGATGGCTACATGTGATTTGCACAACATTCTAATGGAGCACACTCCTAATTCATATGCACCTCCAAGATGATTTTATCGAGAAATGTGGATAATGGAACTGTTGTTACCACGGGTACGATGCCACATGTTCAAACGTAGCAAATTTACAAGTACAAAATCGAGGAAATCTCCTGAATGATGCAAAAAAAGTCAGACTAGAATACCAAACTTACTTTGTCAATGAAGGCAAAGTACCTTGGCAGGATAGTTTCATTGAAATGTGACTAATTTCTTTTATTTTTATGTAATAATATTGTTTTATGAATAAATGAGCAACCACACCGCTTAAGAGTTTATACTGTAATAATCTATGTAGGTAGTGTAGGCTACATTTTGTAAAGCTATAAACGACGTTGCAAAAAACTTAGGTACAGACGACCACACATCACGCGTTAGAAGTTGTCGAGAGTACCTACCCTATCTCATTGTAACATAAACGATATGAAAAAATGTAGGTACTTAATTGTTTGTGGTCGGCCGTACCTAATCTATAAATTCCAAAATAAATAATTCACTAATTTATTTCAATTCGAATCATTCTCGTCAATGTCCGAAATGTTAGATCGCGAGCTGCGAGGAACATCTTGATCTCCAATAAAATCGAATAATTCAAAGTACCATAGTGTTGGTTTATAAAAAAAAAAATAAAAAAAAATGTCATCAGATGATGCTCCAGACTTCACAGATTCATCGTATTTTTTCTCTCGTCTAACGTTACTGCGTAACGTAGTAATTTTTTTAATCACATCATCTTTTGTAGCAGTTGGCTCCGATTCCTTGAGCTTAGTTATCAATTTCTCGTATGCTGTCGATCGTTTGTCTCTGTCGTGATATTCTTTGCACTTTACGCGCCGAAGACAAGATTCCGACTTATAAATTTCTATGAATTCTTCTAATGTGGCATTGCGCTTGCGACTCGCCATTTTCGCGATGATGCGCGCGCGCGACCTTCCGGCGTCGCAAACAAATGTAATAACTGAGAACTGTGGCAGGCAAGCTCGCCGGACGCCACACACGCTCGGTTATGCTAGGCATAAAATATCAATTTCGATATTTGCTCGGTTGCATGTATATGCACCGATAACTGTACAGTTTAATCACATACACGTTAGGGCTTGCCTGTCGGTTATGCATGCACGGCTAAAACCATCATGCAAAACCTAGCGTGTATGGTCTCCATTAGGTTGAAGCCACTTTTGTGCCGATAATCTATCAATATTTTCATTGACAAATTTTTCCACGTCATCACTTCACTCTCAGATTCACTAGGAATAAACATACCTTTGCGTTTTTTGAAGGATAGATATTATAATCTTCAATCTCTGATTCTTCATTTTCACTCAAATAATTTTTTCTAGCAATTTCATCAAAAATACTAGCTTCTAATAAGTCAATGTCGCGCAAATCATGTAATGAAATATCTATAAAATTCACGTCTAAATCCTTACTATTCTCGATGTTGAATCACGAAATCTAACAAAGTCAAAAGCACGAGCGTCCATCACGGGTGCACCGGGTTTTTAACGTGGTAGAGCCACGCTGCAGCTATATTAGTAGTATAGTTGTAGCACGAATGAGTCGGCTTAACCGGGAAAAGACCACGCTCTCACAGAATACCAGCGTAAAATAGCAGCTTAATGCTGATGTGTTTCTTATGGCAAGTGTAGCGAACCGAAGACCCTTTTTATATCAAACGAGGCATTATATCTAAGTACTCAGGGGTAACAACGCATCTGTATTTTTATTCTTAATCGCGGGTAGATAAAAATGTCTTTGGGCCACGGCATCTACTTTTTTTTGGTTTTACATGAAGGCGTTGACTTTGAAGCTTAAATTTTTCAATTGAAATGGATCATATACCTTAGTATTTAATATTAGTTTCAGATAGATTTCTACCCGTTTCTGAGAAAAGGGTCTTGACATACGGATAGGGATAGAGGGATGGATAGACGGATAACGATATGATAACGGTTTCGTTTTTTCTTTCAGGACTTTGGAATTGCAGCGAGTTTTCTTTCTTTACATTTGCAAACAATAATAAATAGTAAATTTATAGTTTAGGGTTTTTGTGAATTTGATGTTTTTAGGAAGAGCCATGGTGCTCAATTAGGGTGCTGTTATCATCTAAACTGCCGATATCAGACAAAAACTTTAGAAACCTTGGACATTTGGTTGAAATCAAGTTATTGCACACGCATGAAAAAATTGTTCTAACAAAAATAAAGACATAGTATTATTTTATTAATTTACTTATAGACAAAGACATTTAAGTAGCCTATATATTTAAATCTCTTTGCTTATATAGCTTGTATGCTATTTATGTAGCCATGCTAGTCAAAATCGACACGCCCGTAGCATGTGAAATATGAAATACTTAACTTATAATATATGAAAGAAATAATATATTATTGTGGCCAGATAGATAATTGTGGGTAGTGTTGTCCAATTCATCAGTCCATGTATCAAATGACGCTCGAATCTTAGGCTCCAAGGGTGTAATTTTCATCCAATAGATTGGGAAATGCGGAAGTTACACGTTCATTAGTTTATGTTTATAAAGTGGAAAGAGCGACCGGGCGATCCGAAAACAGGAAACAGAACTGTCAAAGCTGTTCGTCAAGTCCACTCAGACTGAATGAACGGGCACCACGGGTTACAGTTTGTATTATATATACCTACCGTATATTATATACGTTTATATACGAGTATATACTAGCTAGCCAGCCAGACGTTGTTCTGCCCTTTTCGACGACCCTACGTATAAAAAATCCTTCTATTCGTAATAAAAAAAAGTATTGAGTGTCACTTATCAGGATAAAAACTACCCTATCTCTCAAGTTAGACCAAACTGCACAGAGTGTGCAAATTTCATTGAAATCAGTTCAGTAGTTTAGGAGTTCATCGCGGACAAACAATGAGATACGTAATTCTTATATATATATATATATATATATATATATATATATATATATATATATATATACTCGTATACGTGTTGTATATAGAAAATTGAACTTTATTTCAAGTATGTCTTTACAAATACATAGGCCATTGACCTCCCAGATCAGCTGATTTGATGCCTCTTGACTTTTTTTTATGGGAACGTATTAAATCATTAGTTTATTTTAGTAAAACAACAAGTGCCGAGCCACAGCACAGCACACAGCAGGGCAACAGGGCCACAGCATCCACTTTCCATCAGGTGAACTGTGTGTTCGTTTGTCAGCTCTATTCAGCAGTTGTAGTGCGATATGTCTGGTACTGTAATCGTGGACCTGCCTGCTAAGTGAGACATTTAAGGTAAATCCTCCCTATACATAATATATAATAGAAACATTAGCAGTCATTATTATGTAAATAAACTAGATGTTTATTTATCTAGTTTATTTACGTAATAATGGCTGCTAGTTAAATAAAAATAATATCCCTTCTTGCGCTTCCGTAGTCGGATAAAAGGTGACCTTCGTGTTAAATTTCATAGAAATACGTTGAGTAGTCTTTACGTAATTTTTGAATACACGTATTAATCTATGATAATATTAGATAAACGGGAAAAGATAAAATTCTAAGCATCACTGATTTGGCTTCAGTATAATGTCTTCCGCACCGAATTACGATCTCGGTGGACAGTCTCAAAAGAAAGTAGATGTGCCTACGCTGTCGCCGCGCCACATTAGTACAGAATGACAGTGTATTTCCTCACCCTCATACTCCGATGTGACGGTAATCTGACACGATCGGAGAAAGAGCTAGGCGCGGGACCTACGGCTTTACGCGCCTTCCGAGGCACGGTAGTGAAACAAAACTTCCAGACTCCAGACTGCTACTGAGAATTACGAGACAGTAAAACCAATTACTGATTTTGGCCCGAACCGGGATTAGAACCTGGGACAACATCATACAAGTAAGTCATTATATTCCATCTATTACAGCCAATAAATGCTGAACATAGGCCACCTCCATAAGTGCCTCAAAGGGAAGGCTTCCTTTTGATAGGGAGGATTTTTGCCATAGTTGCCACGCTTGGTAGGCGGGTTGGCAACTGCAACCTTTTTTTATCTCAATGAGGCAATCTAAGGGGCTGTTGTTGTTTGTAATGATATGGAATGACATGGTTATCAGAAAGATGCTGCTACCCTACTACTGCTTCAGTTTCCTTCTATCGTCTCTTACAGCACCTACGCGACGATATGGGGCAGTATATTTTTACTTCGGTTAAGTTATTAAATTACTAATAAATAATAATATGACTGACCTGTACCTGGAAATCCATCAAAATATATTTAAGTTGGTAAAAATTACCTTGCGTACTTACCTTGGGAGGGCGGGAGGTGCTCTTCAAACTAGGTAAGACACATCATTTTATTTTATCGAGCCATCCGCTCGATACGCAAGGTGTGTTTTACCAACTTTAATATAATGGATTTCCGCAAAGTAACGCCTGATTCTATTAATTACCATCAAAATATTCCAAAATGTTTATATGTAGCAGCAATAATTATAATACGGACGAAACTAACTAAACTTTTTATACGTTTGTGGTACTGATATCGCAGGTAGAACGTTATGTAGTTGTAAAGACTCAAGTTAAGAAAAAATGAAAAAGTGGGTGGTTTAAAACATAGAACCTTTATTGAGCAATTTACAAACGAATATTTGTAGTTAAAAATACCAATTTCAGCAAAAGTAGAACTATAAAATATTTGCTCAGATTAATTACATTCTTCAATTGTCATTACATGTACATATACCATTTTACTTCACGTTTTACTTTTATTTGATACACAGTTTATTTGATAATGTGATTAATGTAATCTTAGTTTATTATAAGTGTGATAATAACAGCTAATATTATTATTTTACATTTTATGGAATGGATTCCATAAGAATGTTTTTAATTATTAATTTAATCTATTAAAGTAATATTATATTACAACCGCATTTTTTATTTTTATTTGGGATTCCGTTTGCTTGAATTTCATTCACTTTGCATAATTTATCTGTTATAATTGATTGTTGTTGAGCTAATCCATCTACATCTCCTATTAAATTCCTTATAATATCGTGTAAAGGGAGTAGTTTTTCTTGATAAATACTACATAAAGTCTCTTGCAAATTTTCTGCACTTTTGGTATTGTCTTTAATTTTTGTTGACACGTTTGCATTTTCATTTTTAGTATTCCTTTCATTGTTTAAAAATACACCGGTGTCATCTAAAACATTAGTAATGTTGCTATAAAATAAGTTTCACTTAATTACTTGTTATAATCATAACATCGTACATTTTCCACATATAAAAATTTAATTGGGATTGGTTGTATTTAAGGTAGATTATAAATAAGGTAGAAATTAAGTATTATGTGTGTCGTAAGATGACTGTGGACCATCACCATCTCGTTTATATCCGACTTAAAATACCCAAACCAGTGGCGGGGAGCAACGTCAAAGGTGGGTGACATCCGGTACTACGGTCACCAATCATAAGCGGCAAATTTCTACAGTGGCAACTGTGGTCTCTCACAGGTTGATGAAGACGAAGAATAAGAATATGGGTTTCAAAAAAAATATATATATATGTTATATGTCGTATGACTTATAGGTATATTGCGCTCGACTACTCTTTAGTCGACTCCTACCCGACTCGACGTTATATAACAATTACTTAGACTTCAATAATTTATAACGTATCATTTCTGATACAGAAAAGATTTTTCAAGACATTAACACTACATTTATTATACAGCATAACAAACCGTGATAATATCATATGTTACAAGTTATAACTTCAATTTATTTTTCATAGAACTGTCGAATAATCACTTAACAATAACTCATGTAAAAGGGTTGTCGGCTTGTCGGTGATTGTTTTTATCAGTAAATTAAATGTGTTGAATGCTTGAATATGAGATAAATTAAAATGTTAATGTTAATTTTAAGAGTCAAACTAACCTGACTTTTGTTTGGAAGACTGCTTATGTGGGTCTGATAAATCCCTATTCATGCGATTTTTGTGAGAGAATTTTTCTTGTGGTTTTGTAATTTTTAGGGACAAATCTTTGTCTGCATCAATTGGTATTCTAATTTCATTGTCATCCATTCTTATTAAGGTCTTTATATGTAAAATATTATCGCCTAGCAATTGGTGGCTATTATCAAACAAAGACGTGTCTAATGTTCTAACAACATTTTTATTTTGATCAACAGCACAACTTTGGAACATCAAATCAAGATAAATAATATCTTTTACTATATTTTCCTTGTGCGTACTTTGTGCTATATTATTATTATCTTCGTTTGTAGCAAAAACATTATTTTTTAATTGAACTTCAGTTATTCCTTGTAAATTATTTTGTGAGCTTTCTTTGAAGCTAATTATTTTGCCATTTTTTTCGTTGAAAGAGGTTATTGATTTTATTTTAGGTGAAATTTCTTTTGTAGCAATCGTTTTTCTGTGTAGGTTATCTTCTTTGTTAAGGCTGGTGAAAATTAAAGATGTTTTGACCTCGGAAAAGTCCTTATTGGAATCAATTTGGTTTCTATTGGTCTGTAATTGTGCGATATTTTGAATTGCCTGATCACTAATGGTTTGAATATCGTTATTAGGTAATGTAATTGCCTTTGCCACCGTTTTACCTTCGTTAAAAGGTATCTCACTTAAAGAGTACATTTGATTTATGTTTCCATTTGATTTTGTGATAATTTGAACTGATTGATCACTGATGTTTTGAATATTGCTTTTCACTAAAGTAGTTTCTCTTGTCGAAGTTAAGTTGCTTTCATTTAGAGACAAATCACTTTTTGAATGTATTTGGTTTCTATTGGATTGTGATACATTTTCAATATCTTCATCTCCGATATTTTGAACATTGTTTTCAACTAAAGTGGTTTCTTTTGTCGAAGCTATATTGCTTTCATTTAGAGACAAATCACTTTTTGAATGTATTTGGTTTATATTGGATTGTGATACATTTTGACTAGCTTCATCTCCGATATTTTGAACATTGCTTTCAACTAAAGTGGTTTCTTTTGTTAAAGCTATATTGCTTTTATTTAGAGACAAATCACTTTCTGAACGTAGTTGGTTTCTATTCGATTGTGATATATTTTGTATAGCTTCACCTTCGATATTTTGGACATTGCTTTCAACTAAGGTAGTTTCTTTTGCCAAAGTTAAATTACTCTTATTTAGAGATAAATCACTTTTTGAAAGTATTTGGTTTCTTTTGGATTGTGATACATTTTGACTAGCTTCATCTCCGATATTTTGAACATTGCTTTGAACCAAAGTGGGTTCTTTTGGCAAAGTTAAATTACTTTTGTTCGGAGACAAATCACTTTTTAAAAGTATTTGGTTTCTATTGGATTGTGATACATTTTGTATAGCTTCATCTCCGATATTTTGAACATTGCTTTCAACTAAAGTGAGTTCTTCTGTCAAAGTTAAGTTACTTTTATTTAGAGACAAATCTCTTTTTGAGTATATTTCGTTTCTATTGGATTGTGACACATTTTGAATAGCTTCGTCTCTGATATTTTGAACATTGCTTTCAACCAAAGTGGTTTCTTTTGTCGAAGTTATATTGCTTTCATTTAGAGACAAATCACTTTTTGAATATATTTGGTTTCTATTGGATTGTGATACATTTAGAATAGCTTCATCTTCGATATTTTGAACATTGTTTTCAACTAAAGTGGTTTCTTTTGGCAAAGTTAAATTACTTTTATTTAGAGACAAATCACTTTTTGAATGTATTTGGCTTCTATTGGATTGTGATAAATTTTGAATAGCTTCATCTCTGATATTTTGAACATTGCTTTCAACTAAAGTGGTTTCTTTTGTCGAACTTATATTGCTTTCATTGAGAGACAAATCACTTTTTGAATGTATTTGGTTTCTATTGGATTGTGATATATTTAAAATAGCTTCATCTTCGATATTTTGAACATTGCTTTCAACTAAAGTGGTTTCTTTTGTCGAAGTCAAATTGCTTTTATTTAGAGACAAATCACTTTTTGAATATATTTTTTTAATAACTTGATCTCTGATGTTTTGATCATGATGAACTAAAGTAGTTTTTCTTGTGGAAATTAATTCGCTTTCATATGGAGACAAATCACTTTTTATTAGGTTTATATTTGATTGGGATATTGTGATATTTTGAATTGCATGATCACTGATTTTTTGAAAATTGTGATTATCGAAATTAATATCCTTTGTCGGCGTTGAGTTGCCTTTATTATGAGGCAAATCAATTTTAGAATTAATTTGGTCTCTATCGAGTTTCAATATTTTGATGCTTTGAGATGTCTGATCACTGATGTATTGAGAACTACTGGAAGCTAAAATAGTTTCTTTTCTCAGATTTAAATTGCTTTCTTTTAAAGATAAGTCAATTTTGGAATCTATTTGGCTACTATTGGCTTGTAATATTGGAATAATTTGAATCGCTGGATTGCTATTGTTTTGAACATTGTCATTAAACAAAGTTGATTCTCTTAACGGAACAAAGTCACTTTGGTTTTGAGGAAAGTCACTTTTGGAATCTGTTAGGCTTCTATTGGGTTTTAATACATTGATATTTTGAATTATCTTATCACTAATGTATTGAACATTATTATAATCTAAATTAGTTTCTTTTGTTGGAATAGCGTTGCTTTCACTTAGAATCGGATCTATTTGATCTCTTGTCTGTCTCTTATTTTGCATTACTTGATCTTCAACGGTCAGAAGATTGCTAGTGTCTAAAGTAGTTTTTTTTGTAAAAATTAAGTTGCTTTCGTTTTTAGGCAAATAAGTAAGTGAATCTTTTTGTTGTTTATTGGCTTGTGACATCGAGATATTCTGAATTGCCTGATCTCTGATGTCTTGTGTATGATTAGGAAGTAAAGTATTTTCTTTTTTCGGGTATAAGTTGCTTTTACTAAGAGACAAAGTACTTGCATTTGTTTGGTCCCCGTTGCCTTTTGATATCGTGGTATTTTGATAAACTTGCTCGTTAATGTTTCTAAAATTGTCAGTTTCTAAACTAGTTTCATTTGTTGGTAATAAGTTGCTTTGGTTCAGTGATAAGTCACATTTGGAATTTAGATTATTTCTATTGTCATTTGATTTAACTACATTTTGAATTGCCTGATCGCTGATGTTCTGGATATTGTCAGTAATTAACGTCATTTCTTTTACCGATGTCAAAGATCCCTTGTCAGTGTTCTTAAATAAAAGTGATTCATTGATTGATTTGGCTTCATTGTCTAATTTTGTTTGTGGTGTAATGTTATTGTGCAATTTTTCTATATCACAGATTTTTGTAAAAGAATTATTATTGGCGGTATCTATCCCAATTGATGTTTCCAATACACTTTTAGATCCTGGCATAAAATGTTCCTTTTGATTTTCAATATCTACTGTATCATCCTGTAACAATAATCAATAAACAGATCATTATGTATCGTTTAATAATAAACGGGTGAAGTTTTTTTTATGCAGATGTTTATATTTTCATTCTTTTATATTTTTCTCTTGTGCTCTAATTCAATGTCCCAATAATTTTTAGCTCGAATTACAAAATCGTTTTCAGAGCCTAGAAGATTGCAATGCAGTGGAAGATTTAAATTATTGATTGAGATTCACCACAGAAGAACCAAAAACTCTCTGACTATATTCTTAATCTCATAACTCTTAGACGGGCAATAATGCTGTAATTTTCAGCAGATATGATAGCGATTGAGACTTACGCAACAATAAAGATCGTATTGAAGAAGCAATTGAGCGAAACAAAGGCTCCAAAGTCTTTACCAGAGATCTTATAGCAGAAAGTGTCATCTGGAAAAGTTGAAGATCGATTGTGGCATCGTCATTTTCTGGACACTTGAGATTTTCTGTAAGATTGAGACGTTCTACGGGCAGTTGTACACGTTATCGTTGGAGCCACACGCAAGTGTGAGTAACGATCCAAGAGCAAGTCTCGTCCAACACAATTCCGATGACATCTCGGACGTCCACCTGAGTGAGATTAGAATGGCTCTCCAGCACCTTAAGCGGCAATGTCTCGTACGAGGATAGACTTATAGCGAAGCTTCTGAATGCGGGTGAAATACCGATACTTAGTCTGTCAGATGTTCTTTAATTCCTTCTTTCATAGTGGCTCTACCCAGTTGGCGTGGATTTTCTTTTTATAGGATAAGGGTGACACGATGGTAAATGGTTCCTGTGGCCCATAGACATCTACATCTATCTTCGTTTGCGAATCAAAATGCAGATGCGTTGTCAGCCATGATGGAATGCCTCTTTTACAGTAAAAGCGCATTCGTGCTACAACTATACAATTAATATAGTTGCAGCATTGCTCTACCGCGTATTAAAGCAAAAAGAAAATGAGCAGAAGTAAGGTGGTCTTGTTTTTCAAAGAAAGGCGACAATACTCTATTAAAGAAAAAGAAATATAAAAAGAAGTATAACTTCGCCTCCAGGTCCTTCAAAAGAGTTATTGCCAAGGCAAGGTCAGAGCACATAGGCAGTATTGGCGAGAAACTAGTTCGGTTTCCTTCGGGAACCCGTGCATTCTGGTCTCTTGCCAAGGCTGTCCAAAGGAATTTCTGTAAGCCATCACTACCATCTCTGCACAGGGAGGACGACTCACTGGCCCACGACGCGAAAGAGAAAGCCGACCTTTTAGGCTCCCTTTTTGCGTCCAACTCGACTGTTGATGACAGGGTGATCACACCGCCGACCATCGCAGAGCACTCCTCCCCCTGGACATCCACAAGTCGAGTGGGCCTGATGGAATACCCCAATTGTGCTGAGGACGTGTGCTCCGGAGTTGGCACCGGTTCTAACACGTCTTTTCCGGTACTCCTATTCCCTAGGCGTAGTCCCGAAATCATGGAAGACAGCTTTTGTCCACCTGATCCCTAAAAAAGGCGACCGCTCAGACCCGTCCAACAATATAGCGATAGGCCTGTCTATCGCCATCACCCCCTTTTTCTCAAAAATAATGAAATCCGTTATAAACTGCCACCTCATGCGGTACCTTGAGGATCACCAGCTGATTAGTGACCGCCAATACGGTTTTCGTCGGGTTCTATCAGCTGGTGATCTCCTGGTCTACTTAACTCATAGGTGGGCTGAGGCAGTAGAGTCCAAGGGGTAAACATTGGCCGTTAGTTTGGACATTGCGAAAGCCTTCGATTGGGTTTGGTACAAAGCGCTTCTTTCGAAGCTCCCTTCCTATGGGCTTCCCGAGAAATTATGCAACTGGATCACCAGCTTTCTTGCAGATCGGAGCATCAAGGTCGTTGTAGACGGTGCATGCTCCGACTACAAGCCTATTAACGCTGGTGTTCCCCAAGGCTGCATGCTATCACCAACGCTGTTTCTTCTGCATATCAATGATATGTTGCAAACCGGTAGCATTCATTGCTATGCGGATGACAGCACTGGTGATGCTCTATACACCGGCCGTACCAATATTTCTCGGGAAAACGTCACCGAGTACCGGAACAAACTTGTGTCTGAAGTCGAGTCTTTGCTGGACAAAGTCTCGGATTGCGTGCGACTAAATCTAGTCTAGTTTAATCCTCAGAAGATACAAGTTTGCGCGTGTAGCGCTAAAAAGAGTCGCTTTGTCGTATCTCCAGTTTCAAGGTACTCCCCTTGTTGCCTCAGCCAGTATCGGAATCCTTAGAGTCGACATATCGAGTGACGTGCAGTTTCGTGGTCACTTGGAAGAGAAGGCCAAATTGGCCTCTAAAAAGCTTGGCGTGCTCAGCAGAGCGGGTCAGTATTTCATGCCGGCACAACGCCTGCAACTTGACAAGGCGCAGGTTCGGCCTAAAATGGAATACTGTTCCCATCTCTGGGCTGGGGCTCCCCAGTCCCTTCCACTTGACCGCATCCAGCGCAGAGCGGCTCGAATCGTCGACGACCGAGTCCTTTCCGATCGGCTCGAATCATTGGCGCTGCGAAGAGATGTTGCATCTCTTTGCATTTTCTTTCGCATTTATCACGGGGAGTGCTCTGAGGAATTGTTCGGATTAATCCCAGCCGCCAAATTTCACGAACGCACATCGCGGCAGAACTCCCAATACCATCCACACCAACTGGATGATTGGCGGTCCACCACTGTGCGATTTAGAAGAAGTTTTCTACCTCGCACAACTTCCTTGTGGAATAGTTTACCACCAGTGATTTTTCCGGACCGATACGACTTAGGGACCTTCAAGAAAAGAGCCTACTCCTTTTTAAAAGGCCGGTAACGCATCTGCAATTCCCCTCGTGTTGCGGTTGTTCATGGGCGACGGTAGTCACTTACCATCAGGTGAGCCGCATGCTCGTTTGCCCCCTCTCCTATATAAAAAAAGAACTATAAACCAATTTCCCATCTGAACCGTGCATCTACATGCTGTTTTAAGGAATCATTACAAAACAACTTTCACGCAGAATTGATGATTTCCAGCCTCCCAAACAAGACTTCTATCCTTACGTGGTAGAGCCATGCTGCAGCTATATTAGTAGTATAGTTGTAGCACGAATGGGTCGGCTCGACCGGGGAAGGACCACGCTCTCACATAATACCAGCGTAAAATAGCAGCTTGACACTGCTGTGTTTCGTATGGTGAGTGTAGAGAACCGGAGACCCTTTTTACTGGCTAAGAGGCATTCCATCTTAGTCCTCACGGGTGACAACGCATCTGCAACTTGAATCTTTATTGAGGATAGATGTAGATGTCTATGGGTCACAGTAACCACTTACCATCAGGTGGACTGTGTGTTCGTTTGTCACCATACCATAAAAAAAAGCCGGTTTTCATAAAAGCTTAAAAACCATATACCACATAAATTGTCTTGGCAAATTATAAAAGACCGAGGAGAACAAGCATATATCGAAATACTAGTGTTTGTACAGTAAGGTTACGATGGCCACCGAGCATAGAACCACAGTACGAAACCTATTCAACTGCTGAGAGGTGTAAGACAGGATGACATTATTTCCCCGAAACTCTTCACCACTGCATTTAAAGACGTTTTCAAGCTACTGAACTGGAAAGGATACAGTGTCAATATCAATGGTGAGTACATCACTCCCCTTCGATTTGCCGACGATATAGTCATTAAGGCAGAATCGCCGATGAACTTCAGCACTATACTCAATAATCTCAATTGGATAAGTCTTAAAATAAACATTGTCAAGACTTTGTGTAACTTCCAAGTCACACTCATGCCATTTGTTGATAGCATTACGCTCGAAGTTGTTGAAGGGACCACCTAGGACAACTACACTAGGTCAGTCCAACTTCGACCGTAAGGTCAATTTATGAATCTAATCCAGCTGGACAGAGTTCGAGAGATTACCATATTCTATCACGTATACCCCAAAACTTTAAAACAAGAGTGTATAACCAGTGTGTGTTACCAGTGTTGAAATATGGATCTGATATATGGTCCGTCACTGCTAGTCATATGAGGAAAGCTAAGCTTGCTCAGCAAGCTATGGTAAGATTTATGCTCGGAGGTTCTCTGCGTTATATGGACTACAGAATGAGATGAATTTAAATGAAGTACTTACATTTATTTGTTATTATTTTTTTACATTACAATTATTATTCATATATTTTTTTATATTAATAAAATTATTACATAATAATTATAGCGCTCAATAACGCCTAACTTTCGTAGAATATCCACAGTTGACGAGTGAATATATCAACTATAAAAATAAAGCTGGTTCGATAAATTAACATGAGACTTACGATTGTGACCGCAGAAATTAGTGAATCGTTAGAATGTTTTTCTAAATGAATGATTCTTGAATGAGCAGTATTAAGTTTATTTAATGATACTTTATCATCTTTAATATTAGAATCAATTTTATCTTTCATTTTCGGCTGTAGACTAATATCATTGCTTCTTTTATTTTCTATTTTATTTATTTCAATTTTATCTTGTTTATAAATAAATGTAGTCACAGAACTAATTTTCCTAGTAACAGAAATATCTATATTTTTGTTTTTTGTTCCATCATTTGATTTAGCTAATATATTCGATTCAATTATTTCTGTAGTTGAGGAAACCAGCGCTATCGTATTAAAGTTATTATCAACATTTTTAGATTGGGATTTATTTATATCGCTGACCAATTCAGATGTAGCATATTTGATACTGTCACAATCTTGGTTTTTAAGCATATCACTTTGAAACTCAATCATGTTTCTTAAATTACTATTGATGCTTTGATTCTGAACCAAAGATAGACCTTTAATATCTTTTAACGGGCGTTTAGTATCATAATCAAGTTGAAAGGTATCATTTGTATCTTTATTTAGAGGGTTTAAATAACGATTATTCGAGGTTGCATTTATTATGGACGAAATATTAGAATCTGAGCCTCTGGATGCAGTATCACCAGCTATAGTAGGTATTGCTATACAATTCAACAAGTTATTTGAATTTTCTTCATGGCATATTATTGCCTCTATGTTTTTATTATTATTAGGTCCACAATCAGGTTGTGATAAATTTGTACCTGATAATATATTTGTATCGGTACCTTTTTTAACTTGAGCGTCTAACATTATTTTTGACACATTTAAAATTGGTTGCATTTCTTCTATTGCATCGCCTGATGTGTTTTGAACATGACTTTGAGCAATATGATTTGTTGCTTCTTGGACATCCAAATGCAAGTGTGATAATGAAATTTTAGACGATTTTTCTTTTTTATTAAATTTGGCGATATTGCCAGTACTTCCTTCTAAGTTGTTAGTTTTTTTAGATTTGTTTGGTGATATGTAATATGTTTCTATAAATTCATTGGGTAAATTTGATAATCTATTTTCTTTCGCATTACTATCTTTCTTAGTCTTTTTATGAATTTTATCTGAAATGGAGAACTCTGTAGAAGATGACGTTGACGGATAAGTTATGATGGAATTTGATTTTTTTATATTTATAAAATTACTGTCAACAGGACATGATGATTGAATATTCTCTTTTTTATAGTCTGCATTATAACCACTTTTGTCTTCTGTCTTAACATTTATTATATTTTTAAGCGATATTTTGTCTTGGTCTTTATTTTTTTCTAATTCTGAAAGACCTTTCTTTGAATCAGAAACATCAATCAATTTCGGAATATAGGAATATTTATCTTCACCAAACGGCGGATCTAAACAACCTCCTGCAAATAAAATATAAAGGCAAAATTAATTTAAGCACTTATATTATTATTAAAATTCTCTTTTGTAATTTTACCTGGTTTGCATCTTCCTAAAAAGTCTTTTTGTGTTATTTTATTCGTTCGTGGTGTTTCTAAGCTACCTAAATTTTTAGTCAAAGCAAAAGTTTGTTTGTCCACTGCATTAGTTGACAAGGTTGTCATAAGTTCAAAAGATTGCTTTTTTGAGTAAAATTCTTCGCCCTCATCGTCGTCACTCTGAATCCCAAAACATCCACCTATATGAAACACAAAAAGAGAGCAAAATATATTAATCATAGAGATAGGATAGATCTTAGTTATATATAGAGAGATAGATCTTAGATGGCAGAATATACGACTTATTAATATTTCTTAACACAAATTAGCAACATTCGCAAAAAATTGTGTCGAATTTTAAGAAGGTTTATTGTTCTTACGGTTGGTATTTTAGCTAATAATACAGAAATATTATACACATGAATAAAATATTATACAGAAATATTATATACATGCCTCGTTTAAATATGTGGAATATTCGTTTTTTCTTTTGCATTGATTGTTTCACACTTTTATCTTCTTCCATTATAACATTGAATGACAAAATTGTCTGGTCACTACTACTCAGTCTAATTTTTTCACAGGAGTACACTTGTCCACCTATTTTTGGAATAGATATAATGCCCTGGCGTTCAGGTTTATTTTGACCTTTATTCCGTATTCTTATCTTTACATTTACAGGAGTGCCGTTTTTAGCATTTGATGGTTTATTCACTTGCGGTACTGCTTCTATTTCAAAAGCTAGGTCCTTCATATTTTGTTTCATTATAGGCACGTTTCATGTAATTTATTAATTATGAATGCTTTGTTAATTATAAAATGGTGATGTCCATTGTACTCCATTCATTTTTAGTTACTCTGAAAACACGAAAAACATGTGGTGTTATACCCACTTCAGTTGTTTCAAATACTTACTAAAAAGAGAAAAAACATTTTCCTAAGTATAATATTACAAAAAAAAAGAAGAATTTATTTTTACTAACGGGTATAGTTTATACGTTCAGCTGCATACAGTGCACGAGTGCATGCGCAAGCACAGATCCTACTCTCTATTCCCTCACTCTAATAGTCCGATGGGACGAAAATCTAACATGATCGGAGAGAGACAGGACCGACGGCATTATGTGCTTTCACATGTTGTGCAACACAACCAACTGTTTGACTCTGGGCTGATATAGAGAATTGGTTGTTAGAAAATCTCAATATCTGATTTTTGCCATGATCAGCAGTTGCCCTTACAATCATTACACCAACGACGCAGTGAAAAAGACCCATTTATTTAAATGTAACATAACTATATCTTTTTAGTGTTTTACGGATGCAGCATTACTACAACCAGGGAAGAGTTAAGTTCATCATCATCATCATTATCATTACAGTCCTGTACAAGTTCACTGCTTAACTTAAAACTCCATCAAGCAATGCCTCAAAGCACGGTCCTGAGCCACCTGCAATCATCGACACAGACCAGCGACCGTCTCGTTGAATGAAGTTAATCGGGTGACATGCCATGTAATGTTAACTGTTAACTAAAAAACTAATTATGTTAATTGGCTGCGACATAATTATATGTATACATATACTATATATGTATATCGTTTGATAACGACCAATCATAATTTAAGTGATAATAATTATAAAAATATATCAAAAGTTGTTTACACGATTCACTAAACGACTCTAATAACTTAAGTCGCCACCACTAAAAATGACATTACTCCTTCATACTAACTAATATGAAGGAGTAATGTCATTTTTTAAGTAAACTTACTTAAACCACTTTAAATGATGAAATTTCGAAGAACGCAATACCATTCATATTTTTCTGGTATTTTAAAACGAAAGAATGTATCGCTTAACCTTATTTTATATCAGACCGAATTTCGGTCATGGTGGCTAGTCAAAACGTAGACTAGACTTCTGCGCAGGATAGAATTATAGTGGCCGAGTGTATGCGCAAGCACAAGTGCACTTTCTTTTCTCTCAATTTCGTCGTGCTCGTGCTCAATGGAGCGGGCAATCCGACACTACTTGAGAGAGATCAGGCGTAGGACCAACGTATTTTTCGACGCACGGGGTTGAAACACCGCCAACTTTCTGACTCCGGGAAACTACTGAAAATTCCTTAAGAGAAAAACTCAATTTTTTGGTCTGGGAGCTCATAATCAGCAGTTGCGTTTACTAACAACGAGGCAGTCAATTTGTTACCATATATGTAATTCATAGTTCACTCTAGTGAGTGCGATGTTTTATATTTTCACCATACAATAAATTTATGCGAATAATGGTTCTCGAATGGTAGCCCTGTACCGATAGGCGAAGTGGCCCCTAACAAGATGGATTGACGACCTGATAAAAGATGCAGTAAGTTGAAGAATGCAGGTAGTTTAGGACCGTGCTTTGCGGCATTCCTTGGGGAGGCCTATATTTAGCTGTGGACTTGTAATGGGCTGTAATGATAATGATGAAAGTGTTTGTAATTATTTTATGGTATGGTAAATTATTATCAATAGTGAAATCATTATTAATACCTAGTCAGGTCATAAGTATTATCATACAGTAAAAACTTTTCTTTTAGAATGCTGGCCACAAAAAAGTTTATTGAATTCGAATTTCGAATTGTTCATGAAAATAAAACTGTATACTTTTTAGAATTTTACTCATTTTTAAATATGGAGTGGACGCTTAAAGAAGACCGTGTTGCAGTTATTGCGTTGCATCGTTGCGGTTACGCGCCAATTCAAATTTTAGACATACTGAAAAATTTGGATATAACCAAAAGATTCGTTTATCGTATTACCATCAAACGATACAATGAAGACTCTAGTGTAGATGACAGGTCAAGAAGTGGTCGCCCTCGGTCTGTTAGGATTCCAGCAGTGATAAAAGCTGTGAAGGCGCGAATTCAAAGAAATCCCAAACGTAAGCAGAAACTGTTGGCCCTTCAGATGGGGTTAAGCAGAACTACGGTGAAAAGGGTGTTAAATGAAGACTTAGGGCTTCGGGCATATCGAAGAAAAACAGTACATCGTTTGAATGCTCGTATAATGGACCTGAGACTGAAGAGATGCCGCGCTTTGTTGAAGCGGTACGCGGGAAAACAATATCGGGTAAATCTTTTTTCGGATGAAACATTTTTACCGTAGAAGAGAGCTACAACAAACAAAATGATAAGGTGTACGCACACAGTAGTGAAGAAGCGAGCAACCGTATTCCGCGTGTCCAACGAGGTCATTTTCTATCCTCGCTCATGGTATGGTTGGGAGTTTCTTATTGGGGCTTAACAGAGGTACATTTTTGTGAGAAAGGTGTAAAAACGAATGCAGTTGTGTATCAAAATACAGTCCTGACGAACCTTATGGAACCTGTTTCTCATACCATGTTCAATAACAGGCACTGGGTATTCCAACAAGATTCGGCACCAGCTCATAGAGCGAAGAGCACACAAGACTGGCTGGCGGCGCGTGAAATCGACTTCATCCGGCACGAAGACTGGCCCTCCTCCAGTCCAGATTTGAATCCGTTAGATTAAAAGATATGGCAACACTTAGAGGAAAAGGCGTGCTCAAAGCCTCATCCCAATTTGGAGTCACTCAAGACATCCTTGATTAAGGCAGCCGCCGATATTGACATGGACCTCGTTCGTGCTGCGATAGACGACTGGCCGCGCAGATTGAAGGCCTGTATTCAAAATCACGGCGGTCATTTTGAATAAGCTTTAGTGTCATAAAAATCTATGTTTTATTAAGTTCATTTTGGTTTATAAATGGTTACATAATGAATAAACTTGTTTCAATTAATTTATATTAAACATGTGACAGAATTTATGACCTGACTAGGTATATTAGAAATGTTTTACAGGTTGGTGGTGAGTCAAGTTTACAATTTTAATACTAAAAAAAAACTAGAACAAAAATTAATTTATATTATTTATTAGACACAACTGAATATACAACTCTATTAGAAGCAAATTCATTTTCTTTGTAACAAATTGTTTTATTTGGATTAGATATTGGCCTTTGTAATAATTTTGTTTTAAGAGACAACCCCAAAACATTACACTTATTTATAATGTCATGTAACAGTATCTTTAGGGGTAAAATTTCTTTTTCCATAACTTGAATGTAATAATTTATTCGTAGAGCAGGTGTAACTCCAAGTTTTGACCTAAGCCTCCAGTTGTTATTTTCTTCACAATTTGCTTTAGTTATTTCATTATCTATATAGTTGTTTAAAATATTTGATTGTTTAACTCCGATATTATTTTTCTGGATCGATTCTTCTGTATCAACAACAAAACATATATTAGAATTATAAAATGTATTCTGATATACAATCTTTAACAGTGGTTTAACGTTATTATATAGTGAAACAGGACTTAAAGTCAACTTTGATTGTGATTTTCTAATCGAAACAGTAATGGCCTCTTCAGGCTGTGAGTTTATAATATGGTTGTCATTAATTATTTCATTTAATTCGCCTTTATCTTTTATTATGTTGCCTTTAGTGTGTTTTTCACTCGTTTTTATTTTAAAACTAATATGATTTTTAACTGCAACAAAAAGAAAAAAAAATCTTTTTGAAGAGAATTTTAAAAGGTGAATCGTTTATTATTTTTCCTTTACCAGAAAAAGAGAGCGTAATATAATAAAGAGGTACCTAATTTCACAATCAAAAAAAGATTAGAATATAGGGATACCACAGCACTTGGTTTTAACGTTTGTGAGATTTTAGTAAACATTACAATCTCCCCTTTGGTATATATTTATCAAAATATATATACATATATATATATATATATATATATATATATATATATATAAATAACCTGTAAATTACCTGTGTTATCAAGACTTCTACCAAATATTTTGGTATCTTCGGTATAAATATAATCGCTTAGGTCATTAAATTTATTTTCTCGACTATATTTACTTTTACAAGTTCTCTTTGTTGTTTCCTTACTTATACTCTTTGTATTCTTATTTTCATCTACTTTATAGTCTTTCTTCAAAATAAGCGTATGGTCTTTTGTTACCGTAATTTCACTTTGATTTTTATTTTTATAAGTATAATTTCTGAATATAAGATTATCACTTATTATTCTTGAAACATCACCGGAACCTAAGTATAAATTATTTTTAGATGTCCTATGTAACAAATCAACACAAGAATAGTATATTTTGTTTTCATATTCGTTTGTAATAGCTGACGTCATTTTTTTAAGTACAATTTTATATTTTATTGGGACAATATATTCAATAAAGTCATTTTCATTGTTCCAATTTATGTTTTCAATGTTTTCAAGAACAGTTAGTTCAGGAATTATTTCTAAAATGCATCTTGAATTGTTTCGATGGACTGTTTTTATCAAAGGTGTAAACTTAATCCTTATACCAGTTTCCATTTAAAAAAGAACAACTACAAAACAAAAATAAAAAAAATTAGTACAACAACACACAAAAAACCAATTAAGTAAGTACAAGTAAAAATATTGTAAAATACATCAGATTTTTATTATCGGTAATATATGTATAATGAAATTTTAAAGATTTTAGAATAACCTACTGACATATTTTATTAGTTTATGTTATCTGCAGAACATACGAGTACGTATCGAATGATGAACTAGATCTAGATATAAATATTTAAAGAAAATCTATTTTTTTAATCAGTATAGGGTTATAAATAGGTACCAGATAACACACTGAATACCTAATAAAAAGATAAATTTAATGTCTCAAAAGGTGGGAAACCTTGTAACACAATTTTGACTACTTCAATTCAATAAATAATAATATAATCTACACTTAATATTATAAAGAGGAAAGATTTGTTTGTTTGTTTGAATTGAATAGGCTCCGAAACTAATGGACCGATTTGAAAAATTCTTTCACCATTAGAATCCTACATTATCCCTGATGAACATAGGCTACATAATATTTTCAAAAAAGTTAGGGATCCGTATGAAAACTTCGTTAATGTAACCCAAGGTGTGAAAAAAAAATACCAAAAAGAATCCTTATATCGCGTACGCTGTGGAAACTATTGATAAAAGAGCAATGTAATGTACTACAGTTTTATAGAGGATATCAATATCTACAAAAAAGCCTGCAATACCATATGTTTAACTATTACAGTTATGTCACAATAACTACTTTTTCATGTTAAAATATGAAATAGTAACGCCGGTACAAACTAGGCCACATTATTCGTATCAGTAGCTGTACCGTGCATAACCACCAATTATGTTAACCATGTAATTTTAGTAACATATTTCACTTTTTAAATCTTTGTTAATTCAGCAACCGTCCGTCGTGATGTCTCTCTCGAAGTTCGCATATCGCAAGGCGTAGACGCGTGATTTACGCGGGTGAAACCGCGGGGCACAGCTAGTATATTATATATTAACACAAATCATCATATTAGGGCAAACGAAAATGGTTAATTAGGCTTAAACCTAGAGTTCCGCATCAGGCTACGCTGACCGCCGTGATTCACACAAACAAATAGAATGATACGTCTCAGTTTAAACGACGTAACGCTGTTGCTAAGCATTTAGCCGTACTGTGAAGGCGCGGGTTCGAATCTCTCACGAAACAAGTACTAGTATTGCCTACAAATTTGCAATTTATGTATTTAAAACGCCCTTATGACATAAGAGGAAATCGTTTTTTGATAAAATAAAGCAGAACGTATTTCTCCAAATGTATTTTTAAAGAAATATTCTCTGATTTATTTAGAAAAATACATCGTATACGATGCGTTCAATATGTGTACGACTATAATGCCCGTCTATCGGTTATACATATCTCATCGCGCAAAATACATATACGACTCGCCGTTTACTGGCGGCGGAAGAGACTTCTAACGCGGTATCACAAGCAGCGAATAAGGGAAATGAAACAGGTGACGGGCAGCATCTTCCTGATAATAACGCAAAATAATAAAAAAAACTGTAGTTGTCAACCCGCCTGCCAAACGTGGCAACTATGGCAAGGATTCCGAACATGATGTGAAGTGTTGGTCGGTGACGGAACGGCATAGTAGGCTTCACCGAATATTTCATTTATACAAAGAATAGTTTTTGGCATGTGCCGAAATGATTACGGTCAAGATATAGAACTTTGTAGTACGCTTTAGTTTAGCTACCTTTAGTCGTTTTTTACTAACTTAAACTGTAAAGAGTCCGATAGAGAAAAATTTAAAGAAATAAACATATTACATTTTGGCATCGCAATATATTTATGAAAATGTAATGCATGTACATAAAAACCTAAATAACTTTAATAAGAATAAGGATGTTCATACTATAAACACTAGAAACAAACATAAGCTTGTAATGCCTGTTACTAGACTCTACAGAATCAATAATTCATTTATGGGCAATGTATACGCTTTTACAACAAAATCCCAGAACATGTTCAAAGTTTGTCAATAAACAAGTTCAAAAGTTTTATTAAAGAAACACTGTACAAAAAGGGTTATTATAATATCAAGGAATACATGAATGAAAATAACTCCGGGGAATAAGGTGATCGCCACCATGCTGAAATTCATTTAAAAATTGTACAAATAAAATATTGTTAAGTGAAATATGCTTAAAAAAAGTCCCGCTGGGTTTCTTGCTGGTTCTTCCCAGGACAGAGATATTTTCCGGACCCGAAATGCCGAACGTAAATAACAAATGACTTTCAATAAGTATTATGTAATAATCAATATTTAATAAATATTCATTCTGTTCTATTATATTCTACTTGTATATGTATCTTTACAGAGAACGAAAATAAAACGGTAACAAGGATCGATCGTGTTAAGAATAAGTTAAAATAATATAATAATACATCAAAATTTCTAGAACTATTTGCTAGTTATTGTAAAGAAAATAATTTACCTTAATTATTGGGACACATTGAATTTAGTTTAATTAAAATACTTGAAAATTAAAGTTAAGGAATAATACACGGAAAAATTTTGATTATTGAATTGACATTTTAATAAATAAATTGTCTACAGAGATTTTGATATAAATTTTTTTTGCAATATTTTTGGCCTATAAATTAGTTGTCAAAATTTTCTGCAGTACATAGTTTTTATCTGTGTTTTTTTTATTAACCATTTAAAAATATTTTAACACTTTAATTCAGCTCTAACATCTCGGTGGAGAGTAATTGTGTTCTATGGCTCTATAAATAATCAATTATTAGTAAATAATTAATTATAACTAATAATATGTGTATTAGAATTATGTCCTGAAGTGGAGATAACGTTTAGACAAAAGTTGATTGGACCCTTTTCTGGTTAAATGGGATACCTGACGATCTGTACAGCAAAGAGGATCGGATGCGTGAACCGAAAAATCGAACATCATGACTCGAAATAAATTCACAAAAAGAATCCTTTATAAAAAAATGTTTATTTAATCAATACAATTACAAAACAACTTATTAGCTCAGTCAAACTGACTGGAGAAATAATCAATTAAAGATGCGTCGATGTCGTCATTCCACGCGCCACAATGAACACACAGTGTGCTTTTGTTTGCATATGCCTCCGTTACAATAAAAAGACGCTGTTTACTGTAAACTAGGCATTCCTTTTTAGTCCTCAGGGGTGACAATGCATCTGAATTTTGATTTTTGATTGAGGATAAGGGTAGATGACTCCACTTACTCTCGGATGGACTATGTGCTCGTTTATCATAATTGTTCTATAAAAAAAATTATATGAATAAAACCGAAACTTAAACCAACCTATAGAAGTTTCTGGACACACATTTATATATTATTCTCTATAAAAGCTCCATATTTCTAAGCAGAGCATTAGCCGTTCCCTGGGCTGAACGCCTTGTTCTGAAGGGAATCTCTTTTTTCCTCTGATGGCCTTACGCAAAAACACACTGCTTTGGCGTGGGAACAGATTCATATCCTTTGAACAACGTCTTTTTTAATGTAAACCTCTGCACGCGCTGCATTCACTGACAAATAAACGAAACCTTGTTGAGCGAGAAATGGCGACCTGTAATCTCAAAGAAAGGACTAGCACTAGCGATTTCAGTGTCCGTAGTAAATATTAAAAAAAACCAGATGTGTCGCATTCGAGAAAAGCCCATGTGTCCATATGTGTTAGTTATAAAATATATTTTCCGTCACTAACAAATGTTTTACTAACTACACGAACGTAAAGTCATTGCGCTTGATCTATCTTTGTTCGCGTCGGATTACCGTCCATTCGGATCATGAGAGTAAGGGAAGAAAGACCTGTGTTCGCGCACACACTTGGGCACTATAATCTTGTTCAGCGCAGATGCCTAATCTCCGTGGAGACTCGGCGGCGAGTCCGAAATTCGGTCTGGAGGTCATTATTATTTATATCGTTGTTATATTTTACTATCACAGATATTTTGGTTTTCTTGTGCCTTAAAGTACGTATTATTAGAATAATATGTCATGAAAACTTCTCACTTTAAGATATAAAATTATACAAGCTCATAAGAAAAGCGCTCGCCGTTAAAGGCGCGTGCAGCCCGAATTCAGTCTCTAACACCACCAGTAAAACTGTTATTTGCAATTTTAACATACATACATAAACACTCACGCCTGTCACCCAGAAGGGTAAGCAGAGCCTACGGACTATTTGGAACTATTTCCATTTGGCACGATCCTGAAACACCTCTTTCGCGGGAGGCTGTCTAATTACGCTTGCAATTTTAAGTGCTGATTTATCAAGTTCGCCGGTGAAGAAAAACATGTGAGGAAGCCTACATTTAAACTGCTTCGTAACTCTCATTGTATCATATTTATATGTGACCTGACAAAGTAATAACAATTGACAAAAGAGTAATTTATGAGCGATATGATAGCAACAAAATAATTGAGTCGATTAATAATTCTCGTTTTCATCGGCAAATTGTAACTCGTACATTACTTCAACCGACTAATTACTTTAAACCATTAAAATAATTAAAAATATTAACTGACATGGTATATAATATTGTTTAATTTATTTTTCTTTATTTGTTAATTATATATATTTTTTTATAATTTTACTTTAGATATATTTAGGATAATTGATAGATTGTTTGTTATCGCTAATTTAAAGATTTAATAATGAGTTGTTAATTTTGTATAATTTTATAAATTCGAAGAATAAATAAATTTGCATGTCTCCATTAGGGATTTAGTATGTATACATAGTATATAACAATATCTCATGTAACATACATACTAAAAAGCAAATAAATAAATAAATAACCGTGTAGTGGCGGTGTAAGAATATCCACTACCCCATATCATTACGTGGGTGTCGTAGGAGGCGACAAAAGGAAGCAAACCAGATGGGCTGCATTTTCCATCTCAGCTGCCTAGCGTGGTAACTATGTAAAATATCCCCCTTATGAGGCAATACGAGCCCTTTTTTCAGCAGTGGACTTTGTTAGGCTTTAATGAACGATGAATGAATTACAATAAGGTTTATTTAAGTTGTAAATCTAGTGCGATGATTTTGTACGGGTCATTGCCACGCCGCAGTGTATAGCCACAGTACGAATAGTTCGGCCGAGAAACAACCACGCACGCACAGTATACCAGCGTGAACAGCAGCATAATGCTGTTGTGTTTCGTATGGTGAAAGACGAGAACTGGAGACCCTTTTTACTGGTAACGAGGCATCCTTTTTTGATCCTAAGGGGTGACAACGCTTCTGAATGTTAATTCTTAATCGAGTACAAAATGTTAGTGTCTTTTGGCCACAGCATTCACTTACCATCACGTGGATGGTATGCTCTTTTGTCACCTTTACTTCTGAAAACGATCTTATTGCTTATACTCAGCATGTAGTGTGTGCATAAGTTAAAAATTAAAAGAATTTCTTTAAAGAAACCATTATGACAGTTTCAGAAACTTACGGATGTTTAATTAATATTACAGTTTCAAGTGGACGAGAAATAAAACGATCTTAGCAATAATGTATTCAAGAAACATTTAAACGAAAATAAAGAAGAAAAACAATATTTGATTTATTTCTTCATATTTCACAACACATTTACTATACAATATTTACATCGCCGTCGCTGCCAGATTTGTACAAATCAATTTTCCACTTAGAATAGAATTCCACTTAGTTAAGATATGCGAATTATTTTCATTTATTGCTAACAATCAGGCCTACCATCCCTCAAAACATACATACACAATTGAAAACTGCGCTTGATAATTAATACAAAACCTATACATGAGCAGTAACAGAAACGTGTCACAGTTTTTTACACTTCGGAAAACTCTCTACTAGAGACATCCTTGTATGCACTGGCTGGAAATATATGAGAGATAGAATAAAATAAATAGAATGCTATCGCATTTTCTTTTAAGCCAAAGAGAATATAATCACTACGTTTATTTTAAGCATTCATATATTTTATTGACAATGGCAGTGTACGCATTTGAGGTTATCTCACGTAATCTACAATCTGTATTTAATCGAAATATACCAATTTACATTTGACTTACAATACTAATAAAATGTAGCTAGCTTAGAATTTTTGTTGTTTATTTATATATAGCACTCTTTACAGTCGATGTTAAAAAACTGAAAGCTAATTTACTAAATTATGGTGTGTGGTGATGGAATTAAAGAATGCTCATCATTAGGGAATGTTTGGAAAATTGGCCTACGTTAGAAGACGAAGTAATATTGTAAATATCAGACTTTAAAATAAATAGAAGATACCCATGTTTGGCAGACCAACATGGGACTGTTTACAGGCTGTCCATAAAGATAATAATATAATATATACCTAGCTACTCGGTAAAGTGACAGTGTATATTGATGAAACGAAATATTTTAACTTTCAGAGACTTTACATGATAGAACTTACCCAAAAACTTAAAAAAGTTAGGACGTTTTATAACTAATAATAAATAATTGATATCATTAATTATAAAACGAATCAAATATAATCATATCAATTCGTGATGTTAAAAACTTAGTGTATTAGAATATATAATAATTCAAATAAATAACGAAATTATGAGGGGAGGATTACTGAATTATCGTTATAGAGATAACGATATAAGAACATTTCTGATACGCTCCTATATTTCTAAGACTAGATTCTAGACTAGATTTCTGAGATCAATTTGAAAGCCAATTTCATCTAATATTTGTTATTTTTTACAAAATTTGAACTATATTGCTAATTCTAAAATCAAAATCTGGAATATAATAAATATATATACATAATTCCTTATAAATATCCCTTATTTTACGTTTGTATTATTTGCTGCTCTTTAAAATGGGAATGCATTAAATCTAAAAAGTTAGAGTTCGATTGAAATCTACCTAACCTGCCTACTTAGTGGTCAATAATAACCGCGTAGTCTGTTAGTCCTGATGATGCCACATATAGAGGCGATAAAAGTGTCGTATTATCGACAGTGATGTGTTTTTCCTAATGTAGAAGTGTTAGGTTGAGTGCTGGCAGTGATAGTGCCAGGTAGGGGGAGAGGTGCGCTATAAAGTATACCTTATTTTGACGCACCATTTCAATTTTCATGTGGATGGCAGCTCTTAGATTAGCTTAACTTTTACATCTTTATAAGGGATATCCGCAAAGTAACGCCTGATTCTGTAAATTGTAATTCCTATGTTTATTTTATACAGAATAAATTTGATAATAGTCCAATGCAATATATTTAATTACAACTTATGTTACATAGGTTCAATAGTTTTTATTTAATAGCAAATTATTTATTTACAATTCGTAAAAAACAAACACACCTTTCTAATAATCTTAAATATGTACATATAATTTTTATGCTGTGTACAATAAAAATATACAACTATTAATATTGCAGACGTGTCCCACCTATACTCATACTTTCCTAGACCTACTCGAATTTGTAACTTCAATCGTGCTCTGATTTGCTACAGCGCAAATTTTTAACGTACAAAATCCTTATCTAGCCCAAATGTTGCTTTAAAACAAATATATGAACATCTTAAGATATAAATTAGTTTCGGTTATTTAATTGCTTTATAACTAAAAAAATCCTGTTCGGCGAGAGTTGATAAATATTATGAAAACGTCTCGTAATAGCGATTGTCGCATAAGTATGTAATAGGCGTCGCTTATCGTCGCAAGCACAGAGTTTTGAGGTACGAGGCTTGCAGCTGTTGTCAAGAGTTAATTCGACCACCGATACGACGTTATTATATGATATATAGCGGGCCGCAATTTATTATGAGTTTAGGAACCCTGTTTTTTATCAACTCTCGATGGACAAATTATAAATAATTTTGCCAACAACTCTACCTACGAAGTACAAATGGCGAACGAGCTAAAATCAGCTTGTTAATCGGCTTAATAATAAATTTACATCTTAAACTGTCACAATAATAACTAAGGAAATAATGTGGCGCAAGTTACACTTCGCAGTTTCCCGCCGTGATTTATAGGCGCCATCTCCACCTACATCGTCTCATCGTATCTCGTAGCGCTCGTTTGACTATAGCAGTTTTCTGCAGTGTGCAAAAGTTCCCGATTTATCGGGAGATCTACTGATTTTGGTTATTGTCTCCCGATATCCCGATTTAGTGACCGTGTCTCCCGATTTTTTTAGATTTTAAACTAATGTAAAATAATATTCATAAATAAATTTGAAAAAATACGGCAACACTAAACTAAACCTTAAAGGTCCTGTCGGACATATACCTATATCCTTATTAGGTTATTAACTTCGCGGTATGCTTAAAGCAAATTGCACTAAAAGATCTTAAAATAGAGTTCATTGTTATCTGGTGAGTGTACGAGGGAAATCCCTAAAGAAAACTTTGTTCGGATTATTTCTCGAATTAGATAGCTTAAGTCGTTATATATATATTATGTTATTCATTCATAGCATAGAATTGTATTCACTAATTACTTGCCTTCTTCTGTTTAGATTTAGAAAATGTCGACTATAAAAACCCACATAACTTTGTAAATATTACAGATGTCTATTACGGAGCAAATGCCATTGACACTTTGCTTATGGATAAAACATTATCTTCTTAACAAATCCACTTGTTCCAAACCAGATATATTCAAATATTTTCATCTATCAATTTGATGAAAACTAAACCTACGTAATAAACTTGCCACTGATTAAATAATAGGTCTTCTAAACACCAAACAAATGATTATAATAAATTAAATAAATGATTATATTGTATATAATACCCTTGCTTTATTCTATACCCCAGTTGTTAATTAAAGATAAAGGTTATTGCAAAAATATATAATTATTAAAATTTAGTTTAAATTATAAAGCCATTATTTAATTGCAAAAAATTTTGAAACGAGAAAGAACGACATCTAAAAGAACCTGATTTAGTGTTTTATGATACATTTATAAACCGATTGATGTAAATAAAAATATCCCGATTTCTCCCGATTTTTAGTTGGCAAATCTACTGATTTTTTATTTTTCACTTTTGCAACACTGGTTTTCTGCTATTCCGCTGTCTGCATTCATGCCTTTATATTTAACGATTAGATTAAAAAAGAGAATGGAATAAATGGAATAAATTTAGACGAAAGTGGCATTGATTTACAAAAAAACAACTACAAAAGTGTTATTTTTAGTCTGTGGTAAACGGTTGTTGAAGTAAACCTTTATATATATTTAAATAATAATTAAATGTTTGGTGCGTTGGTATGTTTTACATATACTCATTGTGTAACTTCTGAACAAGTTTTCTGATAATTTATGGTCAGTTTATATTAGTTATGCTAGGATTTGTTAGGTGGTCCTAAGTGATCCACAAAATTTATCAGCAATAGATCAAAATGACTCATATTTACACTATAACGTTGTTTAGGCGAAAAATAAAACTTTTCGCCTAAACAACGTTCGCCGTGCGAGTTTTAGAATAGTTTTACAGTAGTAAATATTTTAATAAAAATAATATCGTATTTTCAGTACTAATTATTGTATAGCATATTTTGAATCTTTGCAATATTTGTACCAGATAAGGACGATGTACGCGACCTTACTACTAATAAACATCAGAATGTTGACTCGATATTACCAAATATAGTATGTAATAAAATTATTTTGTACCAAGTGTATATTTCTTTTGTAGATTATTCTTGGATGCTCTCAAATCAAGATCTTGATAAGTACAATTTAGAAATAAAAATTTTCAGGTATTTTCTTTATACAAATCTATATTATCGAATATTTATTTTTGTTCAGTTATAAATATGACAAAAAAGCGTTTGCTTGTAATTTTGACTCATGCAATTTTGATTTTTAAACTAATTTAAATACAATATAAAAATCAAATTTGATAATTTTTTTATATATGTAAACATTTACTACAGTCAAAACTTATTGTTGTTTATAATACAAATGTAGCATAAACTGGAGATCCAACAGATAGTATTCAATTTAAAAATAATCGGCTACATTTCTGATGTAAACAATGTGAATTTTTATTTACTAGACGTTATTAACTTCATAAAATCGAATCACCATGCTGACTTGACCTCTCCCAATTTCATTTCATTTCAAATTTATCTAACAATCCAAATTGTTAATAAGTTGGATGTATTTAAATACTATTTAAGTAATTATTTACGATTATTTATTTACGATAACCTAAGACCTTAAATAGTAATTGTAAATTAAGGCTTAACTGTTAACCTAAATTTATGTCATTAAATGACTAGAAATAAAGCATTAACAAACATTTAGTAAATTAAAAAAAATATTAATGGAATCGCAGTTATACACAAATAGGAAATAAAAATAGATATGTTAATCGTAAACAGAAGAAACAATTCGCCGGCGGTCAAGGTTTCGCCAAAACTCAAGAATTATTATAAATACTTATTACCTATATTCAATTGAAATCATTAATTAAAAAAAAAAACAAGACAGAATCAACAAAATTTAAAATATCCTTACTAAAAAGTTGCGTTAAGTAAAAATATTTCAGATTTAACCTCAAAAGAATTTATCAAAAAGACTTGTTCCTCAGGAATTCTATATTGTGAAGGAATAAAATATTTTATACTTTATTTAAAGGTGCTTTTATCAGCAGTTGCCCGTAAATATCGTGCAAAAACTATGAATGATATTTACTTCTTTACAATTGATACATATTTTTTGTTTTAGTTATCTATTTTAAAGTATTGCTACTCATTTGTACGTTTTCAACGTTCAAATCCCCAATGTGCAAGTTTTTATTTTTAAATATAATAAAGTTTTAAATTTTAAAACCATCTAATCCTAACATAGGTTTGGTCATTTTGTCGCAGTAGTAATTAAATTTAAATACAACTCGTATTCTATTCCCAATTATTATACTTACAATCTTGACAATATACGCGGTGACAATGACCTGTTCTAATATTACATACTAATTTGTATTTAAGTTACCTAAGTATAAAAATACGTTTCTAATAACTTATATTACAGTTAAAAATGACTAGATTCACTCATCCGTTTTGGCTTTAATTTAAGACTAGATTTTAGATTTAACCATAACTATACACTTTACAGAACTAATTACTTAAACTGTTAGTTTATTTGCGTAGCCAGACACATTGTTAAATTTTTACTATAATAAAACTGTAAGGGAAGTGAACATACAGTGCAGATAAAACTTCAATAAAATGTAAACATGTCATAATCAAATTAATTAATAATGATAACACAAGTAATTTACAAGATACAAGAATTTTTTGACAGTGACCTTGAAATATCGAATTTAATTTTTTTTAAATACAACAATGATTTGCGATTTCTAATCAAATTTAAAGAAAAACGAAACATAACGAGAAAAAAATGGAGTGACTTTTAGTCAAGTAATAATATAAGAAAAGAAAACTGTATTAAAGTTACGCTGTGCTTATTTGCTTACAAAAAGATAAATTACTAAACGTTCTAGCATTGCTAATAATAATACTAAGTCTGGAATGCTCGCTTAAAAAGTCCAATGTCATTTTATTTTGTTGATTTACATAAATTTATTTATTTACATTTTTGGCTCATACAGTTTTAATGTCACATTAAACAAAACTTATAAATTTATTTATAAGTAATGGAAATTCGTATATAAAATTATGGAAGTGGAAAGTAGTGAACATGTAAGTTTTTGTTACTTCTGTCTACTTGATAGTATCAAAGACCGGACGGATTATTTATAATATTTTAAAATGCATTTGATCAATTCACGCATACGTTCCATACTCTAGCTATTGGTAAAGTTTTGCTCAATGCTATGCCAGTAAACTATATAATGAAATAATTAGAACAGCAAAACACCGAAAGAAACAAACAACTATAATATAATTTCGAAAAATCAAAAGTTGTTGAATATGACACTGTTTCGTCGTTGTTTTAGTGATTGGACAATAAGTTCGCGAGCTCGTCATAAATATCACTTAACTCTCAAAATTTTAACATTATTGTGTCGTCCTGTAACACTCCTTTGCCGCAGCCGTCAGATTGGAATGGACTGATCGGCGTAGGCGCGGCTCAGGTGCACAGTCCAGAATTATCCACAAGAGAACGAGCTAGCACATCAGCTGCCGCGATATCACTCACTTTGCCTTCAAAATGGCCTCGGACGTGGAACATAAACTCCGCTTTCCCAGCGAACTCCTGTCTACACATAAGGCACAGATGGTGCGCATGTGTGTGTTGTCTCTCTGGAGCGTAGTGTGTGTGTCCATGAGTGAAGTACGTCCCACCCGCTCCTCCGCTGCCTTCGTTGACTACCGTTGCGGTTGATACGGAGGCAGTGGCTAGTCCGTGTCCGTTCAGTAATTGCTGATTTTGATTGTGATGATGAAGGAGCTGGAGTTTTTCTTGATTTGTAAGGTGCACTTTTTCTTGTTGTTGCTGCAAATAAAGTTATTCTTGATAGTAAATTAAAGAACTAAAAAAAAAATATTTAATGGTTTTTAAAAAGACAAAGAACTCAACTGGCGTAAGTAATCTAACTAATATAAGATTTCATGCATAGATTAAATATATTTGGAATGTTTAGGAATGATTTGCAACTTATTAAAATATAATTTTTATAAGTTGCAAATTATTAACTTCTCATGTCAGCAGTCACCGCAACTTCGTTACGCTTTTTACTTCTGTCTTCTACCCCTATAGTAGACCATAAATAGCATCTAGAGTCTAGACAAGAATGGGGAGCCTTCGAGTGATAACGAAAGATCTATCTAGATTAGAAAATATCCAGGCCAGTTATGGGGAGCAACGTTCACAAGTAAAAATGTGAAAGAGGACTATAATTTGATAATGGCTTGCTGTCGAACCGATTTATGTTATCGCCTTCCGTAATCACCACGCTGTGCAGGTGGATTGGCGGTTGCAGTTCTAGAAGTTTCGCACCTTTGACAGTGTGACAGTGACAGTCACCGGACGATATTGCTGAGGTCCAAGATCGGGTCAAAAACATTTATTGGATTTTCCTATCAAGAAATTCTCAGTAGCAGCCCAGAATCCAGGAAGTTGGCGGTGTTTCACACCGCATCTTAGGCCTGATCAGTTTTCGGTCGTGTCGGATTACCAGCACATCGGACTTTGAGAGTGAGGGAATAGAGAATGCGCCTGCGCATACATACACTCAGGCACTATATTCTTGTCCAATACAAATGGCTAATCTTCGTTGCGAGTGGCCGTAGTGACCGAAATTCGGTCTGGAGGAAATTAATACCTGATGTTGCGTAGCCTGCTGCATCTTATCCTGCAGTAATTTGGTATCGGGTAGATGCGATTTAGCGTGCGCAGTCCATTCATCACGTGTCGCGAACAATCTGCCACAAAGTTCGCATGACCAGGACACCACCATGCCCGCGGTCGCCGCCGCTACAGCCGCGGACGCCGCGCTCGTGTGTACTAGGTTTGTGTTCTGTAATAGACGAAATATTTAAAAGAAGTAACATTCTATTGTAAGGACCTGTCCTTATCGTCTATTATCGTCAACAATGTGCCAGTCCGAATCGACAACATGACTTCGAAATATTTTTTCCAGACTTACATTTTTTATAGAATAAGGATGGCAAACGATTAAAAGTCCTTATGATGGTAAGTGGACGCTATATATCAGAGTTTCTCAACCGTTTTTTGACTAGAACCACTTTGAATTTTTCGTAGTTAGCAGGGACCATAAGGTGAAAGAAATAACTGTGTTAATCTAACAATAAAATATAATCACAATTTTTTAAATAATTATATAATGAACTGAAAAATAGCAATCCTTAACGGTATTATTTGTATAAGCTAGTAGGATAGTAGATAAATATGCATTTATATCTGTTATCGATTAAGAATCAAAATGCAGATGCGATGGAACCTTGAGGGCTACGATGGAATGCCTCGTTACCAGCAAAATAGGTAGTAAGTCTTCGGTTCTCAACACTTGCTACACGAAACATAGCAACATTATTCTGCTATTTCACGCTGGTATTTCGGAGAGTGTGGTCTTACCCTGGTCTAGCCGATCTATTCGTGATGCAACTATTAATATACATATACCACGTAAAAATGCATGCCCATACCCCAAGTTTTTTCAAGTCAAAACTTCGAAACATATACGTCTATAGGATTCAGCCTGCGAGAGAATGAGATAGAATACAGTATAGTGTTTCCTATTATCTCGGTCTCTTTTCGGTCGGTTTCATTTGTACAGAGTGTGAACTGCACACATGTTTTTTTATTCACCGCCATGTACCTGCGTGGTAAAACTTTATTACATCAATAAAACCGCTAATTCAACACCTCAGTAACAGTTTGAATAACTTTAAAACAATTACCTACATCTTGATTTTTAACCCGATACTCACATGGAAATTATTAAATAAGCCAGGCGGTCGGATCTAAGTTGTACAAGACCCGCCACAGAAGAACACAAAAACTCTCCGATCACACTCTTAATCTCATGGCTGTTAGATGGAAAATGAAGCTGTAGTCTTCAGCAGATTTGACAACATACACTCGACTGAACAGACAGATCTCCAAATGCATGCGGCGGGACTTACGCAACTTCAATACAGCTCGTATTGAAGAAGCGATCGAGCGGAACGAGGGCTCCAAAGTCTGCCAGAGAGAGAGAGCTAACGGACGTAGCTGAAGACTGAGTGTTGTTTCCGGGACACCTGAGATTTTGAGTGAGATTGAGAGGTTCTATGGGCAGCTGCACACATCATCGTTAGAGCCAAAAGCAAGTGTGAGTAACGAACGATCCAAGAGCATGTCTTATCCGACACAATTCCTATGATATTCCGGACGTCAGTCTGCGCGAGATTAGAATGGTTCTCCAGCACATTAAAAGCGGCAAGGCCTCAGGCGAGGATGGAATTACAGCGGAGCTTCTGAAAGCGGGTGAAAAACTGGTACTTGTAGTCCTTTAGAAGCTCTTTAATATCATCCTCCATGGTGGCACAACACCGGAGGTGTGGAGCAGAAGTGTGGTGATCCTGTTCTTCAAGAAAGGCGAAAACGCTCTCTTTGACTGCATAGACCTGTAAGACGGGGTTACGTTATATCTCCGAAACTCTTCACCGCTGCATTAGAAGACGTTTTCAAGCTACTGGACTGGAAAAAATACGGTATTAACATCAACGGCGAATACATCACCTTCGATTTGCTGACGATATAGTCCTTATGGCAGAATTGCTGGAGGACTTAAGCATTGAGCATAGTCAATGACCTTAATAGTGCCTCCCAACGGATAGGTCTTAAGATGAACATGGACAAAACAGAGATCATGTGTAACGTCCATATACCATCGATGCTTGTAGTTGTTGGGAGCACTAAACTCGAAGTTGTTGACGAGTATGTTTACCTGGGACAAATAGCCGGACTAGGTAAGTTCAACTTCGACCGAGAGGTCAATCGACGGATTCAACTCAGCTGGGCAGCATTCGGGAAATTACGGCACATCTTATCGTCAGGTATACCTCAAACCTTGAAACGAGACTTTACAACCAGTGCGTGTTCCCAGTGATGACCTATGGAACTGAAACGTTGTCCTTCACTGCTGGCCGTATGAGGAAGCTCAAGGTCGCTCAGCGAGCTACGAAGACGGCTATGCTCGGGTTTTCTTAGCGTGATAAACTTAGAAATGAGGATATCTGCGGTAGGAACAGAGTGACCGACATAGCCCAACGGATTAGTAAGCTGAAGTGGCAATGGGCCGGCCATATAGCTCGAAGAACCGACAACCGACGGGGAAAAAAGTTCTCGAGTGGCGGCCTCGTACCGGCGGACGAAGTGCAGGGCGTCCCCCCACTAGATGGAGTGTCGACCTGGTAAGACACGCAGGAAGTCGATAGATGCAGGTGGCTCAGGACCGTGCTTTGTGGCATTCCTTGGGACAGGCCTATGTACAGCAGTGGACTTGTCAAGGACAGTAATGATGATGTTGTGCAATTATAAGATAATGGTCGAGCCTTTTAGCCGCTATCTTATAATTTATAATGGTACTTATTCTTTCTTATTTGATAAAAATAAATTTATACTCCTAGAGTTCTAGATTATATGACAATTAATTAAAGTAACAACATAAAATAACTTCATAAGCTCATCGCACAATATAAAACTCTTAGTATTTCATGTCTCGTAAACAAAAGAAAACGGTAAAAGTGTATACAGAGTACGAGTACTAATACAAATAAGGTCAAGAGAAACAGGCGTTTAAGAAACTATTATGAGAAATTATAGGTATTTTGCAGATTTCCGTATGTAAAATAAACAGGTTATATCTGTACCTGTCTCCTTCTATTGTCATTTAGTGAAGAGTGAGGGAGCGCCCTTAAGGTCAAAGCGCCAGGGTGGCCCGCGAAATTCAAATAATCTTACGTTTTTTTCCAATTTGCAGGTCAGCGTCAGGTATAAGTTCGTATAATCCCATTGTATGGCTATTTCCAGAAAAACTAATTCAAAGGGATTATATGAACTTAGAGGGTTGTATTAGTGATTTTAATGATAATAATTCTATAAAAACATACTTGTTACGGTCGTGAATAATATTTTGTTAAACATACAACCTGACACTGACCTGAAAATTGCAAAAAACGTAAGAAAATTTGAATTTCGCAGTCTACCCTGGCGCTTTCACCTTAAGCATTTCTTAAATGGCCATGAGTATCATGAGTAAGGCTGAAAGTTACTAATGTATTACAGAATTCTGTATATCAGTAATAAACGCAAGTGCTAAGCTAAAGTTAACACCAAAGTAGTAACTTTAATTTCCAAACTTTAGTAACCGAAATTGTCACCTTTTTAATCGAAATATTAATGATTTTACATACGAACTTCAGCAAATTATTCTTATAGTTTCATAACAGCAAATACAAACTCCACGAGAAACGCAAAATAGGAACCCATATAGCAGCACAATACGAAGTTATAACTGAAAAAACACAGTCCAACTTATTTAAATGCTTGACATTGAGCAACTCGTAATAAAATGTTACTCGTTTCGTAAATCAATAACAACAACAATGATAATCTCAAAACAAGAATGACGTCTTTCTACTTAACCATGCCTTGAATGCTCTGTGAGATTTACCGTAAAGTTGTGTCCGGGTACCTGGCACACCTGGATCGCTTGTTGGTGCGAGTGTTGCTGCTGCTGTTGCTGTTGTTGTTGTTGCTGCTGCTGTTGTTGCTGCTGCTGTTGTTGCTGTTGCTGTTGTTGAGCTACGGCGGCAATTTCTGCTTGACTCGGTTTTGTATCTTCTTGCTTTGTTAATTGCGGCTTAACGTCGTCTAGTTTTAAAGCTGTTGAAAATAAATACAATGGTACTTTGTATGAAATATGGAATATGTACAAACAGGACAATGTTATTTTTAATTGTTAGCTAGTTTTATTTTATTTTATTAAATATTTTGTTTTAAAATAAACATAGACTAGCACTGAATGTATGTACTAATGTAACTCTAAATGTATATTCTGATGAATATATTTTTCCCCCAAAAGCATACATAAATGAATGTATACATAGAAGTCTTTGTTTTTTCCATGCAGTTAACATTTTAAATTATAACTAACATATTAAGCACCATAAATGTGTTATGCATGTGCACTATTTTATTATTCTTAAGAGCTCATAAGGATTTTGCAAAGTACAGTTTCCTATCACAATATAATAGTCATGTTTGGGTTTACTTAATGTACATGCTGTATATACTAGAAAGAAAGATATAAAGAAAGAAAGAAATGCGTTTATTCCAGTTTAAGCATTCAGTACAAGAAAAATGTAATTAAATACAAAAAGATAAATAAAACCAAATTAAATGTAATTGATCAACATTACAAATTTAAGAAAATATACTTAAAAATATTTTCTAATATAATTAAATTTGGTGCACAAATAATGGGAAATATAGAAATGCAAGCAATACCGGAAGAAGGACCAATGAAAGTACCAAGAACTACGATTTAAACTTAAATCTCAATAATATATAAAAATAAATTGCTTAAATAAGAATAAGCTTAGGAAATAATTTTGATTATTTTTCGGATTTATCCACTTCGCAAAAGTAATAAAAAAATTCACAGTGGTGATTTTGTAAATTTTATACAAAATCATGTCATTTCTGCTGTCCATTTCACCATTTCAGCTTGCCATAACGAGACGAAAGAAACAGAGTGTCTGTAAGCTTTATTAGAAATTATATATTTATTTTACTTAAATTAGATACCTATAAAATCTAAAAATGTTGTTAAGGTGTTAAGGTGTGTCACCAATAACAAGTATTTGTTAGATGTTGCTAAAGTAAAAAAAAAAACTATACATGTGAAAAAATAGCAACTTTACGTTATCCTTTTTTTTAGCTAAAGAGAGTAAATATACTTTAATTGCACAAAAAGGTGGCAGCCCATCCCATATCAGAGATAAAGGCGATTGCAAATTATAACAATTAAAAACCAATATGGCTGCATTTGTGTTTTATTTATTACTTGCGAAACAAAACAAAATCCTAATACATCAGAATGTGTAATCAAAGTGTAAGTACGTATGTCAGAAGAGCATGATTGACACAATCAATTTTTGAAGAAATTTGGTGAAAAATGCAAAATGACTTTAGTCATAAAGTAGTGTTTAAAATATATCTCTCATCTGTATAAATGATAAGTATATGCAATCATTTTGTGACGTGATACTTACGTGGTATTGATATGGAACGCTTTCCCAGTGGAGCTATGTTCGATGGTGTTATATGCTTCAACTTGTTCATGTGCAAGACTAACTTGTCTCGACGAGCGAAAGCCTTGTTACATACTTCGCACACGTAAGGTTTTTCTCCTAAAATAAAAGTTTATGATCTTTAAAAAAAGTTAAACTGCCTTTTTGTCTTTGTTAAATAAGTCCAAAAACGTGTTAATTCTTGTTCCCGCACTTAAAAATATGTGCTATAGCTCATTCGATTTGGAATAACGTCTAGAAAAATGTATCTCGACGATTTATTAGCATCTAAAAAATTGCAATTGTTATTAACAAAATAAGATAAAGTAAAGTAAAAAAGTTATTTAATTTTTCTTTAATAACTCAAAAGCTATGATAAAAAACGGATTTTTTAAAAAAAGATTTTTTTTAATACTATGTTTACATAGCTATTTTAGGATTTTTTTTGCTTTCAAGCAAATCATAAAACGAGGGTTTAAAATTGTTTGTAATAAAATTTTAACTTAATAACCAATGAAATTATTTATATTAAGGAAATGTTTTTGTCAACCTAGAGAGAAAAGCCAATTATGAAACTTAAAAAAAAATTATTTAATTATTTAAACACTAAATATAAAAAAAAAACGATTATAAACAATAAAAATATATTTCAGGAACATTTTTTAAAATCATATTTTTGCCATGCCAATTAAATGGTATTTTTTAAATATTAAACATATCTATTTGTTTATAAACAATTTCTTGAAAAATTACGTTAAATAGTTTTTCTTGCGTTTATTAATGTCATTGTTAGATACGAAAATAGCGATATATTACATTTGTCAAAAAAAATACAATTTTTTTAAATATTTCACTTTTTGTTCATTAAAAAAATCATAACAAACTAAATATAAAACTATAATAAAATTTTAGCACGTGATATTGTTAAGTATGTATATAAGAAGGACTCCAAGAATTAAAACAATTATAGGTCAAATGTGTACACTTTACTGCGCAAAATTCCGCTCAAAAACATAACTGCTCGGGGCAAACTGAGCAACAAGACCAAGGCGACCCCTGCCAAGCTATCCGTGAATTTTTGCAACATCAGGGGACTTCACTCGAACCTAAACGCCGTCCACTACCATCTCGAGACGGCGAAGCCGGCCTTGCTCTTTCTGACCGAAACGCAGGTTTCCTCTCCGGCTGATATTACGTATCTCTCCTACCCGGGATACAAATTGGAGCACTCCTTTGTGCCTCGGGCTGGAGTTTGCGTGTATGTCAGAGAGAACATCTGTTTTCGACGCCTCGGCAGTCTTGAAGGTTCGGACCTGTCCATCCTATGGCTAAGCGTAGACAGCGACAACCATCCGCGGGTCTACGGGTGCCTCTATAGGTCCCATAGCGGTAATGCCGAAACAGACCGACTCATTGACCACGTCCAAATGGCTACAGATTCTTTGCTACAACAGGTCCCATCCGCAGAGATAGTGATCCTTGGCGATTTTAACGCCCACCACGCCGAATGGCTCGGTTCACGTTTAACCGATCATGCGGGGAGATCTGTTTATGACTTTACTTTGCCATATGTTATGACACAACTGGTTACTTCGCGTACGCGGATTCCAGATGTGGAGGATCATACACCTTCCCTGTTGGACCTTCTGCTGACCTCAGGTTGATATCAGGTTTCCGTCGATGCCCCTCTCGGCTCTTCGGACCATTGTCTGATCCGGAGTGTGGTGCCACTCACGCTCCCCTCGCGGTTGCGTTCTGCAGGTTGCCGCCGTGTTTGGCATTACAGGTCGGCGGATTGGGACGGAATGCGGTCTTTCTTTGCATCCTACCCATGGGGGCGGGTTTGTTTCTCGCCGGATGATCCCAGCGTTGTTGCTGACTCTGTCACTGATGTGGTGCTACAGGGAAAGGAACTATTTATTCCATCATCTGTGGTACCCATCGGAGGCAGATCTCAGCCTTGGTTTGGTCGCTACTGTAAGACTGCATTACGCAGTAAGCAGGAGTGTTATCAAGCCTGGGCTGCGGCTTCAGCGACTCGGGATGTAAACACCAGCACACTTAAAAAGAAGTATAACTTCGCCTCCAGGTCCTTCAAAAGAGTTATTGCCAAGGCAAAGTCAGAGCACATAGGCAGAATTGGCGACAAACTAGTTCACCTTCCTTCAGGAACCCGTGCATTCTGGTCTCTCGCCAAGTACTGTCCAAGGGAATTTCTGTAAGCCATCACTACCATCTCTACACAGGGAGGACTACTCACTGGCCCAAGACGCAAAAGACAAAGCCGACCTTTTAGGCTCCCTTTTTGCGTCCAACTCGACTCTTGATGACGGGGGGAAAACACCACCGACCATCTCGCGGTGTGAGTGCTCCATGCCGGATGTGCTGTTCTCAAAGCGCTCGGTTCGCAAAGCACTCCTCTCCCTGGACATCCAGAAGTCGAGTGGGCCTGACGGAATCCCCCCAATTGTGCTGAGGACGTGTGCTTCGGAGTTGGCACCGGTCCTAACGCGTCTTTTCCGGTACTCCTACTCCCAAGGTGTAGTCCCGAATTCATGGAAGACAGCTTTTGTCCACCCGATCCCTAAAAAAGGCGACCGCTCAGACCCGTCCAACTATAGGCCTATCGCGATCACCTCCTTGTTCTCCAAAATAATGGAATCAATTATTAACTGCCAGCTCATGCGGTACCTTGAGGATCACCAGCTGATTAGTGACCGCCAAAACAGTTTTCGTCGGGGTCGATGAGCTGGTGATCTTCTAGTCTACCTGACCCATAGATGGGCAGAGGCAGTAGAGTCCAAGGGGGAGGCGTTGGCCGTTAGTTTGGACATTGCAAAGGCCTTCTATCTGGTTTGGCACAAAGCGCTTCTTTCGAAGCTCCCTTCCTATGGGCTTCCCGAGAAATTGTGCGATTGGATCACCAGCTTCCTTGCAGATCGGAGCATGAAGGTCGTTGTAGACGGTGCTTGCTCCGACTACAAGCCTATTAACGCTGGTGTTCCACAAGGCTTTGTGCTATCACCTACGCTGTTTCTTCTGCATATCAATTATATGTTCCTAACTGGTAACATTCATTGCTATGCGGATGAGAGCACTGGTGATGCTCTATACACCGGCCGTGCCAATATTTCTCGGTAAAACATCGCCGATACCGGAACAAACTTGTGTCTCTGAAGTCGAGTCTTTGCTGACAAAGTCTCGGATTGGGGGTGACTAAATCTAGTCCAGTTTAATCCTCAGAAGACACGAGTTTGCGCTTTTACCGCCAAAAAGAACCCCTTTGTCGTATCTCCTCAGTTTCAAGGCACTCCCTTTCTTGCCTCAGCCAGTATCGGAATCCTCGGAGTTGACATATCGAGTGACGTGCAGTTGCGTGGTCACTTGGAATAGAAGGCCAAATTGGCCTCTAAAAAGCTTGGCGTGCTCAGCAGAGCGGGACAGTATTTCATGCCGGCACACCGCCTGCAACTTTACAAGGCGCAGGTTCGGCCTCACATGGAATACTGTTCCCATCTCTGGGCAGGGGCTCCCCAGTGCCAGCTCCTTCCACTTGACCGCATCCAGCGCAGAGCTGCTCGAATCGTCGACGACCGAGTCCTTTCCGATCGGCTCGATTCATTGGCACTGCGAAGAGATTTTGCATTTTCGTTCGCATCTACCACGGGGAGTGCTCTGAGGAATTGTTCGGATTAATCTCAGCCGCCAAATTTCACGAACGCACATCGCGGCAGAACTTCCGATACCATCCACACCATCTGGATGATTGGCGATCCACCACTGTGTGATTTAGAAGATGTTTTCTTCCTCGCACGACTTCCTTGTGGAATCGATTACCATCAGCGATTTTTCCGGACCGATACGACTTAGGGACCTTCAAGAAAAGAGCGTACTCCTTTTTAAAAGGCCGGCAACGCATCTGCGATTCCATCCCAGGTGTTGCAGCTGTTCATGGGCAACGGTAGTCACTTACCATCAGGTGAGCCGTATGCTCGTTTGCCCCCTCTTCTATAAAAAAAATACCATAATTTTTTTCATATTTTTCATTTAATATTTAATACTATTAAAAAAAATATTATATGATATTCAGCGGTGATGCACTCTAAACGTAACGGTCGTGCGGTGTCCTATTTTCGGCGTTAAATAAAAATGGATATTGAATAATAAATAATTGAGATTGTATTCCAGGAGTCAAGACTTTTTTATTGGAAATATCCTCTTCTTTAAGGGTCTTTTTTCAAAAGTTCTTAAATATTAATAGTTTTTGAGTTATAAAGAAAAACTGAATACCTTTTTTTTTCATCTTATTTTGTTAATAACAATTGAAATTTTTTATGTGGTAATAAATCATCGAGATAAATTTTTAAGATGTCATTCCAAATCGAATGAGCTATCGCACATATTTTTAGGAGCGGGAACAAGAAGTAACGCGTTTTTGAACTTGTTGACTAGACTATTATATTTAATGCGGTAAATGCCGGAGGTTTGTGGAAGGCACAACTCGATAACAATATTACGTATTAATAATAGTAGTATTCGAAATAAGAAAATAGGTACCTGTATGAATTCTCATGTGTATCGTCAGCTTGTCTTTCCTTGCTAATCCCTTGCCACAAACGGTACACTCAAACGCTTTGCTTCCTGGAATATTGTACATTGAATTAATGTTTAACATTGGTCCACTGTAACATTAAGGTAACGTTACATTAATTTTAAACTTTTATAACCTCCTTAAATCCACTTAATATAAATTTTGCGCAAGACAAGAGTTAAATAATGACAGAAACGTGAATCATAAGAATTGGTTCAATCAAAATGTCGGGAATTAAAAATTGGTAAAATCAAACGTGATAAAATCTAGTAAATATAAGAAATCATTATCTGGCTCAATAAAAAAAAATCATGAAAATCAAACTCATGCAAAATCGCTATTTACAAATAATATACCTGGCAGTTTCTATAATGAAATTGTGTTAATACTTACATATATCAAATGATAATTAAGTATAACTTTTAATTAAAATTAAAAACCGACTTCAAATTGCTAAAAAAGAAGTTATTTATTTGTTACCCTTAGGGTTGATTTTTTTCCATATTTATATGGGAATGGGACCACCCATAAAGTAAACTATTTAATAAAATCATCAAATCAGTCCACCTGATGGTAAGTGGTTGCTGTAACGCATAGACACCTACATACATCCTCAATAAAGAATCAAAATGTAGATGCGTAGACCCGGGAGGACTAAGATGGAATGCCTCTTTTCCAGTAAAATGGGTCTTCGGTTCTCTACACTCACCATACGATACACAGCAGTGTTAAGCTGCTATTTGACGCTGGTATTCTGTGAGAGCGTGGTCCTTTCCCGGTCGAGCCGACCCATTCACTATAACTATACTACTAATATAGCTGCAGCATGGCTCTACCACGTAAAAACGTTATTATTTTTAGGTTGTTTTGAGAGTTGAGAACACATTTTACAAAACAACACTAAATCTTAACAGTTGCTACCAAGTCCAGTGCCCGCCCAGTGATTTTATAATATACTCTTTGAGGACGGATGTACATTGTTTTTTGAAAACTCTCTGTAAGATGAGAACGTTCTATATAGTCTGTTCACTAAGATAGTGTTGGTACACCCGGAGGCACAATTATTATTTTGCTTTTATTTTATTATTTTTATTGTGTTTGATTTTAGAAAAACATTTATTACAATTTCAAATAGAATACTATTTTATTCTTATAGTTATGGTAATAAAATACGAATATAAATAATAAACACAAGTTTGGTAGCAAAGAACCTATCAATCACTACGGCGGCGCTTCATTTTAAAATGCCAAATTCTTTTGCGGGTGTACGCCGTACGCAGCGAACTTTGATGTTGCGGCGGTGCCTTTGAAAGCATGCAGCACGTGCCAAGGTGGTGCGACACAAAGGCGACCGTATCTAAGCGAACAGACTATACACTACAAGAGGGCCTTAAGAACAATGTTGGTCTATTAGGCTTCGACATAAACATCGACATAGGAAAGAAAAATTATTATTTCATCATTACTATCACTTTTAAATACATTTCTGGACGTAGTCCTTTCAGATATTAGCCATATTCTTTACACTGGGTACTTAATTTTGCTGTGTTTCGTATGGTGAGTGTGGAAAACCGAAGACCCTTTTTACTGGAAACAAGGCATTCCATCTTAGTCCTTGCGGGTCACAACGCATCTGCATTTTGATTTGTAATGGATGGTAAATGTAGATATCTATGGGCCACACTAACCACTTACCATCAAGTGGCTTGTGTGCTCGTTTGTCACCCTTATCCTATTAAAAAGAAAATATCCTTTAATAATTAAACTAACCTTCATTTGTGGAACTTGTAGGTTTAATGGCGGGATGTTTTCTTACAGCACTGCTTTGTAATGCTTTTAGTCTTGTGCCGGGATGCATAGAACCGCCTTCGGCATACGGTTCTGTGAATGGTATTAGGTTTGGCCTCGGAATGGTATTCGTAACTTCTGGTGACCTGTTAAAACCGTGAATTTTTTATTTGAAAATTATTTATTAGTCGTTTTAATTCGTTATTACGTTAATAATGATTTACATTTATATACATTATATATAATTTTTCGACCATATCAACATTATCGGCCACTAGGACTAGTTATAAGAATAGAGTAATATTGCTAGTTAGTTATAGCATATATATGTACGTCCCACAGCTAGGCACAGGCCTTCTATCATTTCTGAGAGGGTTTTAAAGATTTGAATTTGATTTGGATGGGCAGCATCATCTTTCTGATAAAAGCTGAGCTTTGAGCCTACCTATGGGGAGGCGTTTAGTGAGCAGTGGACTTTTAATGGAATGTTATGAATGAATTGATGAAATAAGGATGAAAAAGTAGTAGAGGCAAACAATACGCAGATAGTTAACTTTTTATGGGTCTTTTGAAGATTTATATGCAAATATTAATTTAAAAGTATTTATGTTTTATGTTATTTAATTTTTGCTTTTTTGTCTTACCAATTGCCAAGACTCTGCAACACACGCACACCGCCCTCAAAACCCATACCGACGTCATCGGGCACCGTGAAGGTGCTATCTGGCCCACCCGTGCTGGAGCTCACTACCGGCACCTTAATTGGGGAGTTCATGCTCGCATAGTGCTGTGTAGACGTCACAGTTGGTGGGGATGGATGACCTTGGTGAGCACTACTAGGATTTTGAGCTTGCTGTAAAAATAAAAATATATTATTAAACAATAAATTGAATCGCAAAAATACATATATGTAAGTTATAAATAGTTCGTCAACAAAATCATAAGTATCAAATACACTATTCATATGTCCACAGTTGAACAAAGGCCTCTCCCAAAGAATCATCTATGTGTCTAAATAGTTTAACTCGAAAACTTTATAGTTCGTTAATCAGTCAAGTCGTTCAGAAGTCACACGATCACTTACCGATTCACAATTATAATATAAATATAATGATTAAACCAATATAAAACGTCGTCGAGAAATACCTAGTGTGATAGAAAAAGAGTTTGTGATTTTTCCCAGCACTTCTGTATTTATTAATTAAAAGAATATACCTATAATGATGTTCTAAATGCAGATCCTAAGAAAGATTGAAAAACACATTGAATAACATATTTTATGTATTTCACGTTTCATTTCACATAGTACTAAAGCTTTTTATTACTACTGTTCCGAAAATTGAGAAGAACCGTTTTCATATTTTTAAATTTTTGGAAGTTTTTTTTGAACATCGCAAACATTAGGCGATATACTTAGTTTAAGATATATTTTATCAGATCAGATCTGGAACCACAATAAAAGTACCTGTCGATAAATAAAAATTTGCTAAATGGGAAAACTAATCTCGGAGATATCGTGTTACTAATATATTAAAAATAAGTTTTCAATGATACACTTACTTGCATTTCTTGGTGATGACGTGTATTATTTGAAGCATTGTTTTGTTGTTGTTGATGCTGTTGATGTTGTTGTTGCTGTTGTTGTTGCTGTTGCTGCTGCTGCTGTTGTTGTTGCTGTTGTTGTTGCTGCTGTTGCTGTTGAGCCTGTTGTTGCTGCTGTTGTTGCTGCTGCTGCTGTTGTTGTTGCTGCTGCTGCTGCTGCTGTTGCACCTGTTGTTGTTGTTGCTGCTGCTGCTGTTGTTGTTGTTGTTCACGACGAGCAGCAGCAGCAGCTTGAGCCATGTGCTGTTGTACGGCCACATGTGCCTCCAAATATGCTGTCTTTTGGGCTTCCGTCATCTTATCCATGTTCACGGTACCATCCTGTTAAAGTTAACATACAATTAATATTTTAAATCTATTCTTTATTATAAAACTAATATTGAACTCATTCGTTTGACACGTTTTCGGATTTTAAGATTTACACTTTAGATGTGCCATTTTTTTAATATATTACACGATTTTTATTGTAATTTACGTCGTAATCCTTCATGAGTATCTTCTATGCGATCGTAGCCTCCCTAAAGTCGCGTAAGGGTGGCCGCCCCCGTAGTGCATTCACCCCAGAAAGCGAGAACGGCTCCCTAGTTCCGCCGACTTTCATTCCGTAACACGTAGCCAAAACACCCTATGCTTAATTGCCCAAATTTGACACGGGGGAGGTTCAACGACCTCGCAAATCTCAGAAAGGAAAAGGACGGTGATGGTATTGCCTGTTTTTCATTAAAAAGGGTCTAAGTTGTACAGAGGGTTATGCATCTTGAGACAACAATTGTACAGAGGGTGAATGGTGAAGTCTTATGCATCTTGAATACTTATTTAATTAAATACTGAAATACCTTGTAAAATTAATTATTTTTATAACAACACACCTCATTGCTAAGCCAATGCGCCACAGAGTCGTCAAAAGTTACTTTTAACGACTTTCTATTAAAGATCAAACATAATACACATAAATAAACGAATCAAATTAAAATGTGTACGTAAGTATTTCTTCTTACAGTGACACTGGTTATTCGTGACAATGTTATTAGTTAGAAACTTTACATTTTATACTGAATTAATAGAATAAACGTATCACAGTAATGCAATATTTTCTATAACGATGTTATTAAACAATGTTACAATAAAATTGAAGTACAATGATTATTTAAAAAAAGGTCAGATAATATCTATAGTGATTCCATGCTATATAGAGTCCATATTATAATATCAGATTTTTTCAATATTGAATTTTGTCTCAATTTATGATTTTTTACCGAACCATTATTAATTTTAACACCTGTATACTTCATAATATGTCCTGTATTGTCTAAACCATAAGTGTCCTGCTATATTATTTCTTTTTATCTTTAATTTTTTAATTTATTTTATATTAATTATTTATATCTGTAGTTGCGCCAATACTCCATTGGTGTGCTAAGCAAAATATGATGACAAATTATAATATAACATTCTAGACAACATATATAACTTTGGAAATAAAATCTTTAAGAGTAGAAAATGAAATGGATGAAAGAAGGTGAAGTTTTTAATGTACCTAACTACTTAGATGACTTTCTATTTGTTAAAACAACATTTTAACAATGTAACTTTTTTATTATTTATTATTAACATGTTGTTTGGATATCCTTTTTAGTAAATATATACCTGTGCCAGGATGTCCTGCTCTTCCGTAGAAAATATTGTAATATTGAGCGTGTGATAACATTTCTTAGTCCACTTTTAAGGGTACTTTTTTTTATAAAAGGTTGAGGCCGACTTTCTATGAGCTTTAATTCTTTAGTACACTATGTCGGAGCACCGACTTCATATACTGTTATTTTCCGACTTCAGAAGAAATTATATGCAAATTATTATGTCCTTTTAGAATAAAAGTTGTAACACGCTTTTGATAGCTTCACGTGTATCTATCTATAACGAAGTATATAAGTAACGAAATATTTAATGTAAGTTTCACCGACTTGTAGACGATCAGGGTTACCAGGATAAAATAAAATAATTATCACATCTCATCACAGCTTATTATCAATGCGTGTTGTTTTAGTCTTTTTAAAGTCATATTATTTTTCGGTATAACTTACGAGTTTACAATAAACAATTTGTTAAGTTTTTATATTTATTTTATAACTTAAAATATTCACTTAATACTACTGCTAGTTCTACCTAAATTTTATCGTTTTATCAGACATGCTAAACTTTAAGAATGCTTCCTGCTCCTTTTTTTTTTTGCGTGAAAACAGAGACTCAGTTTGTAATTCTTACCTTCCTTCCTTGAATATTAACATACAGAAATATATATTTTTCATTAAAAATTGAACTCGCAATTGTATTGTGTACGCAAGGATCGTCCCCTCGCTGATAAGGGTCTGGCAGGGTCCCAGTAGTGCTTATCACGCGCGCTTTGATTATAGCAAAAGCTTTTAAATTGGGGCTTGCATGAACGACACTAGGGTTACACAAGATAGGGTAAATAATCAAAGCTTCAGTATTAAAACTAAAATCATGATGATGTCACCATTAATTTATTTCTATTAGTTACTACGAAATATTTCATTTTCCAAAACAACACATATATTTACTAAGTAATGTTCCATAGAAAGTAAGGTAACAATATATATTTGTTAATTTATCCAAGAAAGTGCGTATACAAATCGCTGTATACGCACTTTATATTGTAAAATATAATAATAAATCTTACTCCAAATTCCAATATTTGCATCTGTGTTGTTTTAAATAATAAATTCTAAATTTAAAAAAAAACACTACACACAGATAAAAATACTACCACCTAAAGGCACTGATTTTAAAATATCTTTCATTTGTTATATTTCGATCTCTGTTAAACGCGATGCCTTAGAAGGTGTCAAAGCGGGCGCCTTCCGCGCTTCCTATATACACAGTGCAGCCTCAGTACCAAGGAGTCCTTGCATCGATCGCTCACACTTTCCACTCCATATTGCACCTGAACTTCAGACGCACTTTGTAAAGAGGGTCGCCTTTTGTGCGGGGGAGTCTATTGAACCAACTTAAATTAAAAAATGGTTGGTTTAAAAGTCGTATAATTTTTTTTATCACTACGATCATCCGTATGTTAGTTTAAGTAGACTATTAATATATAACAAGCATTTTAAGGTCGGCAGAATCTAAATTTTGCACCAAATTTTAGAATTAATTATAAAACACCGGCACTGATTTACCGTTTTCCATAAGTTACTTTCGCAGAAGACTGCAACATAAAAATTTTGTCCTCAAAGTTGACACTACTATTATCTATCGCGATATCTCTGGAACCATAAGGCCTAGACACTTGAAATTTGGTAGAAATATTCCTTTCGCCGAGTACAGGTCAGCTAAGAACAGATTTTAAAAATTCCACCCGCAAGGTTGCGGGAGCGTTAATTAAAATCCCGTGTGGAGCCGGGGCGGATCGCTAGTATATAAGCGAAATACCACTGACTGGCTCATCACGAGATCTCTAAAACTATACACCCGATTGACTTCAAATTTAATATAGTTCCTCATTTCAGAATGTAGACTCTCACTAAGAACGGATTTTACGATAGTCCCATCAAAAAAAAAATATCTTGATATTTGATATCTACGTGATTATCGTCTATTATTGTGCGCCCAGCGAAGCGAGCGGGTATCAGCTAGTGTACATATAAATAGCATTCAACCGCATTTTGGATTTGCTATCTGATGCTGCTGCCCATCTCCTGTTTTATTTCCCTCTGTCGCCACTTACTACACTCACGGAGTAATTATAAGGAATGTACACTCTTAAGGCGACACCGCGAAAAAATGCACCTCCTTTCATCGAATAATATAGGAATATGACACGACTAACGAAACTGGAATTTTGATAAAGGTAAATTCATGTCTTTATCTTGAATTTGCTTGTTCAAAAACACGATTATAACATTTTGACTCGATCATAATTATTTGCGAAAAAACTTCTAAAAAATCACTATAGTTGAAATTACAACGAAATTACTTAATCTATATGGAAACCGCTCAAATACATTCATAACATCATTCGTAATTTACTTGCTCATTATTTTGATTACAAAAATCGTAATTTTAGACCTTATGACGGCGTATGAAGTTTTTATAGAAATTATGTTTCACTCCGGTCAGTCCGGCGATAGCTCGCTTCAACGATTTTCGATGTGTCCCCTTAAGCCACTACTGCACGGCAAATAATTAAAAAAGCATAAAATATTACCATTATTATAGTCATCTGAATAAAACGTTACACCCACACTGGGATTTTCTCCTGTATCGTGGAGGCAGTTTACATACATAAATTGCACAAGGTTGTCCTTGAAACAACAAACAACATCCAGACACGAAACAATTATTTGTAGGCCATACAAATACTTGACGCTAAGTCACTGCGCCTGGCGCCGTCGATTACCATAATTGTCTCATATAGCTGCTTGTAAGAAATAAGGATAGTTAGACTACTGTGTACATGTGGCCCATGATGTGAAAGGCTACTATGGCCCGCTAGATAAAAATTTATGGCTTCCGATAGACACGGCGGTCGGCATAGTGTTTATATCGGGTATATATGAGCATCATCATTATTATCATACATCCTATCATCAGTCCACTGCTGAACATAGGCCTCCCCCTCATAGGGGGATATTTGCAATAGTTACCACGCTTGGCAGGCAGATTGGCTACATTTCCCTTCTTATGTAACTGGATTTAACTACTTCATAGTCGATAACTTAATACGCATTTCTGTGTTTTTATATGTGGTATGCCATGCTGCAGCTATATTAGTAGTATAGTTGTAGCACGAATGGGTCGGTTCGACCGGGGAAGGACCACGCTCTCATAGAATACCAACGTCAAATAGCAGCTTAACACTGCTGTGTTTCGTATGGTGAGTGTAGAGAACCGGAGATCCTTATTACTGGAAACGAGGCATTCCATCTTAGTCCTAACGGGTGGCAACGCATCTGCATTTTGATTCGCAAACGAGGATAAATGTAGATGTCTATGGGCCACAGCAACCACTTACCATCAGGTGGACTGTGTGCTCGTTTGTCACCCTATTCTATAAAATTAAATGTGTGTTTATGTTGTCTTATTCACATTTTCTAATAGACCTGGATGTAGACTGGCAGAGAATGCCGTGACATATTAAGGTGCGCCTTTTTAAACTTATTGCACAAAAGATATAATAAACCCCTCCACTAATATAAAATTAAAAAAATATTCCAACAGGACAATAATTTTCCACTAACGCCTACTGATATTGGCAGAATAATCTCTAAATAGTCTTATACAAAGTCGCTCTCCGCGTCTCTCCTCATCACTTCTGTTTCTCCCCATATTATTTTAAAATACGGAACAGATTTTGTTACAGTTTTCACTCTCATTTAGTGATTTTTTTAATAATAATACAATTTCAAATCGAAAAAATGCTAAAATTCTAAATCTATGTATTGTAATCGAGACGTCAAAAAAAATCGATTTTCGGACACTTACATGACTGGCCAAACCTTCAGAGATATATCAAAATAATGTACCTACTAAAATATTGTAGTTCTTCAGAAAGCCTAGAAAAAAGTCCGCGGTGGTAAAAAAAATTGTCTTATCTCTTTTTAGCAACACTAAAAATTATCTTGTAAAGTATTTTCGCGTTTTTAAATAAGACATTACATATCTGTTTGTAACGCTTGGTGAATTATTCTCGACTACTCCTGACTTATTTAAGCGACATAATCTAATGATTAGTCATAGTTAAGCATGTATACAAAGAGGAAAATGGATTAAAAATGAAAACGTTCCAATAAAGTGATCATCCATTTCCTTTTTAAATTTTTTATAGTAATATTTTTTATAGTAGTGTTATTGTTATTTCAAAAGAGATATTCGAAACAAAGTTGTCAAGATGGTCTGTGCGATGTATACGCTGGACGATCGCTATTTGCCTACGTTACAAACAACCTAGGCTATATTTAACACATTCATCACTAGATCTGACGAGTGGGGAAGGCTTCAAACTTTTCAGTGCAAGTGATGCTCAGGCGGGGTTGTCGGGGCCCCAGCGGGCGGACGGGGGAGGCAGTAGTAGGAATATCCTTCACCTCCCGTGCTAGGTCAGGGTTAACTTCACCCCCGGGCCGTGACGGTGAACCCCCGACCTTGGATTCGATGCGTGTTAATGCACTTGCAGCTTGCACCTCTGCTCACCTTGCTTTACACGACCACCCCTTTTGTAACAGCGATGACATTTCAGTACTCCTGTTCCTGAAAAGGTTTTTTTACTGTTTTGTGTTTTTTGACCTGTTTGTATATATGCTTACTTAATGAAATTCATAATCGTTAAGCATTATTATTGGTTACTAAGTAAAGTGTGGGTGGTATCACAAAAAAAGGGATTTTTTCATATCTAATATTAATAATATCAAATATTCTATCCACATATACTAACGCAACTTCAAAGTTTTTTCTTTTCCTGTAAAAATTTTAAAGTTTTAACATGCTTCTTTTACTCAGACATAGACGTAAACCTAACAGACTTGGTAAGAAAAGGAAGTTGATTTTTATACTCCTAACTACCATAATGACATAAAATTTTGGAGATATAGCCAATATGCACATAGCAAGAAGACCAAGGAGATGATCCAATGATAAAGTTACAATGTCCCTGTTCTAGCCAAGGTTATCTGATTCTAGTGCCATATAGTACTATGGTCGCATTATGTACAGGATTTGGTGCAGTAAAAAATATAATAAACTTATTTTGTTTGGACTCATTCTTCGTTACAAATTTAAAAATCTTAAGTGGATTTCCAAAACTCCACTATTGATTTATAAGTCGTGGTTGCTACAAAACTACACATCCAAAGTATTTCTGGACATGCGTATCCAGTTTACGAATTCCAACACTACTTCGCGCATCACTTTGCTGACAGCCTTATGACTATCCCGTTAAAGTAGATAATTCATGAATTATCCGCGAACTGCAAAGACAGGGGAAGTGTACTCAATATAGACTCATACTGTGTATTTATTGGGTTCGAAATTGTATGTCTCGAGTGTTTTGACGAGAAGTACGATGTTTTGGTATTTTTGATGTTGTTATGTGGTAATAAGATTTAAAGTCGCATAAAACGTATGTATTAGAGGTGGGTAGTGGGTCGATACGAGTCAGCCGCGTCCAGATCGATAGAGGGGTAGGGCCGTACCGAGTCCGTTGCCGTGTTTTGTTAATACACTCGCTTTAACTACTTGTATTTTCACGTTTGTTACTCAAAAACAATTGATAGTTATTATTTAAAAAATGAATTCAAATGTAAAATGGCTTGTTTGTTTCAGTTTTTGAAGAAATCGACAAAATTAGAATTTAAAAAACTAATACGTATCAATCAAGAGTTGTCATTATCCAAGTGAGAATATAAGGTAGTCGAATTATTGTACTCGTAATGTCATTTCTTTCATGATTCTTTATACGTCTGCAAAATTTCACATTTTTCAGACGTCCGGAAGTGGGTGAAAACAACAGTAGATATACTAAACTATACTATGCTACTAAAAATACATTCATAAATGCATAAAGGCATAGATATGCACATTCCTAAATACATTTTACTTTGTTAGCTCGACCTGTATGTGTAACATTATTAGGATCGAAGTTAAATAGCAAATGTTTAGTTAAAAATGATATTATGTATTATTTTTAAATGGACGTGTCGTAATGATATTAAATGGAAGAGTCCTAGGGATATAAAATAACTAATGTTAACAAAAAAGAGTGTGACAACTATCGTGATGTCCATATAATATTGTTTTTATATGGGAGAGCCATACTGCAATTATAGGTTTTTTTTTATAGGATAAGGGTGACAAACGAGCACACAGTCCACCTGATTGTAAGTGGTTGCTGCGGCCCATAGACATCTACATCAATCCTCTATTACAAATCAAAATGTAGATGCGTTGTCACCCGTGAGGAATAAGATGGAATGCCACATTTCCAGTAAAAAGGGCCTCCGGCCACCTGCACTCACCAAGCGAAACGCAGAGGTAAACCTCTACTTCACGCTGGTTTTCTGTGAGGTCGTGGTACCACCCCGGTTCGAGCCGGCCCATCCGTGCGACAGCAAAAGCTGCCGCGTGGCTCTCTTGCAGAACGAATGTGTCGACTCGACCAAGAAAGGACCACGCTATCACAAAATCACTAGGGTCATCAGCATCATAATGTTGCTGTGCTTCGTATGATGAGAGACGAGAACCGGACATCCTTATTCACTGGGTACGAGGCACTTCGTTATAGAGGGTGACAACGTATCTGCATTTAATATACAGCTTAGGAACTACGGTTAGTATCATATCAAATTTAAACTAAAACAGCATTTGAAGGTTTCCTTTTACTTCATCATCTTGCCCTCAAAGAGCACGGTGCGCGTGTTTCTACACTACGCTAGACAGTACCAGGACGTCATTCCAGAATCTTTGGCTTTCTTGTTTAATGGTGGTTGCAGGTTCCCATGGGCTGCAGTTGCTATTTACTGTTAAAATTATGAGCTCCTTTTAATACACACAGTCACAGTGGATTTGAGACTAATAAACAAATACATCTATCCTCGATTAAGAATCAAAATGCAGATGAGTTGTCACCTCTGAAGACTAAGATGGAATGCCTCGTTTCCAGTAAAAAGGATATCTACACTTACATATATACTCAAATCATATACAAAACAGAGCGACGTCTTGCTGCTATTGCACTCTGGTATTCTGTGAGAGCGTGGTTCTTCCCCGGTCGGGCCGAACCAATCGTGCCACAATCACAATATAGCTGCAGTGTGACTTTACCACGTGTAAAAGTCACTAGTAACGTCAGACGGTATCTTAACCTATTATCATACATATTATAAACGTAATTGATAAGCGCCAATTTCGCTAGCCTATTTAAAATAATTAAAATACCTATATTTCTACATTTATACACATAAATTAAATTGAAGCATCTGTCCGTAATATCGAAATAACTAGCTTTAAATATGACAGCTTAGGGGTTTATTTTCATATCATACTAATAAATAAGAATAAATATTTTTATGGTGTTTTATGTCCGGGCTATGTTTGAATGGCGGAATGGACTGTTATGAAACTTAGCGAACAGATAGAGAGAAATACGATGATGATGAAGGATGTGGTATTTTTTGTGAATGAAATACAAGGTTAGTTTTCAAAGACTAGAAAATTTTAAACGTAAGTTCAAATATATAAATAATGATATACGGTTATTGAAAATTTTTGATAATTCGCGTAAAACAGGCGTCTACTTTTATTTGAAATTATCCCAAATTTAATGTGATTTATGAGCACCAACTACGCGTAAGCGCGCTCCTCTGTGTGCGATTCAATTCACAACGTTTTGCCGGCCGATCGACCTTACGAATGTGTGCGTGCGTAGTAAAATAGTAGGCATTAGATATTTATGAATCACAATCAGTTACAATATTGCATTACCACGCATTTTTAATTTAAATGATAAAAAGGACAGAATATTTGAGATTTTTTTAATTAAATTTTCTTCATTATTTGCCTATATTACTTATTCTGAACCTTCTCTGCAAATTTAGGCATATATTGCAAAATAACCCTGTATAATCATCAAAAATGTTGATGAATTAAACGATTTTTGATTATTATATCATAAACTAAAAAAAGAAAGAGGAAGAAAAAGTTTTTTAACATGCAACAAAACCCTGTGGTTTCCGTTAAGTGCATTATCAGAAGCAGTTTTCAAATGTTTAGAAATGACTTTACTTCAAAACTCGACCATCAAAATATTAAATTAAGTTTAAATAAATTTCATTTGCAAATTGTATGAGGTTTTATTACCTCTGCATTAGCCGGGGAGTAAAAGTATTGTCAAAGACCCCGCTTTAATGTGCAGTAGTTAAGGTAATAAAACCACATACAATTTGCAAATAAAACATTACATATTTAAATTATTTTTTATGCGTACATAGTGAAATAGCAGTTTAATGCCGCTATGTATTCGTATTGTGGATGAAGAGAACTGTTAAAGAGAGCCAGTATAGTGAGGCGTTTCATCTTAGTTCTATGAGGTGACAGCGCGTCTGTAGTCTTATATGTTTGAAGCTGGGTGCAAGTGTCCATGGACTGCAGTAGTCACTTACAACTGTGAGTTCGTTTAACACTTCAGTTTTATAATAATAAAATGGTAAAAAAACACAAAAAAAATTAATGCCAGTAAATAATAATTAGAAATGCGCATCGATCATTACGCGCTGTCACTGCTCAATTGATAATAAGGCCGCAACATGTGGCGACTTATCATATTCTATCTCTGTATCGATTTTATTTTATTTACACTTAACTTTTTCGATACACTGTTGAAATGTAACAAAATAATAATTCTACAGGTTAAACTATTTTATGGACTTTTTCGCGTTTTATTTAACTTATTTTTACTCTCGACCTTTTTCTACCGACTGCAAAAAGGAACCGGTACTCAATTCGACTGTATGTTTTTTTTTATGTGTGAACCACTTCTGATAATTCTTTTTTTATTTGAAAGCTGGTACTTCACATGTGGTCCCATATAAATTTGATCAAGGTCTGATCATTCGTTTTTGAGTTATTCTTAATAATTAAGTCTTAATATTGAAGTCGGTTGTACAAAATTTTTAATTTTTAATTATTTCAAAAGGGAGTCGATTTGTTGATGTTAACAAAATAATTAGATCACATATTACCAATATGTTACCACCATATTAGGTAGTAGGAGTCCTTGTCTGCCTAGGTATCCGTACAGACACAGGCTGTGAGGCTGTGAGGTATTCCATGTTAGTATTCTGGGGTGACAACGCAACTAGAGCCTTCTTTATATAAATTTAACTGTAGGTGTCCATGGACTGCGGCAGCTATCTAGCTGCTATCACTATCAGGTAGTATCATTTGTCCTTCAGTTTTATAAAAAAAGATATTTAATTGAACAAAGGAAAAAAAGGTTCTCCTAGTGCAAAAAACGTTTCTGACATTTAGGCGCAAAGACTTTCAAGAGAACAAAATTTAAAAACTATTTAAGACTAGCTGTTCCCCGCAACTTCACCCACGTGGAATTATTTTGCGCGGAACCCAAAAATAAAAGTAGCTTAAGTTACTCCTTATTACATCAGCTATCTGCCAGTGGAAGTACCATCCAAATCGGTTCAAAGGTTTTTACGTGATGCGTGTTCGGACAGACGTTGTGTTAGAGTTTTATTATAGAATAGAAGACTAAGACTATATGTTTGATGATGATGTTTTTGATGTTTTACCCACCTTGCCCGCAGTGCGCCCGAACGTCCTGCGCGCGCCGGACCGCACAGTTTCATATCGTAGTAACTTTTAAAATATTTTACCAAATTACGTAGTTTAAAAGACAAAATTTGTTTACTTTGAAACTTTGAATATCAGGAGCGATAAACGTATTTATTTTGACAAAAATCAATTTGTTTGGAAATAAATTCAATCAAATTTTATTGTATTTATGGTTCACTAATTTTGTAATAAGGGCTTACACATAACATATAGATATATACTGTTGCGGAATATGAAAACTGTTAGCGATCACCGACTGGTTAGAGGCACACTGAACCTAAACGCTAAGTTGGAGAGGTCTCGTCTAATGAAGTCAACGCTCCGTCTCCCTCGTGCTCTGATCCAAATTCCCGAAACCTTTCAGCTCGACCTGCAATACCGCTTCCAGTGCAGTGGACGATATGAATGACAAGCTCGTGGAAACTGTACATGTGGTCGGAGCTAAGTTTTGCAAGACCCGCCGCAGAAGAACACACAAACTCTCCGATCACACTCTTAATCTCATGGCTGTTAGACGAGAAATGAAGCTGCAGTCTTTAGTAGATTTGACAGCATACAGTCAACTGAACAGACAGAATTCCAAATGCATGCGGCGGGACTTACGCAACTTTAATACTGCTTGTATTGAAGAAGCGATCCGATCCGGGCCACCTGAGAATTTGAGTAAGATTGAGAAATTCTATGGGCAGATGTATACATCGCCGTTGGAGCCACACGAAAGTGTGAGTAACGATCCAAGAGCAAGTCCGACACTATTCTAATGATATTCCGGACGTCAGTATGAGCGAGATTAGAATGGCTCTTAACGTAAACTAATAAAACCTTAAAAACGGCAAGGCCCCAGGCGAGGATGGAATTACAGCAGAGCTTCTGAAAGCGAGTGGAAAACCGGTACTTGAAGTCCTTTAGAAGCTCTTTAATTCCATCCTCCATAGTGGCACTACACCGGAGGCATGGAGCAGAAGTGCGGTGGTCTTGTTCTTCAACAAAGGCGACAACGTTCTCTTGACTGTGTTGACTATAAGAATGCCTTTGATTCCCTCGAAATTTGCGCAGTGCTGCAGTCCCTTCAGTGGTGCCAAGTTGACTGTCGGTATATCGAAGTGTTTGTAAAGTAGGGCTACGATGGCTATCCGAGTATAGAACCAGAGTACGAAACCTATCCAACTGCAGAGAGGTGTAAGACAGTGTGACGTTTTGACGAAAATTAGGGCACATCTTCTCGTCAGACATACCTCAAAACCTGAAAACGAAATTGTACAACCAGTGCGTGTTGCCAGTGATGACTTACGGAACTGAGACGTGGTCCTTCACTGCTGGCCGTATGAGGATGCTCAAGGTCGCTCAGCGAGCTATGGAGTGGGCTATGCTCAGAGTTTCTCTGCGTGATAAACTTAGAAATGAGGATATCCGCAGTAGAACCAGAGTGACCGACATAGCCCAACGGATTAGTAAGCTTAAGTGACAATGGGCCGGCCATATAGCTCGAAGAACCGACAACCGATGGGAAAGAAGGTTATCGAGTGGCGGCTTCGTACCTGCGAACGAAGTGTAGTGCGTCCCCCTACTAGATGGAGTGACGACCAGGTAAAAGACATGCAGGAAGTCGATGCATGCGGTGGTGGCTCAGGACCGTGTTTTGTGGCATTCCTTGGGGGAGGTCTATGTTCAGCAGTGGACTTGTGAAGGGCTGTAATGATGATGATGATGACTGTTGCGGACTTTTTTGTAGAACTATTTAGGAGAAACGATTCCACCATATTCGTGTAACTCTTATAATTTTTGCAGCGCGCGCCAAAAATAGCTCGCAGATGACAGATTTTTTCCCACTGACTTAACATTTATCGGTATAAATTTTGGACAATTTACACAATATCTTTGTAAATTATAGCATATGTGTTATTCTGATATTAAATGTTAGGTTTCAAAAACAAACACAAACGTCCATACATCCTCACAAATTTTCACGTTTATAATATTAGTAGGAATTTGTGATAATGATGATGGAACATGAAGATCTAACAACTAACCTGAAAATTGATAGTAGACGTGACAATCCTCATGGACTCCGCATAATTCCTGAGTACGGAGTCGGTACTCATGCAGCTCTGACGCCACTCGTACAGCTGTTCCAGGCGAGTGACGCATCGCTCGCAGATCTTCTTTGGCAGAAAATCGTCCTTTGATATCTGCTGGATTTACCGCACAATATAACCAGTTAGATAATGTGTGAATAACAATAATCACAATAATAAGCTTTAACCTTTATATTTGGTGGATTTTACACTATATTATGTGTTGTACCCGTGTAGTGACGGTGTTAGAGTATATTCTATAGTTATTACGTAGTAGAGCCATGCTGCAGCTATATTAGTGTTACAGTTGTAGCACGAATGAGTCGGCTAGGGACCGAGTAAGTACCACGCTCTCACAGAATACCAGTATAAAATAGCAGTTCAACGCTGTTGTGTTTCGTATAGTGAGTGTAGAAAACCAGAGACCTATTTTACTGGAAATGAAGCATTCCATCTTATCGCATCACTCACACTCATTCACATCACTCGCAAGCGAAGTGTTGCGAGACCCTCCATTGCATGTATTAACAACTTGATGAAGCATGCTAGTATTACTGGACCGATTTTCAACAGTTTACTTGTAAGGGACTGTAAAGATGATGATGATATTTTTTTATCTTCTTTAGATTAAATGTCTAATAACCAACGAGAGCCCAGTAATAAGACTAAAGGCTGTCGCACATTGCAACAACTCAACCCCAGATGCCAGGCATTTAAAGCGCTTGTCGTAAATTACATAGTACGCAAGCGACTCGGATTCAATCCGCGCCTGATTAAATAATATTAAAAACTGCAATTAATGGCGCGGTTTTACCACGTGCTTTGCGGGTAAGGAAAACATTGAGCAATCTACATGTCTGAGGAATAAATAAAAAATATATAGATTTAAGACAACAAGAGGAGAAGCACGTTGCACTTGTTGCTGCATAACCCTCTCAGAAATGACAGGAGGTCTATGCCCAGCAGTGGGATGTATAAAGGCTGTAACTTTTACATAGTGTAAGGCACGTGGACTGCGTGCGGTATTGTTAAGGGTCAACCTGTTACGCGTTGCCCACTCGCTGGCCGCGAGCTGACTGTCCTCTGCTCTCACAAATCGTGGTTAATATGTCACACACAATAATCACCTTCAATAGTAATGAGGCACAGGTGGAATACAATAAATACTGTTTCGTATTTTATAGGATATTATTTCTACATTTCGGAGAGTGTGCGCGGGAATTGCATAACTAAAATTCCTTTCTCCCATCCTCCATCACGCAACCAGTCGCTCGGCCAGTCTCCACCTTTTTGTTGTCGACAGACTACGTCTTATTCAAACCAAATGGGTTGCTTGGTCGTTCGTAATGCGTACAACAAGGAGATTAAATTTCCAACATCTGTCTTTCTATAAGATAATAGTGTAGATATGAAGACAAGAGTGAATAAGGTTTTACGTATCTTTCTTAGTTTTATTTAAGCTAAGTCAGTGCACTTCACCATCTTCACACTCGCATTTTGATAGATAAATAAAATACAAAAAAAAAAATGAAATGTGATAGGTACAATATAGTGGACGCTTAACACCAAGTTGTAAATTCATTACCACATCACATAATATGTACTTAAAAATATACGGGTTGAATGAAGCTCCTCGTTTTTTGAACTCTGTTAATAAGAAGAGTACGTTTACTAATAAGAGGCAACAATTATTATTCTTCCATTCGATTCAAACCTATTAAAGTCCACGTGAACATAGGCCTCCCTCATAGACTGCCTATTAGTAGGGATTTGCCATAGTTGCCATGCATGACAGGCGGGTTGATATACGCAGATTTTTTTAAAATTTTGAATTATTATCAGGAATATGCTTCTGTTCAACTCCTGTGTCAGTTTCCCTCTATCGCTTGGTAGGACAGCCATGGGACAGTATGATGAAGTGGATATTCTTTCACCGCCTCTACACTACACGGCTTAAGTTATTTATCTCTTATTCAAATAAATTGGACAATTTGTTAATGTCACAATTGATACCAATTGATACCACACTTACTAATAAGTCACTACACCAATAAATGTTCTATTAAATTAATCAACCAACTATCTGATAAATAATTCGATTAGTCATAACCAATACAAGGGGTGATAGTCCGCTCGCTATACAATATATTGTTGTTGTGACATAAATCCTCTACAAAAGGACGTACTAAGGTATTACACGTTATTTGGAGATATTTAGGAGGCCATGGGACAAGTATTTTATATTAAAAGGTAGTTGGTTTTACAATATTAACCCGCATTGTTTCTATACCTTCTTCAATATACACACATATATATATTTAATAAACAAAGAAGTTGACCTCTAAGATGTTGTTTAACAATACTCATAATATGTTTACATTATGTGAGCAGTTCTATTTATATATATATATATATATATATATATATATATATATATATATATATATATATATATATATATATATATATGTGTGTGAACATTTATATACAATATAATAATATCTAATTGATTTCACGGAAATAGTCCAAAGTATTTGGATGGAATTTTTCATTTGGATGTTTTACTTTCCATGTTTATGAAAATAAATAAAAAAAAAACCCGAAGCTCATTCGCCCATGTATTTTATATATAAAATAACATCCTTCAAATTACTTTAGGCTGGTATTTATCGTATCTGAGTGCTGAAAAACTTGCTTCTAAGTGAGATAAAAGTTAATAATTATGTTGAGTTACAGTAGTCACTGTGATTTATTTGTATTGAAATATAATTAGTGAATGAGTTTTATATCAGGTATAGTTTATACACAATCGACATTTTTTAAACTACGCATTGTTTTTATTTATATAGGATTAGCGTATTCCAAATATATATTTTTGTATACAAACAACTAAAATAAATTGAAAATGATACTTAAACGCTCTTAAATTCTATTAGATCAGTTTTTTTTACACTTAAAAGAAGAGCAAGCATAAATCTGCGGTATTCAACAGGTATCGTGACTTCATTATGCCAGGTCTATCGTCTGTAGCAGGCAGCGTAGCGCGCACGCGCTACATAGCTACGACAACAGCTCGACGCGACACTCGTAGCTATCACTGCACTTTCCGCTCAACAAACCTTTTATTACTCTGAATTATTTTCAAATGCCTAATTTGATATTTCAGTTGTTTAAGTCTTTTGTATTAAAATAACTTTAGTCTAGGATAAAAATAAAATACAACTCACCATAGTTGGAAGGCAAGTTCTAAGCTTGAAAAGGATCTGCCGCTGTTCAGATTCCTTGTCGAAGATGTGAAGCCTGGGCCCACTCTTCAGCGAGCACAAGCGGCAGAGGTCGGTGAACGCGGTGAAATTGAGGTCCTCGGGCTCGGTCATCGCGAAGCACCTGATGAGGAGGTCGAGAAGGCAGGAGTTGTCCATGTGTACGGCGATATCGGGTGGCGTGAGACGGTCAGCGCCGCATTCCGCGGGTGCAAGCTCGGGGAGGCGTCACGCCACCGCTGCGTCCGGGGGGCACTGGGGCCGGCGAGTGCCTCCCCTCTCCCTAGCCCCCGGCTGCCCCGGCCCCCTCGCCCCCTTCGACCCCTCGCCGTCGCCCCCTCAGCCCCGCCGCTACTCGCGCACGTTCGGGGTGGCTCGGCCGTCGGTCGCGCCGGAAAATGCGTGCCAGTTTTCCTCAATACAGACTGCAATTGCCGATTGTTCGTATTGATTATGACGTCTTTATCCGCACGCTACAGCTCAAAATAATAGCCTCGCCAACTCTAATAGACTTGTCATGAATTGTTTAGTCCGATGAATATTCAGTTCTAATAAATTTATAGAAAGCGTAAAGTAGTAGAAGTTTTTGGTTACAAACATAGCAGGTTTCTACATATTCAATTTTTGACTAAGAAATAATTAAATATCATTAATAATGTGTCAGAAGGCTCATGAAAGAACTGAAAATTTTATAATTTCGTACTTTAAGAGCTTATATAATAATTATTAAAAATACACTCGCTTATTTGGAAATAATTTTCATAAATTTCAGTTTTAGTTATTTAACTACAAGTGTTTGTAGGTAAATTTCAAGAAATCGAAAATAAAGTCTCAAAAAAGTAAAAAATGTAATAATTTTTCATAATGTCTTAATTTTTATTTCTTTTTGCTATATATCTTTATAACATAAAAAGAATAAAGTTGCTAAGCAGAAATCAGAATACTCTACAAATAATACCATAATATTTTCTGTATTTATTTCTTATCTTGGCCTTTACATTTTCATAATTCATAATTTATAAAAAGTAGGTATATTATTTTCGTTATAAATCGTTAGATACGTTAAAAATTCTAAAAGTGATTTTTATCGATTGATATAAAGCAATAATAAACTTTAAATTAAAGTACAAACTTACAAAAAACCTAGAGAAATTAAAATAATTTCCAAATAATAGCTTCTAAAGTCGGTGTTAAGACACTATATACGTGGTAGAGCCATGTTGCAACTATATTATGGTTGTAGCACGAATGGGTCGGCTCGACCGGGGAGGAACCACGCTCTCACAGAATACCAGCATCAAATAGCAGCTTAACGCTGCTGTGTTTCGTATGGTGAGAGTAGAGAACCGGAGACCCTTTTTACTGGAAACGAGGCATTCCATCTTAGTCTTCACGGGTGACAACGTATGTACATTCGTAATCGAAGTTAGATGTAGATGTCTATGGGCCACAGCAACCACTTACCATCAGGTGGGCTGTGTGCTCGTTTTTCATCCTTATCCTATAAATAAATATTTAAAAAAAAACACTGTATTGCAGAATTAAGGCAAGAATATCAGAAGCTATGAAAATTGACTCTTTTTAATTCTAAAAGTTTGTCTTTTAATAAAAATAAGGAATATCACAAATTTAAGAATCGACTTTAGAATCGTCATCCCCTGTTTTTACATTAATACATTACGTTTTGATGAAAATTTTTCTTCAATATTGGGACCACCCCGGGATTAGTCCATTTCATAATAAATAATTATTAAAATCGGTTAATCCGTTTCCGAGAAGTCGGTAAACATACATATAATAACATACACAGCGAATATAAAACCTCCTCGGTTTTGAACTGGGTTAAAATAGGTTTGATTTATTTTATTTATTCACATTGATTAGTATCTCCCAGACTGTGTAATCCTTTGAAGTTTGTTTAACTTTCATCGTGAGAAATTAAGTATCGTTTTGCAAATATCACTTTTATTATAAGTTTTAAAATTTAGGAGAAACGACGGAGAAAACTCTGCATGTATCCTCATTTTGCCTTTTTTACGGTAGAGTTACAGTAGTCTTAGACAATAATATATTTTTTTAAACAAATAGGAATGGACCCACACTAAATAAAAATAAGTACACAGAAATTTTAAAGCTCATTAGTGCAAGCAAAACCCGAGCATACCGGGCCTCACAAGCAGGGCCGTTTCTTTTAACACTGAAGTGACAAACGAATTTACAGTTCGCCTCTTGTTCGTCTATGGATCTAGCCAACTACATATAAAGTAGGTTACAGATACGTTGTCACCCTCGCTCTCGCTCTTTATATCTTTTAGACCAGAACACAGTAGAGCAAGCACCGCCATTTGTCAGTAGTCGCCTACCCAGACAGAAAATCCTGTTCAAGAGTATGAGGCATGTGGCTTGCATGTGCTGGGATTTAATGATACATTAATAAATAGAACGTTGCACTTATAATAAACAATAATGTCCTTCAGAACGAATCACGGCGGCCAGCCTCAACGGAGACTAGCCATCAGCATAGGACATAATTCTGTCCTACGCCGATGGCTAGTGTGTGTAGAGTGCCCATGTGTATACGCAAGCAAAGGTGCACTCTATTCCCTCACTCTCATAGTCCGATGGGACGGTAAACTAATACTACCGCAGAGAAATCAGGCTCAGAATCAACGACTTAACGTGCTTTCCGAGGCACGGAGGTGAGACACCGCCGATTTCTCAGTAGCTCTATCAGTAGCTATTGAGAATTATAATAAAGTTGTAACATTATGCTTCTTCGTGAATATACAATTATGCAATATATAATATTCTTCGTGGCATTCCTTGAGGGAGGCCTATGTTCATCAGTGGACTCGTGAAAGGCTGTAATGATGATGATGATGATGATGATGAATACTCTTCGTAATTGATAACTTACGATTATTTTGAAGTCGCCACCGTCCACCGTGATTTAAAATCGATTGGAGGACATGACTTTAAAAACAAATGTATATGTCAATATTATGTCAATAGTATGCCATGAACGTCAAATTGCTATAGCAGTAAACTCTAGTAAACTTAACGTGGGTACCTAGCACAGATTGGCACCGGGAGATGACCTTGGGGGGCTTTAAAGAAGCGAGATGGAATAATATCTATCTCCCTCGCACGTTATGTTATATTGCCATGAAAGAAATATTATTTTAAATGACACATCATTTTAATCATTTTTTTATTTAATAATTATAATACTTTATTATATAATATATTTCGTTAAACATATATTTATTACGTCTTTATTGAAGTAACAAAATGTATAAATATGAAACTGCATACTATAATAAAAAGGCAAGTTATGGCAACGGCAAATAAACAAAATTACAAATGGCAGATCCGTTGCGCTTGCCGCTTGCCGTTTCGTTCTTGTTTATTTGTGTTGCAAATTAAGTTTATCTTTCGATATAAACTTATTTCTTACATTACTAACGTTGAGTTGAACATCCCGTTCCTCCGTTTTAGTGTTTACAGTGAGAAAGAGACTCAAAAACAAGTGCTGTGCATTGTGCTAAAGAGACAGAGACTCAATTTTATCTTTCATCATGAAAGTAAACGAAAGGAAATGTTACAAGTGTGGATGTTCTCCTGCTCATGATCGTAACATCACCTTGCATCGTTTTCCTAAGCCTGGGAGAACAAATAGCGTACGGTACGTATGTTAAATAGCTTTTTGATTACTGATTAAAACAGTTTTAAAATGTTTAAATTTGAACCACTGAATTAATAAAGTAGCAGAAATAAAAATTATTATGGGCCGCATCAGCTAATAAAACCTAAGATACATATTAAGCGATTTAAAAACGTGTGCAAATAAATCTGAAAATTAGAGAAATTATGCAGAACAGCATGAGGTTTATCACATAGAAATCATAACATAATAAAAAGTTCTAGATGTATTGGTATACATAGAAATAACTTGTGGAATAATATTTATATATGTATACAATACAATCACATTGTTTGAAAGGAACAATCTTCTTGTATTGCACTCTCCTTTCAAGCACGTTTTTAGCACCTCAGTAGTATATTACTATCTAATTGTATTTTTTCAGATGGGAATTATGGGCGAAGTACTGTTTCCTCATGAATCTTGGTGGTCACCAGAATTTCAAAACAATCTTCATTCTAGGCATTTAATGTTGTGCACTAAACATTTTAAGAAATCATCATTCATTGATAATTTTGGAAAGAGGCTAGTCAAATCTGCAGTGATGTATGTAAATGAGGAATGTGATAAGGTTAGTTAATCTTTCTTTTGTTACTATCTACATTTTTTACTTTTGTGTGGCTTTTGTCATACTACAGTGAAAATATTATCTAGTTAACAAACGGTGGTAGCAGATTGAGTGGTGATTTATAAGGGTATGCGACGTAACCTATTTTTCCATTACTTCTCAACCATAAAAAAACAAAAGATATAAACTTTAAAAAAAAAGTTATCTTTTATTTTAAAAAAAAACCTTATCCAAACTAGGATTTTCTCCTCTTTGTGGAGGCAGTTTACAAACATAAATTGGATGAGGACAAACAACCCCCGGCACAATTATTTATAGGCCTTGGGTCAATTTAAAATCGGTGGCAGAAAATGTGACTGTAAATTTCGAAAACAAAAGAAAATAAAATTCTGTTTAACTTAGTTGTATAGGTATTTATGCTATGTAGATATCATTGTTAAATGCAATATCGTGGTTGGGCATGATGTCTTGCCACTATTTTTAGATTTTCAAGGAATTTACTAGTGCAGGGTAAAAAAAATTACAACTCTGTTACCATCATATATTTATTCACATTTAAACAACAAACAATTATTTTTAGAAACATTCTTTGTTATGAACATTAATTAAGTCTTTACTCTCATGTTCAACATGCAAAATTACACAATAGTTCTTCTTAAGTAGGAACAGTAATGGAAGTTAAATATACTCTGTTACTTCCTTTGTTTTAATGATCAAATTTTCACTATAAACTATGTAAATTGAATTAAATTATTAAAATATAATGATGATTATGTATCATTTTATTATTATTATATTATATAATTAATAAACAATGCATAGAGTCAGGTGTCAGCTTTTCATAAAATTCGAGACATTACTCTTATATATTTAGGGACACAAAAGTAACAAAGTTGTAGGAACAATAACATAGTTGTACTATTCGCAACAAATTTATGAACTACTATCACAAAAAACAATATTTTTGGCTATGAACTGTTTTAAGAAGTTTAGAAACTTAATTAGATTATAAAACTTAAGGGGAAAAAGCTAAAAAATCTTATTGAGATCAAATTAAACCTAAGCTGATAACTTATTTTTCAAATATCTCTAGTGGAGTATGGAACTGGTAATATACCCTTTTGCCTTTATTTACTTTTTAGGTACTGAAACAACTCTTATGAAACTCTCATATTGTTCATATGATATATCATTTTAAACTAATTTGTATGTTTTTCTAGTATTGTCAACAGAATTTAAAAAGACAATTTTTACTTCACCATCATCGTCTACTTCGCTTAATGCTTTGCCTAGATAAACACTTACTTTCAGAATTGTAAACTTTAACTAAGACCTAGCCTCCTTCTTTGATTTTACTTGGATGAATATTTTCTTTATGAATCAAGTGATTCTCATCATTTTTTTCTTTAGACAAGCAGGGTTGATCTGATGCCTTATCTTTTAATCGTAGCAAAGGATTATCATCATCTGATTCCGAACTCGAACTGTAAATTACATTGTAAAAAGATTTCCTTTTCTGTTCAATCAAATTACTTATATCCGCTAGATTAGTAGAATTACTCCTTTGATTCTTCGACTGTATCCTTTAGTAGACAATAGTTTTTTGGATTCATTCATGAGGAGAAACCAAGCTAGCAGAAACAGCTCAACTCTCGATATTTCAGCGCTCCCACTTCTTCTGTAATACACTAGTAGTACACTTGATGTACTTTCATTATACCATTGAAAGGAACAATTTCTGCTGGAATTTCATTTGTGATTCTTTCAATATCATAATCAGTTCAAGATTGACCTTAACTCTACTACTATCTTTCAGAGACTGATAGAACGAAGACGCTATCAGAATGTCTTTCCCAACAGCAACAAGCTGGTCAGCAGTCCGTTTTAGAAAGCCACCAACACCAACAGCTGCTCCTTTGCCATGTCCCGACTCGAAAAAATTCCATGTAGGCTTGGTGAGGTTGTACTTTGAAAAAAGTTTTGTCCATATTAAGCAGAAGTTTTGATTCTGGCGGTACTGAGTAGCGGGTCATCTGAAAATATGTGTATCACTTTTATCTTAGGGGATTGGTCTTGAATTGAGGAAAGTATAGGATGAAGGTGACTCCAGATTGCCGAAGGGCCGTGTGAGAGGTTACCTGATACTGTACAAAAAGACTTCACCTCTATGTTTCGATTTTCCAAGCTTCGCTTATACAATACGCCAGTATGTAAGGATACCTGGTTACGAGTATCACGAAAGTGGTGTGATTATATCACTTCATGGAACTTGCAATTGTAATTTTCACTGAAATCTACGTGTAGCGCTATTTTTTCTTCTGTCAATCCATCTATACAAGATCTGTAGTTTCTATACTGAGTTGAGTCATGTCTTTTATTAAGCGTTTCTTTTTATGATATCTCTCTAAATCCTTCTTCTTAGTTTCCGCTACCTCTTCAGGGTTTTATTTGCACTTTTCTTTATAGCGCCGCTGCTTTTCAGCAGCAGTGAGAGCCATAGCAAAGTACTATGTATTATCTAGAACAAATGATGTAATTTATTAGATAGCTATTATATAATATTGATTCCTACTAACATAGAAGCAGAGATATGGATATACAGACGCCAACGATGGCTTGTAACAGCTTAGTAATAACAACTCTTTTACCTCTCTACAACTCTGTTACCAGTAGCTAGTAACATAGTTGTGCAGTAACAGAATGGTAAATTTAACTTTAGTGACATTTTTTTTAGAAATGAAAGTTTATTATGTACAAAGAAAAGCACATTTGATATATCTTACACTAGAGCTACTTCAATAATATAAAACTATACGCAAATATCTGAATACTTACGCGAAAACACCGGTAACAGAGTACACACAGAATAAAACCACGAGCCTCACACCGCAGCCATCGGATAAATGAATCGTGTACCCGCGCCTCAACCGCCGCAAACCGTACGGATAGAACAGTAGAAATTTAAAATAATCGTACAAGCTTCAATTAATTTATTTAATATGGATGAAGTATGTTTTTAAATGTGTTATGATTGCTTTATTACACTAGCTTTCAAACATAACAATTACATTGAATTGATAAAAAGATATTATGATTTTCGCATGATGCACTGCATATGGGACAGAATTTTTTTGTATGGAAAACAACTATGTTACCAAGAATGACCACTCTGTTACTTGATAAAAGTGGTGATAAATCAATAATAAAATTCATTTTTCTTGAGAATAAGCTTAGTAATTCGCCCCATATTTGACAAATTCAATAACATTATAACAATTTAATTAATATCACCGAGAAGAAAATATTTTTGCTCAGGGACGACTTTATCTGCAACCAATTTTAAATTGACCCCCTTACAAATACTTATTCCGTGTAGCATTCGAACCTGTGACCTTTAATGCTGCAACTCAATGCTAGCCACTGCTCCGCGAGCTGTCAATGTTGTTTAAATGACATGATTATAATTTAGTTACTTACAGAATATATTTACAAATAAAAGAAATTGTTAAAATAGTGTCTTAAAAATAGGATGGTGGTGGTAATGGTGTTAAAGCAACATTCATTAAAAAAAACAAGTTGTATTTAATGTTTATAAATTTATAAGGCTGTTTGAAATTTAGAGATTGGTTGACCAATGCTGGGATACATGATATAAATAATGATTTGATAATCTCTAATTTTCAGATCACATTAGCTGACCTTAATTTGGAACAAAGGAATGTCATTCAACATATTGCAGGTCCATCAACTAATAAACAACCACTGTCTGAAAATATTCAGAAGACTATAACTGTTTCAAATGTATTTGAGCCTGTTGCGGGTCCGTCAAAATTTATACAACCCTTGTGTGAGAATGTAAATTATAAAACCATTCCTGACATAACTAGTGATATTCCTCAAGTAACTGAGAATATCAACCCTGTTGCTGCTGCAAATCCATCCACGAAAAACAAAAAGGATAAAGATATGTTGATAAAAATGAAATATCATCTGAGAAAAATTAACAGGCTTCAAAAAACTGTAAAGCATCTAAAGAATGAAGCATTTCTCAAAGTATTGAGCAAAAATGATTCCGTAAATGAAATATTAAAATGTAAAATATCCCCCTCTTTTGCATTATTTTTGCAAGGAGAATTGCAAAACTATAAAAAAAAATCATAAGGTCGAAGATGGAACATGGACTCCAAAGTAATAGCACTAAAACTGTATAAAAGGTCACCTAGGTGCTACAAATTATTAAGAAGGATGATTTGCCTGCCAACACCTAGTTCATTAAAAGCGTTATTAAGCAAGTTTCACATGAAAGTTGGTATTAATGACCAAATTTTTAATGTTTTGAAAAAAAGCAATAAAGCAACAGACTCCCTTAGACAATGAGTATATCCTTATGTTTGATGAGATGTCAATAAAAAAGAATTTGTTTTACAACAAAAAGGAGGACATAATTGAGGGTTAACAAGACCATGCACTGCAGGTCAGGTCACCACAAATGGCAACACATGCCCTCGTGTTCATGATTGGCGGAATCCGTAAAAAGCTGAAACAACCAATTACTTTTATTATTCTAAGGAGGTGAGCATTATGGTCTTTTATTTGTTATTATGTCAATATATGTAGTAGTACTATTTTACCATATTAATTTACCCTTTTATCATTCTAGGTCCTGCAACATTGTTTTGATGCTGGAATTAATATTTCAGCTACGGTGTGTGATATGGATGGTGTGAATAAGAGAGCTTTAAGTATCTTGGGAGCATCTGTAGAACAGCCATATATTCTGCTAAATAATCGAGAAGTGGTTACCATTTTTGATACTCCGCATTTGCTCAAATGCTTTAGAAATATGTTTTTAAAATATGACATTAAATGTCCAACAAATATAACATCAAATGATCAAATTGGATTTGGTAAGATATTTTGTTTTATTACAATCATAATATTATACATATTTCCAATTTACTGGATATTTACACAAATTTTTTTTACAGGTGTTGCTAAATGGAGCCATATAAAGGAGTTTTATGAAACAGATAACACCAATCCCAATTTTGTGTTTGCACCTTGCTTAAAACAAGAACATTTAAATCCAAATACGAAGCAGAAGATGAAGGTGAAGCTAGCTGCACAAGTGTTAAGCCACTCAGTTGCTGCAGGAATGTATGCTAAAATTTCACAAGGTAAATTAAATTTATAATTTAAAGTATAATATTTAAACATATGTCCACCCATTAAAATAATTATTAACTTAAAAAGGAACTAGGCTCTCCCAAGTACAAATTATTGTTTATTGTGTGATACTGATATGTGATATTATTTTTGAGTTGTCTTGTAACATACTTTAAATCATGTTTCTTTAATCCTAATAGTAAGATCTTAAATTATGTGTTGTTTACAGGGGAACTCTCTTCAGAGGCTGTCACTACAGCTAATGTTATTGCAAATATGGACAAGCTGTTTGATTGTGTCAACGCATGCACACCAGACCTAAGAAGGGGGAAACCATATTCGACAAACATGACAAATAATACACCACATCTCACACATTTCACTTTAATGAAGAATTTTTTTAAAGAATTGACGTTTTTGGGATGCAAACGAGCTTCTCCATCCCAAGAAGGTTGGATATGGTCCATCAATGGAATAGAACGAATTTGAAGAAATCTCAGTTCTAAACATAAATCAATAAAAAGTTTGGAAACAAGAAGGCTCCAGCAGGACCCGTTAGAAAATCTTTTTGGATGCATTCGGGCCAATTGCGGCTGCAATTCAAATCCCACTGCTGGGCAGTTTGTTGCGGGTCTTAAAACGGCTGTCCTTAGCAACTTATCTTTTATTGGGACAGGAAATTGTGAAGAAGACCAAAATCAAGTTATATTGACAAATTTTAAATCTTTATTGTCTCCACCCACAGACACACACACTGCTTATGCCACAATTTTAACCGATGAGTTAGAAGAAAGTGTAAATTCTACATTTGAATGTAGCTTGGAAGAAAGCAGTGGCGAAATACAAGCATGTGCCTATGTCTGTGGGTTTATAGTAAAAAATAATCTCAACAAATGTGAAATTTGTAAAAAAATTTTTGTATCTGAGACACAAGAGAGATCACATACTTTTATTGACTTTAAAGAATATAGTGATCTAAAAAAGTCCCTTAAATACGCCTCTAAAAACCTCATTAACTGTATTGAAAGTAGTGCTACGATGATTTATGATTTTTTAGAGGCAGAAGCATATAAAAAAAAATTAAAAGGGACAATTAAAGTTTTGTTCAAAAACTCAATAAATTGGGCGTTTCTCGATAAATGTCCAGAACATAAAGATATGAATATAGATTACTTATTTAATAGCGTATTTCACATTTGTATGAAGAGATTTTGTATTTTGAAAAATCGGCAATTTGCAGAAGAGTACTCTGCATCTGCTCTTAAAAGAAAAATTGATATCCTGCAGAATAAATAAGATATTACATGGAACTACTTTTTCTGTATGTACAGTCATAATCACTTCAGTGGTGACATTATATAAGGAGATAAAAGGAGAGGGAGAATTTGTCCTCTCTCGAGAGAGGCTGCCAAGGAGTGACTAGCGCTGATGAGGCTACGGATGTGTGTAAAAGTGTACCCGTAGTCCTGCCGATAAGTGGTGAAGATGAAACATCTGAGAGTTTTAGTCGGAGTGGGTCAGATATTCCTTGCTTCCGCGAGGCAGGTAGGATTTAAATTTAAGTTATTTTTTTAAATATTTGCCATATAGAGCCACTTTTGGATTTCGAATATAGTATTTTCGAAACTATCACTTTACTGGTGCGAATCATACCTTACAGTCTTTTTATCGTTTAATGTCGGATAGTTTATTAGTCACTCTACAAACAATCGTATTGCTATGCAACTAACTTTTAAGTTTACTGTGGGATATGGATAACACATACATTTGTATTTTTTATAGAATTTAGCAAGTAAATGCTGTGACACTTAGACATCTACCTGTATTATCGAAAAATAATAATAACTACTTAACTATTAAATCGATATTTAGTTAAGAGCTGTTCAGAACTGTTTACATGCATAAAGTTAAAAATTAGTTAATTACGTATATATCCATGTAACATCTTATTTATTCTGCAGGATATCAGTTTTTCTTTGAAGAGCAGTTTGAAAAAGAGGGGGATATTTTACATTTTAATATTTCATTTACGGAATCATTTTTGCTCAATACTTTGAGAAATGCTTCATTCTTTAGATGCTTTACAGTTTTTTGAAGCTTGTTAATTTTTCTCAGATGATATTTCATTTTTATCAACATATCTTTATCCTTTTTGTTTTTCGTGGATGGATTTGCAGCAGGTAGTGCTACTTAATGACATGAAAATGTTGACTTATTAGTTTTTAATGCAGTCAATAACAATAACATAACGAAAATAATTTCTACAAATGTAATATTATTGGTGGCATCTATAATATAATCAGGTTATTGGAGTTTAGACATAATATTGCAAAGCTATTGCCTTGTTTGTAGAATGTGAATGTAAATAATGTTTTCTTGTTAGAAAAAAGTGTTTATATTAGATTGTCTAATCTTTTTTATATAAAACCAATGTACTTTTACTTTCCATTTTGCTTAAATGTCATGTTACATATGCCATGTTAAAAATTAGTTAATTACTCCGTCACTTACGTCCATCAATGTACCAACGGTTTTTCTATGTACCAATGTATGTAATGTAAATAAAAAATATGTATTTCAAAAACCACTTTTATTTGAAAAATAGTTCCTTTTTTATATTAAAATGATTGCTAATCGTTTCAAAAGTGGTTTATGAATGTAAAGTACCATAATTTACAAATAACTTTGTGCTTTTGTTTTCGTTTTAATTTAGCAATATATATCATTGAAACGAAAAACTACAAGCTATATCTATCTATATGGTATTTTACATTCTTAAGCCATTTTTGAAACGAAACAACCAAGACGACAACTAAAAAAAAATCACGTGTCAAAATTCCCGCGCAAAAAGTTTTAGGGGGCACGACAGAGATGGCGTGCATTATTGGTGCCATTTTCTTTGTTTGAAGTTGACATTCTTCCCGCCTAAGGGTATTAGTGTTCTGTGGTACCTAGTGTTTTATATTCTGTTTGCAGTACATACCATTGTCTATACGTATTATTATTTTCTGGCGAAGTATGTCCACAGCATCTTCAGACTCGGAAGCGGAGTATCATTCATATTCCGAAAGGACATTAGCGATCATTAAACCAGAGGCCTACGAAAATGCTGAAGATATTGAGAAACATATAAAAAACCATGGGTTTTTCATATTAGCGGTGAGTTATGAAATTTCAGTTAAAAGTAATTTTGGGTAATTTTTTCACACAGTAAAAATTTTTATTGACAAAGTAATGGATATCGATTTAGCACATAGACACCGATTTAAACGGAAAATGTGATCTTATCTGTACTCACAATTATTTATTATCGAAAACAATTTAGCTAGTGTGATTAGTTCGCTTTTACTCACAATTTTACTTTTTCAGCTTTTTTATGTTTTAGTGGTCGATTTCTTGTAATTTTACCTAGCCATGGTTACCTAATTAAGATACAGCTTGTTTGCGTGTACAGTTTTAAGATAATGTGGTTTTTATTACATATTGTAAGGTACCTAAATAAATAAATAAATTTTATAATTTGAAATTGACACTGATATAAAAATTGCTTTAGCTAATTTAGTTTGATAAATTAGAACAAATTTTGAATCTACTAGCTGTGCCCGCAGTTTACGCGCGAACATGTACAAATCCAACTAATATTAAACAAATGATACATTATTGAGTTTTAGGTATAATTATCATTATCATCATGAGTCTGAAGAAGTCCGCTTCTGGACATGAGACTCTACCTTCTGCAGAGATTTTGTCTAAAGAGGATTGTGAAGCTGTAAATTTTCATATAAAAACATGCGTGAGTGTCGTGGAACACTCGGTTGGAACGAAGTTCCTTTCGTAGTATATTATTATTGATAAACGTATTATATTATGGATTAACAAATACAAATAAATGAATTACTATCGTCTATTAAAATAAAGCGTCATTTAAAATAAAATAATATTTCATGGCAAGAAAAAGCGCGAAGGAGTTGGATATTATTCCATCTCGCTTCCTTATAGCCTTCAAGGCCGTCTACACTAAGTCAGAAGGGGTCGTGAAGGAAAAATATTACACCTTTGTCGCCTAGCCCCCATCTGCCAAATCCGTACCGTACAATAAAGAACTTCATTCCAAAAGTAATACCGTTTTTCCCCTTGTAAATATGGTCTAATTTTCATAACGTTTGGAAATATTGTAGATATAATGAAAGACTAGGTCCGTATGTTTTTATTTTAAAGAAATATTGCGAACTTATATTATTACACATATAATATAGTACGCAATATTTCTTACATAGTTATTAGCATCTAAATATCTATATTTCTGACTTAAAAACTTCGATCGTTTTTATTTTTTTTATTAAACTATACTGAATTACTAAAAAAGAATAAAGTACAGACCTAGATGGTGAACTAGAAGGTGTACTGAATCTAATGAGACCAAAATTGTCTCATTTCGGAAAGGTTTAAGGGGGTGAAAACGTTATCGCCCGAAACATTATTTCAAAAAGGAAATCTAGGTAATTGCTTCAAATACTCACAACTCTCTCTATCGCACGATACGGCAATTCGGAGCGAGCGGTATGAAACAGATAACATTTTGGAAAATACCGAAAATACACGCGCCGCTTATCGACACTTAATAATCCTCTCAATCGTCACGCAGAACCAGACGTCTCGCACCATTGACGCTGCAGGGTCCAGGTTAGTAAGCCAGGACAACATACTTAGACCAGCTATGGGCAAGATGGTACAAGTATTTTCCCTAATATAAAAAGATCTATTGGAAGTCATAAGATTATTTTGGCTTATCTCATAGTCGTCTACAATGACAATCACAGTACGAAATGTAGTGTGTATATATGTAAATGGGATGATATATTTCTATTACTAGCTACATCTTATTAATCTTAAAAAACATGAATATTAAAATAAAATCACCTTAAATAGATAAATCATAAATTCAGGTTTATTTATTATTTTATTTTATTTTTTTATAGGACAGGGGGCAAACGAGCATGCGGCTCACCTGATTGTAAGTGACTACCGCCGCCCATGAATAACTGCAACACCAGGGGAATTGCAGATGCGTTGCCGGCCTTTTAAATTAAATAAAATGGAAAAAATAAGTATTAAAGCGACTGTAGCCTAATGGCAGGGTGCGGACCGCGAACTCAAATGTTCGTGAGTTCGAATCCGCCATTCGACTACTGTCTTGAACCACTCCTAACACAAGCATTTTAATAGCATATTGTTAATAGCATCGCTAGTATTTAATTTCATTATAAAAAGAGGGTTAATATATTATAGAAGTAAAGTAAAGTAAAGCTATAGCTTTTACGCATCACACTGCTGGGTATAGGTCTCCTCTAATTTCTGAAAGGGTTATGGAGCAAAGGTCATGGTCATTTAGATATTATTCAAGTGCCAAATTTATTTAGATTCCACCTGTGGCTATGCAGCTCATGGACGCCCACAACCAACTTCAAGGAAAAAGGGTTACAAATGCCTCGCTACCTCTGATGACTAAAGTGGAATGCTTCTATGCCATAAATATGCACGCATTGCTGCTTGGTGGCAGGAATAGGGCAGTAAGCATCCTACCACCTAGGTATGACTCTATACTAGCATTAAACACATAATACATTTTATACGTAGTAGAGCCATGCTGCAGCTATTTTAGTAGTTTAGTTGTAACAAGAGTAAGTCGGCTCGACTCGCGAAGGACCACGCTCTCACAGAATACCAGCGCAAAATAGCAGCTTAACACTGCTTTGTTTGCTATGGTGAGTGTAGAGGACCGGAGACCCTTTTTACTGGAAAATAGGCATTGCATCTTAGTCCTTACGGGTAACAACTTTTTTTTTTATATATTGAGAAACGACATTTTGATTATATATTGAGGATAGATGTAGATGTTTATGGGTCACAGCAACCACTTAAAATCAGCTGGACTGTTTGCTCGTTTGTCCCCCTATCTTATAAAAAAAAAAGTATCAATGTAAAATTTTGACGTTAGTTTATACAAAACATTTGATTTGATGATATTAGTGGGTATTTTTAAAGATTTAAGTATTTAATTTCACTGATCCGTGAGCCCTGTGTGATAGAAAACCCTTCTATGTATATACTATTTTTAATATAAAAAAATCGACCAAATTTTATAAACCATATATTTTAAATATTTTAAAATATATTGAATAAATATACTTTTTTGAAATATATTGGACTTTATCGGTATAACACAACATAATATGATCCATTTTGCGCGTTCAAGGAGTGAGTTAAGAATCAAAAGCGATCTAGTAGAAAGTACCTAGGTGTATTGAAAAGTACTCGGCCTAACACAGATCCATTCAATTCTAAAAATCAAATCTACCCACATTATTTAGTTCAGTTCAGACTAGTTCATTGTGTGAAGTTCGAAACGTGTGCGATAATTAGTTGTGATTTTATAAATTTATTAACAAAGTAATCGGACATAATTTCCGTGAATGGAGCAAATCGAGCAGCGTGCCGTCACTAAGTACCTCCATAAGAAAGGGCTATCATCAAAAGCCATCCATGATGACATGGTCAGTACATTAGGCGATTGTGCTCTGTCATATTCATCCGTCAAAAAATGGATAGCAGAATTTAAGCGTGGTAGAGAGTGTGAAAGATGAACCCCGCTCTGGAAGGCCTTCGACGTCAACTACTGACGAAAATATTAAAAAAGTACTTGATTTAATAATGGGAGACCGCAGATTAAAAATTAGAGAGATAGCCGAGATTATAGGCATCTCTTATGAACGAACTCAAAACATCATTGTCAACGAGTTGGGTTTCCACAAGGTGTCTGCGAGGTGGGTTCCGCGACTGCTTTCAGTTGAACAAAAAAGGACGCGATTGACTATTTCACGCGACTGTTTGGAGTTATTTGAAGCCGATGCAGATGATTTTTTGAATCGTTTTGTTACTATGGACGAAACATAGGTTCATTACTGTACACCGGAAACAAAACAACAATCAAAACAGTGGAGAAGACCTGGTTCACCACCCCCTAAAAAGGCTAAGTCCATTTTGTCGGCAAATAAGGTGATGGCTTCAGTATTCTGGGACTCGAAAGGTGTGATTATGATTGATTATCTTGAAAGGGGTCAGAACATAAACTCTGATTACTACTGCACCTTACTACGTCGTTTACGAGAGGAAATAAATGAAAAACGTCGAGGAATGCTGAGAAGAAAAGTCCTGTTTCATTAAGATAACGCCCGTGTTCACACGTCAGTACAGTCAATGGCTGAAATTCACAACTGTGGCTTTGAACTGTTACCGCATCCGCCGTATTCACCTGATCTGGCACCATCAGACTTCTTTCTGTTCCCTAACCTAAAAAAGCACTTGGGAGGTCAAAGATTTTCGAAAAACGACGAGGTCAAAGCAGCTGTAGACGCATATTTTGACTCTAAGGAAGAATCATTTTTTTTCAACGGTCTAAATGCTTGGAAGGGGAGGTGGCAAAAGTGTATTGAACTTGATGGTGATTATGTAGAAAAATAAAAATATAACTGATTTAGTATGTGTTTATTTTCTTGGTTAGGCCGAGTACTTTTCAATCCACCCTCGTACCTAATACTTTAACGATTTCCATCAAACTAATGGGCACTACTATCGCCTCTTTTAACTTTTTGTGATTTTAATAAAGTAGGAAAGTTTACAACTCTAACCCCACCATAAGGGAGGTTGCGAAAACGGTATAAAGGGACCGATATGCAAATTTTATTAATTGATAAAGTTTCATTTAACGTACAGTAAACAAAATAGTTTGCCGTGTAGTGGCGGTCAAGAATATCCACTACCCCATATCCTCCCGTGGGTGTCGTAAAAGGCGACAAAGGGAAACAGGCAGGAGATGGGCAGCAGCATCTTCCTGATAATAGCCAAAATTACAATAAAAAAACTGCGGTTGCCAACCCGCTCGCCAAGCGTGGCAACTATGGCAAATAACCCCCTATGAATGTAACAAAGAGACGGCCCCCAGTCCCCGGCGGCCCCGCTATTCCTGGCTACGGTGGCGACCATGGTAACGGCGGGGCAGGGGGTGCTAAGAATCTCCGGTGGAGGTTCGGTTGCCACCTTAGACGACTCGACCTGGCAACGTACAACGCACGCACCCTGAGGACTGACGAGAAGATCAGATAGACAAGTTGCGCTGGCATATTATAGGATTATCCGAAGTCCGAAGAGGGGGGAGGACACGGTAATCCTCGAATCCGGCAACTTGCTCTATCACCGGGAGGGCGACCAACTGTCCCAAGGAGTTGTCGGATTTATCGTCCACAAGTCTCTCGTTAACAACGTTGTAAAGATCGGGAGTGTGTCGACGAGGGTTGCGTACCTTATACTCAGAATCACCAAACGGTATTCGCTGAAGGTCATACAGGTTTACGCACCAACCTCGGCACACCCCGATGAGGAGGTGGAGGAAATGTATGAGGATATCTCTAGAGCCATGCATTCCTCCAAAACCCAATATACGGTGTTAATGGGAGACTTCAATGCAAAACTAGGCACAAGAGAGAACGGTGAGCTGAAAGTGGGGAAATTTGGAATAGGGCAACGGAACCCAAGGGGCCAGCAGCTGGCCGACTTCATGGAGAAAGAGGGACTCTTTATGATGAACTCTTTCTTCCAGAAGCGGCCCCACAGGAAGTGGACCTGGTCGAGCCCCGACGATTCGACAAAAAATGAGATTGACTTCATTATGACGACCAGACGACAACTGTTCAGTGATGTCTCCGTGATCGCGAGGGTGAAAACTGGTAGCGATCACCGATTGGTTAGAGGCACACTAAACCTAAACGTTAAGTTGGAGAGGTCTCGTCTAATGAAGTCAACGCTCCGTCCCCCTCGTGCTCTGTTCCAAAGTCCCGAAACCTTTCAGCTCGAGTTACAAAACCGTTTTCAGTGCCTAGAAGACTGCAATGAAGTGGACGATATGAATGACAAGCTCGAGGAAACTGTCCATGCGGTCGGAGCTAAGTTCTGCAAGACCCACCGCAGAAGAACACAAAAACTCTCCGATCACACTCTTAATCTCATGGCTGTTAGACGGGAGATGAAGCTACATTCTTCAACAGACTTGACAGCATACAGGCATCTGAACAGACAGATCTCCAAATGCATGCGGCGGGACTTACGCAACTTCAATACAGCTCGTATTGAAGAAGCGATCGAGCGGAACCAAGGCTCCAAAGTCTTTGCCAGAGATCTGTCTGCCAGAAAGAGCCACCTGTCAAAGCTGAAGACAGAATGTGGCAGCATCGTTTCCGGGACACCTGAGATTTTGAGTGAGATTGAGAGGTTCTATGGGCAGCTGTACACGTCATCGTTGGAGCCACACGCAAGTGTAAGTAACGATCCAAGAGCGAGTCTCATCCGACACTATTCCGAAGATATCCCGGACGTCAGTCTGAGCGAGATTAGAATGGCTCTCCAGCACCTTAAAAACGGTAAGGCCCCAGGCGAGGATGGAATTACAGTGGAGCTTCTGAAAGCGGGTGGAAGACCGGTACTTGAAGTCCTTCAGAAGCTCTTTAATTCCGTCCTCCATGGTGGCATTACACCGGAGGCGTAGAGCAGAAGTGCGGTGGTCTTGTTCTTCAAGAAAGGTGACAACGCTCTCTTGAAGAACTACAGACCGATTTCCCTTCTGAGCCGCGTCTACGTGCTGTTTTCGAGAGTCATTACGAATCGTCTCGCGTGCAGACTTGACGACTTCCAGCCTCCCGAACAAGCCGGTATTCCGAAAGGGCTTTAGCACCATAGACCACATACATACCCTTCGGCAAGTTGTACAGAAGTCCGAAGAGTACAATTTGCCACTATGTCTGGCGTATGTGGACTATGAGAAAGCCTTTGATTCCGTCGAAATTTGGGCGGTGCTGCAGTCCCTTCAGCGGTGCCAAGTTGACTGTCGGTATATCGAAGTGTTGAAGTGCTTGTACAGTAGGGCTACGATGGCTATCCGAGTACAGAACCAGAATACGAATCCTATCCAATTGCAGAGAGGTGTAAGACAGGGTGACGTCATATCCCCGAAACTTCATTGCTGCATTGGAAGACGTTTTCAAGCTTCTGGACTGGAAAGGATACGGTATCAACATCAATGGCGAGTACATCACTCACCTTCGATTTGCCGACGATATAGTCCTTATGGCAGAATCGCTATGGGACCTAAGCACTATGCTCAATGACCTCGATAGTGTTTCCCAACGGATAGGTCTTAAGATGAACATGGATAAAACAAAGATCATGTTCAATGTCCATGTCACACCTATGCCGGTAGTTGTTGGGAGCACTAAGCTCGAAGTTGTTAACGAGTATGTTTACCTGGGACAAATAGTCCGACTAGGTAAGTCCAACTTCGACCGAGAGGTCAATCGACGGATTCAACTCGGCTGGGCAGCGTTCGGGAAGCTACGACACATCTTCTCGTCAGACATACCTCAAAACCTGAAAACGAAATTGTACAACCAGTGCGTGTTGCCAGTGATGACTTATGGAACTGAGACGTGGTCCTTCACTGCTGGCCGTATGAGGAAGCTCAAGGTCGCTCAGCGAGCTATGGAGAGGGCTATGCTCGGAGTTTCTCTGCGTGATAAACTTAGGAATGAGGATATCCGCAGTAGAACCAGAGTAACCGATATAGCCCAACGGATTAGTAAGCTGAAGTGGCAGTGGGCCGGCCATATAGCTCGAAGAACCTTTCTTCCCCGACAACCGATGGGGAAGAAAGGTTCTCGAGTGGCAGCCTCGTACCGGTAGGCGAAGTGTAGGGCGTCCCCCCACGAGATGGAGTGACGACCTGGTAAGACATGCAGGAAGTCGATGGATGCAGGTGGCTCAGGACCGTGCTTTGTGGCATTCTTTGGGGGAGGCCTATGTTCAGCAGTGGACTTGTGAAGGGCTGTAATGATGATGATAATGATGAAACAAAATAGTAACAAATATGGCTTTCTCTTTTTTAGTTTGCCTTTTAGCTTTCGTATGACCGAATGATACATATTACATACTAATTTAATACGCAATATTTTATAAAATGCAAGCGTTTATTGCTCTATTAGCGTTCTACATGGATCTCACAACATTTTACGGTAGAAGAAGTGAGTTGCGAGACTTGGTTTTTTTACAAGTTATGTTTTTGATGGCATCTCATTTCTTTTTGTAGTTAGTTATATCTAGGTACCTATCTACATCTATTATTCCATTATATCACACATATGTCATTGACTGCAAATGTAACTTTGTAATCCTTATGTACCTAGTCAGGTCATAAATTCTGTCACATGTTTAATATAAAATAATTGAAACAAGTTTTTTCAAACAAGAGTATTCATTATGTAACCATTTACATACCAAAATTAACTTAACAAAACATAGATTCTTATGACACTAAAGTTTATTCAAAATGACTGCCGTGATTTTGAATACAGGCCTTCAATCTGCGCGGCCAGTCGTCTATCGCAGCACGAACGAGGTCCATGTCAATATCGGCGGCTGCCTTAATCAAGGATGTCTTGAGTGACTCCAAATTGGGATGAGGCTTTGAGCACGCCTTTTCCTCCAAGTGTTGCCATATCTTGTAATCTAACGGATTCAAATCTGGACTGGAGGAGGGCCAGTCTTCGTGCCGGATGAAGTCGATTTCACGCGCCGTCAGCCAGTCTTGTGTGCTCTTCGCTCTATGAGCTGGCGCCGAATCTTGTTGGAATACCCAGTGCCTGTTATTGAACATGGTATGAGGAACAGGTTCCACAAGGTTCGTCAGAACTGTATTTTGATACACAACTGCATTCGTTTTTACACCTTTCTCACAAAAATGTACCTCTGTTAAGCCCCAATAAGAAACTCCCAACCATACCATGAGCGAGGATGGAAAATGACCTCGTTGGACACGCGGAATACGGTTGCTCGCTTCTTCACTACTATGTGCGTACACCTTATCATTTTCTTTGTTGTAGCTCTCTTCTACGGTAAAAATTTTTTCATCCGAAAAAAGAATTTCCCGATATTTTTTTCCCGCGTACCGCTTCAACAAAGCGCGGCATCTCTTCAGTCTCAGGTCCATTAGACGAGCATTCAAACGATGTCCTGTTTTTCTTCGATATGCCCGAAGCCCTAAGTCTTCATTTAACACCCTTTTCACCGTGGTTCTGCTTAACCCCATCTGAAGGGCCAATAGTTTCTGCTTACGTTTGGGATTTCTTTGAATTCGCGCCTTCACAGCTTTTATCACTGCTGGAGTCCTAACAGACCGAGGACGACCACTTCTTGACCTGTCATCTACACTAGAGTCTTCGTTGTATCGTTTGATGGTACGATAAACGAATCTTTTGGTTATATTCAAATTTTTCAGTATGTCAAAAATTTGAATTGGCGCGTAACTGCAACGATGCAACGCAATAACTGCAACACGGTCTTCTTTAAGCGTCCACTCCATATTTAAAAATGAGTCAAATTCTAAAAAGTATACAGTTTTATTTTCATGAACAATTCGAAATTCGAATTCAATAAACTTTTTAGTGGCCAGCATTCTAAAAGAAAAGTTTTTACTGTATGACAATACTTATGACCTGACTAGGTATTTATACGGGATTACAAAGTTATTTATGTATCTCCAAAACTGGAAAGATATTGCAAAATATTTTATTTTTTCCTTGATTTATATACTACACAATAGTTGTATTCCAAATTTGAAGCTTCTATGTCTGCTAGAAGTGCCTTGGAGTTTTGATGATCCGTCAGTCAGTGAGTGACAAAATTAAGAAACTTTGACTAGTTATAATTCTTAAACTACTGGTTCAAATTTAATAAAATTTGAACAATATCGAGATTATACAATGCCTACTTGGTTACTGAAATTCAGGCTTCTAGTTTTATCCATAACGAGAAAAGGATGATACGGCCGTGCCGCTTTTTTGCTCGACTTGGCGGGGGCACTGGCGTCACAGAGTAAAGAGTAAACTCATGTGCTGCCGTGCCCCCAGATAGTTGTACTGCCATATATTTAGTAATGTTATCGAAATTTCGACGACGATTCGAAAAAACGACGAATAGACCTAACCCATAGATTGCCTCATAGGAGGGATATTTGCCATAATCGCCACGCTTGGCAAGTGGGTTGGCAACAGCAGTTTATTTTATTTTTAGTCATTACTAAAAAGACGCTGCTGCCCATCTCTCGATTTGGTTCCCTCTGTCGCCTCTTACGACACCCACGAGATTATATGGAATAGTGGATATTCTTACATCGCCACTACATTGTAAATTAATTTAAGATAATTAATGAATGAAAATAGGGTGATGTTTTATTATATCGCCACAACATTACGGTACTTAACATAACGTTATACGTTTGTTTTTGATTGTTTTAAAAAAAACAACGTTTGACGGCTCTGTGGCGGAGTGGCTTAGCAATTGAGTTGCAGCGTTAATGGCCGCGGGTTCGAATCCCGCACGGAACAAGTATTTGTATGGCCTACAAATAATTGTTCCGGGTCTGGATGTTTGTCCTTGTGTAATTTATGTTTGTAAACTGTCACCATGATAAAGGAGAAAATCCTAGTGTGGAGGTAACGTTTTTTAATAAAAATATAACGTTATACAATAACTTTTAAGCAACGCCGTCTTAGACAGTTTTAACAGTGGTAGAGCCACGCGGCAGCTTTTGCTGTCGCACGGATGGGCCGGCTCGAACCGGGGTAGTACCACGACCTCACAGAAAACCAGCGTGAAGTAGAGGTTTACCTCTGCGTTTCGCTTGGTGAGTGCAGGTGGCCGGAGGCCCTTTTTACTGGTAATGAGGCATTCCATCTTAGTCCTCACGGGTGACAACGCATCTACATTTTGATTTGTAACAGAGGATAGATGTAGATGTCTATGGGTCGCAGCAACCACTTACCATCAGGTGGACTGTGTGCTCGTTTGTCACCCTTATCCTATAAAAAAAAAAGACTATACCTGGGCACACAAGAATTTGGGGCCCTATTGGAAAGTAAAAAAAAGTGAAGGACAAAAACATTTTTCTGCTATGATCTTTATTTTTATTTATAGTTTATAGGTAAAAATCAAATATGTAATATGTTATTAATTAGATATTGGTGGTGGTTTGAATTGGTTACTCTTACGACAGTGGTTTCTTTCGTGATTTCTGTTGTACAAAATCTTCTATTATATCTTTCAATGTAATTACTCTAAGCCTATATTCATTTCTTTTCCTTTTATGAATTTAAACAACAACATTTATTTAGCTGTAATTATATAAATACATAGATTGTCGAAAATCAAAAAAAAAGATCCAGCCTATAAGTAAGGCGATTGTACAGCCCGATAAAAACATTTAGATCACGTTTTCAATGTGTGGCTTGTCACTACTCAGGATTGTCTTCATCTATTAGTTTTTCATCATTAATCTATTAATTTTTTTGTCAGGTTATATTTTTATAAAATAGAAAAAAGAATGTATAGTGTAAGCGAATATGAATACTTTCTACGTGGTAGAGCCATGCTACAGCTATATTATGGTTGTAGCACGAATGGGTCTGCTCGACCGGGGAAGGACCACGCTCTCACAGAAAACCAGCGTAAAATAGCAGCTTAACGCTGCTGTGTTTCGTATGGTGAGTGTAGAGAACCGGAGACCCTTTTTACTGGCAAAGAGGCATTCCATCTTAGTCCTCACGGGTGACAACGCATCTGCATCTTGAGTCTTTATTGAGGATAGATGTAGATGTCTATGGGTCACAGTAATCACTTACCATCAGGTAGACTGTATGCTCGTTTGTCACCCGATCCTATAAAAAAAATATATCGGCCTTTCGGGGCCCCTCTGGGCACGGGCCCCGTGCGCCCTTATGGTAAAGACGGTACTGCTTTTAAGAGTAAAATTGCAGCTTATATATCTACGTTTCACTACCTGTGCTTGTGGCCTACCGTGAAACGTGTAATAGACGACCGCTTCCCTCCTCTCATTTCTGAGAGGTCAGTCACTTTATTCCTTATAACTAATTTACTCAAAATAATTTATTAAAATATTTGTACACTATTCTTACATACCATTTGAGCAGCACTTGATAATAGTTCAGATAGAATGCTTTGATACTTACCTAGATTACACACTTTTATGTTACTTTTATTGACCAATAACCTCTTGGGATGGTTTTTGGAACATTCCGCGAACAAGTGTTGGATATCGTCTATTGTATTGCTTGTTTGTAATATTGGAGATGGTTTATGTTTACCGTGTCAGTAAACTTGTTGTGGAGCTATTAGTCGACCGCGCTGCTCCAGTGCGTAGGCAGACTTCACTGTCTTCAAAATATTTTATTTTTCAGAAGGCAGGTATCCTCACGATGTTTGGTTTCACCGTCAAGCAGGTGATAAATCAGCAATTAAGAGGATTCGAGGGGCGTTTAGTCCATACGTAACGTAGTTCTCTATTTTCTCTCTGGATAATGACACTAGAGCAAACATGATTTTACAATACAATTAATATCTACTTTGTAAATTATTTAAAAAACTAGGAACATCTTAAATGACTATAAATTGTCCAGCTGTTATCAGACATCCATTTAACATACATTAAACAAATTAAAAAAAAAGTAAAGAATAAACACAGCTTATTATTTGTAATATTGTACATAAAAAAAATTAAAATCAGTCCATTTTTGGAGGAGAAAGCAGGGCAACATATCAGTTCATGCTACAGTTGTATTTCTCGGTTGTCTAGCACGGATGTTCGGGCACAGTGCGACACCTATTGGTGTCCTGTTAAAAAACTATTCTCCAAAATGTCTTGTCGTTGAGATATCCTCTTAAATTTGCAAATTTACTATTTTATTGGTGCTGGCGGGACGAATATATAATCGCGTGCTGTAAAATTGCGGTGAGCGTTGATTTTCTAAGCTGCCACGGCACTATTTTACCTGTCATATTGTGTATACTCTACTGCACTACTTGTATTAGATATTAAAATATTTCCCTACCGCCTGTTACACCACTGTGTGGAGTTATTTTATTCTTCCATCAATCCATTACATCCTATATAATTCCACAGCAGAACATAGGCCTCTCCCAGAGTGCCTCACAGGCCGGATTCTGCCCTATTTACCACGCTTCACAGACTGTTTGCCAACTGCAGTTTTTTTTTAAATATATTTTGAGTTGTTTTCAGGCAGATGTTGCTGCCCATCTCCTATTTTAGTTTCCATCTGTTGTCTCTTACGCCACCGCACGGGACGATATGGGGAACTACACGGTTATTTTGTAATATATTATTCAAATATATTATAATTAATACTATAGTAAAACCGTATAGTGAAAGTGTAAGAATTATAACAGTACTAGAATTATTTTATTCGGGTATAAATGGCAGCAATCATTAGATCTAGCTACATAAAAATATATGCATCAAGATCAAGACACAGCGCCCTTTATAAAGAGGGAGAGACCGTGCCGTATGCAAGCGAGGTCCGAACGCCCGGCGGCGACTGCGAAGGGTTGTATCGAGTATGCAAAACTCATATCAGCGCCAGAGAGCACGCGGGGAACGCGTGCTCGTTATTACGCGTCACAAGCAACCCCATGTTTGCATAGGGTTGCCAATAACTTTTTATTGCTTTAGTTGTTTTGATTTTTTTATGTAATAATTAGAAACTTTAAGAATATCATTAGAAGTTACGCGAAAGTTTGACTCGATTTTACAACTTGGTAACTTCTCTCTCTTTTTTCGCATATAAAATGTTCATCTAAGTATAAAGTATTACACACAGTTTTAAATTCCAAGTGGTGGCAACGTAAGAGAATATATCACCCAATATGAGGATATTGGTTGATTCGCGATACGATGTCGCGGGTGTCGTAAGAGGTGACGGTAGGAAATGCCAGAAAGATCTAAAGACCCCTAATAACTAATGGTAAAAAATCTCGTTTTCGCCAGACGTAATATTTTACTGGGGTCTGGGTATTTCAAGATGGGCAATGGGTAGTAGCGTAAAATATGAGAAACATCTGCTCTGTCAAGTTTTTATTATAACAAATCCTTCCTATAGTACGAAAAGCAATAGAATGTCACAGGCTGATGATGAAGAAGATCAATCACAAATCTTACCCGTTCAAATCTTTCTGTGACCCATGTGTTTCTCCGATAAATTTGGATGTAGTGTCAAATACTCAGGGTAATTTTTCTATAGGAGAGGGGGCAAACGAGCATACGGCTCACCTGATGGTAAGTGACTACCGCCGCCCATGAACAACTTCAACACCAGGGGAATTGCAGGTGCGTTGCCGGGCTTTTAGAAAGGAGTAAGCTCTTTTCTTGAAGGTCCCTAAGTCGTATTGGTCCGGAAAAATCGCCGGTGGTAAACTATTTCACAGAGAGGTCGTACGCGGAAGAAAACTCCTAGTGAAACGTACAGTGGTGGATTGCCAAGCATCTAGATGGTGTGGATGGTATCGGAAATTTGGCCGCGATGCGCATTCGTCAAATTTGGCGGGTGGGCTTAATCCGAACAATTCCTCAGAGCACATCCTGTGGTAGATGCGAAAGAAAATGCAAAGTGATGTAACATCTCTTCGCAGCGCCAGTGAATCGAGCCGATCGGAAAGTACTAGGTCGTCAACGATTCGAGCCGCTCGCGGTTAAATGGAAGGAGCTGGCACTGGGGAGCCCCAGTCCAGAGATGGAAACAGTATTCCATGTGAGGCCAAACCTGTGAACTTGTAAAGTTGCAGGCGGTGTGCCGGCATGAAATACTGTCCCGCTCTGCTGAGCACGCCAAGCTTTTTAGGGACCAATTTGGCCTTCCCTTCCAAGTGACCACGGAAAACTGCAAGTCTGAGGCTGAGTTAACAATCTCCTCAGTTTCAAGGCACTCCCCGTCTTGAAACTGAGGAGATACGACAAAGGGGTTTCTTCTAACGGTACACGCGCAAACTTGTGTCTTTTGAGGATTAGACTGGACTAGATTTAGTCGCACCCAATTCAAAACTTTGTTCAGCAAAGACTCGACTTCAGACACCAATTTTTTCCGATACTAGGTGACGTTTTCGCGAGAAATATTGGCACGGCCGGTGTATAGAACATCACCAGTGCTATCATCCGCATAGCAATGAATGCTATCGGTTTACAACATCTAATTGATATGCAGAAGAAACAACGTTGGTGATAGCACATAGCCTTATGTAACACGAGCATTAAGAGGCTTGTAATTGGAGTATGTACTGTCTACAATGACCTTGATGTTCCGATCAGCAAGAAAGCTGGTGATCCAATTGCACAATTTCTCGGGAATCCATAGGAAGGGAGCTTCGATAGAAACGCTTTTTGCCAAACCCGATCGAAGGCCTTCGCAATGTCCATACTAACGGCCAATCCCTCCCCCTTGGACTCTACTGCCTCCGCCCATCTATGAGTCAGGTAGACCAGAAGATCACCAGCTGATCGAACATGATGAAAACCTTATTACCTCAAGGTACCGCATGAGCTGGCAATTAATATATGTTTCCATTATTTTGGAGAACAAGGTGGTGACGATAGGCCTGTAGTTAGACGGGTCTGAGCAGTTGCCTTATTAAGGATCGGGTGGACGAAACCGTTTTCCATGATTTTGGGACTACGCCTAGGGAGTAAGAGTACCGGAAAAGACGCATTAGAACCAGTGCCAACTCTGGAGCACACGTCCTCAGCACAATTGCTTGGCTTCCGTCAAGCTCACTCGACTTGTGGATGTCCAGGGAGAAGAGTGCTTTGCGAACCGAGCGCTGTGTGAATCAAACATCCGGCATGGCATCATACTGCGGGATGGGCGGCGGTGTGCTCCCTCCGTCATCATGAGTCAAATAGGACGCAAAGAAAGAAGCCTAACAGATCTGCTTTCTCCTTTGCGGCGTGAGCCTGTGAGTCGTCCTCCCTGTGTAGAGACTGAAGAGATGGCTGACAGAAGTTCCCTTGAACAGCCTTGGCGAGAGACCAGAATGCACGGGTTCCCGAAAGAAGGCGAACTAGTTTTTTTGGCAATTCTGCCTATGTGCTCTGACTTTGCTTGGCAATGACTCTTTTGAAGGACCTGAAGGCGGAATTATACTTATTTTTTTATTTGATGGATATATTATGATTGTAACCTTTTACCTGTTGCCGTTACCTTAACAGCCTGTTAAAAATCCCCTGCTAAACGTAGACCTATCCCATAGATTCCCATTATAGGGCGTATATTTGCTATAGTTACTACGCTTGACAGACGCGCTTTCAACAGTAGGTTTTTTTTAAATTTTCGTTTGTTATTAGGAAGACGCCGCTGTCCATCTCCCAGTTGAGTTTCCCTCTGTCGCCTCTTATGGCAACTACAGGACGATATGGGCTAGTGGATATTCTTACACTGTTACAGTCGGCTTACACATATTTTAAAACATCAAATTGACACAGTAATAGTTTTTTTTTTAAATATTTAACTCAATTTAATGTAGAATATACAAATACCTTACTAAAATTAGGTTATTGGCGTTACAATGTTGCAGTTATGCTGAAATTCTACCTTTTAAATATATTGATCTCGTGCCCTTCGTCGGAGATCCAGAAATGCTCTTGGCCGCTATTCTAGCTTACCTTTGAGCGGCATCTCGATTAAAAAGATGGAGTTGAAATTCTCCATCGTTAATGTAGGAGCGAACGGGTTTGTAAGAAGGTTGTAGTACTAGCCCAAGCTTATTAAGTTTAATCATAGTTGTACCATGTTATTATAAATTCATTTTAATATTAATTTCAAAATTGATAAATTCATTTTAAAAGAAATTCAGCGAATGTTATACATAGTTAAACTGTTTTGTAATTTTTTTAACCCATTAAGTCAGTGAGCTGTATAAAAGTGCGTCTGAAACAAAATAAAATCACTACGTTATAGCGCGTACTAAGTACTTATAGAAACAAAAGAAAATGTAAACATATTTATTTAAACTTTTCAAAAAACCAAAATTTTAAATAAAGTCGAAGTATAGATAAGTAAAGGATATATATGTATATTGAGATAGATATCTGAAAATAATATTCTATACGTTATACATACATACATACCTTGCACGTGTAATATAATTATATGATTACATACGTATAATTATATTACAATACCACAAATACATATATTTACTTAAATAAATATATATAAGAAACACATTCAGAGTTAACAAGTAGAAAATACTATAGTCATTACGTTCACCTTTTGTGATCCATAAGAGGTGTAAATTATAAAGATAAAATAAAAAAATAAGTTACGAAATATCCACTTTTTGACAGTGTGTACAACCCTAAATTGTATTTGCGATAGACCCTTGAACGCCCTATGTCTACCCGAGTGGTCACTGCTGTTATCTATGGAAACCATAAAAAATTAATTACATATTCCTATTGACGTTTAGAGTAGGGTATTGCACACGACATCAATGTAAGACCCTATTAGGTATTTCTATTAGCAAAGTCGCGTAAATTAGAAGGCACTTCTATAGCTGGCAATCCCAGAACGTAACTCGTAGTAAGTTATGTACTCGTATATAAAATGTTGTACGTTCAGATTCGCACTTAACTAACAGATTTCAAATCCTGGGTATCGAATATTATTATAAAAGCTTATTATTTTATCGTGTCTGTAATTGTCCTTATATATTTAATTCCTTTCAGTATTGTGTCCATATACGATTCGAAAAATGACGCCTTAATTTAAATCGATCAGGAGATCTATAATCATTATTTAATCATCTAGTTATTTAAAATATTCCAACAAGATACAAACTATATTCATAATTTTAAAGGTACTGTAGGATACTTTGCATATACGTGGTAGAGCCATGTCGCATCTAAATTAGTAGTACAATAATTGTAGCACGAATGGATAAGCTCGACCGGGGAAGGACCACGTCTCACAGAATACCAGCGTAAAATAGCAGCTTTACGCTGTTGTGCATCTCAGTACTCGTGACAACGCATCAGCATTTTGATTCATAATCGAGGATAGATGTAATATGTCTATGACCCGCAGTAACCACATACCTTCAGGTGGACTGTGTGCTCGTTAGTCACCCTTATCCTATAAAAAAAACTTATATAACCGAAAAAGAAATACAAAATTAAATGAAATACCAAAATTACGCCGTAGAAATCGCTTATTATAATTAATTTAAGATGTAAAATGGACATAAGGTGTTGATTAACAAAGAGTATCACCCTGCGATAGGTCTTTTCGATAGTTTAAGGGTGAAAAATGAGCACACGGTCCATCTGATGGTAAGCTGATGCTGTGGCCCATTGATGTCAAAATCTATCCTCGATTAAAAATCAAACTGTTGATATGTTATCACCCCTGAGCTGTTATTAGATATTAGATGTAGATATAGATGAGCTGATATTAAGCTGCTATTTTACGCTAGAATTGGTGTAACCATTGGCTGCAAGAAGTGATTTTTGTTAAAATTAAACCCATGATTGAAAAAAGGAGAATATAATGGGCTAATGGGTTATGTAGTGTTGCACACTTCGCAAGTACCACCACTGTTATTGTAGTAATATACAATTAGTAAAGCACTAATAGCGCTGCGACCTCAATGAAAAAAATTTTACGTGGTAGAGCCATGTTGGAGGATGGAGGACGACTAAATTCTCACAGAATACAAATGTGAAATAGCAGCTAAATGCTGCTGTGTTTCGTATGGTGAGTGTAGAGAACCGGAGACCCTTTTTACTCGATACGAGGCATTCCATCTTAGTCCTCAGAGGTGATAACGCATCTGCATTTTGATTCTTATTCGAGGATAGATGTAGATGTCTATGGGCCACAGCATCCACTTACCATCAGGTGGACTGTGTGCTTATTCTAAAAAAAATCCGGCTATGTTAGCATTAGCAATGTACAGATATATATATATACAAGGAAATTTGCATAATATACGTGAACCTATAAGACTAGACAGAAATAGGGTGCAAATGGTTGGGGAGTGAAGGGTTCGATACTTTAGGCGACACACAAAAATTATAAATTAAATTTTAAAATAGTAGTTTCAGTAAAATTAGTTTCAAGTAAAAGTCAGATTTAGATTTGATTTAGGAATTTGACTACAGATGTCAAAGGACTTCTTTCATGAAATAATTTAAACTGGAGACTACGAATAAACCTCGTTTTGTAATAAGACAAAATCCGGCTTTGTACAAAAGAAAATAGTTTATAATTACTCTTAGGTTTAAATTACAGTCTGGTTAAATAAACAAGACCGTGGAAAGTATGCTAACTAAAATGTAAAGTATATAATTTGACAGCACTCTCAAATTTTGCTAAGACCGTGACACCGCTGCTTCTTTCGTAAATGGGACTCTTCTTAATCTACTGTTTAAACCTGAAACTAAACCACGTTTAGTAATAAGACAAAATACACTGTATTAAAAAAAGTTTATTAATATTCATAGATTTAAAGTATAGTCTGATTAAATAAAGAAGACTGTGGAAATGTGCGAACAAAAATGTATGGATTTGATTGCAATGTCAATTTCTCGAAAACTGTGGCGTCGAGGCTAAGGGGCTTACGTGAGAAGGATTCTTCTTAAACAATAGTTGGAGCCCAAGACAATCGTGTTAAAAGTAAAAAAACTTTCAATAGGAATTTCTTGTAAATCTATATTGAATAAAAATGATTCTATTCTATCAATGAACCACGTTTTGTAATAAAATGAAATAAGGTTTCCCTATTGCCCACAACTATATTATATAAAGAGTAATAAACACAAACGTCATCCGCACGCGCTGCTTCAGCTAATCAAGACACGAGGCTCTAGTGACTTCACTATGGCGCTCTAGACATTCCAAAATACTGAACTTCAAATTCTCCAGACCGGCAGTAGTATATAAGATATAAGAAGTAATAAATGCAATTTGACGAATTCTTGAAGAGGAATATCCATCTGTTATAGCCTGTCAAAGTGCACTGCTGAACATAGGCCCTCCTCATAGATTGCCTCATGGGGGAGACATATATGCCATAATTTTTATGTTTTGCAGGTGGGTTGGTTTCGCTGATGCCCATCTCCCGATTACTTTCCCTCTGTCATCTCTTACAATACCCGTGGAACGATATTGAAGAGTAGTGGATATTCTTAAACCGTTGACACCCTAAGAAAATGAATATAATATTGTTATATCCAGTACTGGATTGAAAAGGGTTGATCAAGAAAAAGGCGTAGACGAAAGAGTTACAAGTAATATGGTACATAATAACTACAACAATGCAATTTAAATGTTTTTACCTCAGCGGCGTGAAGTTCGACTAACACCGGAGCAAGCGGCAGAACTGTACCGGAACCACTACGGGCAACACCACTTCCCGCATCTCGTGGCACAAATGTCTAGCGGACCTATCGTGGTGCTGGTGCTGGCAGCCCGCGGATGTATTCAGAAATGGCGGAATTTAATGGGACCTGCTCGGTATTTTTGTTTCTGCTATAACAATTCCATAGTCCTCGTTTATTCGTTTCTCCAGGAACAATTTTTTTTAAATTGTGAAGTTTCCGTTTAAAACGTAAAACTTTTAGATAATTAATAGAATCAAGTTACAATGCGGAAATCCATTTTAGCCCGCGTGGAATTTGTTACGGTTTGATTTCATGGGTTTTAATTTTTTTGCGCGGAACCCCAATTCTTTACTAAAACAAAAATAGCCTAACTCACAGTCACAGTACATCAGCTATATGCCAGTGAAAATCCCGTTAAAATCGGTCCAGCCGTTTCGGAGACTAGCCGCAACAAACACACAGACAAAAATGTTAAAATTGTTTTATTGTTAGTACCGTAAATACTTTCATATGCATTTACTAAAAAGGCGTTATTTTGACATTACATACAGACACTTCAATTTTATTTATTTGTATTTGTGTGTGTGTATATATATATATTATGATTTAATTATAATTATCCACGTAATAAAATAAAACCTATTTTATCGATTTTGAAGAGCACCTCCCGCTCTCCCTCAATTTCGTGCACTATCCCCGTCATCAATAATCTGCAGTGACCGCAGACCTATTTCACCTGATGATGCCTCATATTGAGGCGAAACACTTGTTCAATTATCAACGGTGGTGTCTTACCTAGTGTAGTGGTATTGAGATTAGAAGTGACGGGTATAGTGCACATTGAGGGAAGGCTCTTCAAACTTAAGAAAAAAAAGTAATTAATTTTTAAAAACTTTAACAAAATTTGTTTTTTCTCTTGTTTAACTGCTCGTTTCATTCAATTGAATGGTAAAAATATCTTAGGCAGATGTTTTGCTAGGAAATCTTTAAAGATTTTAGAAATTAATTTTAATTCTGTTACATTACCGGTAGGCGAAGTGAAGGGCGACCCCCACTAGATGGAGTGACGACCTGGTAAGACATGCGAGAAGTCGATGGATGCAGGTGGCTCAGGACCGTGCTTTGTGGCATTCCTTGGGGGAGGCCTATGTTCATCAGTGGAATTGTGTAGGGCTGTAATAATGATGATGATGATGACATAAGTTAAATTATTTTATTTAAGTTTTTCTATTTTCATTGACTATCTTGACAACGTTATTAATGTCTCATCACAGGGTGGCAGAAGCACAAGCTTATTGGCCGGACAGTCTGCGCGCGTGCTACGGCCGGCGCACAAAATATGGCGATTATTTCAACGCTCTACATGGCAGCAAGAATCACGCCGAAGCTTTGCGTGAAATTCACTTTTTCTTTCCTAACAGTTCGTATAATTCATTCCTATGTTGATTATCTATGTCTATAGTGAATGAAATTGTAAATAAATCGTCGTCGTCAATCCCGTAACATTACTTTTTTGGGGGGATGTTGGGGAGATAAAAACTTACAGTACCTATATATAATACGTTGAAGTTATACTGTAAGTTTGACTGGCAGATTGGCGATTGTAGTAAATATTTTATTATTAATTATTAATTATATTATTATTACGTCTCAAATTTTTGTTGTTGCTATCTATCGTCGGTGCAGGGCTTTTACTTTTATTCTATACTAGCTGTTCCCGCGACTTCGCTCGCGTGTTAGGGTTTTTTTTTTTGCGCGGAACCCTGATTCTTTTTCTAAAATAGAAGTAGACTAAGTTACTCCTTATGATATCAGCTATCGGCCAGTGAAAGTCGCGTTAAAATCGGTCCAGCCGTTTCGTAGATTAGCCGGAACAAACAGACAGACAGTCAGACACAAAAATTTAAAAAAATGTATTTTAGTTATATGTTTTATTTCGTATTTACTTTCATATGCATTTAGTAAAAAGGTGTAATTTTGACATTACAAACAGACACTTCAATTTTATTTATTTGTATAGATTAGTCTAGCTCATACAGAATTTTTTATTATGTACGGCGAGCTATTGAGTGTGCAGGCTCTTGTAAGTTAAGACGCTGCTTGCAATAGGTCTTTTCATCATGTGATGAGCGCATGCAGAGCCGCTATACTATAATAAAACAGAGGCAATTCAAAAGTTTCGTACTGAAAATATAAGATAAACAATGGCTGGCAAAGCAACATTATCTCTACAAACAAATGAATTATTAGAAAAAAATCATTGATGGTGCTTCACTGGTTCATAACTCTGTGAAAGCACATGGACGTCCGGAAAAAGGAAAAAAAGGTGAGCTCATTGAGCGGTAGGTATTAGTACTTGTTTACTATGTGAAAAATAATAAAAACGAATAATAATCATGAAAATTTTATAATTAGTTATGCCGATTAATAATTAGCACTTCCAAAACATTTTAATTGACATGAAAATTAATCACGATTATAATTCATCAAATATTTTTAGGTTAAACTTGACATTTGTAATTATACTATTGTATATACTGAATTTATATTTTTTATAAAAAAATATCATATAAATTTAAATAATATTATATAATAAATAAATTTATTTCTCAGGCTAAAAAATACAATCGACCCAGCTGTTGAAAAAAGGAATCAAATTTTGGCAATTTTAACTATGGATTTATGTATCAATGTTTGGTCTCATCATGCATAGATGAAACTAATGGCAGTGATATTGAAAATGTAGGCAGTAAAAAATGTTAGTTTAGTTTTAATATGTACTTTGCTTGAGGATTTAATTTTTTTTGCGATATTGCATGCAATGATTTGGAAAATTTATAAAATAATAATGTGTGTTAGCTAGGAATGACTTTACCGTGTATCAGTCATACATACTCCATAACAACAGTTTTGTTGTTCCTTTTCGTACAGATAACACGATTGAAAAAAAAATATTTTTTAATTGAGACACTTGATTTTATTGATTATTTTTGCTTTTTATTTTTGAATGAATATAGTGTATTTAATAATTGTTCATTTAAATTATCATTTCACAGGTATTTTAACATGCTTGTTTACAAAAAACAGTACGAAAAAGATGACTAATATGAACGCATGCGCAGAAAAAAAGTGTGATGTAAAGGCCTATCACGTGGTTTACGGGCCAGCGTGCGTGGTTGCACAGTCGTAGATTTTGTTTTCGGCCCTGACCTTAATGTTTATAGCAGGATATTATGACTGCTAAGCTCTTATTTGGTTAGATTATGATTTTTGACTGAATATATCTTTTTTTTTTGAAGAGGCTGCAAACGAGGCTGCGACTCACCTGATGGTAAGTGTCGATCGCAGCCCATGAATGACAATACAATACCAGGGGAATTGCAGGCGCGTTGCCGGCCTTTTAAAAATGAGTACGCTCATTTCTTCATGGTCCCAAAGTCAAATCGGTCCAAAAGATCGACGATTCCACAAATAACACGTGCGAGGAATACAAGTGCCTGTACCACCAAGCATCCAGATGGTGTTGATGGTATAGTTTTGACGCGATGTGCGGAGGTGGAATTTGGCAGCTGGAATAGTCGGAGGACCACACCCTTCATACTATCTGATCACAGAACTTGCCACTGTTTTCCTGATATCGCTATTTATCCTGTGCGTAGAGTGAGGTGTATAAAAATTTCACTATGTTCGTAAAAAAAAATTACTACTTTTTTGTGTATTACGCAACAACTTTTATTGTACCTAAATTTTATAATTTTTTTAAACCGACAACAACCTAACAAGCAACTTAAAACGACAGTTGCCTATAATGGTTAAGGACAAGGGTCAGAATTTTTTTTTCAAAATTTTATGCGTTGTATTTATATAGAAAACCATGTCTATTTGTGATTTTCTTGTAGTTAGACTGCTTACCTGCCTACAGGACACAATTTTTTTTTAATATGGACTGTTTCCTTTTAGGGTTCCGTACCCGAAGGGTAACCAACGGGACCCTATTACTAAGCCTCCGCTGTCCGTCCCACAATCTGTCATCGGGCTGTATCTCATGATCCGTAGTGCTTAGGTCCTCCAGCGATTCTGCCATAAGGACTATATCGTCGGAAAATCGAAGGTGAGTGATGTACTCGCCGTTGATGTTAATACCGTATCCTTTCCAGTCCAGAAGCTTGAAAACGTCTTCCAATGCAGCGGTGAAGAGTTTCGGGGATACAACGTCACCCTGTCTTACACCTCTCTGCAGTTGGATAGGTTTCGTACTCTGGTTCTGTACTCGGATAGCTATCGTAGCCATACTGTACAAACACTTCAGCACTTCGATATACCGACAGTTAACGTGGCACCGCTGAAGGGACTGCAGCACCGCCCAAATGTCGACGGAATCAAAGGCTTTCTCATAGTCCACATACGCCAGACATAGTGGCAAATTGTACTTCTAGGACTTCTGTACAATTTGCCGAAAGTTATGTATGTGGTCTATGGTGCTAAAGCCTTTTTGGAAACCGGCTTGTTCGGGAGGCTGTAAGTCGTCGATTCTGCGTGCGAAACGATTCGTAATGACTCGAAATCGGTCTGTAGTTCTTCAAGAGAGCGTTGTTACCTTTCTTGAAGAATAAGACCACAGCACTTCTGCTCCACGCCCCCGGAGTAGTGCCACCATGAAGGACGGAATGAAAGAACTTCTGAAGGACTTTAAGTACTGATTTTCCACCTACTTTCTGAAGCTCCGCTGTATTTCCATCCTTGCCTGGGGCCTTGCCGTTTTTAAGGTGCTAGCCATTCTAATCTCGCTCAGACTGACGTCCGGAATATCGTCGGCATAGTGTCGGATAAGACTTGCTCTTGGATCGTTACTCACACTTGCGTGTGGCTCCAACCATGAAGTGTACAGCTGCCCATAGGACCTCTCAATCTCACTCAAAATCTCAGGTGTTCCGGAAACGACGCTGCGACACATTCGTTTTCAGCTTCGACAGTTGGCTCTTTCTGGCAGACAGATTTCTGGCAAAGACTTTGGAGCCCTGGTTTCACTCGATCGCTTCTTCAATACGAGCAGTATTAAAGTTGCGTAAGTCCCGCCGCATGCATTTGGAGATCTGTGTGTTCAGTTGCCTGTATGTTATCAAATCTACTGAAGACTGCAGCTTCATTTCTCGTCTAACAGCCATGAGATTAAGAGTGTGATCGGAGAGTTTTCGTGTTCTTCTGTGGTGGGTCTTGCAGAACTTAGCTCTGATCGCATGGACAGTTTCCACAACCTTGTCAAACATATCGTTCACTGCATTGCAATCTTCTTGGCACTGAAAATGGTTTTGTAGCTCGAGCTGAGATGTTTCGGGACTTTGAATTATTTCACGAGGGGGATGGAGCGTTGACTTTATTAGACGAGACCTCTTCAACTTAACGTTTAGGTTCAGTGTGCCTCTAACAAGTTCTCAAGTTTCAACAGCATAGTTTCGGAAAAAAGTGGCTGTGACATACGGACGGACAGACAGACAGACATGACGAATCCATAAGGGTTCCGTTTTTTGCCATTTGGCTACGGAACCCTGAAAACAGTATAAAGACCATGAACACAATTCACAAGTGAATGACCATTATAGATTATTTACGCAAAATAACAGATGACATCATAAACCGGTAAAATTAGAAAAACCCTGGCATCACATCACAGAGCTTAATACAAATAAATTAAGTTTTATTTTTGATTTGGTAAATTAACAATGAAATTAAAAACGTTTCCGGTATTGCCCACCTCTGCTTCTTTTAGGTTTTTAGCGTTGGCTTTGGAATTTTGAATAATATAAAACACTATATCTAAATAATAGCCACTTAATTTCATGAGATAAATAATTAAAATGATTACAAATAAGTGTAACAGTTGGTGTATAAATAGATTACAAAAAATTACGCATCAATCTTAACAGTAACATGTTTATTGTACTTTTGTTACAATGTGCGTTATAAAAAACCTTTTTTAACTTGTCTAATGCTATTTTAAATAGAGTATAGTTGGGTTCCATATTAGGGTTGCTAATGCATATTTTATCATTTCTTTTTTAACTAACTTTTAGGTGACCAACGTGGGCTTCAGTAATCGTTTACCATCAGTTAGTTTATAGCTCTTATGCTGTTTTTTTTAATTTAATTGTTAATTTAATAAATCAAGTATAATACAATTAATAGAACTAACGAAAGGTTCTTAATGTTGCAGTGATAGTGGGTCCACTACTTCGTCACTGGCAAGTGAACGACTACATACAAAAACACCTCGTCGGAACATTGCAACCAGCGCTGGCCACCCTCACCAGAGAGCGACCTGCTGAACCAATAATATGGCTGGCTGAATATCTGCTCCGGAATAATCCTAATGAACCTGTTCTGGGGCCACAAAATCTAGAAATTAGAGACGACCCTCGCTGTCATACGCCTGTTCCTTCTGAAACCTCGAATAGAGATTAAAAAATTCTTAGTGATTATGGTTATGGCGCGAAGAACAATATTGTAACAAAGGCTTTTTTATTTTCTAAAAAATAACATTTCTATTATAAATAAAATGTCTTTTTTTGGAGTGGCCATCTAAAATCTCGTTTGTATTTTTTTAATCTTAATCTTTAAATCTACTACAGTTTAAAAATGAGGTCCCTTCAAATTTCCACGTATGAATATATATTATGGAATAGTAGAAGTAATCGGCTAAGAGGCTAGAATACCAGCGTAAAATAGCATCTTATGCTGCTGTGTTTCGTATGGTCAGTGTAGAGAACCGGATAGCCTTTATACTGGAAACATGTGCATTTTGATTCTTAATTGAGGATACATGTAGATATATATGGTGATGTATCAAATGTAGATGTAGATGTATCAGGTGGACTGTGTGTTCGTTGTCACCATTATACTATAAAATGTGGCCATTATTCTATATATAACGCAGCGGGCACCTCACCATATGTGGGTATGGTGAAGTGCCCGCTGCGTTAAACGGAATCGTACTTTCACCACAGAATAAATAATAGCTTTCACGGCGCGTACGGCCAGCGTGAAGCAGCGGCATTAATTTATGGAGGTCGCTAAATGGTTGAAATTAAACAGTAATTAATTAAATTTTTAGATTTGTGTATTAAGCTAGCTGTATTTCACTTTCAACTGCAAATTTATATATAAACACAAATATAAAAATTTCAAATAAACCCTTTTTGCCTTGACATATATTCCCCATACTATTCAAAAACGAACCTTTGAAATCATACAAAACCCAAAGCTCATTTAGTCAATATGCCAGTAATTATAGGTAAAATAATTTTTTTAAATGTTTCTCTCCGTAAGAACCACCTTCGTATCAAGGAATATTATAAAAAAAGAATTAGCGAAATCGGTTCAGCTGCTCTCGAGATTTGCGCTTAGCAACACATTCAGCTATTCATTTTTATATTATAGATCTACCTGATAGGCATATATTTCATATAGGTAATATATTTCAGAGATGGCAGCTAACATCAAATCAAAACGACATCAATCCGCCATTAGTGTTGCATTTTTTGGTGAGAATAAAATATTAATACCATTGAAATTACGGTAAATTTTTGGATTTGAATGATCAACAGTGGTAATATTTAATTTTAATTTATTTCCATACTAGTACAAAACTAGCCCTACGCTTCATACAATTTTGGACCGTCTCCTTTTATGTTTTTAAATCGACAATCTCTCTCAATCTCTTCGACTAATATTTAACAATTGACATTGACACTATGAACGTATACAATGAATGGTTTACTTTATTAAATTGATGTATTTGTAATATATATTTAAAAAAAAAATAGCTTTCTGCACTCCTCCTTCATATAAACTTTAAATATGCAATGTGTAAGACAAAAATCTTTCAAATAAAGTAACTTTTTGTCCACCGACCGTCGCACACTTACTTCGGGCTGGACAAATATGCATGCAGCGGAGAAGAGAGCATCAAAATACTTCGCAGAGTACGCCTTAAGTAGCGACTATGAGAAATGCCAGAAAAATCTTTTTTCTTTCGCATCTACCATGGGGAGTGCTCTGAGGAATTGTTCGGATTAATCCCAGCCGCCAAATTTCACGATCGCACATCGCGGCAGAACTCCCGATACCATCCACACCATCTGGATGATTGGCGGTCCACCACTGTGCGATTTAGAAGATGTTTTCTTCCTCGCACGACCTCCTTGTGGAATCGATTACCATCAGCGATTTTTCCGGACCGATACGACTTAGGGACCTTCAAGAAAAGAGCGTACTCCTTTTTAAAAGGCCGGCAACGCATCTGCGATTCCCCTGGTGTTGCAGTTGTTCATGGGCGGCGGTAGTCACTTACCATCAGGTGAGCCGCATGCTCGTTTGCCCCCTCTCCTATAAAAAAAAAAAATCTTGTCTTCCGTTAGATAGCGGTATAACAATCTCCTCTTGCGTAAAATACAAAGACCAGCAAACGAGAACAGCGGCGTGAAACCTGTAAGAGCCCAATTCTCCCTGAAAAGGGTGTGGTGCATATAGTTTCAGTCAGGTACACCCGAAGACGCACTTATTATATTGCCTTTATTTTATAGTTTTTTACTGTTTGTTAAATAAATGGTTTTCTATTCTAAGAATCTTATGGTTATGGTAGTAAAATACGAATATAAATAATAAAAACAAGTTAGCTAGCAAAGAACCTTTCACTACGGCGCTTCGTTTTAAAATGACAAATTCTCCTTCAGGTGTACGTCACACGTGGCGACCTTTAATGTCGCGGCGCGGCGGCGCGGCGGCGCCTTTGACCAAATGCGGCACGTGCCGAGGCGGCGCGACACACGCGAACGTATCTAAGCGAACAGGCTATACCAGTTGTGGACGAAATAATTTACGGATTTTATCGCGTTTTACGTTTCGAGTACAGCACCCATGATCGAGATGGTGACGGAGGTGTTCGATGTCCCAATGTAATACAAAATTAATAATTTTTAACTGAATTTAACTATGACATTAGGACGTCGAACACCTCAATCCCCCCTTGCTGAGTGCTGAAAGTTCAAAAACGTAATAAAATCCTTTAAAACTAATTTCATTCAAGAAGAAATAATAGGGGTAGAAGGTATTAGGAGGGTAAGGTATCCGAGTACTCTTGACCCTACCCTCTTCGAGGGTAGGGTCAAGAGTACTCGGATACCTAGACGTGCATGTATGAAGAAGATAATGAATCTGAAAGAAGCGAAAGAGGTATGTAAGGATCGTGACACTTGGCGATCTGTTCTCTCTGGCTACCCCGTCAGGGATTGTGCGTGAAGATAAGTAAGAAATAATATATCAAGGGTTCTTAAATAAAAGAAATTTTTTTCTTCCAAAATTTATTATACTCAATTACAAAAAGTGTTATCACAGGCTGACGTGTGTCAACTAAAAGATTTCGTTGAAAGAGAGGATATAATGAGCGTTATGATTTATTTCTTAATTTTTTACCTTATAATCGGGTACAATGGGTATAACTACGTTGACAATATGCGTAATAAAAATTTGGTGATACATGCACTGATAACTTAAACTAAACAATCCTTCAAAACATAAAGACAAAACGTTTTAATCAAACTCTTACATTAATAGCTTTATTTCGCTACAAAAAAAAAACCACCAAATTAATTACTACATTTGGTAAAAAGGCTTAAGTAACTATTAGAGATTACGAATTTAGGCTCCTGACCAGGGAAGGAGCAATTACCTGAAACTAAAAAAAATACTTATTATATTCAAACTAACTCAAAAATGTAAAATTTTCAGTTTATATTATTTATATTTTTTACCGTGAAGTAGCGGTGTAAGAATATTCACTACCACATGCCGACCCGTGGGTGTCGCAGGATTCGACAGGGGGAAACAAAACAGGAGATGGGTATCTTCTTGATATTGACTCAAAACTTAAAAACTGGCAAATATCAACATGAGACAATCTATGTGGGAGGCCTATGTTTAGCAGTGGGTTTGATAGGCTGTAATGATCATGATGATTGTTTTACTGACTTTCCCTAATAAATAAAAGCCTAAGCAAGCTCGTGCAACCGGCCCCAAAAAACCTAACCTCAAACATATCGATAAATCATGTGTTTTTTAAGTCGCATTATTTTGTGTCGTTTATATTTTTACTTTTCTTTTTAATTTCGTGCCTTATTATATATTATACAACATTATCAATGTTGTGTTTATCTCAGAGCTAATATGCATACGAATTATTTTATGAGTCTTTTTAATATAATATAATATGTACTGCTGTTAATGTACTTATACCATAAAAATAAGTAAAACAAAGTAGACCGTCTACAAGACCAAAATGCATGAAGAAAGACACGTGGGTTTTGGTTTTTTTTTTAAATTCAAATCAAACATCTACAAATTTAAGCAATACCAAAGGTCGGTGTCTGCATGAAATAAACTCTCGTTAGTAGTATCAGAATCTGTTACTTATCTCAAAAACAACTATAATAAATTTATTTAAATTTCTATTCTTACGCTAAACACTCGTATTTTTTAATTTTATCTCGTTGACCTATACGAGCCTCGACAACCGGACATCACAATATCTCGTATACAAGAACACATCTGTGTAGTGTTTTTTTTAACCCAAATATAGTACACAAAAGAAAAGAAATGTCTTTATGTACAATGGTACTAAACGCATCTTGTGTTAAAACTGCATTCGCTATACGTCAGTTCATTAACCAATCTATCTGTACAAGTTCGTCAACAAAAAGCTTAATCACTGAAGAAATAACAAGGACTGCAAGCTATTAATTTTAAATTGGCTAAAGACCGTCATACGAAAGCGCAGACAAACTTATATGTTTTAAGTTTCAACACAACCCACAAAAAATATTTTCACACACAAACACATACATATATTTTACATCATCATATATACATTCACCATTTATTTTGGAATAATTTTAAACTTTTTTATAATATGTAATCTTATGTTTCTATAACATTTTGTATGACTATGGAAGAGCGGGAGTCTCTGACACAAGTGCCGTAAGGTACTTAAAATACGCTCCTTACCTTGCAAATTGTTAAATGCTTATTCAAATAAAAAGATTATTAAAATAAGATTGTAGTACAACCAAGTGAAGTAAGAACTCACTCAGCTCAATAGTTGCCTGTGTGCATATGCACGTAGGCCGCACTACGGTCCGAGCAGAGGCCGATTTTCTCACACACGCCCTTGGTGCCCAACTCTTCGATCAGGTGGATGACACTGTCACCGTAGATCTCCATCATCGTGTGGCACTGGGGAAACACAAATGTTTAATTAAAATTTGTAATATTTTTTTACTTAAATAAAAAAAAAACTATCACGAATAACTTAATTATCATACAGTCCTACTCCCCGTAGTATCGTGCCAAGAGCGATGGCTGCGTTTCCTCTTTGAATTGTTATACTTAGCCTATATATTATCACCAGAAGCAACAACCACGGGTAGAGCTGCTTTAGAAACTTCACCGCACGTGGACCCTACGGACTGATAGTCTCTACGGCAAATGGCACAAATGTGTAGTCATCTCTCAGAGATTCATATTTGCGCCACTTACTCAGTTCAGCTGCCTCTGATGCCGCCCCGGCTCTAAATGAGGTACCCCTGAGATGAGAGGCCGCAAAAGTGTCTACGCAACTAGTATCCAACAAAAGGCCTTAAATTCTATACTTTTACCAATTATAGAACTAAATTTATCTATATAAATATAATATAATCGTAGCACATTTTTGTCTGTGCATTTGTGCACGCTCATCTTCACAATAGCGATAAATTCGATAGTTTTAAGTCGATTGGCTTAGAAGTGGTTCTTTTCGTTTAGATCAAAATATCATGAGAAAAGTAACATGTTAGAGGAATAAAAATATTTCGAAGACATGTGAAGTCCGCCAACATGCACTGGAGCAGCGCGGCGGGCTAATTGCTTCATAGCTCACACAGAAATAAGATGAGGCCTGTGCCCACCAATAGAACGTACGAAAGCTGTTACTTCCATACTTTTTTTCTCATAAATTGATGATTGCAAGGTAGAACACCTATATTACATATTGGATATTTCTGGTGTGGGTAACGTTTAAAAATACTATGTTTATAGTAACTAACCCTGTCAGAGTACTTAGCGGGCAACAGTGCGCAGGACTTCTCCACCACATGTACGATATTGTGGTCCACCTTGTCGTTGCTGAGCACTTTCTTCACCGCCATCACCACCGTCTCGCACACCGCGCAGTCCAAGATCGCCTCTGCTGGAATTTACATTATATATTACATTTATATTATATATTTAAATTACATACACAACATTCAAATAACGTGCGTATTATGGCACGTTTAGATTATCGGACGAACAGCTCGCCGAATAACTCTCCGAGTTACTCGTGAACGAGTACGACGCGTTCACATATTCGTCTATATTCATTCAAAGTAGTTAAAAAAAATCTTTTTAACATTATACCAAAACATACTTTTCTTTTAAAAAATAAGGACGTTATCGCACATAGATCTAATCCATCATCCATTAATATTCAAAATTTTGATGCGTTGTCACTCCTGAGGTCTAAGATAAATACTTCGTTATTAGAAAAAAGGGTCTTCGGTTTTCTACACTCACCATACCAAAACTTTGCTACTTTAAGCTGGTATTCTGTTGTAACGAGGAAAAGTGTTAATGAGAGGAGGGGCGTGTTATTCTATCTAGGTCTTTAATTGAACTAATCTTAATCTAAACTTAATGACCGATGTCGCCACTATGACTTGCTCCTGGTATGTAGTTCATGAAAGAGTTTCGCGCCAGTCTTACACCCTATAAAGTTTTAGTGATTTGCATTAGGCACTATACCGTTAAGCAAATGTTAAACAAACCTTTAACGCCCCTCATTCCAGTGGAGTCGCAAAGTTTCAACTCCTGGCAGACTTCGGACGGGTCCAGCTCCTGAGCGAGCAGACTGATGACCAGGTCGGAGTATTTGTCTACGAACTGATCGCACTCAGCGCGCACTGACTTGGGCATACGTTTGCAGACGCCGTGCACTATTTTCTTGATTTCGTCCTGTTAGAAACAAATATGTACAAGTTAATGACGAATGAAGATAATGGTGCACTCTTGCCTGCTTTCAACCACAACACAAGCAAACCGCAAGCAAACACATGAGTTTTTTAATAAATTTCAATTTTTTTCAATAAAAATTAATTGAAAGGCGCAACAAATTTTTTAAAGAACAAAAATTATAAAAATATAATATTTAAAATAAAAATAGTTTGTAAATAAAGATAATACATTAAGTATTATAATAAATTATATATATTTTATAGTTGTAGCACGAATGGGTCGGCTCGACCGGGGAAGGACCACGCTCTCACAGAATACCAGCGTAAAATAATAGCTTAATGCTGCTGTGTTTCGTACGGTGAGTGTAGAGAACCGGAGACCCTTTTTATTGGAAAAGAGGTATTCCATCTTAGTCCTCACGTCTGACAATGCATCTGCATTTTAATTCGCAAACGAGGATAGATGTAGATGTCTATGGGCCACAGCAACCACTTACCATCAGGTGGACTGCATGCTCGTTTGTCACCCTGTCCTATAAAAAAAGCCGATAAACGTTTTGTTATTTAATTTTATTCTCTTATATTCCTTACAAAATATTTTAAAATTTTGACAGCTCCTTAGAAGCTTTGCCTCTGTACAGTTTCTTTACTCATGTGACTAGGCTACCAATTATAGCACAAATGGATATAAAATATTGACATTGGGCGCTGAATGAATAATCGCACCGCTCGCTAGTCGTCTACAAGTCAAATGTCTACAAGTACAGTGCATATCGCTGTAATCGAAATCGCACATGGTCGCCAACGCTTTCTGAGCCATTAGGTATAACGTAAAATAATTATTAAGTTTAATTTTTGAGATCACCAATACGTACGTCGTTATGTTTGTCCTTAATCTGGTCGTCAATCTCTTTCATGACAAACTCGCAGATGACGCACACTGACTTCTGCTTCAGTTGTTTCTTCGGACGACCGTTCACTGTGTGGTCGGGAATCTCGTTCGTCTCTATGGATATACAAGGGAAAACATGTACGCATTTTTTGGTTTATTTTGCATAATTATGTATTTATTTTTATTATTTAATAATATACTGCGCCGTTAGAAAGAATATGAAGGGTCAATTTAAATACATAAAAATATATAAAACATATCTATTTTTATGTAAATTAATTGATATAATAACATATCATCATAATCATAATTATCATCATCATCATCATTACAACCTTTCTCAAGTCCACTGCTGAAAACAGGCCTTCCTCAAGGAATACCACTAGGTACGGTCCTGAACCACCTGCTTTCATCGACTTCCTGCATATCTTACCAGGTCAAATATAATATGGTTTAGTTATTATTACATAATATACAATTTATGGACAACTAAACCTAGTCTTAGATTTAAACTAGATAATGTTTCAATAAAGAAGTTCTATGGAATATACTATGCAAATTGAAATGTTACAGTATGGAATTTGACAGCAAATGTGAAATTTCTCAAAGATTGTGGCGCCGCAGCCTTCTTTTGTGACAAATACTCTTCTTTAAACCCGTGAATATTAATAAATCTTGTTTGCAACAAGACCTATAAACATTAAATTCAAGACTAGAAAACTTCAGATCTTAGTTTTAAATTTATTTATATTTAATTTAAAATATTTCTAAAACATGTTTGTTACAATGACAAGATGTTCCACCAAGCCATGGTAGCTTAGGGACGCTTAATTGCAATTTAAGTTTAACTGATTTATCATGCGCTCCGCTGTAAAGTAAAATATCGTGAGGAAACCTGCATATCTGAGAAATAAAAAAAATATTTCGAAAAGATGTGAAGTTCGCCAACACGCATTGGGCCAACGCAATGTACATTTCCCTGCCCTAAAACCCTATCAGAAATGAGAGGTGGTCTGTTCTTAGCGATGGGGCGCATACAGGCTGTAACTTAACATTTTTATATTTAAATTACAATTCAGATTCAAAAGTCGTCTTAAAGTTTGAAATCCAAAAAATACTAGTACAAGTCTGTCCTTCAAAAAGATCGCAAAAAAGTGAACAGAAAAATGTATTGTGATATAATGCAATAAGTTCAAGTCTTACCTATGTCACCATATCCTTTCTCCAACATCTCCTGCGGTAACATAGACTTCCGTCTGAAGTTGTTCCGGTCACCTCTCAACTGTGGTTGCTCATGGTACTTGTCTATCGACTGATGAGTGATCTTCAGCGGATCCTTTACTTCATCCTTGCACAGTTTGAGGAAGACGCAGATTTCCTGTGCGTTCATGTTCGCTACAAGCATCTCAATGAGCTGGTTCGTATACGAGTCGACAAAGTCCACGCATTCCGTACGAAGCTTAGCGGACAGATGGTTGCATAGATTGTCTAAAGCGTGACGAATGTTGTCCTGAAACAAACCGAATGTTAACATATCCATTTTTATATTTTTATAATTATTTAGTCCATTTGTGTACATTTTACTAGGGGATAGGGGTCCTTATCTGCTTGGAACTGTCTTGTTAAGTATCACCCTGATGCTACTAAGATGTGCATACACTTTTGTGTCGGTTCAGACATGGGTAACTCAGCTAAATTCCTTGTGTTAACTCAGTAACTCAGGCGCAGTTTACTGCACCATGGCGTAAAAACTTTATACACAGCTGTCAACTCGGCCATCTTTCAAAATAAAAGCTTGTGACCAGTAAATAAAATAAATATATAAAAGGAAGATTACTTATCACTATCACTCCTTTTACATTCACTAGTTTAGTCATAAAACAATAAATATAAATCTTTTTCTTTCCTTTTTTTTTAAACCTTCGTCACGCGTCGTGCATAGAAAGTTGGGTGTGCAACTGTATTCTTGGGATCGAAGGAAGCGCGGGAAACATGGGTCAACTGCCGAACCAATAGCGTGCGCGCACAATAATACTGGCGAACATTCCCCCGTCGCGCCCCCTTCATACCACCAATTTGATCGAAAAATCGCTCAGTGCGAGGTACGAGGCCAGCGCTCTTTTTACGTGACGGAACCTATAATGATGGTGACACATGTCTATTTCGGGTTGAAGGGTAAACCAGTATGATTACAGAATGTGAGGTATTTCATTAAAGACAACGCATCTGTAGAAGACTTTGTTTCTTTTCTTGCAAATGTCCATGGCCATTTTTTACCACGCCACTTTTATACGTGGTAGAGCCATGCTGCAGCTATATTAGTACTATAGTTGTAGCACGAATGGGTCGGCTCGACCGGGGAAGGACCACGCTCTCACAGAAAACCAGCGTAAAATAGCAGTCTTACGCTGCTGTGTTTCGTATGGTGAGTGTAGAGAACCGGACACCCTTTTTACTGGCAAAGAGGCATTCCAATTTAGTCCTCACGGGTGACAACGCATCTGCATCTTGAAACTTTATTGAGGATAGATGTAGATGTCTATGGGTCACAGTAACCACTTACCATCGGGTGGACTGTGTGCTCGTTTGTCACCCTCTCCTATAAAAAAAAAAAATGGCCTGCTGTACCATGCATGTGCCATCACATGGACACTTAGCTCGTTTGTTACATACAAACAAACATAGTTTTCCCAAATACAATTTTGTGTGTATACTATCTATCATCTACATACAAAATTTAATTACACCACTCGATAGCTCAAAATAAGAAATATAGGATAGGATAGGATGGGATCAAAAAATTCGTTATGTTGAGTGGAGGACACATTTTGAGGTCGTTTCGATGTCACATAATTTCTTTTTAATATGAACTTTGACGTTATGTACACGTATTCACGCAACAAACACGGCCGTGTTCACGACACACCCACGTCTCATTTTTTTTATAATAATGAAGTGACGAACAAACTTAAAGAGTTCAGTGGCTACTGCCGCCCATGCTTTGTCATTTCCGAGTATTAAGGCGGGATGCCTTACAGACTGCAATTAGACTGACTATCTATACCTTCAGATCGAAACTCAGCAGCGGTACGCTTACTGTTGCTTGACGACAGAAATAGGTAAGAGGGTAGTACCCTCCCAAACGGATAGGAGTCTAGGAAGACTGAAAAGCAGTCCTAACATCTAGATGCCTTACTCCCATCAAACGTTGATTGATTATCGCTTACTTAAATTCAGTATTAATTATCTCTATACCTGTCTCTTTCGATTGTTATGTAGTAAAAAGGGAGAGAGTATTTTTATTTTTTTAAATTGATCTAAATTTTTATGAGTTAATAAATATCGTTGTAGAGAAATACCTCACTGCGATTGTTCTTTAGCATAGTCTCGAGTTGCTCGACTGCGAACAAGCAGAGCGGACAGTTGGACTTCTCAGAGTTAATGGAGACGTGGCGCACTTCCTCCGTCTGTGGACAAAGCCCTAAAGCAGGGCACACCTGAAATAAAAGGGTTAATTAATATTGTATTAGTCACTAGAAGATATCTTTATGATGGGTTTGATGTGGTTATAAAGTAGAACTTACACTAGATGGGTCGATTTCGTGCACAAGCAATGCAATTATTGCTTTGCCGTACTCAGTGACGAACTGTTTGCACTCGCTGTTGACTGACTCGGGTAGACTATTACATGCTTTGGACACAGCCTCCTGGATAGATTCCTGCATAATTTTTTTATTTATATTAATATATGTAGTTATAATTTTTTTCATGTACATACTAAATTTAAGTTTTAATAGATAACTTGAAGGTATTATTATTAATACCACTGATAAATTTTGATTCGCATATACATATAAGGGAATCAAGCTACATGATGAAATCAGTGTTTTGCACAAAAGCTTACTTAATTCCGAGGAAAACGTAGTAACGTACAGTTCTAACCAGTTCTAAGTGGTTTCATACATGTATCAGCCAGCATTTAATATTTTAATCAACGAAAGAGTCTAACTAACTGCCTCATTAGTACTCGTTGTCGTAAGTGTGACTTCTAATCATATGGTTCCGGGTCAGGCCAAAATCACTTATGTATAGGAGTTTCCTGTCATGTATCGAAGCAGCCTGGAATTAGGAAGTTAGCGATGCTTAACCCCAGTGCCTCGAAAAGCACGTAAAGTCTTTAGTCCTAACAAGTAGCATTAAAAATAATCCGCAAGCAACCTGAGTTTGAACTCAGTCAGGGAACACTAACAAATGTTTAATTAAGTTTTAAGTGATGTCCGTGTAGAAACGGTGTAAGAATATCCACTACCCCATATCGTCCCGTGGGTGTCGTAAGAGACGACAGAGTGAAACACATCAGGAGATGGGCAGCAGCGACAGGAACGTCTATACCCGCGAATTCAAGTCAGCTATAGAACACATAGCTGACTTGAAGTACCGACGTTCCGGGAAGTCTGCAGTATGTGAACATGTTCAAGATCGTCCCCGCCATTACATTAGATTTGATAGACTACAAATCCTCGCAAAAGAACACCGATTTCTACCAAGTATGATTCGCGAGGCTATTGAAATAAAAAAACAACTTAATTTCAATAGAGAAGATGGATGGGTGCTGCCATCTGCTTGGGGTCCTATAATTCATCATCATTACAGCCCTTCACAAGTCCACTGCTGAATATAGGCCTCCCCCAAGGAATGCCACAAAGCACGGTCCTGAGCCACCTGCGTCCAATGACTTCCTGCATGTCTTACCAGGTCGGCACTCCATCTAGTGGGGGGACGCCCTACACTTCGTCCGCCGGTAGGAAGCCGCCACTCGAGAACCTTTTTTCCCCGTCGGTTGTCGGTTCTTCGAGCTATATGGCCGGCCCATTGCCACCTCAGCTTACTAATCCGTTGGGCTATGTCGGTCACTCTGGCTCTACTGCGGATATCCTCATTTCTAAGTTTATCACGCAGAGAAACTCCGAGCATAGCCCTCTCCATAGCTCGCTGAGCAACCTTGAGCTTCCTCATCCGGCCAGCAGTGAAGCGCCACGTCTCAGTTCCATAGGTCATCACTGGCAACACGCACTGGTGGTACAATCTCGTTTTCAAGTTTTGAGGTATACCTGACGAGAAGATGTGCCGTAATTTCCCGAACGCTGCCCAACCGAGTTGAATCCGTCGATTGACCTCTCGGTTAAAGTTGGACTTACCTAATCCGACTATTTGTCCCAGGTAAACATACTCGTCAACAACTTGGAGCTTAGTGCCTCCAACAACTACCGGCATAGGTGTGACATGGACATTAAACATGATCTTTGTTTTGTCCATGTTCATCTTAAGGCCTATCCGTTGGGAGACATTATTGAGGTCATTGAGCATAGTGCTTAGGTCCTCCAGCGATTCTGCCATAAGGACTATATCGTCGGCAATTCGAAGGTGAGTGATGTACTCGCCATTGATGTTAATACCGTATACTTTCCAGTCCAGTAGCTTGAAAACGTCTTCCAATGTAGCGGTGAAGTTTCAGGGATATAACATCGCTCTGTCTTACACCTCTCTGCAGTTGGATAGGTTTCGTGCTCTGATTTTGTACTCGGATAGCCATCGTAGCCCTACTGTAGAAACACTTCAGCCCTTCGATATACCGATAGTCAACTTGGCACCGCTGAAGGGACTGTAGCACCGCCCAAATTTCGACGGAATCAAAGGCTTTCTTATAGTCCACATACGCAAGGCAAAGTGGCAGATTGTACTCTTCTGTCTTCTGTACAATTTGCCGAAGGGTGTGTATGTGGTCGATGGGTACTAAAGCCTTTTCGGAAACCAGCTTGTTCGGGATCCGATAATTAATAAAATTAAATCCCAACCTAAGCATACCACTGCAAGACTTCAAGATAATGTAAGCTCATTCTGCTTAGATCGGACCAAAAATGAATATTCAAAAACTGAAAGTAGCCGGGCTAACTACGACAACGGGACGTCAAACACCTCAGTCTCCCTGTCACCATGGGTGCTGTAAAGCACCCGAAACTTCGGGAGTTAAATTAAACGCGATAAAATCCGTAAAAATTAGTTTCATTTAATGTGTAGTCTTCGCGTATATATAAGAAATAATTATATTATTTTACTTTTTATGTTACGTTACATTTTGTTTTAGGCGTCGTTTTTTAATAATGTTCTTCTGCAATCACTCAAATAAAATAAGAAATAAAAATCTTACGTCCGTGTTGGTGTCACTGAGCTCGAGCTGCAGGTAGTGCAGGAAATACTGGCAGAAGGAACAGACGGCCTTATTCTGAGGCATAGACACGTACATTCTCTCGATGGGCAACTGAGCGCTCGACTCGCTGATTATTCGCACGTTCGTCTGCTTGTTCGCTACAGGCACGCGGGCAACCTGATAATTTCAAACGAGTTTACATTTCAAAATTAACTATAGCTGTACATCCACTGCCTGGATAACATAGTAATTTGCCACTAGATTCTAGGTTATGGTCGACCCCGTATCACTTACACTGCATCTTAGCATTCCTAATATGTGACAAGCACGGGCACACACTGGTAAGAACGAACTAAGTGCCTGTATCTTTCATTATGTGTTATTAATGATGACGCATTACCATTACAGCCTGTTCACTGCTGAACATGGGGCTCGGTCGGTTTAATTTTATGTATTACCGCATTTTGCAGGACATCCCAGCTGCAGTAAATTTAAAGAATAGATTTCTACGAACAATTACTGTCGCGTTGTGGCCGTTTAACCGAGGTAGACACATGAAGTCATCATTCGTATTCCCCTGTTTGCTTGTCCGAATCTGTATGTTTTCCTTTTATTTCGTTAAATTTGTTTTCTGGATGTCTCATAAGGACGGTATATCGCCGCAGTTTTAGTCATTTTAGAAGATCTCTACTTTTTAATATAATACATTTATGAAGAAAAACAAAACGTAGTAACATTGTAGTGGTAGATATAGATGCAATACAATACAATAGCCTTTATTGCACGCCAAGAAAACAAATTACGTAACAAGAAACAAACATGGCGCGAAAACAAAAAAAAATATTATTGTTATTTAGCAATTTCTACCAGACAACCTCATCATCATCATCATCACAGCCCTTCACAAACTTACAGCTGAACACAGGCCTCCACCAAAGAATGCCACAAAGCACGGTCCTGAGCCACCTGCAGCCATCGAAACAACTTACAATATGGCAACAATGTAGATTGATGGTATAGATTGTAGCATAAAAATATTTTCTTTTTATTAAAAAAAAACGTTACCTCCACACTAGGATTTTGTCCTGTATCGTGGAGGCAGTTTACAAACATAAATTGCACGAGGACAAACATGCAGACCCGGAACAATTATTTGTAGGCCAAACAACGGAACAAGTATCTCCAAGTGCAACTCATTGCTAAGCCACTGCGCCACGGAGCCGGCTGCTTCTCTACTGTCATTACATGCATTGCTGCTAGTGTCGAGTATCATTAGGTGTTTAGTTGCATGCAACGTTTGTATGGACTAAAGAGCACCCGGATAACTGAAACTGCATGCATATTCCTAACCCACACACGAAAACCATTACCCTCATTCGGGTACAGTCGGGTAAAAGTGTAATACAAAACTACTAACCTTTGGAGTGGTGTAACTATTGGCCTCATCAGTTCCAATAAGCTTCGGTGACTGCGTGATCGCTTTTACAGCCAACTCTTTGGGGAGCAACACTGCCACTGGGACGTCGGTCTTGTTCGCGCAGATTCCCATGAGTGAGCAAATTTCGTCGCCTTTCAACTCCGACACGAGGAAGTTGTATATAACGGAGTAGTACTGCTCAACAATGCTTAAACATTCAGATTTGAATGAGCCAGTTTGCTTGCACAGACCTGTTGAAAATATATCTTTGTTACTATAATTAATTTAGACCAAAATGAAGATATTACAAATTTTCTTTTTTTATAGGATAAGGGTGACAAACGAACACTCAGTTCACCTGATGGTAAGTGGTTGCTGTGGCCCATAGACATCTACATCTATCCTCGATTACGTATCAAAATGCAGACGCGTGGTCACCCGTGAAGACTAAGATGGAATACCTTGTTTCCAGTAAAAGGGTCTCCGGTTCTCTACACTCACCATACGAAACACAGCAACGTTAGGCTGCTATTTTACGCTGGTATTCTGTGAGAGCGAGGTTCTTCCCCGGTCGAGCCGACCCATTCGTGCTACAACTATACTACTATTACTATACCTGCAGCATGACTTTACCACGTAAGAAAAATCAGACTTTTTACAGATGAGGATAGTTACAAGCGACTCTAGTCCTTAGTGAGTCGCTGTCATACAATTTACTAAGTCTTGCGCACGATGTGATAAGTCGACGACGCAGTCGGGTCTCATATAATTTTTTTTTTTGAAAATCGCGTCCGTACTATTTTTTAAGATACATTTTAACATTTAATGTAATATGTTTAAAAATGTTTTAATAGAAAAGGTGTGTTATGAAATTTATACATATATAATTATATAATTGCCTGTTACTGAGCTGAGGGGGTTTTTTATCGGCATGCCATTAAGACATAAGTATCTATTTTTTTAATTTTTGTCTGTCTTTAGTCGCCTAAACTTCGGAAAGGATGAACCGATTGTAATGAAACTTGACGAACAGATAAAGAGCAATACCAAGAACGATCTAAGCTACATTTTATTCGGAAAACTTGGAGACTATTTTATCGAAAAACTGATATGATACCACTACGTGTCTAATTAACATAAATATATTTCTTTGAGATCTTATGAAACGTTCATACCAATGAGTACTCTGTGGAATTCGGATTCGGTAGTGTTTGCGACCAACACGTCTCGCAGGTGATTGACAACTTGCTCGCAGAACTCGCACGGAACATCACTGAAAAATTACACATTAGAAAATGTGGAATAATTTTTACATATTATTTAGGTTATCTATGGTAAAATTTTATATCTTTTATACATACAACATACATAAAACTTATTTTACCTAATAAAAAGCGTTTAAATTTTGTCATTACATGCGATAAAATCTGTAAGAACAAACTTAAATACGAAAGCGGCATTAAAAATAATGTATTTTTTTTAATTCCCTACCTATAAACCTAGTATTAGCAAAACCTTGTAAAGTGAATACATCCCACGGTTGGCCACAGGCCTCTTGTCATTTCTGAGAGGGTTTTAAGGCAGAAAACGTCTAGTGTGCTGCCCCAATGCGTGTTGTTCTTCATATGTGTTCACGATGTATCAGTTCACAGCCGAGGGCGTTATAAATCAACACTTAAAAATTCAATACTTAGCTTCAGCGCTAACTCGACTCGATGAAACATTGTGTGGTTGAAACAAGGCCATATCGATATTTTATTGTATTAGAGTGACAAACACAGAGCACGGAAGTGCCTCGGTGATTTAATGCCCCGTGGTGACTAGTGACAAGCAATGTAACAGTCCACTTGATAGTAAAGTGCAGTGTGTTTGCAACTACTGCAGCCCCTAGAAAATTGCAACAAACTTCAAACAAGGAAAACCTGTACAAAAATAGAGGTGCGGGAGTACAATAAAATATCAATCTTCGGTTGGCGATCAAAACACAAATGCGTTGTCATACTTGATATCTAAATCCCGATTTACACTCCGACAAGCACAGTAGCGAGTTAACTTGCGAACCTGGCGAGTTAAGTAAGAATCTCGTTTGAACGGCAATCAGTGAGTTAAGCAACAAATTAACAATTAAATAGAATAAATAGTTGAAAGGGATAGCCGGCCGGCCTAATTTTCGGCGAGTCATGTTCGAAGTGTTGCCCGTCCCGCTCGTCTCCCGTCACCCGCAACTAAGCTCGCCGAGTTTAGTTCAGTACATAAGTTGACAGTACGCAATGTGTTCGCGTTCGACCCACTAAATATAAAATTGGACTATATAGATAGAGTTTTATTTAGCGCGCTTGCGCGATTTATCTGATTAATAATAACTATGTAGGCTATTAAAACGTCGGCAAGCAGTCAGCATCAAAGGAGTGCAACTTCTGTACGTAGTACTATTATTTATTCTGTGCCTGTAACTAAACTCGCTACTATACTTGTCGAAGTGTAAATCGGCCCTAAGATAGAATGTCTCGTCACGAGTAGAAAGGGTCTCCGGTTCTTGTCAAGTTATCTTTACCTTATAAATCTGAACACAGCAGTGGGTGGTACCGGTCAAGGTCCCCTAAAAAAGAGCCCTACCAAGAACATTTGTATGCTTGGACTTATTATCGGCACGATGCTGCTTCACGTAGTTCTCATAAAATGAGAGGGAACGCTGGGTTTTTATGCGGTGAAATCGCTTTGTAACTTGTAGGGCAACTGCGTGACTTTTTATTAAAATTTGTGATTAAAACAATAGTAAAGCCGTTAATAATTAGTTTTTCTTGTCCTCGTGAAAATTATTTTTTATTTATAATTTTTTTATTAATCAATTGCGTGGCTGACATCATTTTTATTACTACATCATATTTACATTTGCTACTTTAAATTAGTGTCTTAAAACTTAGTCGCTTTTTTATTTTAAGTTAATTTAATTTTTATTATTACTTAAATTAAGTTTTAATTATCCCTATACCTGTATATTTCGATTGTCATTTAGTGAAAAGAGAGAAAGAGAGAGAAGAGAGAGAGAGAGAGAGAGAGCTTTAAGCATTACTTAATTTGATTGTGATGGTGATTTTATGAGTAAGGGCGTATATTCTCATATAATTTCTCCAAAAATGTTATTTTTGGTAACTGAGATAATATAAATTGAGTAGTGTGTTAAATACCCAACTGTTGATCAAAACGTTTGAGAAACAAAAGTGATTTTTTATCAAATCAATACTCACTCGGTGGCCTTGAGATCTTCCAGCTTGGTTTCGGGGAAATCGTAGTCATCGTGCGAGTGGTATCTCATGGCGCATTGCCCGCTTAGATGGCAGATGCTGTGCGGCGTGACATCCTTCTTGATGGCCGCCAGGATGTTCTCGTAGTACTTGAATGTCAGCATCGAGCACGAGTCCGACAACGAGCTCATTCGGCCGCATACCTTTGGAAAAATTTGTTTTTATAATGTCCTCCAGAACGAATTTCGGTCACGGCGGACAGTCGTAAGCCATAATATAGCTGCAGCTTATACGTTCAGTTGCATGCAGTGCACGAGTGTATGCGCAAGCACAGGTCTACTCTCTCTCTTTTCCCTCACTCTCATAGTCCGATGGGAGGAAAATCCAACATGATCGGAGAGAGACAGGACCGACGGCATTATGTGCTTTCCTAGGTAAGGGGGTGCAAACACAACCAATTGTTTGACTCCGGGCTGATATAGAGAATTTCTTGTTAGAAAATCTCAATAACTGATTTTTGCCCGATTCGGGACCCCATGATCACCAGTTGCCCTTAAAACCATTATACCAACTAAACAGTCAAAAAGGCCCATTTATATAAATATAACATAACTATAACTATATATTTTTAGTGTTTTACGGATGCAGCATGACTACAACCAAGGAAGAGTTAAAGTTCATCACCATCATCATCATTACAGCCCTTCACGAGTTCACTGCTTAACTTAAAACTCCATCAAGGAATGCCTCAAAGCACGGTCCTGAGCCACCTGCAATCGTCGACTTCTTGCATTTATTACCAGATCGTCACTGTATCTAATGCGAGGCTGTCACTCGTGAACCTTTCTTCCTTATCGATTGTTGGTTCTTTAATCTCCATTCATACAGAATACCAGCACAAAAAAGCAGCTTTATGGTGCTGTGTATCGTATGGCGAGTGACGACAATAGGATCCCTTTTTACTAGTAAGGCGGCATTCTAGGTGTTTATCGGCCATGGCATCCGCTTACCATCATATAGGATGTGCTTGATTGTCAATTCTTACATCTATAAAAAAACCACTTGTCATCGGGTGGACGATGTGCTCATTTGTCACTTGGTTCTGGCGATTACTAATATTACTAATAATATTCGAGAATTCTAAACTCAAACTTTTTAAGTTACCAATGATACTCGAAATGGACGAAACAGACCACACTGGTATACAGCGGCATGGTTCACCACGCCAAATAGTGCGGGGACCCTTTTTATCATGTTCGTCATAGTATAGTCATTTAATAGTTTGTGGGGAAAATTATGGCGTTGTCCTTATTTGGCGATATGAATATTTTCTTTCTTTTTAGGCGCATTTCTAAAACGCTAAAACTAGTAAACAAAATATAACGGCACTTTAACGGGAAAGGATATTTAATAGTCATCGACTAGCTAGTTATTATAAAATAAGCTAATAAATAACAGATTTTTTTGTCAAAACCTGCTATAAGTCATGTATTATATGTCGCAGCCAACTAGCTTAATTAGTTTTTCAGTTAACAGCCTAGGCATTTTACTTAAACGGCGCCGTTCAACTAGCGGTTTGGATGATATTCAACCGATGCGCCTAATACAACATTGCACATATCTTATAATATCATCGACAGTAGGTTATGGTGTACCTGGAATTAGACAAAGACCAGCGACCGTCTCGTTGAATGAAGTTGATAAGGTTACATGCCATGTAATGTCTACGCTGTTAACTAAAAAAAACTAATTAAGTTAATTGGCTATGACATAATTAATAATAATATATAGTCGTAGATGTTCTTTATTGAAATAATGTTTACCTGGAGTAACCCGACGAGGAAGTCTTCGTACGTGGTCGCGTCAAATCTCTTCCTAATAACACCCACAGTTCTGTGACAGTTGTTGCAACCGGAACGAAGCTCCAGCTTTTTGTTCTGTAGTAAAGGATTATATAGGTTAAGCATACTACGACAATTAATATTAATTTAAATAGGTTTACATTCATTCTTGTTTTTGTTAATTACATTCTATCAAGTCTATTGGTGAACATAGGTCCCCAACAAATTACCTTATAGGGGGGAATATTTAAAATAACTAAAATATTTAAAATGACAAACGCATTTTTTTTATAATTGCGAGTTGTTATCTAGAAGATGCTGCTGCTCATCTCCTACTTCATTTTACTCTGTCGCCTCTTCCAACATCTTTTTAGCTAATTCTACATATTATATGAACTTTTAGCAAATGACCGTACACATGATCGATTTTGACAGAGACTTGTTTTTATAAATTTAAGCAAGTGCTTAACTGCAATCCCATTTGATGGTGACTGATGCAGTATTAGGTGGTACGAGATAACCTATTAGCTTAGTAAAAGCCCAATCACATTTCTTTTGAAATGTGAGTAATATGTAATCAGACGGTTTTTTACGTGGTAGAGCCATGCTGCAGCTATATTATGGTTGTAGCACGAATGGGTCGGCTCGAACGGGGAAGGACCACGCTCTCACAGAAAACCAGCGTAAAATAGCAGCTTAACGCTGCTGTGTTTCGTATGGTGAGTGTAGAGAACCGGAGACCCTTTTTACTGGCAAAGAGGCATTCCATCTTAGTCCTCACGGGTGACAACGCATCTGCATCTTGAGTCTTTATTGAGGATAGATGTAGATGTCTATGGGTCACAGTAACCACTTGCCATCAGGTGGACTGTGTGCTCGTTTGTCACCCGATCCTATAAAAAAAAAAAAAAAAAAAAGACGGAAAAAGACTAAAAGGAATTGTTGTACAGGGTTATTTTTCAAAGAGTAGCCAAATTTTAAACTTAAGTTCAAATCTATAAATAATGATATACCGTTATTGCAGTTTTAGAAAATACAAGTAAATAAGGCTTCTACTTTTATTTGAAATTATCCTAAGTTGAATGTAAAATAGTAGATAATCAGTTAAAACATTGCATTACCACACATTTTGAATTTAAAAGATAAAAAGGACAGAATGTTTGAGATTTTTTATTTAGTTTTTCTTCATCATTTGTCTATATTACTTATCCTGAACCTTGTCTGCTGTTTGGCCGGACCGGCCAAACTAAGCCTGTATATCTGAACCGCCATGTGGTGACAGTGTATTATCTATCACTTCATCTCAACCCGTGGGTATCGATGGATCAATTACTTTCTATAGTCAACAGATTCAGAAAGATCTTATGGCTTCCAACAAATGGGCATAACCATCTCTTAGATTTCAGATAACCCCGTGGCAACGCCGTAAGGTGGCAACAAAACGTTATGCCACAACCCAATCTCAACAAGAAGTGTTAAAGAGGTGACTAACGGAAATGTGCAAAAGATCTTGTACGACGCTCAAATGTAAAAAAACGTTGACCATCTGTACCAATTGAGACAAACCAATTGTATTAAGCCGTGGTAGCTCAGTGGTTTAGCGCTCCCTGTAAATTTCACAGTACGCGAGCAACCCGGGCTCGATCCCCACCGGCACCCATGAAATTGTTAATTGCAATATTAAGTGCTGATTTACCACGTGCACGGCGGTGAAGGAAAACATCGTGAGGGAACCGGCATGTCTAAGAAATAAAATAAATATATATATTACGAAGACATGTGAAGTCCGCCAACACGCTAAAACCCTCTCAGAAGTGAGATGAGGCTTGTGGTGTTCAGCAGTAGAACGTATATAGGCTGTTATTTTAATATATTTATTCAGATGCGTTGTCACCCGTGAGGACTAAGATAGAATGCCTCGTTTCCAGCAAAAGGGGTCTCCGGTTCTCGACACTCATCATACGAAACACAGCAGCGTTAAGCTGCTATTTTACGCTAGTATTCTGGGAAAGCGTGGTCCTTCCCAGGTGGAACCGACCCATTCGTACTACAACTATACTACTGATATAGCTGCAGCATGGCTCTACCACGTACAAAAATATGCGTGGTGGAGATATCCATGTTCAGCAGTGAGATTTTAAGGGTTGATGAGTGAAAAGATATGCCATACGTAAATAACCAGCGTTGGATAGCAGCGCCAAAGATGCGAAATTTTTGTTGTACTACGATCGCCAAAGTTGCTTGACAAGCGAAACAACGGCACATCCTTTCTAAATATTGATGGACCTTATAATTATCGGTTGAACCAAATACAATACTTTCAGAGGAAGTTTCGAGTACCCATAACATGATTTGTCTTTGGTTTAGCGGTTTGGAAAAAGTATTGAAAATTTACTAGACAACTTATAATTTGTGAGACAACCTTGGCTTTTATTGAAATTATTACAAACACAATTAAAACAGGCTCTTATACACAACTGGATGAAAAATCGGTTTTAAAGCAATCTAGAAAGAACCTCTATTTTCATTGAAAATATTGGTTCTTAATTGCTTTAAAATCAATTGTGTTATAAACTATAATAACTAAATAAAATAAAAAAGTAATACATACATAGTCTTCGAGCAGGACATCGATCCTCGCGTTATTGCAAAGTCCAGCAACTGAACAGACTGCCTGCGGGTTCATCTGTGAAGCCAAAGTCTCCACCAGCTCGGGCACGAAGTCGTCCGCCAACGATATGCACTCTTTACGCACTATCTTGATCGGGATTAGTTTGCATGAGCCCTCGAACACTTCTTTTAATTCTTCCTAAAATAAATAATGTATGTTAAAATTGTTATCCATATTAGTAAAAACCACTATTTAAAATTCTTTTAGTTGCTATTTCACAGAAAAAAATTGTAGTGTTAGCTGAATTAATTAATGCATAAAAACTACAAACAGAGATCTTAATATTTGTATTTTTTTTTGCATTTTTGCTGCATAAGAACAAGGGTGTGGAAACATATTTCTTGTAATATTATAGGTTATAATTACTATTATGCCAAAAGTGTATTGTCAAGTTCACACACACACACACGCGCGCACACGCACACGCGCACACGCACACGCGCACACGCACACACGCACACGCATAAAAAAATTATTTTTTTATTATTACAAAAATTTAGTTATTACAAAACAAATGGTAAATTTAAAATTTTGTACGAACGACTTCAATATGAATATAATTTATAGTTGATTTTTTTAAAACCCTCTAATCGATTTCGATAAAATTTAAATGAGACCACCTGGGAAATATAGGGTATTTCCCACTTATTTACGTACGTTGTTTTAGTTACGTATTTTGAAACAAAAAAATTCCAAATCGGTTCGGTGAACATATATAAAAAAGATTCCGACGAATTGAAAACCTCTTCCTTCTTTGAAGTCGTTTGAAAGAGAGTAATCCTGTCTATGTAACATATGTACAACCATAACAGATTTTTTAAATTTATAATGTTAGAGTGATAAACGAGTAAACAGTTCACCTGATAGTAAGTAGCTTTGGCATTCAATCAAACCTGTTTCGGAATTCCGATTCGAGATTCCGAACGCAGCAAGTACATATAGAATCTATGACCCGTCACACACGTACGGTAGTTTTCGGTTCGAAATTTTCCAGACAAAACGGGATTCCGTATGTGTGTGGCCGTGAACCGTTCGCAATCCCGAAACGGAATTACGTATGTATGTGGCCGGCCTAAAGGTTTTTGCTGCGACGCCGGAAGATTGTGTGATTTTGCATAATATAGGGAGGAGTGCAAAAAACTAAAATTAATATATAATGTTTGTTACAAATGCATTACATTAAATTAAATAAAACATCCATTCTTTTCGTTTATACTGCCAATGTTAATTGTCAAACAATCTGATAGAGTAGGGATTGTCGCCAAAGAATTTTAAAATGTTGACAACAAAATAATTACAGACGGCTTGACTAAACTTATAACTGTAAATACTAGGAACAGACACAAACTACTAGTACCAGTTACTTGACTCCACAGAGTCGGTAATTCATTATTGGGGCGATGTATACGCTTTTGCAACAAAATTCCAGAAAATATAGAAAATGTGAAAAAGAGGAAACAGTTAACCCTGTATGGGATTATGATGTCTTAAATTTTTCATAGGTGTAATCATTCTAAGCTGTGATAGTCTCTGTCACACGCAACACTCTTCGATCAACAATTGGTTGTTGATCGAAGGCAACACTCATAAAAATGACACAAACGCAATAGCAATAGATCATGTATTAACAAACCTGTTTTTTTAAATATCATGCCGCCCGTATTTATTTTTAATTCGAAAACACAAGTAATACATATAACATTAATTCACTTATATTTTTATTCTCTATTTGATTAACTAGTTTTAGCCCAGTGTAGAACATGGGCCTCTTTATTTATAGAATAAGGGCGACAAACTAACACACAGTCCACCTGATTATAAGTGGATACTGTGGCCCATCGGCATCTATATCTATTAAGAATGAAAATTCAGACCACAACGCCAGTAAAAAGGGTCTGCGGTTCTCTACACTCACCATACGAAACAGCAGCATTAAGCTGCTATTTAACACTGGTATTCTGTGAGAGCGCCCTTCCCTCGTCGAGCCGACACATTCGTGCTACAACCATAATATAGCAGCAGCATAGCTCTACCACGCAAAAACATTTTAATTTTAGAAAAACTATCCGTAATCGCTTGGCACACCGATTAAGAACCGCAGTTCTTCTTTGTATACAAACGCCATAATATCATACGAATTAGTGTACTGCTATCCATCGGAGGCCACGAGGTTGTTCTCATCTTTCTCGTCGCCTTGGTGTCGTAAACACCAATCTGACGACACGTACCTACTCATATTACATTCAGATAATAAACATCAGTGTTATCTAAAGCTATTCTGTAAGCATTTAGGCTGTAAATATTTAGAGCATATAATTTTGGAAAGTATTTTTTTTTTATAGAATAAGGGTGACAAACGAGCACACAGTCCACCTGATGGTAAGTGGTTGCGTGGCCCATAGACATCTACATCTATCTTCGTTTGCGAATTGAAATGCAGATGCATTGTCAGACGTGAGAACTAAGATAGAATGCCTCTTTTCCAGTAAAAAGGGTCTCCGGTTCTCTACACTCACCATACGAAACACAGCAGCATTAAGCTGCTATTTTACGCTGGTATTCTGTGAGAGCGTGGTCCTTCCCCGGTCGAGCCGACCCATTATAACTATACTATTAATATAGCTGCAGCATGGCTTTACCACGTAAAATTATAATTATAATTTAATACGTTATTCTCTGTTCATATAGACATACATTATAATAATGACAATAATAGAGATAAATATGGTCGATGTTAAAAACGAATAGAAAATATGTTGTACTCTTTGCATACGTTATCGGTCACTGACAGAGGTCGGGCTTGACTAGAATGATCTCTAGGTTAAACAATATAACAGGATAGCCGCCGCGTTCTTCTGTTATCTCTTTTAGATGTCACTTTAACAAAGTACAACGAGCTCTAGAATTCTTGCTTATTAAACGGTTCTATAGGTTGATCGTTGTTCCTATAATCATTATAGTCCTCTTTATTAGCTCGTTCTACAATATTTTCTTACGTTTTCGAATTACGAAACAATATAAAACGAGTATTTATTCTAAAATGTTTAACGAATATATCAAAATGACATTAACGGCAATTATCATCACTTGTTAAAGCATAATTCAAGCAAGTGTGGTAGAGTCACACTGCAACTATATTATGGTTGTAGCACGAATCGACAGGGGAAGGACACGCTCTTACAGAATACCAGCGAAAAAGCAGCTTAATGCTACTGTATTTCGTATTGTGAGTGTAGAGAATCGGAAACCTTTTTACTGGAAACGTGGCAATCCATCTTAGTACTCAGGGGACAACGCATCTGCATTTTGGTTCTTAATCGAGGATAAATGTAGATGGCTATGGGCCACAGCATCTACTTACCATCAGGTGGACTGAGTGCTTTTTGTCGCACTTATTCTATAAAAAAAATATATAACGGATGTTAGGCGGACAAACCATAAAGCACAAATGCTTAGTTTCTCATATCACTTTACTCCATTTTAAACATTTACTTATTCATTGTGGTTTGTTCATTATTTATTTTTTCAACCGACTTCAAAAAAGGAGGAGGTCCACAATTCAACTGTATTTTTTATGTGTCACCTCAGAACTTTTTTCTAATAGAACCGGTTTTGATAATTCTTTTTTTATGTGAAAGCTGGTGCTGCTTATGTGGTCCCATATGACTGATCTGAAAAAAAATCTAACCAGTAGTTTTTAAGTTATCTTTAATAATGCATATTTAATTGACTTCCTATATTGATGATGTTCTCATTTTATTTAATATTGAAGTCGGTATTACAAAATTTTTAATTTATCATTTGTTTATCGTATATTCGCAGTTGTGAAAAAGTATATTTGCGATAAATACATGATCTTATTCATCTATATGTGACCGATGTACGGTCATGCATTAAGGTCGGAGGTGGATCTGGTAGTACAAGTACAAAGATGATTTTTAGAACCCTCATTAAAAATTCGTGCCCGTATTCTCATTACACACCTAAGCTCGTTCCTAACAGATGAGCTCTTCTTTATTAATATTTATATTTATAATATATTTATATTTATTGAACACAAAAATACTCATTAAATATCATCATCATCATCATTATAGCTCATTACAAATCTACTGCCGAACACAGGCTTCCTTTTTACGTTGTCACGAAGCACGGTCCTGACTCCTGAGCCACTTGCATCCATTTTTCACCCAATCAAATGCTCGTTTAAAATAACATTTGCTTCTCCACACAAGACACGATACATTTCATACTGTTTTGTCGCTAATGCGATAAGAATTGGGCTCAGTTCAGACTGAGCTATACTATCCTCGTATATAGTATAGGACGTTGCTTCAGTAGCAAACAATCCTATACCTGCAATATTTTATTTTATAGATTAAGGGTGTCAAACGAGCACACAGTCCACTTGGTAAGTGGATACTGTGGCCCATAGACATGCACATATATCCCTAATTAAGAAAAATGCAGATGCGTTGCCACCCTGAGGATTAAGATGGAATGCCTCGTTTCCAGTAAAAAAGGTCTCCGGTTCTCTACACTCACCCTACGAAACAAGTAAGCATCAAGCAGCTATTTTACGCTGGCATTCTGTGAGAGCGTGGTCCTACCCCGGTCGAGCCGACCCACTCGTGCTACAACCACAATATAGCTGCAGCGTAGCTCTACCATAGTCAGAAGTAGTTGAGCATAGTGTGAACGTGTACATAAAAATGAATGATGAGCGATATTGTTGTGCTATATTATATATTTGTAATTTGCTATATTTTATATATTATAGCATAGTCTGCACTGAGCATAAAGGACAAATCGCAGACCCACTGCTGCGTTCCGGTTTAAACTTTAAGAATTTGGTCTTAGTTTTCGGCGTGATAATGCACCTGTGGTTATTTGAAATTTGCTGTAGGCAAGTGTTTGTAAGCCGCCGTAGTAAATTACTAAGTAGACTGCAAGGTACATTGTAACCCTTATATGAAAAATAGCTTTAACATCGGATGCATCACCACTCATTTATTTATTTACTTAAACTTTATGGAACCTTACACATTAAGTAAAGGAACAAAGGCGGACTTAATGCTAAAAGCATTCTCTGCCAGTCAACCTTAAGGCATAACTACGAAGGCGGTTACAAAGAAATATGCATACACACATACATATACATATTATACATACATTTACATATATACATACATATACACACCCACATACATACATACATACATATATCAATATACACAAGTATATACATTTATATAATAAGAAAATATGATATAATACAAGATACATAAAGAAACGTAATATACTAATGATGACGAAACTTAGCAGTTGTAAAGCAGTTTTAGAAAATGATCTCGAATGTTCTTTTTAAATGTTTGTTTGCAGGTAGGTTGTCTTAATTTTTCAGGCAAGTGATTCCATAGGCCATTTCATGGACAGCAAACGATGAAGGTATGAAAATCGAACGGTGAAGGGGAATAGAGAGAGCAAAAGTCTCCGATGAACGAAGCTGTCTGTCAAGAGTGTCCCGCAGAAACTCATCATGATGTATAATTGTGTGGTATAAATCCATCCATTACAGTCTATAAATGTTCAATGCTGAAAATAGGCCTCCCCAATATTAAAATCCCCCTATGAGGCAATCTATTTAAGGTAAATAAATCATTGATTTTCTAGTTTCGATCAATTAAGATCGAAATCAATATGATTGAAATATTGCAATCATATTGATTTCGATCACCCCGTGACCATGAGGGTTGTAAAGCACCCAATGCGTGGGGAATAAAAAAACTTTAATAATAATTAAAATTAAAAATTTTGTACGACCGACTTCAATATAAATTATTAAGAGTAACTCAAAAACTATTGGTGAGACCTTCATTAATGGGACCACATGTGAAGCACAAGCTTCCAAAAAAAAAAAATGGAATCATCGAAATCGGTTCACGCAGTAAAAAGTTATGAGGTAACACACATAAAAAAATACAGTCGAATTGAGCACCGGCTGCTTTTTGAAGTCGGTAGAAAATTATGCTTTTAATAAGAAGTAAAAGCCAAAGAAGTTAACTTCAAAGATCCTTTTGAATGGGCTAAGTAATATCAAAAACTCGAATATCGCCTAAATTACATTAAAAACTTCATCCCCTACTTTTCCCACTCTTGGGAGTGACACTTTATATGAAATATAGAATTATATGAGACAATCCCCGAAGTAGGTATAACCTCCCACCATTGACGAAGATATCGAGTAACATACATACAAAAGAATCATACACTCGAATTGAGATCATATTTTTGGAAGTTGGTTAAAAAAAGTTATAATTACACACGATAAAGTCTAATAATTAATTTATCAATGTGTATAATTAGCGTAAACGTAAGAATTCATTAGATTGATTTCGAATTAGAACTCGAACCTTCACCCGAAACCGAGGCTTCACATTTTGTAACGCAAATTGGATGAACTTTTGTTTAGTTCTTTAATTAGTCATACTACTCGTATATGTTTTCATATAGGTACACATGTCCAATGAGCATGGACCATGTTCAAAAACAAATATAAATATTATGATAGCGTCAATTAATGAGAATGACGTAATCACTTCCATTTACAATAACACAATTTGATACTTTAATTAATAATGTTTCCAATGTTCTCTGCATATTTCAAACGTGATTAATTTTATGACTTATTTCGAACATAAGCGATTTGTTTTGTACTAAGATAAAAATAGCGATAATAGAAAAATAAAAAATAAATAATATCCGGTGTAACAAGTCATTTAGAGATAGACTTGGATAAAATCAAAAAGTATTTTACGTATTTTAATACATATAATAATTTAGAATGTCACTAAATATTAGCATTAAATAACATATTGACAAACAAACATAATTACACGTCACACGTTTTATTTTTTATAGAATAAGGTTCACAAACGTTCACCTGGCTGTAACTGGATGCTTAGGTCCATGGACATCTACATCTATCTTCGATTAAGATTTAAAATGCAAATGCGTTGTCACCCCTGAAGACTTACATGGAATGGACCTTTTACTGGTAATGAGGCATTTCATCTTAGCCTCTCAAGGTTGACAACGAATCTGCATTGTGATTCTTAATCGAGGATAGATTTAGATATTTATGGGCATCATGGTAAGTGACCATCAGGTGCACTGTGTGCTCGTTTATCACTTCATTCTGTAAAAACACATAATATGTGAAGGCAAGGTTTCGCCGTATAATAGGTGTAGTAAGGAATCCTCTGGCGTTGCAGGAGTTCCGGGTATGGGCCTCGATGACTCGAAAGTGGTCTCGAAACATCGTAGAAGCATAGCGAGTGTGCTAGGGGCAGCATGTACTGCCAGGACGTGCTTCCAATAACATCTTTTTTCACAGTCCCTCTACTGTAGGAATCTCACGTGGAGTCGTTTTCGAACCAGACTTCGCACATTTGTGATTGGCTATTTGACGCTAGTCAATTGAAATACTTTTTAAGATCTGTCAAAACGAAACATTTTCATAGAAATTTTATATGAACTAATAGCGTCATAGTTTTTACAGTCAAATAACTATCTCTATTGTATATTTTTAAATACTATAAATCGATTTTAACTTAAAACAGAAAATCGATCAAGTTTTAAGACATTAAATAAACCAAATTCGAATTATATGATGTAGTAATTTATTAATAACAAGATGGTACCCGGCGCGTTGCTACCGCAGAAGAAACAATTGTGGAAACAAACATCGTTTTAAATTTGAAAGAGATATATTGTTAAAATAAGAATGATAATACAATAATTCAAGTTAAATGATAAATAATTTAAAAAAAAAATAGTTGGTACGTTACTTGCGCCACCCACTGGAATTTTATTGTACTATGCCTATGACCTTTGCCAGCAATAACTTAACAAAGTTTTAGCCCAGTCTCATGAACGGTATAGCAGCGCATAAAATACGAACAAACAAAAATTAACTTTTATATATTAAATGGTTTTTAGACCATACAAATCCTTGCTACGTGCGGAAATAGAACCTAACGCCTAGTCTCTGCGACGGCATTCAACTTCTGTATTAAAACGTCAGTACATAGTAGTTACCTGAGTTTCGTTGCTCTGCAGCTGGTCGCGGGCTTGTTTCACCATATCCGTACAGATCTTGCAGATGTCGTCGTTGTCTTGCGGGAAGTTGGCGCGGGGCCACACTCGACTCACGCAGTGGTGTGTTGCCTTGCATTCTCGTCCAGTGCTATACGTGTAATAAAAACACTCATTAAATACTGTCTCACAGATTTATTTTTCTATTTCTCCCTTTTTGCTAAAAGACGTTTGCATCACAGTAGGATTTTCTCCTGTATTGTGGAGGCGGTTTATATACATAAATTGCATATGGACATATTCAGTCCCGGAACGTGCGGGTTTCGAACCGCGGTCCTGCAAGCGAAACGACTAAACCCTTAGTAACTGCATGATACTGCCATCTGCAGAAGCCATAAGATGTTGTTGGCACTTTGCAATAAGTCGCTTTTTGGGATACCTCAGAGATACAATGAAGAAAAAACTGTCATGCCTGTCTTGTAGAGACTACGGACTTCCATTTTGCACGATTATGACACACCTCTCTTTTTTATATTCTACTATGCCAGCGCTTAACTACAACCCCACCTGATCGTAAGTGGTGATGTAGGCTAATATGGTGAAGAGCACCGACTTAACAAAACCTATTCACTCTTGCCTTGAAGACACCCACATTGTAATTGGATGGAAAGACAGATGCTGGCAACTTATTCCACTCCTTTGCTGTACGCATGATGAACGATGTAGCAAACCGTTTGATTCGAATGCGTGATAAGTCAACAACGAAACGGTGGAAACTGGCCGAACGTCTGGTTGTCCGATGGTGCACACTCTCCGAAATTAGGACAACGTTAAGTAGTGCAATAATGTAAGCATCAGTTAATCATTTTGTGTTAGTCGTTGGCACACATACTTTCCTGAATTTTGTGTAAAACGCTTCCAAATTTCAGTAAAAGGGCAAACGTAAAGATAAGTTAGAATAAAACAACTATCAAATAGACAACAAAACAGAAGGAACCCGAGCAGTACGTCGGTCCGCAAAAATATTATTGCGGCGTCTTACCGGTTTAACAATAGTGATGTTATGCAACAATATGGTCATTGTTTACTAGCTGACTTAACGCAAATTGTCTTTTTTCAACAGTTTCGAGAAACATTGTAAGCGATTTAAACTTGTTCCAATTTCGAAAGGTCGACTAGTAAGTAATTAATACAGAATTTTAAAATACAATGATATTGGTGTTCTTTGATTCGACCCATTTTGGAAACATTTATAATAAAAAAAAAATCTTATTGCACCACGTTTATCATTATATTAAATTGCTTTTATTTTCCTACCTCTCATTTAAAATATTAATATTCAAATTAATAGTCACTAATATTTTATTAAATTAATTAACTCCGCTAACAATAATAATAATAACAGTAATAATTTTTTAATTATTATGTAAACAGTAACTGTTTACATAACAACTAAAAAAGCCTATTAACAACTGTTGTTGGAGGTTACTTATCAAAGATAAAGTTATATATAACTAAATTATTTCATTTAAAAAACAATAGTGTACTAAGAATAGAGCCAGCGGGAAACCGATATTAATCGCGATGGTAATAAAACTCGTTTTTTAATGGAAGTTTGTCGTCGTAAAATGAATAATATGAATATATGATAAGGATAAGTGATTAAACTATAACAAAAACGTTGAGTATTTTGTAGTATTATATAATCATAAAAATGTTTACCTGAAGTTGCTGCACCAATATGATGGTCCCCAAGTGCAGCGTGAAGAACCTAAAAGTTTCCCTGTAACATTGTGAGCAATATATAGGATAGTTATAGGATAGTTTCTAGATATAAATCCACATAATAGAACCGTTACGGTATGAATCAATTGACATAGTACATGTTAGCCTAATTTTGTGTATATTATAGCGTCAAAAGCAAACATTACAGCTCACACTAAGAAGCGTAGCGTCACAACAAAAAATATTACAACGGTATACGAATGATGGTAATAAAATAAAAGTGACAATTTTACTTAAATCATTCTGTAGACTTATGGCCAAATAATGAAACGCTACCAATTTTAAGATGTCGTTAAGTCTCGTGGGGTCACAGTCACTGACTTAAAGTGATAGAGACAACACGAGACTTATATAAGGGCATCTTAAGATTAAGCAGCGTTTGAGTATTTGGATACTACACTAATTAAAGATTGCAATACCAAACGCCTCGTAGGTACATTTTACGCTTTTGCTTGTTGCCTGTTTGAGTATTTTCCGTCTGGTTTAAAAGGCACGGTTATTTTTTTTTTATAGAATTAGGGTGACAAACGAGCACACCGTCCACCTGATGGTAAGTGGTTGCTGTGGCCTATAGACATCTATCCTCAATCACGAATCAAAATGCAGATGCGTTGTCACCCGTGAGGACTAAGATGGAATACCTCGTTTCCAGTAAAAAAGGGTCTCCGGTTCTCTACACTCACCATACGAAACACAGCAGCGTTATGCTGCTATTTTACGCTGGTATTATGTGAGAGCGTGGTCCTTCCCCGGTCGAGCCGACCCATTCGTGCTACAACTATACCAGTAATATAGCTGCAGGATGGCTCGGTTATAACACCATTCATCAAAAGCAACAAGATTTTTCTGGCCCGTTTATTCTTTAAGTTTTTATAAAGGAATATCACAAACTTAACGTAAGAACAAGAATGTCTCCTAAATAGTTACATTAAATCTTCATCCCCTATTTCTCCACGCCTAGGGGTGGAAATTTTTTCCGAATTTATATGTGGCCACACCTAAGTACAACCTATTTAATAAAAGCATTTCTTAAATCGGCGAAGATATCGCGTAACACATACAATAAAACTACAAAACAGTCGAAATAAGAACCTTGTTGTCATTTAAAAATATATATTTATCAGTATTGTATTTGTAAATTGTATTTGTATTGTACATAATGATCGAATCGCTATAATTAAACGACGCAATCTCGATATGATTGTAGCAAATAATTAAAAAAAATGGCTGAATATTTAAAAACACTGAATCGGTGGCTGCAGAAAACGGAGATAATTATTATTATATTTCTATTTGATTACTCAAAGCTTTCGGTGCTATCATTTAAAACCATATAAATCTTTTTTTTGCCAATTTTTGACTTATAACCGACAGTTCGTATAAACAAATAACTTACCTTCGTGTTTGTCAATTGTAGTCGATTTCTTTTTCTGGAACAATAAAGTTTAGGTTAGTTTGATAATCGCTAATACTGAATCCAATAGCGCAAAATGTTTCTTTGTTAACTGTTACAGCTCGTAAAATTACACAGCTGGATATACCTCTCCCGTTATAGGTAAAATTGGCCTTAGTCGTTCAGTTTGGCAGGCGGATTGAAGACTGCAGTATCAGACGCCTCGTATATTTTATTAACCTGCTACTCGTCACCGGTCTGAGTATTTCACGTCTGGTGTAAAAGAGATCGTTGTACTGTCTTCTATCGCAAAAACCTAGAGACTACAAGACTGGGACCTAGACTGACTGAATCCACAAAATGGGGTAATGGATACGGAGACAGTATTTTATTATCATCATTCATAAGTACAACCTATCAAAGTCCACTGCTGAACATAGACCTCGTTTTTTTTTCTTTTTTTCTTTTTCGATTATAATGGGATACTTGCCATAGTTGCTAAGCTTGGCAGGCGGATTGGTAACTCTGTCTTACTTGCGGGACGATATGGGCTAGTGGATATTCTTACACTGCCACTACATGATCCACGGTTTACATAGTTTTATTGTCTTTAAAATAACTAAGTAACGTAGAAAACTTTTTACTATGATAGATTACTCTACTAGCCAAAACAGGTGTCCAAATTATTTTATTGTACGATGCTGGCTTAATAGAAAACTGATCTGAAATATCTCATGATATTTTATTTCTCGATATACTTACGTTCATCGACATGATATGGTCCAACTTGTCGCTATTGCACATTGCCACAACGCGGCACATGGTCTCAGGGGAAGTGTTGGACGACAGCAGAGCTGCGAGGTACTCCTCCAGGTAGGCGGTGTTCTCGCGACAGTATTTCGTAACTGCTGGGTCGGAGACATCGCGGCACGCCGTATTCATGCGTGCTGACAGATATTCCTGTTAACGATCCAATATGTCAACAATAACTTATTTGTATATTACCTCTATAGATAATAGCATCCATCATAATATTATGATCGATAGTGCATAAAATGTTATTAAGAATGAAGAATTATTATTATATTTTTTTCAAGTAAGGGTGACGAACGAGCAAGTGAAAAGCTGAAAGCTATGGCCCATTGTCACATCGACTGTCGATTAAGAATCAAAATGACGATGCGAAGTCACCTCTGCAAACCAAGATTAAATGCCTCGTCACCAGTAAAATGAGGGCGGAGTCTCACTTTTCTACGCTCACCATAATAAACATAATAGCGTTATGCTAGCTAGCTAAGGTAGCTGCTATAACACCGTCTGTATTCTTGTAAACATGATACTTTCCCGTTGGAACCTATTCATGCTATAGTCATAATACAATAGTATACGACTATAGTATTCCACGTGTAATGATTGAGTTACTATCGAATATGTTTATAGTAAACGAAACATAAATGAAGTTATCGAGGATTTCAGACTTCTTATATATACCATACTTTAAATAACACTTTTTCTTTTAATAATATTTATTTGTTTTTATATCGAGTTTTTCTACTGGCGATTAGCTAACCTTTGCATGACGTGACGAATCTTATTCGATTCAACACGCTAAGAAGACTTGCGATATTTACTATTTATGCGAGTCGTTTAAACGTCAAACGATTTGAATACTTAATTTTCAATTACACTAGCAAAATAGAAAGCTTTTGTATAACACTGTCTTGTCCAAACAGTTTATTACAAAACATTCATTTCGACTGAGATTCTAATGCAATCAGTTAAAGACCTTGGTAAGGTTGGTCTAGTGGTGGAAAACGCGACTGCTGATCACGAGAGCCCGGGTTCGAATCCCAGATCAAGTCAAAATAACTTATCAGATTTTCCGGATTAGAAATTCTCACAAGCAACCCGAAGTCAGAAAAATGGCGTTGTTTCAGCCTAGTGCCTCGGAAAGCACGTGAATCCGTTCGTCCTGCGCCTTATCGTCCCTTCCACTGAGTCGTGTCGGGTTTGCGCGTTCCATCGGACTATGAGAGTGGGGAATAGAGAGTGCACCTATGCTAGCGCACATACTCGTGCATTATAATCCTGCCCTACAGGTGGTTAGTCTGCATGCGACTGGCTACCGTGATCGAAAACCGGTTTGAAGGACATAATTGTAATAAGGTGACAAATATTCTATAAAGTTTAAAAAAATAGAAACAAAAACAAAAAAGTGACTAATGTATGATGCAATCATGCAACCATGCAATAGAATCTTTGTTCAAATTGCAAATTACTATAAACACGCTACAGTTAAATTGTTGAAATTTACGAGCTATCAAACAACGTTGAATTTTATGATCGTAACTTTTTGTTTGTGTGTAATAAAGAACGCATTCAAATGCGAGTAATACTGAAAATAGTTAGGTACGACTTTCAAAAGTACCAGAATCACAAAAGTGCTATGAGCTAGCTTGACTGCTATCTCACCTCATGTAAGTAGCATTTCAACAAAGGCGGAAAGCGCACTGGTTTAGTTTAACAAAAGCCTATTTATTCACTGACTTGATACCCATATCGTCGAATTTAAAAAATTAACTAAACTAAGATTGTAGAACTATTATACTCGTAATATTAAGGAATACGTAAATGGTTATAACCCTGAATATAACCCTGGAATTAGGTCCCCTGGGATCGCTACAAAGCACAACCTATTTCTAATAAGATTTATATAATTAATTTTAAAACATAATACATAATTAAATGGAAGAAACAAGAGAAAACTATTTTAACATAAGTTAAAAATAGAAACATATGACATCAAATGGAACCCCAATTCAGCAAATTGCTGCAGTAGGTAGGTACTAAAAGTGTTTTCAATTGTAGCCCAATATTGACATTAAAGGCGTAAATACTTTTAAACTAAGAAAGACACATTTACGTTATGTAATAGGTTACAATAAATCGTAAATATTTGCATATAATGATTAAACAGACCACACAATATTAATTATAAACTTTTTAAATAAATTGTAAACTGTTTTTTTTTTTATATTTCCGCTGGGTTTCTTGTTGGTTCTTTTCAGGGCAGACGTATTTTCCAAACCAGGAGTAAATTGAACTTAATAACTACTTTCGATAAGTATCATTTAAATATGTATATATTTAAAAACCCTATTTACATTTCTATCAAGGATTATTCTTACGGATAACAGACGTTATGAAATTATCTTACTTTTTTTGCTGCAAAAATTGCAATGAAGCAAACCATTTAGTTCCACTGAGTGGATGTTGACAAGAAAGGGGTGGAGAGTTTGGGATTTGAAATAAATGCCGCGGTAAGCAGTAACGAATGTTTTGTACTACCGTCATCGGTCTGGCATATACTAGAAGGTTGCCATGTAGGCCAAAAGATTTTGAATCTATAAGAAGACACTAAAGAGAAGAAATTCTTTGATGAATTATCTTATCAGGAAAGAAAAGTATAAGTGGTGGAGCCACGCTGCAGGTATATGATTGTTGTACCACGAATGGGTCGGCTCGATCGGTGTAGGACCATGCTCTCACAGAATACCAGCGTAAAATAGCAGCTTAATGCTGCTGTGTTTCGTATGGTGAGTGTAGAGAGAACCGGAGACCCTTTTTACTGGAAACGAGGCATTCTATTTTAGTTCTCAGGGGGTACGCATCTGCATTTTGATTCTTAATCGAGGATAAATGTAGATGTCGATGGGTCACAGCATCCACTTACCATCAGGTGACATGTGTGCTCGTTTGTCACCTTTATCCTATAAAAACAAAGCTCTTAACAGGAAACTGATACTTCCCATCTTCTATTTCAGTTGATATAGTGAATTTTCTTACGCTGTCATTACACGGCAAAAAAAATATAGCAATATAAGAAAAAAACACCGGAACAAATCCGTTTTGAAAGAGCAAAGGATTTAGAAGCCTGATTTCTACTAAGTTTGCATTAAGTCAAGGTAGGTCCATTACTTATATCGTTACCACGTACCGCATTAATAAGATCCTTGACATCCTTCAGCTGCCTGAAGAGTCGGATGAATTTTTCTGAGACATCGTTTTTGCGTACTTCCTGTTCCTGCTTCTCCCACACTGTGCCGATGCAGTGCCCCACAGCGCCGCAATCGGCTGCGATTCTAAGCACGAAATATATTAATAAACTATAGGCACGAAATATATAATAAGCTAAAAAATAAATAAATTCTATCTGCCTTTCTGGTTTCCGATTTAACCATATATATTATTCTTTAATATCTATTCAATTTCTAAGGGCTGATTTTTCACTTATCAGATAAAAGTTATTCAAATGATAAATGTAACATAATTTAAAAATGATTGATAGATATGAACTGGTGATTGAAAAATTTGCTTTAAACTCGTAAATATTAAATTACATCTAGATTATTTAATTGGTCTCTTGGATTACATAGAGTAAGCAAAATTGCGATTTTAATATTTTGGTGTAGAATCGATTGGAAATTTTATCGATATAAAGTGATAAATTATTTTACTGCCACGACACTGTAATGACCATACGTTCATAGTATAATAACGCAACGCTAATGACTGTTATGGAAACTCACTTAAGGCTTTGACACCAATAGGAAGGTCCTTTAGAGCATTCTTTAGGCAACTGGCGAGCTGACGCTATACCTGTGAAAGAAAGATATCATGAATAAAACTGTATGTATTATTTATATCATATTATATGGCAGACTAATGGCTCCTTAATCTTCTCAGAAATCTATACATATTTCAAAATAGCTATTCCCCGCGACTTCACCCGCGTGTAATTTAGGGTTTTAATTTTGTTGCGCGGAATCCTAATTATTTTTTCTAAAATATAAGTGGCCTAAGTTACTCCTTATAACATCCGCTATCTACCAGTGAAAGTCCCGTCAAAATTGGTCCAGCCGTTTCGGAGATTAGCCGGAACAGACAGACAGACAAAAATTTTAAAAATTGTGTTTTTGTTAGAGGGTCCGTATATACTTTTATATGCAATTAGTAAAACGCTGTTATTTTGACATTACAAACAGACACTTCAATTTTATTTATTTGTATAGATTAAAGTAGATTAGTCCTCCGCCACGTCTCTCTGCATGTATGTTCGCTTTTATCTCAGGAACTACTGTAGCGATTTTCATCAGGATTTCACCAATAGACAGACTGATTCATGAGTAACGTTTAGGTATATAAATTAAGAATACTTTTGATAATTATCTAACGTCTAATGCTTTTGCTAAAAAAATCGTACTTCCTGAGCGGTTCCATGTCGTACGCTGCGTAAATAGGTAAAGTTACATGAAAATAATTCATACAATATAAAGATAACAAAAATCGCGATGTCTGTCTTAAACTAACTTTCCACCAGGTTCAACTTCTAAAACCACCAAAGAAAAAAAAACTCTAACAAAACACAACCCTGCTCTCATTCCACTAATTGAAAATGAATTCTACTGAATAACTAAAGAAAACACAAGTCACTAAAAGCAATATTTCTGTTCTAAAAGGAGCGTAGAAAACACTAGTTTTAGTGTAAAATCCACAAGTTGGCAACATTAATACGTAGTGAAACTTCAGTTTATGTGATCACTTATGTCAAATTACAAATCCATGTCAAATTAACTATAATCATGGTACTATCAATTATATCTCGATTAAAACAATAGAATAGGATAGAATAGAATGATTTTTTATTCAATATTGATTATTACATACGGTTAAGAAAATACCTCTGTCCTGGGAAGAACCAGCAAGAAAGCCAGCGGGACTTTTATCTAAACATATTTCACTTTACTTCATACCTTTTTGACCAATACCTACTTTAATTATTATAAGTGATTTTCGTACGCAAAAAAAATGAAAAATTAACCAACCAAAAAAAATTACCATGCGCGTCCCCGTCGCTGAAACGATAACTCTTTATGTACGTTGCTGGTGATAACCGCGCGTTCAAGATGAGACGAGATGGGGTTAAGCATCGACAGACCAACAGATTGGCGGGTCGCTAGTATATTTTTTAAATACTTTACAATTTGGACTAAAATTATTACTTACTTCTTCTATTACGTAATTAGTTAATTTTGGTACGTTAGATACTAGATTTACTGGTTGTTTGCATTTATTAACGAAAATTTGAATTACTTTGTTCATAAAACAAGTGACAAACGAAATTACAGTCCACCTGTTGGTGAGTGACTAGTGCTATTCACGGACACCTGTAGCCTGCTTCACACAAAGAAGGCTTCAGATGCTTTGTTACCTCTCAGGACTAATATGGACTGCCTCACAGCCTGGCTTTCTATACCCTTCTGACCAGGAGACAGCATTACATGCATTGCTGCTTGGTAGCAGAAGTAAAAGGCTGGTACCTACCGATACGGACTCACAGACAGAATAGTATTTCTACCACCCCGTATGGTACTAAGATACGAAGGAACGAAGAGTAAATGCAGGACACGGAGAAAAATTTTGTTTGGAATTAAGATAAACCTGTATTTCCAAAATGTCAGTGTTAGTTATGGGTTACGTGCTAGTTTAGTCAATATACCTAATCAATTTCAATATGCTTAGTTTCGTCCATTTTATACTGCAATCTTCAACAAATAGCTTAAATATCATTTCATGGAAAAATATGTTTATATAAGTATATCAAAAGATCGCGTTACGCACGGAAGTGACGACAGGGTATAAAGCATAGTTTTTCAAAGGCGGTACAAACAGATCCTGTGACAGCGTCCACATACTTGAACAACGTATATGTAGGTATTGTTCGATTTATACATTTCTAATGTCGAAGATACTAGACGTGTATAAATACAAGGAAGCTAACGAAATGTTTTTTTTTAATTTGATAATGATGCCTTGCAATCACATCCGACACTATAAATTATTTACGAGTAATGATTGCGATGCCATGTTGTTTTGGCGAAGTAAGAGAATGAGCATGACTTCGATAAGAAACACGTATTCGATCTTTTTTTTAAATTTCCCAGCTATATACTTCATCGCTGAGAACGTGGTAACGTTCAATATAAAAGTAAACAGGAAATCAGCACTTATTTACAATTTCATCGGTGCCAATTTTAAAACAACAGTTTGTTAAATAATTGGGATTGAACCCGGGTTGCTCTCGTACTATATTTACGACGAGCGCGAAAGCTCTTTCTCGGAGCTACGGCGCCCTTTACTTGTGATATAAAGGTTACATTTTCATTTAACTTTAATGTAAAAACAAGTCAGTTGAGATATACATAGATAAAACCATTAATAATTATCAAGGTAGATGGATTAATCAACTCATAATTTTAATACAATTAGCCTAGCAATTCCTTGCAGTTGATAACGTCAAAAATATAGAATACACAATTAGATTCTATAGTAATATTTTCCATACAGAATCTAACACTGAATAAACAAAAATATTACTATAGAGTTTTGAATACCAGCGTAAAATGGCAGCTTAATGCTGCTGTATTTCGTATGGTGAGTGTACAGAACCGGAGACCCTTTTTCCTGGAAACGAGGCATGCCATCTTAGTCCTCAGGGCTGACAACGCATCTCTACCGGGATCTGTTGTTATATTTTTGATATGGTCTTTTTAAGTAAGTATGCTCCACATGACGCATGTCTTTGAGAGATTTGCCTGCAAATTCAACACGGTGGTCAGGCAAGATTAGGTTCGTGAGTACAAAATACTCCATACTGAGCAATAGTTATGCTGCTTCCCATTTCTACAACAGAGCTACTCATATGTCGTCCTGTGGGTGATGTAAGAGGCGATTGGGGGATGCGGTCAGCAATCGCCTGCCACCCGTAGCAACTATGGCAAATTGTGCCTCTTATGACGCAATCTATAGAGCTAGCCTATGGTCAGCAGTGTATATTTATAGGATATAATGTATGGATGGATATTGGGATACTGATATTGGAATGAGCTTCATTAGTTTTGAAGAAAGATTGGCGCTAGAAGATTTTTTTCTTTCTTTAAAAAATAACTTTTTATTTCTATTAGGATTTTTCCTGTATCGTGGAGGCAGTTTACTACAATCAATTTAAAAAGAATAAACATCCACCCGACCCGGAACATTTATTTGTAGGCCATAGAAATACTTTCAGAGTGGGATTTGAACCCGCGGCCCCCAAGACCGCAACTCATTGCTAAGCCACTGCGCCACGAAGCCGTCACAAATGGCTGATATTATATTCTCCCTAACAAAATATCAATTAAATATTGTAATTTCAAAAACAAAATAATCACTGCTCTGTAACTGTGATACTTGCTAGACAGTCATTATGTGCCTTGCGATATAATTAGATAAAACAAGTATTAGTAATCCTCCTTGTGACCGGAAAAGCGACTTGTTTGGTTCTACTTTTGTGGCTTTTAATTGAACATGTTTATATTTTACATTCATTAAATTATTATTTTAAAATTTGTATTCAACTGTGTACAATCAACCAATAACCGTTCTGTGGGTGACGTCAGAGGCAACAGAGGGTAATGAAATAGGAGATGGACAGAAGCATGTCTGATAACAACTTAAAATAGTAAAAAACTGCGGTTGCAATCCCGCCAGAAAATTATGGCAACTGTGGCAAATATCCCCCCTATAAGGCTATATAAAGAAAGGCCTAAGTTCACCAGTGGACTTATGATAGGCTGTAATGACGATGATGATTAAATCCCAGGTATATATAGATAGATATATTCAAGGTAGCACGGCAGACCATCTAGGTGATGTGAAAGATGTCTGTGAACAGACATATGTGTATGTGCACGGAAATGTAAGGAAGCTTGTGACAAGCGGTATATTGTAATACTAGCTGTGCCCGCGGCGTAGCTCGCGTATAGAGGTTTTACATAAAGAATTTGTCGTTTAGGTAAGAGAATATTAAACGATTTATTTCATTACTGTATCAATAAGTGGTAACAAAATAAATCATTATCATCAAAGTTCTAAGTCGTTTATGATAGAGCTTCTGTGTAAACGACGTTAGAAGTAGGCTTAGCCGGGGTGTACACAAAAAGGTTACGGGGGCTACTAACGCGGGAAAAAGCAACATAGAATTGGCCATGTGCAAAACAGTCAGTACTGAGGTGCACTCTTACAACGCGTAAAGTTTGACCTTGCGCTTTATTTACGGTCATCGCATAACACACGCTCACTGTAACTGGGAACTGAACGCGCTTAAGACTGTAAGGAAAGTTACTTCTTAATAGAGGGTTTTTGGGCAGTGCTGCCAGATAAAAAAAACTCATTCAGCTCTAGGACAACACAAAAAGCGCTAGATTTCGCGCTAAATTAACTACAAACAAAGTTTGTGTTTTTTTATATAATCATAATAAAGAAAACAACATTAAGTTTTTTTTCTGGCAATATTTTTTTGATGTATCAATACTTCGCAGGACATCGACTTATAATTATAGCAATTGCTGTCAAGAGTAGTTAGTACTGTACGAACAATAAAAATGTCATTAATTGTTTTAAAGTGCAATGTATTTCGCAACTTAGTTTCAGATGTCAGCATCTGATTGCGGTTGCTACACAGTTTCTTTGTGTTATAACTTCTAAGTAACTTTTAACTTAGCTGTGCTCTAAGCAACTGACTAAAACTGAATAAAGCAAAATAAATGCGTTGCCAAAACCATGAACGAAAACTTTAATAAAGGGGATTTCCCCGCTTATAGTCGTCGGTAAAAAAATCAAGTTGATCATTCTAAAGAGGAAGCCAGGAGATCCATAGCACAGGATATCCTAGTTTGGACTCGTCTCCCATGCTCTTTGTTTTGTGGAAAAAATATGTTTGAAAAAGATAAACTGCAATGTACTATTTGTGGGAAAAAATAATAAAGGTCATTATTATTATTATCGGTAATGTGGACTAACAGTGCTGCTATAAAAGAGTTAATAACCCGCTAGTCGCTAAAATATTGAAATGTGTGCTAAATACACCAAAAAGCGCTGGATTAAGCGCTAGGTGCTAAAATTTCGAAATGCGCGCTGTACATTCCAAAAAAGTGCTAAATCTAGTTCCCAAAGCGCTAAAATGGCAGTTCTGATTTTGCGTATATTATAAATACAATATCACGACATTTCGTTGCAAAATTTTTATTTTTGGTCGGGTTCCGTTGTATGGCTTCGATGGATACAAATTTCTTCAGTAAGTCTCAATACGATTCATCGGCGAAAAATCTCAACACAGCAATTCAGAAAAGTTTGTAATTTGTACAACTCCATCTATTACGTCCTTTGTGTGAGAAAACATCCTATCTCTTTTTGTGTTTTAAGTATAAATATATTAATTATTATGGAACGTTTTTTTTTACACAGAAATCTTTTTATTACTATTTCTGAGATTTTATGGCGCCATTGAACAAATTCGAACCTACATTTCAAAATAATAATCATTACTTTCGATAGAATGAACCAATTTTAATAAAACAAAGATTAAATGTAACTCGAAGATACGCTTTATGATATTCTTAACGATTGCTTTGAAAATAAAAGATGTTTACGTTAGACGTGATGCGTTCATATAATAACAGACAAATAGACAGACAGACAATTCTAAAAATTATAAAATGTTCTTATTTAATTATTTTCAGTTCCCCATAATGATTTAGGCCACCAAAATATATATACAATGTACAGAAAGAGACACAACATGTTATCATCATTTTTATTATATGTATATATTTAATGAGAGATGGCGCTGCTAACATCAATTCTAAAAATAAAAGAGATTAATTAACGCGATTGATACATTATATAAAACGCAAGAGAACTTATAAATCAGTGCCTGCACAGTAAGCAAAAAATAAAGTTTGACTCTCGCCAAAACCAATGCAATTGTTAATAGCTCTTTTAAAATTTGATTTACCACATAGAGTACTCGGCGGTAAAGAATAAATTGAGTTTGTCAACACGCAGTAGGGCAGCGAGTAATATAATAAAAATTAGCAGTAAATATGAAAACTCATCTACAGGAAAAAACCACATTGCAATTGCATTACATTTTCACAACACCACCATCTATCGAAGAAATGGGTTAACTATTGTGCTTCAGATTTAGTTAATAAGGTTAAAATATTTTTGTATAATATATTTAATACGTTCTTTAATACTTTTGTTTACTGCGTTTTAGATATACATAATTATATCATTATTTTACATAATTTAACTATGATTTATGTGCATTTTAAACTAATATCATAATATGATATTAGTTTAAAATGCACTTGATGACTCAAACAAAGCCACCGTTGAGCAAATTCGTACCTATACTTCCCTACCCATACTTCAGAATATTTATCATAACTTTTGATGGAATGAACTGATTTTAATGAAATAAAGACTAAATGTAACTCGAAGATACACTTTATAATTTCCTTAACAATTCTTATGATATAAATTAGTACTTTATACGTGATACGTTAACAAACAAACAGACAGACAGACAGACAGAAAATTCTAAAAATGGTAGAAATGTATTTAATTACTTATTTTTAGTACCCCTCAATCACTTTTATTACAAAAATATAAAATGTACAGACATCTGCTATTTACAGTTTTATTATATGTATAGATAATATTGAGTAGTATTAAGCTTGACTTGATTTGACTTATCTTCACGCACAATCGCTGACGGGGTAGCCAGAGAGAACAGATCGCCAAGTGCCGTGATCTTTACATACCTCTTTCGCTTCTTTCAGATTCATTATCTTCTTCATACATGCACGTCTAGGTATCCTTCGAAAGTTAGTCTCGGTCTACCTCGACACCTTTTAATATTAACTTTCGCGTTATATATTTTCTTCACCATTCGGTCTTCACTCATTCGCTCAACGTGCCCAAACCACCGAAGCACGCCCTTATCAATTTTTGTGATAAGGTCATCTTTCAAACCTGCCATATTGCGAATCTCTTCGTTAGTAGTATTACAGTAGTAGTATTAAGCGAGCTGCTTAAAGCTAATACACCAACTCAGATATAGGCATATCGCCTGTATCTGAGTTGATGTATTAAAATAGTTCAAGTCCACACTAAGAATACACTAAATTGGATTTGCCCAGTCTGTTTTTAAGATTATCCATGAGGGGAGCATCAACTACATCTTGAGGCAACTTATTCCATATGTTTGACTCTCTTGTTTAAAATGTTCTCTAGACCAAATTTCGATCACGTCGTCCAGTGTGCGGCGACTAATCATCTCAATTCCGTCACTCTCATAGTCCGATGGGACGGCTATTCGACACGACCGGAAAGAACAAAAACAGGCCCAACGGCTGTGCCTTTCTAGGCACGGGGAGTAAGCACCGCAAGATTCCTGACTTCCGGTTGTTATTGAGAATTTTTTGAAAGCCAATAACTGATTTTGTCCCGACCCTAGATTTGAACCCAGGACCTTGTGTTTACCAATCGCGTTTACGATCACTAGACAGTCAATAGAAAACAATTAATATTATATCCAATAAAACTATGACACCAATATTCATAATATTCTAGGATCCCATTCTGTCTATATTGATCACGAACTTGGCTATATGGAGATATACAGATATTGTATGCCGTATCTCTGAGAAATATAATTGGCTCATTTTACAAATATGAACCAACATCAACTAGCGTAAAAAATGCGTAAAAAATCTTAAAAATAGTTTTATTCAAAGTCAAAAGTTATATTAACCATTTTTAAAGCACCGCACAAAGAGAAGACCAATATAACTGGGAACACTGTATACAGTAATTCTATCTCATTCAGCTCATTCTCTCGCAGGTGAAATCCTATTTAGTGTCGCTTTTTCGTTTCATCGAATTTCATATGGTTTTAAAAAAATGTTCACTTAAAAAAAAGATATATAATAGTGAAACTATTTTAAAACTACGGTTGAATTGAAAACCTGACCTTTGCATTCTGTTACTCTCTTCTCTCTCTCTCTCTATCTCGGCATTCTCTTACTTCACAACAATAAATGTGTCTATTGACATGGGCCTGTGTCCATTAGTGCGATATTTACAATCTAATTACAAATTTAAAAACTAAAAATGTTAAAACTAAGAATAGATAACATTATGAACTTAATGATAACCTAGTTGCAAACTTTTTTATAGAGTAGTTGATACATAGTTCTCTAAAGAAATTGTATGAGGATACCAGTAAGTGGCGCCCTAGTTCCATGTAGAGAAATAAACATCATATTTATATATTTTAAAAATAATTTTAACCACTACTACTAATAGCCTCCTGCTGGATACAGGGTCTTCTCTTTTTTATGCAAAGATTATGGTGCATTTGGTCATTGGATTTCACATGTCCTTTAAATATTTTATAAGGCTTGACTTACATATTTCCTAATCATTTTTTCCTTCACCACTGAGCACATGGGAAATCAGCACTTAAAATTGCAATTTAAATTTTATAGGTGGTAGTGGGAAGCAAACACAGGTTGCTCACATACTGTCAAATTACTAAAAGAATCAATAATAAATTATATTATTTAATGACGATATCAACTACCCAATCAATTGGTAACCTAAGTAATATAAAAATAGCATTCATAGTGCACAAAAATCTAAAAATCAAAAGTAACAGGCTACAAAATTTTCAAAGCTGGCCAAAGGCTTTTTCTATCTTTGAGTAGAAAAAGTTTGGTGTGCTGACGCATTCTAATATCCTCACAAGGTAATCAGGCATGCTAATGCTTCACAATACTAAAACACAGCAAATAATAAGTCCTTATAATTTACTTATAGAGTTATAAACAATTTCATCAATCAGAAATTTAATGAAAGAGGTTTCTTGAAACATAATAAATTTTTGTAATATAAAACAAACAGGTCACTTAAAGCAATAATAACAAGTGTATTGGTCTCAGTTATCATTGTAGTTTTATTTTAATGACAATATGCCAGCTCATGTTCTACATAACAAAAACAGTCTACTTTTATGAGTCAGAAGAAGTAGTCAGACACAATAACAAAGTTACATAGTTGTGGTCAAATAAATGTTAATAAATTATTTTCCATGCCTGCTCTTAGCCTTGACAACAATTTTAAAGCAATATTTGGACAATTTCTAAGATGTACATTACATATACCAAGTAATTTATATATGAATGAAAATGGGCTGCAAGCATTACTTGCCAACAGGTTAAAATCCAGCAAATTGTAATCTATACAATATATAAAATTGAAGTGTATATTTGTAATGTCAAAATTACAGCTTTTTACTAAATACATATGAAAGTATATAGGTAATATAACAAAAATACAATTTTTAAAGTTTTTGTCTGTCTGTCTGTTTGTTCCAGCTAATCTCTGAAACAGCTGGACCGATTTTGACAGGATTTTCACTGGCAGATTGCTGATGTCACAAGGAGTAACTTAGGCTACTTTTATTTTAGAAAAAGAATTAGGGTTCCGCGCAAAAAAATTAAAACCCCAAATAATACACGGGCGAAGTCGTGGGGAACAGCTAGTAGAAAATAATTATAGTTTCCAGGTTTATTTAATAAGTGCCACAACTTATGAATATGGTTGAAAAGTTCACATGCACAGTGTAGTTTGTGTGGCACATGTATTTAAAATTGTCAGAGACACAGGAATTGTAATAAAAATACATCCAGATGATCCAGATTTGAAAAATAAAAATAAACAATGCAGTCTTTGGTTGGAATAAAACCAATGGCTGTTATTATGATTTAATGTAAATAAAAAGAATGTTGTACATTGATACCTACTGTTTGCACAGCTGTTAAAACAGAAGTTAATAATAATATGATTCATGCACAGTCTGATCGAATTTCCTGTGATTAACATGCTACAGAGGGGAGTGTAATGATATTTTATGTGATGCTACTTTATCAAGTAATAATGGTATGACACAAAAACGTTGAATTATATCTAAAAACTTTTAGCCCATTTTATATTATTATTGAGTTATCATCACAAATTAGCTTCTGCCAATCTCCTGTTTGGAGAGGAGTTGTCCATGTAATGGCAGTGTAAGAATACCTTTTAACTCCATATCATCCCTTGGGTCTTAAGTTAAGCATACTTAACTGCATCAAAATAACATACTTTCCTTTCTTTCGCAAATTTCTACATAATATAAAACAAAGTCACTTCCCAAGATGACTATCTTTTAAACTACACAACAGATTTTGATGTGGTTTTCATCAGTAGACAGTATGATTCAAGAGAAAGGTGTATAATAGATGCATATTATAAATTAGACTAACTGGTACCCGGTGCGTTGCTGCCGCAGAATTTTAAATTTGGAAGGGTTATATTGTTTAAGTAGGAATGATAATATATTCATTGAAATTTAATGTTATATGACTTTCAAATAAATTTGTTGGTACAATATGCATGCCACCTACTATAAGCTAATAGTACTATACCTATAACCTTCCCACAAGTGCAAGCAATAAGTTGACAAAGTTTTAGCACAATCTGATTGATGAACAGTATGGCAGTGCATAAAATACAAACAAATATTAATTTTTATTTATTAGGTTATATAATTATGCCGTCCATATGTATGTGACTGAGCTCTTCCTAAACTGCTAGAGCAATTTTGATGAAATTTTGTGAGTGTGATTAAGTTGATTAGAGAATGGTTTAGATTTGCAATTAGTTGGCGTTGCAGTCGAGATACACAAATCAACTGTGTAGAGCTGGGGCAGATCGATATTCCCATAATATGGTCATAACATTATTTCCTATAAAAATGAAGCAACAAACATACCTGCACATAACGGCTACAGTGAACTTGAAATAAATAAAACTACAGATACCTTGTGTCTATTTGGGGGCAGAAATAGATAAAGAGGTTGGTACCTACCCAGATAAAACTCCTAGGCACAATAGAAGTCCTACCACCTAGTAAAACACTTGCATACATATGAAGAGCACAATTATGACAATTCATTTTAATAATGAACATTATTAACAAACAATAGCTAATCAAAACATTAATATATCAAGTTTATGTAAGGTTCAAACCATTGCTGTACATGAAAAATATGCATCAAATAGCCTGTTTATATAAATAATAATATATAAACATAAATAATAATCTTTCATTTGTAGACTGATGCAAACTTGTTTGTTCTTAATTACTCTAAATCAATTATTCAATAAATAGCACAGAACATCAACAAAATTATTCATAATCATTACATATTAAAATTAAATTATATTAAATAATATACAGATAATGTGATGCTTTAAAGAATGATGATTCAATAATTATGCAGCATGATCGACAGTAAAACAACTAAACATGTTTACAGACTCTAAATTACATCATAAATATCAAGTAATAATAAAAAAGCATAATTTAGAACAAATTAAGAAGTGCAAAAAATAAACCGCTCAAATCGGATTGAATACTAGTTACAAGAACGGAAATGCTTAAAATTTCATAATCCCATATATGAAAAATAATAATCATTAGTACTTACATGAACAAGAAAGGCATAGCAAAGAAAAAAGACAAACAAATATGTTTGTCATGGTCGAAAACTAAAATTTATCCTTTGTGTTTCTTCGATCTCGGTATGTAGCAGACTAAACCAATTTAACAAATACAAAATACCCAACAATTTCACTTTGTTTGGAAGATGGAAGATATTGCGTATCGAGTATCGATTTGGTAAACAAATGTCAACTGTCAATGTCAAGCTAAAGTGCCTCTGTCATAGTAATTACGAGTTTTTTCTTAGTAGTGGACTCATACGACTAGTACTTTTGCCAGTGGAGATTCGGGATGAATTTCTTAAATGCTGGTCGTATGTGAAAGCTTGAGGTCGCTCAGCGAGTTAGGATAGTGTTGATAAAAGGACATTTTTTAATTATTTCCACTCTAATAGTTCAAATGCGTGTAAAATTCTAACAATTTTATCTAAAGAGGTCTTTTAGTCACAACATCACAGTCTTCACGAAATTTGCCATATTATGCTGTCAAATTCCATACATCATTACCATCATAGAGTACGTCGGCGGCACCACGAAATATAAAAAACGACTTGTTTTTTATATAATATACAGCTTGTATTTTTATATTCCGTGGAAGGCCCGTGTTGCTTTATAATTACCATACTACATAGATTTTATCATTTATTTAGATCGGGACTAATATCGCTATTATTTATTCTGTGCTGATTAATTACTAGTAGGTAATTATGTAATTACTCTGAGGATTAAAAATGTTAATTTTATTTAGGTAATAAGGATGTTTATGTTTATTAGCGCTATGTGATGGCTAATTTTAATGCTTATAATGTCCTAATAAATGGAATCCCAATTCTTTAACTCTGTATAGTAGGTTAAAAATTAAAGGTTATTTTCTTTTGTTTTCATTTTCTTTAGTTTTACATTAACAATAAAAAATACATTATTAGTAGTTATTTACTGACATCTAGTATTATTATTACGAAATTACGTTGTGTTTTGAAACAACTACTCAACACAAGATGGCAGCACAATATGTTAAAGTTAAAATTTTGTCACGTTAAAATGAAAAATATTCAAAATAATCGTTTATCAATTAAATATTGTTTGTAGTGTTGTAGATAGTAACAAAAGATTATATACTTAAGGTGTGGCACAGGCCTTTGTTTTGTTACAATCTACGATGAACTCTATAACAACAAAGTACATTTTTTCAGTGAAATTGATTAAATGTAGTTTAACTTTAAGATGTTAGGTAGTTAAGATAAAGAGGAGGAAAAGTGGTAGACTCAGGTAAATAACTTCTTTGTCTGAGGCGTAGACTTGACTTATGTCATTATTGTTTTTGTAATTTGTTTGTACATACTTAAACCTGCGAGTAAATATTTTTAAGATAGTTTTAGGACACTTTTATTCGATTACGAATACTTTCGTGTTACTTAAAAAACCTTAAGAAATATTTTTGCCAAAAATAATAGCCTATCTATCCCGTGCTTTAGGCAACGGTTAAACCTAATATACACAGCATAGGTGCTAATCGTTTGGTTTCGGCTCTGCGAGCCGTGGGTTCGTATCCCGCCCAAAAAAAATTAATGGACATATTAAGTTTGTTTAGACCTTTTTTATTATATTTATTATTTGAATTTCTTAGCACTTCTTTTCACAAGGTCTCTTCGCAGTAGGGAATTATTGAAGTGATGGCGTAGTTTTTGATTTTTTGCAGTTTTTTTTTAATAACTGAATATTTATCAGTTTCATTTCCCTATATCACTTGCTGATATGTCACTATTATTATTATTAACTACCTAATACGTAAAGCGTGGTTGCATATTTATTCAGATATATAAAAATATTGTAATTTTTTATTTTGTGTAAACAAATGTGTTACCTACTTACTACTACTACTACTACTACAGATTATTGCTTATTGAAGTATATTTTAGTGATTTAAACACATTGTGATTGGAACCGATGCGATATTAAATTTTACTTTTATTTAAATTTATACGTGTTAGAGCCATGCTGCAGCTATATTAGTAGTATAGTTGTAGCACGAATGGGTCGGCTCGACCGGGGAAGGACCACGCTCTCACAGAATACCAGCGTAAAATAGCAGTTTAACACTGCTGTGTTTCGTATGGTGAGTGTAGAGAACCGGAGACCCTTTTTACTGGAAAAGAGGCATTCCATCTTAGACCTCACGGGTGACAACGCATCTGCATTTTGATTCGCAAACGAGGATAAATGTAGATGTATATGGGCCACAGCAGCCACTTACTATCAGGTGGACTGTGTGCTCGTTTGTCGCCCGATCCTATAAAAAAAATAATTAAAAGTTAATAGTTTTCTGTTTTCACCTCCATAATAAGGTGGTATTTTGCAATTGCTCGATTAAAAATAGTGACTGAATAATTATATATATATATATATATATATATATATATATATATATATATATATATATATAATAAATAAAAAATCTATGGTTTTTCTTATATACCTGAGTATTTTTGTTGTGCTACTCTACAAACAGATAGTGGCTAGGTTTTTTGACCAGCAAAAACCAATTATTTACTGTTAACGAGTTACACAACTTTTAATAATTGACGAGACAAAAGTTTTAATTATAATTAATAATTAAAAATTTTGTAAAACCGACTTCAATATAAGTTATTAAGAATAACTCAAAAACTATTGGTCAGACCTTGATCAAATTTATATGGGACTACACATCATGTGAATGAGCTTACAATTAAAAAGAGGAATCATCAAAATCGTTTCATCCAGAAAAAGTTATGAGGTAACACACATAAAAAAGATACAGTCGAATGAGTACCTCCTGTTTGAAGTCGGTAGAAAAGGATCTTGTGTAAAATGTTTACCCAGGCATTCATCATCATCATTACAGCCCTTCACAAATCCACTGCTGAACTTATGTAATCATTATGAAACTTAAGTCATATTAAATAATATACAGATAATGTGATGTTATAAATAACGATTATTCAATAATTATGCAGCATGATCAACAGGAAAACCACTAAACACGTTTACCGCTTTTAAGATATTTACTGACTCTAAATTACTTATATAATAAATATTTAATAATAATATATAAGCATAATTTAGAAGAAATTAAGAAGTACAAAAAATAAGTTTATTTATATATTAGTTACCTTATACTCAGAATCATCAAACGGTATTCATTGAAGGTCATACAGGTATACGCACCAACTTTGGCACATCCCGATGAGGTGGAGGAAATGCATGAGGATATCTCTAGGTATACGGTGTTAATTGGAGACTTCAACGCAAAACTAGGCACAAGAGAGAACGGTGAGCTGAAAGTAGGGAAATTCGGGTTAGGGCAACGGAGCCCAAGGGGCCAGCAGCTAGCCGACTTCATGGAGAAAGAGGAACTCTTTATGATTAACTCTTTCTTGCAGAAGCTGCCTCAGAGGAAGTAGACCTGGTCGAGCACCGACGGTTCGACAAAAAATTAGATTGACTTCATTATGACGACCAGACGACAACTGTTCAGTGATGTCTCAGTGATCGCGAGGGTGAAAACCGGCAGCGATCACCAAATGGTTAGAGGCACACTGAACATAAACGTTAAGTTAGAGAGGTCTCGTCTAATGAAGTCAACGCTCCGTCCCCCTCGTGCTCTAATTCAAAGTCCCGAAACCTTTCAGCTCGAGTTACAAAACCGTTTTCAGTGCCTAGATCTGTATAGTATATAGAACAGTTGTCGCCTAGTCTATATACATAGACTAGGCGACAACTGTTCAGTGATGTCTCAGTGATCGCGATGGTGAAAACTACGATAGCGATCACCGAATGGTTAGAAGCACACTGAACCTAAACGTTAAGTTGGAGAGGTGTCGTTTCATGAAGTCAACGCTACGTCCCCCTCGTGCTCTTCTTTCAGCTTGACTTACAAAACCGTTTTCAGTGCTTGGAATATTGCAATGCAGTGGACGATATGAGTAACAAGCTCGTGAAATTTGTCCATGCGGTCGGAGCTAAGTTTAGCAAGACCCGCCGCAGAAGAATACAAAAAGTCTCCGATCACACTCTTAATCTCATGGCCGTTAGACGGGAAATGAAGCTGCAGTCTTCAGTAGATTTGATAGCGTACAAGCAACTGAACAGACAGATCTCTAAATGCATGCGGCGGGACTTAAGCAACTTTAATACTACTCACATTGAAGAAGCGATCGAGCAAAACCAGAGCTCCAAAGTCTTTGCGAGAGATCTGTCTGCCAGAAAGAGCCAACTGTCGAAGCTGAAGATTGAATGTGGCAGCATCGTTTCCGGGACATCTAAGATTTTGAGTGAGTTTGAGAGATTCTATGGGCACATGGCAAATGTGAGTAACAATCCAAGAGCAAGTCTTATCCGACACTATTCAGATGATATCCCGAACGTCAGTCTGCGCGAGATTAGAATGGCTCTCCAGCACCTTAAAAACGGCAAGTCCCCGGGTGAGGATGGAATTAAAGCGGAGCTTCTGAAAGCAAGTGAAAAATCGGTACTTGAAGTCCTTCAGAAGCTCTTTAATTCCGTCCTCCATGGTGGCACTACTCTGGAGGTGTGAAGCAGAAATGCGGTGGTCTTGTTCTTCAACAAAGGCGACAACGCTCTCTTGAAGAACTACAGACAGATATCCCTTCTGAGTCGCGTCTACGTGCTGTTTTCGGGAGTCGTTACAAATCGTCTCGCACGCAGACTCGACGACTTCCAGCCTCCCGAACAAAGCGGTTTCCGAAAAGGCTTTAGCACCATAGACCACTTGCATAACCTTTGGCAAATTGTACAGAAGACGGAGGAGTATAATCTGCCTTTCTGTCTTGCGTATGTGGACTATGAGAAAGCTTTTGATCCCGTCGAAATTCGGGCGGTGCTGCAGTCCCTTTAGCGGTGCCATGTTAACTGTCGGTATATCGAAGTGCTGAAGTGTTTGTACAGTAGGGCTACGATGGCTATCCGAGTACAAAACTAGAGCACGAAAGCTATACAACTGCAGAGAGTTGTAAGACAGGGTGACGTAATATCCCCGAAATTTCACCGCTGCATTGGAAGACATTTTCAAGCTACTGGACTGGAAAGGTCTTAAGATGAACATGGACAACACAAAAATCATGTTTAACGTCCATGTTACACCTATCCCGGTAGTTGTTGGGAGCACTAAGCTCGAAGTTGTTGATGAATATGTTTACCTGGGACAAATAGTCCGACTAGGTAAGTCCAACTTTGACCAAGAGGTCAATCGACGGATTCAACTCGGCTGGACAGCGTTCGGGAGATTATGACACATTTTCTCGTCAGACATACCTCAAAACCTCAAAACTAGATTGAGCAATAATTATATATATATCCGCAGTAAAACCAGAGTAACCAATATTGGCCAAGGGATTATTAAGCTGAAGCGGCAATGGACTGTCCGTACAGCTTGAAGAACATACAAACGATACGGAAGAAAGGTTTTAGAATAATATCTTCGCATGCCCCACACAACGCTAACCACCGTTGTGTAGGGCGGCTTCGCGGTAAATGGAGAGACGACATGGTAAGATATGTAGGAAGTCGATGGATGCAGGTGGCCTATGACAGTGTTTTGTGGCATCCTTTCCTCCTCCTCCTGTGTGGCCTTGTCTTGTGTTTTTGCCCATCCTGAGTTTACCCGTACATACGAGTTAGACATGTGTCATTCGTGAATGATTCGTTCATTTTACCCAGGTCGCATCAAAGTATTGATTATTGCAATTAAATGTTTTGAATGTTCTGGATTAAACGATTGACAGGACCAACGACCAAAGAGTATATTAGTAATGACCGATTACCGACATTATAGAGCGGGTCTCATAGATCACAGAGTACTGAAATTCGTAATGATCCATTTGAATGATCAACCCGAATGACCCAGTTCGTAAGATGAATCAATACTTGAAAGTTCGGGATACTAGAAATGAATAAATGACACATGTTTAATATGATGTCTACTACGTACGACGTCTCTATGGAATAGTTTACCACCGTCGAATTTTCCGGACTGATACGACTTAGGGACCTTCAAAAAAAGAGGTTACTACTTTTTAAAATGCCGGCAATTCACCTGCAATTCCCCTGGTGTTGCAGTTATTAATGGGCGGCGGTAATCACTTACCATCAGATGAGCGGTATGCTCGTTTGTCTCCTATAAAAAAATAAATAATAATACGAGTACTACGTCTGCCAAAGCACAGTTTCAGGACGAGTATATTTAAACGGTAAGAAATTCTGAGACGGATCTTTTTTAATAATAATTTTAAAACAGGTAACGTTAACTGTTTTTTTAAGTATAGAATAATTGTGACAAACGAGCACACCGTCCACCTGCTGGTAAGTGGATAGATAATTTGGCCCATTGATATCTTCATTAAGAGAGATATCGATTAGGGATCAAAATGCAGATGCATTGTTACCCCTGAGGACTAAGATGGAATGCCTCGTTTTCAGTAAAATATGGTTCCGGTACTCTACACTCACCATATGAGACGCAGCAGAATTAAGCTGTTATTTTACGCTGGCTTTTTTTTCCTTAAAAAAAAAACGTTGCCCCCACACTAGGATTTTCTCCTGTGTCGTGGAGGCAGTTTACAAACATAAATTGCACAAGGACAAACATCCAGACCCGGAACAATTATTTGTAGGCCATACAAATACTTGTTCCGTGCGGGATTCGAACCCGCGGCCCCCAGCGCAACAACTGATTGCTAAGTCACTGCGCCACGGAGCCGTCAGGTTTTCTGTGTGAGCGTGGTCTTTACTCGGTCGAGCCGACCCATTCGTACTCATACCAAAATATATCTGCAGCATGGCTCTACCACGTATACTAGACAACAAATATAATGGAAACGACAGATGTTCAAACACAAGGCACTAAATATAGCGGAATCTACATTAGAGTTAGCAACTCTTAGTTGTTCGCATTTTAACTGACTTCAGAAAAGGAGGAGGTTCTCAATTCGACTGTATTTTTATGTGTTACCTCGGAACCTTTTTCTAGGTGAACCGATATTGACGATTCTTTTTTATTTCAAAGCTGTTGCTTCTCATGTAGTCCCATATAAATTTAATCAAGATGTCACCAGTAAGTAGGTTTTAAGTTATCCTTAATAATGCGTATTTAATTGACTTCGACTACATTGATGATGTCCTCATTTTATGTATATTGAAGTCGGTTATACAAAATTTTTAATTTTACCACTTGTATTAGCAAACATCAAAGAGAAGGAGGTTCTAAATGAGATTGTTTTTATCCGTAAGAGTGCAAAAATAGACGATAAACATTGAGTTATATGTACTACGTACTAAAGAAGCCATTTCAAACAAAAACTGTGTCCTACTCTATGTTTTCGCGTATGCGCGGGAGTAGTAGTCGCGCATGCGCGAAGATATTAATTTGATCTAAAGATATTAATATAAAATAAATATAAGAACTTAATATAAAATATCTTAATTTCATCTAAACAAACATGTTATATTTCTAAATAAAATGTAATAATAATTATTTTATGGAATTCACAAATCTTCAATTTACGCAATATTTAGTTTTTATGGATTGCACTACAGTTCAGTTGAACATAGTCAATGTTCGGAATGGCTTCTCTAGTACGTAGTACATATAACTCAATGACGATAAAGTTTTTAATCTAATGTTGCTGTTTAAACAACAATAATTACTTAACATCGAGCTTGTGAAATTCCTTGGTCAACTCAAAATGGTCAAAAATTAAAAAAAAATTAAAAATTAAGAACGTAGCGTAGGTATGGATGAATTAAAACCCCCACAATTTTTCATAAAGTTAAATTTTTTTTAACTTAACCACAAACACTTACCTCCTCCTACTATTCTACGAGAACAGTTCTAACAGAAATACGAGTATGTTTAAACAAAACTTATAAAAATTACCAAAACAACATAATATAAAATGTAAGTAGTTTCTCTCATTATTCTAAATATAAAGGATTTATCTGGTACTATTATTAATACATTTATCATTTCATTTATTTACGTAGCGTATTTACATTTTAATTAATTTGTATTTTATTACTTATTTCTTATTAAAATAAAAGAACGTACTGAAATATTTGTTATATTATTGTTTGTTTCTAAACTCCAATCCATTTACCTATGTGTACAAAGAAACGAAATAGGTATTACCTTTTCCCAGGTTAGTTTTCCCGAAGACACAATTAGACGTTGTTCCCGAGGGAAGGCGCGGTCCGGGTCGGTCGTGTAATAAAATTAAGAAGACGCTCCGGGCGAGCGGTCTCGGTAAGTCGGTGCCATCGGTGCGCATAAAACAAATCCGATGCTGGCCCGTGGAGCCTTATTACGACAACTATAGAGACTCCGTCACTAGTTTTTTGTAGTTAATATGACAATTTTTATCAATTCTTTTTTACAAATGTATTTTTTCAGTGTTATCATTAAATCTTGGTTAAATTGCCTATTTTTTGTAGTTTTGATTTAATTCACTCTATCAATGAGTCAGTATTATATTCTTTGTTGTACACCAATGCAAAATAAGAAAAATATATACATAAATATATGTATTTAAGTACGTACTTACGTATAAACCCATTATTTCTTATAAAAATTGTTCTAAGTTATATCGAAATTTTAACATATACGCAAGAATTTTTATTTGTTCTGCAAAAATGTATAGTTTTTTTTTTTTATTATTATCGTTTTTGGTTAAAGGTTAAAAAAGGTTAAAATACGTTTAGTCATTTGATTAAGCAATAATTAAATTACTTTTTAAATAAGAGGTTGTCTCCACAATTATGTGTAGGTGTATGAAGTTTTTAAAAACAATAAATAAATGAACTTTATAATTTTTTTTTAATATAACATCGACTCAATAGCTGCCGCCACGTAAAGCGTGTTCACATATTCTGAATAACACTTCAATAGCGTTTCGCGTGTAACGCACTGGACATTCTTGTTTGTCTTCATACTACGCCCACGTGACGTGACTGCTTACGCCCACTTATATCCTTTATTTGGATATCAAAGCCGATTTTATTTCATACTCTTGCGAGACAAACTTGGCTTATGAAACGACTCTTGAAGCTGAATAAAATAACGGGTGAGTTATATAAATTTGGTAAAAAAATTGCGATCTAATTTTGTTTCTATATTTATAGATTGCATTCATTTAAACACCTGTATGAGGCATATCAGCAAATGAGGCAAGCTTTGATAAGTACGTAAAAATTCCTCAACTGGTCAAAGATCTCTCATATAGTTATAACTTTTGTCATAACCGCCACATGGCAGGCGAATTGGCTCTCTAGCACCTAAAAACGGCAAGGCCCCAAGCGAGGATGGAATTACAGGGAAGCTTCTGAAAGCGGGTGGAAAACCGGTACTTGAAGTCCTTCAGAAGCTGTTTAATTCCATCCTCCATGGTGGCACTACACCGGAAGCGTGGAGCAGAAGTGCTGTGGTCTTGTTCTTCAAGAAAGGCGACAACGTCTCGCATGCGGACTCGACGATATCCAGCCTCCCGAACAAGCCTGTTTCCGAAAAGGCTTTAGCACCATAGACCACATACATACTCTTCGGCAAACCTATCCTATAAAAAAACAAGCGTTGTCACCCGTGAGGACTAAGATGGAATGCCTCTTTTCCAGTAAAAAGGGTCTCCGGTTCTCTACGCTCACCATACGAAACACAGCAACGTTAAGCTGCTATTCTACGCTGGTATTTTGTGAGAGTGTGGTCCTTCCCCGGTCGAGCCGACCCATTCGTGCTAAACTATATTAATATAGCTGCAGCATGGCTCTACCACGTATATCTGAAGATAGTTGTAGATGTCTATGGGCCACAGCAATCACTTATCATCAGGTGGACTGTGTGCTCGTTTGTCACCCTTATGCTATAAAAAAATTTCATTATTCAAAAGTCATTATCTTTAGTAAGTAGTAGTTTAGTAAGTGTAGTAGGTATAGTAGAGAACACGCCGGCATAAAAATTTTAAAGTAAATATTTCCGTCTTTACTATATGCACTACTTATTTAAAATTGATATCTCGTGTGAACAAATGAACAGTGAATAATATACGAGTGGAAACGGAAAGTATCGAGGTCGAGTGGAGTCGCGAAGTTGGCCGGCAGTTAGGGAAGATTTGTCGCGAGCCCGCCGTCTAATGCCGTATACTTGTGCTCTTGTAAGTAAAAATTATGATTATCGCCCGGCGTGAGCTGAGCCCTTGATCCCTAACTAACGGCAGAGTGCGGCTCCAAGACGGACTTTCTTTTTCGTCTTGACTATAACTCTTTTTTTATTGCCCGCCCGACGGTTGCATCGACGCTGCCCACTGGATTACGGGACTGGCCTAACTGATCGAACTAACGATCTAAAGCACCTTTATAAATTTCAAGTAAAGGAACCGTGGCGAACTTCGATTTTGTGACATTATTTTAAGAGTTCTATTGCTATCTATACGAATAAATAAAATTGAAGTGTCTGTTTGTAATGTCAAAATAACAGCTTTTTACTAAATGCATGTGAAAGTATATATGTACGGTACTTATAACAAAAACACAATTTTTAAAATTTTTGTTTCTCTGTCTGTTTGTTCCGGCTAATCTCCGAAATGGCTGGACTGATTTCGACGGGACTTTCACTGTCAGAATGCTGATGTTATAAGGGGTAACTTAGGCTACTTATATTCCTAAAATAAAAGTAGCCTAAGTTACTCCTTGTAACATCAGCTATCTGCTAGGGAAAATCCCGTCAAAATCGGTCCAGCCGTTTCGACGATTAGCCGGCACAAACAGACAGACAGACGGACAGACAGACAGACAGACATACAGACAAAAACTTTAAAAATTATATTTTGTCATAAGTACAGTATATACTTTCATATGCATTTAGTAAAAAGCTGTAATTTTGAGATTATAAACAGACACTTCAATTTTATTTATTTGTATAGACTAGCTGTTGCCCGCGACTTTGCCCGCGTGTATAAAATAAAACCCGTCGAAATCGCCCCAGCCGTTTCGGAAATTAGCCGGAACAAACAGACAGACAGACAAAAAATTAAAAATTGTGATTTTGTTATAAGTACCGTACATAAATTTCATATGCATTTAGTTCCATCATCATCATTACAGCCCTTCATAAGTCCACTGCTGAATATAGGCGTCCCCCAAGGAATGCCACAAAGCACGGTCCTGAGCCACCTGCATCCATCGACTTCCTGGATATCTTACCAGGTTGTCACTCCATCTAGTGGGGGGACGCCCAACACTTCGCCTGCCGGTACGAGGCTGCCACTCGAGAACCTTTCTTCCCCATCGGTTCTCGGTTCTTCGAGCTATATGGCCGGCCCATTGCCACTTCAGCTTACTAATCCGTTGGGCTATGTCGGTCACTCTGGTTCTACTGCAGATATCCTCATTTCTGAGTTTATCACGCAGAGAAACTCCGAACATAGCCCTCTCCATAGCTCGCTGAGCGACCTTGAGCTTCCTCATCCGGCCAGCAGTGAAGGACTACGTCTCAGTTCCGTATGTCATCACTGGTAACACGCACTGGTTGTACAGTCTCATTTTCAAGTTTTGAGGTATACCTCACGAGAAGATGTGCCGTAATTTCCCAAACGCTGCCCAACCGAGTTGAATCCGTCGATTGACCTCTCGGTCGAAGTTGGACTTACCTAGTTACCTACCTATTTGTCGCAGGTAAACATACTCGTCAACAACTTCGAGCTTAGTGCTCCCAACAACTACCGGCATAGGTGTGACATAGACATTAAACATGATCTTTGTTTTGTCCATGTTCATCTTAAGACCTATCCGTTGGGAAGCACTATTGAGGTCATTGAGCATAGTGCTTAGGTCCTCCAGCGATTCTGCCATAAGGACTATATCGTCGGCAAATCAAAGGTGAGTGATGTACTCGCTATTGATGTTGATACCGTATCCTTTCCAGTCCAGAAGCTTGAAAACGTCTTCCAATGCAGTGGTGAAAAGTTTCGGGGATATGATGTCACCCTGTCTTACACCTCTCTGCAATTGGATAGGTTTCGTACTCTGGTTCTGTACTCGGATAGCTATCGTAGCCCTACTGTACAAGCACTTCAGCACTTCGATATACCGACAGTCCACTTGGCACCGCCGAAGGGACTGCAGCACCGCCCAAATTACGACGGAATCAAAGGCTTTCTCATAGTCCACATACGCCAGACATAGTGGCAAATTCTACTCCTCTGAATTTTGTACAATTTGCCGAAGGGTATGTATGTGGTCTACGGTGCTAAAGCCTTTTGGGAAACCGGCTTGTTTGGGAGGCTGAAAGTCGTCAAGTCTGCGCGCGAGACGATTCGTAATGACTCTCGAAAACAGCACGTAGATGCGGCTCAGAAGGGAAATCGGTCTGTAGTTCTTCAAGAGAGCGTTGTCGCCTTTCTTGAAGAACAAGACCACCGCACTTCTGCTCCACGCCTCCGGTGTAATGCCACCATGGAGGACGGAATTAAAGAGCTTCTGAAGGACTTCAAGTACCGGTTTGCCACCCGCTTTCAGAAGCTCCGCTGTAATTCCATCTTCGCCTGAGGCTTTGCAGTTTTTAAGGTGCTGGAGAGCCATTCTAATCTCGTTCAGACTGACGTCCGGGATATCATCGGAATAATGTCGGATAAGACTCGCTCTTGGATCGTTACTCACACTCGCGTGTGGCTCCTGACGTGTACGGGCAGCTGTACCTCTCAATCTAAAATCTCAAATAGAACCTCTCAATTTCACTCAAAATCTCAGGTGCCCCGGAAACGTTGCTGCTACATTCTGTCTTCAGCCTTGACAGTTGGCTCTTTCTGGCAGACAGATCTCAGGCAAAGACTTTGGAGCCTTGGTTCCGCTCGATCGCTTCTTCAATACGAACTGTATTGAAGTTGCGTAAGTCCCGCCGCATGCATTTGGAGATCTGTCTGTTCAGTTGCCTGTATGCTGTCAAATCTGTTGAAGAATGTAGCTTCATCTCCCGTCTAACAGCCATGAGATTAAGAGTGTGATCGGAGAGTTTTTGTTTTTCTGCGGCGGGTCTTGCAGAACTTAGCTCCGACCGCATGGACAGTTTCCACGAGCTTGTTATTCATATCGTCCACTTCATTGCAGTCTTCTAGGCATTGAAAACAGTTTTGTCACTCGAGCTGAAAGGTTTCGGGACTTTGGATTAGAGCACGAGGGGGACGGAGCGTTGACTTCATTAGACGAGACCTCTCCAACTTAACGTTTAGGTTCAGTGTGCCTCTAACCATTCGGTGATCGTTGCCGGTTTTCACCCTCGCGATCACTGAGACATCACTGAACAGTTGTCGTCTGGTCGTCATAATAAAGTCAATCTCATTTTTTGTCGAACCGTCGGGGCTCGACCAGGTTCACTTACTGTGGGGCCGCTTCTGGAAGAAAGAGTTCATCATAAAGAGTACCTCTTTCTCCATGAAGTAAGCCAGCTGCTGGTCTCTTGGGTTCCGTTGCCCTATTCCAAATTTGCATGCATTTAGTTAAAAGCTGTTATTTTGATATTACAAACAGACACTTCAATTTATATTTACCTATTTGTATAGATTATTAGATGATTTTTAAGGTGATTTTCGCTGAGCACTGACTGATAGCGAATTGTAACTCATACGCCGTGTAGTGGCAGCGTTAGACTACGGCGTCAGGAGTACTGACTGGAAACTGAAACAACGGGTGAGTAGCAGCATCTTCCTAATAACAACATTAAATAATAAAAAAAACTGCGCTTGCCAATGCACCTGCTGAGCATCGAATTATTGCAAATGTGAGGCAAACATTAACTTTGATAGGCTAAAATGATGACGATTATGATTTCTATATATTTTTTTTATAGGATAAGGGTGACAAACGAGCAGTCCACCTGATGGTAAGTGGTTGCTGCGGCCCATAGACATCTACATTTATCCTCTACCCGTGAGGACTAAGATGGAATGCCTCGTTTCCAGTAAAAAGGGTCTCCGGTTCTCTACACTCACCATACGAAACACTAGCAGCATTAAGCTGCTATTTTACGCTGGTATTCATAGATATATACGACGAATAGACGATTGATCCAATTTAATTTAATTTGTTGTCTCTTGAAGGTGACGGTGAGTGTAGTGTACAGATTTAGTGTCTTGATTTTGGCCTTCAAGAGGTGCGCGTGTAATCATCTGTTAAATTTTATACGGCCGACTTCAATATTAATTATTAAGAATAACTCAAAAAATGTTGCTCAGACCTTGATCAAATTCATATGGGACTACATGTGAAGTACCAGCTTTCAAATAAAAAAAGAATTATCGAAATCAGTTGACCCAGTAAAAAGTTATAAGGTAACACACATAAAAATAAACATACAGTCGAATTGAGGTACCGTCTCCTTTTTGAAGTCGGCAGAAAACATACCTAAAGCACAGAATAAATAAACTAAAGTACTAGGGACGGAGAGCGGTGCTGAAGCTACGAGACATCTGTTACAGCAATCTGGAATTGTAATAAAACTAATTTCATGACTTTTATCACGTTTAATTTAACTTATTTTTAACTACCAACGTTTCGAATGCTTTGCCGTACAAATTGTTGTGGTGTTGTGTTCGCGTAAATATAAGAAATCATTACGACCTGTGACGTTATGATGCTTCATGCTATGTGTACATATACTTGATTAATTTATTATATTATTTATTGCCGTGTAGTGGCGGTCAAAAATATCCACTACCCCATATCCTCCCGTGGGTGTCGTAAAAGGCGACAAAGGGAAACAGGCAGGAGATGGGCAGCAGCATCTTCCTGATAATAGCCAAAAATACAATAAAAAAACTGCGGTTGCCAACCCACTCGCCAAGCGTGGCAACTATGGCAAATACCCCCCTATGAATGTAACAAAGAGACGGCCCCCAGTCCCCGGCGGCCCCGCTATTCCTGACTACGGTGGCGACCATGGTAACGGCGGGGCAGGGGGTGCTAAGAATCTCCGGTGGAGGTTCGGTTGCCACCTTAGACGACTCGACCTGGCAACGTACAACGCACGCACTCTGAGGACTGACGAGAAGATCGTAGAGCTGGAAGAAGAGATAGACAAGTTGCGCTGGCATATTATAGGATTATCCGAAGTCCGAAGAGAGGGGGAGGACACGGTAATCCTCGAATCCGGCAACTTGCTCTATCACCGGGAGGGCGACCATCTGTCCCAAGGAGGTGTCGGATTTATCGTCCACAAGTCTCTCGTTAACAACGTTGTAAAGATCGGGAGTGTGTCGACGAGGGTTGCGTACCTTATACTCAGAATCACCAAACGGTATTCGCTGAAGGTAATACAGGTTTACGCACCAACCTCGGCACACCCCGATGAGGAGGTGGAGGAAATGTATGAGGATATCTCTAGAGCCATGCATCCAAAACCCAATATACGGTGTTAATGGGAGACTTCAATGCAAAACTAGGCACAAGAGAGAACGGTGAGCTGAAAGTAGGGAAATTTGGAATAGGGCTACGGAACCCAAGGGGCCAGCAGCTGGCCGACTTCATGGAGAAAGAGGGACTCTTTATGATGAACTCTTTCTTCCAGAAGCGGCCCCACAGGAAGTGGACCTGGTCGAGCCCCGACGGTTCGACAAAAAATGAGATTGACTTCATTATGACGACCAGACGACAACTGTTCAGTGATGTCTCCGTGATCGCGAGGGTGAAAACTGGTAGCGATCACCGAATGGTTAGAGGCACACTGAACCTAAAGGTTAAGTTGGAGAGGTCTCGTCTAATGAAGTCAACGCTCCATCCCCCTCGTGCTCTGTTCCAAAGTCCCGAAACCTTTCAGCTCGAGTTACAAAACCGTTTTCAGTGCCTAGAAGACTGCAATGAAGTGGACGATATGAATGACAAGCTCGTGGAAACTGTCCATGCGGTCGGAGCTAAGTTCTGCAAGACCCGCCGCAGAAGAACACAAAAACTCTCCGATCACACTCTTAACCTCATGGCTGTTAGACGGGAGATGAAGCTACATTCTTCAACAGACTTCACAGCATACAGGCATCTGAACAGACAGATCTCCAAATGCATGCGGCGGGACTTACGCAACTTCAATACAGCTCGTATTGAAGAAGCGATCGAGCGGAACCAAGACTCCAAAGTCTTTGCCAGAGATCTGTCTGCCAGAAAGAGCCACCTGTCAAAGCTGAAGACAGAATGTGGCAGCATCGTTTCCGGGAAACCTGAGATTTTGAGTGAGATTGAGAGGTTCTATGGGCAGATGTACACGTCATCGTTGGAGCCACACGCAAGTGTGAGTAGCGATCCAAGAGCGAGTCTCATCCGACACTATTCCGAAGATATCCCGGACGTCAGTCTGAGCAAGATTAGAATGGCTCTCCAGCACCTTAAAAACGGTAAGGCCCCAGGCGAGGATGGAATTACAGCGGAGCTTCTGAAAGCGGGTGGGAGACCGGTACTTGAAGTCCTTCAGAAGCTCTTTAATTCCGTCCTCCATGGTGGCATTACACCGGAGGCGTGGAGCAGAAATGCAAAGAAAGAAAGAAAGAAAGAAAGAAAGGTTTATTCTCCAAAATGACGCCATCACAGATAACATAAAAAAGAAACACATAATTTACAAATAATATTGGCTATACAATACAAATTACAATATACTACATATTACAAACTATACAATACCAATACTCATATGTGTCAAGGCGTCATCTGGGTGCGGTGATCTTGTTCTTCAAGAAAGGTGACAACGCTCTCTTGAAGAACTACAGACCGATTTCCCTTCTGAGCCGCGTCTACTTGCTGTTTTCGAGTCATTACGAATCGTCTCGCGCGCAGACTTGACGACTTCCAGCCTCCCGAACAAGCCGGTTTCCGAAAGGGCTTTAGCACCATAGACCACATACATACCCTTCGGCAAATTGTACAGAAGTCCGAAGAGTACAATTTGCCACTATGTCTGGCGTATGTGAACTATGAGAAAGCCTTTGATTCCGTCGAAATTTGGGCGGTGCTGCAGTCCCTTCAGCGGTGCCAAGTTGACTGTCGGTATATCGAAGTGCTGAACTGCTTGTACAGTAGGGCTACGATGGCTATCCGAGTACAGAACCAGAGTACGAAACCTATCCAATTGCAGAGAGGTGTAAGACAGGGTGACGTCATATCCCCGAAACTCTTCACCGCTGCATTGGAAGACGTTTTCAAGCTTCTGGACTGGAAAGGATACGGTATCAACATCAATGGCGAGTACATCACTCACCTTCGATTTGCCGACGATATAGTCCTTATGGCAGAATCGCTGGAGGACCTAAGCACTATGCTCAATGACCTCGATAGTGTTTCCCAACGGATAGGTCTTAAGATGAACATGGACAAAACAAAGATCATGTTCAATGTCCATGTCACACCTATGCCGGTAGTTGTTGGGAGCACTAAGCTCGAAGTTGTTGACGAGTATGCTTACCTGGGACAAATAGTCCGACTAGATAAGTCCAACTTCGACCGAGAGGTCAATCGACGGATTCAACTCGGCTGGGCAGCGTTCGGGAAGCTACGACACATCTTCTCGTCAGACATACCTCAAAACCTGAAAACGAAATTGTACAACCAGTGCGTGTTGCCAGTGATGACTTACGGAACTGAGACGTGGTCCTTCACTGCTGGCCGTATGAGGAAGCTCAAGGTCGCTCAGCGAGCTATGGAGAGGGCTATGCTCGGAGTTTCTCTGCGTGATACACTTAGGAATGAGGATATCCGCAGTAGAACCAGAGTAACCGACATAGCCCAACAGATTAGTAAGCTGAAGTGGCAGTGGGCCGGCCATATAGCTCGAAGAACCGACAACCGATGGGGAAGAAAGGTTCTCGAGTGGCAGCCTCGTACCGCTAGGCGAAGTGTAGGGCGTCCCCCCACGAGATGGAGTGACGACCTGGTAAGACATGCAGGAAGTCGATGGATGCAGGTGGCTCAGGACCGTGCTTTGTGGCATTCTTTGGGGGAGGCCTATGTTCAGCGGTGGACTTGTGAAGGGCTGTAATGACTTGATTAATCCTCTTATCCGTCATCATCTCTTAAAAGTTCACGTGGACCACCCCCTTTGTAGGGAGGATCTGAATATTTCACGTCTGGCGTAAACGAGATGTTTATATCACCATCTTTTTTTATAGCATAGGCGTGACAAGCGAGCACACAGTCCACCTGATGGTAAGTGGTTGCTGTGGCCCATTGACATACATCTACGAATCAAAATACAAATGCGTTGTCAGCCGTGAGGACTAAGATGGAATGCCTCTTTTCCAGTAAAAAGGGTCTCCGGTTCTCTACACTCATCATATGAAACACAACAGCATTAACCTGCTTTTTTATGCTGGTATTCTGTGAGAGCGTGTGCCTTCCCCGGTCGAGCCGACCCATTCTTGCTACAACTATACAATTAATATAGCTGCAGCATGGCTCTACCACGTATAAAATAATCAGAAGCCATAAGATTTTTCTGGCCTTTCCTATAGTCGCCTCTTACGACGCCCACATTATTCTTACGTAGCCACCAAACGGTAATTTGATACGCGTATGAATGTAATTGATTTCCTGCATGTGTTACCAGGTTGTCACTCCATCTAGTGGGGGGTCGTCCTACACTTCGCCTACCGGAACGAGGCTGCTACTTAATGGATGCAGGTGGCTCAGGACCGTGCTTTGTGGTATTCCTTTGGGGAGGCCTATGTTCAGCAGTGGACTTGTGAAGGACTGTAATGAATGAATTAATGAAATTAAGTAATTATGATTCGTAAAATATCCGGAAATCAATTATTTTTTTAAACAGACATAGTAGACAGAAAAACAAATCTCACGAAAGTATATTAGCTTTTGTAGCTGCAATACAACTTATACAAGCGACATCGGACACGAGGCTCGGGGTTCGCGCAGGCTGACGGTCGATTAAGGAAGCGAGTGCAGTTGCCTTGGCGACGCCGCCATCTTGCCCCCACCTGAGGGGACCCTCCCCCACTGTAAACAACCCGCTATTTCGTTGCACTGAAACACTCGATATATTAAAAAGGTTCTGCGAAAATACTGCCTGATAAATGCACCATTTATTGTGGATCAAGAGATGAGTGTAAACTTTGATAGAGATTCCAACCTGAGTTTTAAAGTACTATAAAATATTACTGAAAACATTACAACACGTATATAAGAGCAATTTTCACTAACTAGAAAATCATAAACAGTTATAGCATTAAAAGTTCAATTTATAATAGTCAAGATGAAAAAAGGATATAAATTCAAGTTTTTCGACCTAAAATTTTACGTGTTCGCCACATTTGGCAGGCGACTTGGCGATTGCACTCCCCAGCAATCTTATAGGATTATATATTTAAGGAGAATTGATGATAGTAATTCGGAAAAAGTGGTGATAATCGTGAAGTTGGATTTTATCTCATAATAGATTATTTACTGCAGTGTTTACCAGTTACAGTAAATAAATATAACAGAACTTACGCAATTAATATTACGTCTTCCGTAACGCAACAACTATTTTTATAATTATAACAGGGCATTTGCTGTCCTCAGATTTAGTAATATTTTAGTAAATATTTTTATTAGTTTTTCGCTAACTGAAGTTTTAAATGGTCTTTAGTTATTTTTAATGGTAGATTGTCATAAATCTTTGAGTGTTGCAAAAGGCCTTGTTGGGTTGCTGCTATGCTGGGCCCACACGGGCCCCTCTCATTTTGGGAAGATTTTTCAAAATTCTCACTAGATTCTACTTTTCTATAGCATAAAAATTCATAATGAGTCTGTAATCTACATAATGCCATGACATTTTCCAGGCATGTCTCTTGATTGATTTTTATGCTAGCCGAGACTGAAATATAAGATCATACTCGTAGATCCGACGTGACGTTCTTTTTAACGATGATGTAAATTTACAAAATCTCAATTCAATTTTTGAAAAAAAAAATGTTGTGCCATGCAATGCCAGGGTTTTTGCGCACAGGGCAAAATAGAATTAAATATTGCAAATGGAACAAAAAAGGAATCACCTTCATCACAGAGTACTTATATTTTTCCTATTATGAAAATTGATGCTGGAAATTTGACATAGTGAAAAATACAGACGTGATAATTCATAAACACAATTTAATTTGGCACGATGCCACGGGAAGTAGGACTCTATAATAATTTAAGTTTTCAGTTTTAGTTTTTCTTTATTATAGTTTTTTATCATTTTATATATTTCTTATTTGACGATTTTTAAATATATCAAGCAAATAACATTGAAAAAAAAATAAACAAAATGTGGCTTTTCGATTACAAATTCTCAGAAGCTCCATTTCAAGAATTCATTATTTTGTGTTTATTTGATTTTACATAATAAATAATGGTTCGGGTGTCCAAAAATATAGAGAAAGAAAGAGAAAGTAATTAATAGAAATAATGCTGCTCTTTTCCAATGAATTTTTGTGGAAATTGCATAAAATTAAAAAAAAACGTACATTGAAAAATAGACTTCTATTTTTCAATGTACATACAAGGAGTTACAAAAATAATACCGAAAAGTTTTGTAAGGAGTCTTTCGGTATTATAATATCAAGTTTTAAAAGAACTTTTTTATCTTTTCATCGTTTTAAAGTACTTATATAGTGCTTTCTCTACTAGTCTGGTAGAGGCATTAAGTTGCTTCTATACTACTATGAAGTTTTTATATAGATATAATGTCTTATTCTTTATTATCACATAAAAGTCCACTTTGGACCTCCCACGTAGCTGAAAGAATAGCTAACAGAATTTTTTATTATATAATAATTTAAAATCGGTTAGTACTTTTAGAGTTTATGCATTAAAAACAAAAAACAAATCTTTTCTCTTCATAATATTAGTGCAGATGTTAAAATAATTTGGCTAAGATCTGCATAAAATATTAAAATAAATTATTATGGTGATCAGAAAAATTATGTGTCAAATATAATTTTCATTTTTCATACACGATAAATGATATCTATTATTTGGATGTTTTATCTTTGAAATTGATATATATTATGCCACTATTTCATGTATTATTATGAAAAAATGATCAACGAACAATTATGTCAATATTTATGTTGTAGCCACATGATACATTCCATAGAGATCTATACAACTTTAGATATTTTTTTTTAAATAAACGATGACTCCATGTTGCGAAAAAACGTAGTGCTGCCTAAAAACGTCTAAATGAACGGTGAGTGTTCAATTTCACGTGAACGGCCACAAAGACAAATACCCGCCATTATTCAAGATTAGGCACAGCGTAACTCTAGCCCCATTGTGGAATGAATTAAATCATGCCGCTCTCACAATTTACATCCAGTTAATTAAGCTAAAAAAATTAAAAAGTACATTTTACAGTTGCAAAATTTAAAAAATAAATAACCTTTAAGCACGTCCATTATGTAAATTGATATAATAGAGATATTATGTACATAGATAATAATTTTATAATCATAAAATTAAGTTTTAAATTGAAATTCATATTCAAACGTACACACACAAACACTCTTAATGTGTGTGTAATTAAAAATTAAATTATGTAATTATAATATAATATTCTTAGCCGCGATCGAAAACCGCAAGGGTGTAGGACTGCATGATAATTTAAGTTTTAGTTTTTTTATAATATTGTTTTTTTTTTTATAGGATAAGGGTGACAAACGAGCACACAGTCCACCTGATGGTAAGTGGTTGCTGCAGCCCATAGACATCTACATCTATCCTTTGTTACAAATCAAAATGTAGATGCGTTGTCACCCGTGAGGACTAAGATGGAATGCCTCATTTCCAGTAAAAAGGGCCTCCGGCCACCTGCACTCACCAAGCGAAACGAGAGGTAAACCTCTACTTCACGCTGGTTTTCTGTGAGGTCGTGGTACCACTTCGGTTCGAGCCGGCCCATCCGTGCGACAGCAAAAGCTGCCGCATGGCTCTACCACTGTTAAATTTTTTGTATTTTTAATGTCATGTCATCAAATTATGAGGAATCAACATCGCACTCAGCACCAGACATACTATCATCTAAGACTCGTGCACATCTAAATATATTCTCGATGAGTCTTACGGATTATTTAAACATATCTATCGAAACGGTACTAAATTCGAATATCAGATATCACACGCGAGTTAGCAGAAATTGCCGGAGTCTGCTTAAGTAATGCACGAGACATGCGGTGAAAATGGATTCAGCCAGAGTGCGTGTTAATTTGCGGAAAATCAACGGAAATAAGAGTACGTATTATAGTCTATAAGACTGCTGTTTGTAGTAATAAATGGCCTATGTCTATAGCTCTAAAGTTACCATGGACTAAGATAATAAAGAAAATTATAATTTAAAAAAAAAACTAACACTAGTAACTTAATTATCATACAGTCCTACTCCCCGCGGTATCGTCCCAAGAACGCTGGCTGCGTTTCCCCGCTTAATGGCTATACTTAGCCTTTGAGCAAGAAAAGATAATAATGAAAGTATGTGACACTAAGAAAATTTAAAATTTTTATTGTTGTTTGCCAGAAAATATAAGTAATTACGTAAAACTTTAAAAATGTAAATTGTATGATCGTCAAGCGGTTTAGCTATCGGTTTTACCATTATCGTTAAAGTGCATTAAAAATCCACTACTGAACAGAGTCTCCCCCATTACCTCATAGGGAGATATTTGTCATAGATGCTACGCTTGGCAGCAGTTTATAATTTCAAGTTGTTATTAGGAAGATGTTGTTGCCCAATCCTTGTTACGTCACCCACGACACCCACGTACGATATATTGTATATTCTTAAACTGCCACTACACGGTCAACTATCGGTTTTAATTTTAAGAATAAAGAAAATGCTTCATAATTATAGAAATCTATATATATATTTCGTAACAGGAATGGGCTTCACAAGAATAATATAATATAGCATAAAAACAAAAAAGCAGGAATAAAACACCTAATATTAAAACATTATTCGGAAAACAAAAGAGCCATCTTAAATTATAAATGTAAAATTTCAAACGTAGATACTTTCGTTCCACATGGTAAAATACCCATTAAGTTTATATTATTAAGGCAGGAGGCAATCTGTACGCCGTTTTAATGTATTATGTAGAATTATAAAGGCGTCGAGCCCCGCTTATTTCTTATGATTTATTCATGAGGAAGAACAACGTTAAATTTGAACATGCCTGTTTCCACTGCGGGGGTATTTTGGTGTACTGTATGCAATTTGTTTAAGTTTAAGTAAATATATTTAATGACATCGAAATATTCAAAAAAGTAACAGTCTTCGTCAGTCGTCTCAATGCTGGGCAGAGGGACGGTTATGGAACAGTTAGTCTTCCGCATCAGACTTGTGAGTTTTAATTTTGATATCCTAGAAATATTTATTATTTCTCAGACAAGAAGCACAAGTAGACAGTTCCTTCTGCCGCAAAATCGCTCAGTAATTAATAATCGTAAAACATTTTCTTAGGAAATCTATTTAAGGACCACGAAGCCTTTTCTTTGCATTAAACGTTATCAGTTTCAACGTAAAGAACCGCGATACTCGTAGCTCAGCAACCCAAGTTTGATATCCGAGTTCATTGCTATTTTTTTTTATATACCCTCGACGAAAAAGAGGGGTGTTATGTGTTTAACGCATGCATCTGCGTATCTGTGTGTGCTTTTAAAATTTTTGATTTAGTTTTACCACGTTTTTTAGAAGTTTTGTTTTAGCACGTGTTCAATGAAGACGGAAAATTTTTGAGGAAACCTGTATTTCTGAGAAATTATAAAAAAAATTCAACTAACAATATTCGAAGATAGGTGAAGTAGTGATAATTTCCTGTGCTAAAACCCTCCCATAAATGAAACGAAGCCTCTGGTCTGTTCTGCTTTAATATGGATCATCATTTAACAAATATGGATCATTGGTCTGAAATAAATAAATTATTATCTGGGTTATCTATAAACTTTTCTCATCTGGTTGGGCTGTTTAAATATATTATTGTAAACGAAAGATATAAATATACATAAATATCAATAAAATAAAGTAAATACATAATAAATACATAAATAAATAAAAACCCAACCAGATGGAAGCTCTCAGCAGGGGAGACCTTACAGCCGAGGGTTAGGGGGAAAGGGAAAGAAACCTGCGGACGATGCGGGCAGTATCGAGGAGCACTGGCTTCTGCATTTGTGCCTGGAGGGGTCCGTCCCAGAGTCTCAGTCGCCTCAGATGACCTGAGAGGCTGACCGGAATTAGCCCGTTCGCAGAAACGACCACAGGAATAATTTCAGTCGGTAGACCACCCCACATGTCAGTCACCTCGTGAGCCAGGTCCAGATATTTTGTCAGCTTTTCTGTTTCGGCTTTCACAAGGTTCTCGTCATAAGGAAGGAATGGTAATGTCGATCATAAATATCCTTGACTGTGCCCGGTCCATCAGCACAATATCAAGCTTATTCGCTAGAATAGTCCTGTCTGTGATGATGGCCCAGTCCCAGTAGAGCCTGGCGTGGTCATTTTCGAGCACGACTTCCGGCAAGTACTTATAATATGGCAGTTTCCGTACCGTATTTCAGAGCGAGCTCCTAGTGTAGAATCCTACCTACTAGGTTGTGTCTGTGCAAATACTCAGAGTTAGAAAGCGCCGAACAATTATTATTATTATTATTGTTTTCGGAAAGTGTTTGTCACTTCTCAATCCTTAGACTGGAATTCAACTACATTTACGGGCCGAAACCAAATTAAATGCAGCGTGTGGTGTGCATTTTTATGTATTTTCATGAGGTCCTTTTTCGCTTTCTTCTATCTGCATGAATTTCCTGACAATTCTGAATGTATTTAATATAACAGCTTTTTGCAGTGTAATGTAGAGGGTTTCTTTTAGGTCTTCGTATATACGAGATACGAGATAGTTTCACAAAAAGTAAAACTATCTCGTATATGCCTTCACCTTTCTTCATCAGCCCCTAAAAGTCCACCGCTGTACATGAGCTTCGTATATACGAGATAGTTTCACAAAAAGGGAAACTATCTCGTATATGCCTTCACCTTTCTTCATCAGCCCCCTAAAAGTCCACCGCTGTACATGAGTTTCGTATATGCCTTCACCTTTCTTCATCAGCCCCTAAAAGTCCACCGCTGTACATGAGATAGTTATAATTACTGTATTTCTATCGAACAAAATGGTCCGAGGAAGTAAAACTATTCTCAAAATATTTCTGTCACTTTATAACAAAGACTGTAAAACAATATTCTAGTTCAGTTCGCCCGAACTCCGGACCGGGTGAATTTATTCACAAATATTTCTAACATTGGAGGAAACTTCTTTGAAGTCGGGAACAAAGCCAATCCACCGCGGTTATCCGTGATATTTTCGGTCGGAGTCCCACCTTATTCACAAACATCGAATCCTGAATACAATACAGTGCGAAACGAAATTCGAAGGATAGATAATTTCAGAGAAAGAAATAAGGCAAAAAGGGAGAAAAAAATATAAATTGAATAGTCGAATACACGCATCCCGGCATTACCATAAAGGCAACAGGGATCAAGCGGGATTCCTCTACGAACTTTTTTATTTTCCTTCCACCTCTAAATCTTACAGGCAAAGCTCCGCGAATCTGCAAATGTTGATTTGATGATGTCGTGTCGGTACTTCGCGACACGCCTGACATTTCTCTGACTTTGAAAATATTTGTGGTCATTATTGGACGAACATATTATAATCACTACGTTTAACGAACACCACTTCCTATACTTTCTTTACTTCTGATTACTGTTGAAAATCATAATTATAAAAACAGTGACAGTAATTTCATGCCTTTTTTTTATTTTGTCTGGTCCTTTAAACTAATCTTTACCTGCTTTCACTAACAAACGATGTATCTTTGTCATTAAGGAAATCAAAACAAAATATAGCTCGAAGACCCGATAACCGATGGGGAAGAAAGGTGATCGTTATCATCATTATCATCATTACAACGTATTAACAGTCCACTGCTAAAATAGGCCTCTTCTATAAATTACCATATAGTCGGGATTTGCAACAACTGTCGTCTAATAGGAGGGTGGTAGCTTGTGTTAGTAACGATTCACGACTGTAGTCGAATGTTGGATTTAAGCCACGACCACGACTTTATGAGCTTCAGTATCCTTATACATTAGGCTAAGATACGCGGTCAATATTCTTGTACACGAGGCAACAATACGCAGTCATTATCTTTGTACATTCGGCTACGATACGCAGTCAATATTCTTGTACATGAGGCAACAATACGCAGTCATTATCTTTGTACATTCGGCTACGATACGCAGTAAATATTCTTGTACATAAGGCAACAATACGCAGTCATTATCTTTGTACATTCGGCTACGATACGCAGTCAATATTCTTGTACATGAGGCAACAATACGCGGTCATTATCTTTGTACATTCGGCTACGATACGCAGTCAATATTCTTGTACATAAGGCAACAATACGCAGTCATTATCTTTGTACATTCGGCTACGATACGCAGTCAATATTCTTGTACATGAGGCAACAATACGCAGTCATTATCTTTGTACATTCGGCTACGATACGCAGTCAATATTCTTGTACATGAGGCAACAATACGCAGTCATTATCTTTGTACATTCGGCTACGATACGCAGTCAATATTCTTGTACATGAGGCAACAATACGCAGTCATTATCTTTGTACATTCGGCTACGATACGCAGTAAATATTCTTGTACATAAGGCAACAATACGCAGTCATTATCTTTGTACATTCGGCTACGATACGCAGTCAATATTCTTGTACATGAGGCAACAATACGCGGTCATTATCTTTGTACATTCGGCTACGATACGCAGTCAATATTCTTGTACATAAGGCAACAATACGCAGTCATTATCTTTGTACATTCGGCTACGATACGCAGTCAATATTCTTGTACATGAGGCAACAATACGCAGTCATTATCTTTGTACATTCGGCTACGATACGCAGTCAATATTCTTGTACATGAGGCAACAATACGCAGTCATTATCTTTGTACATTCGGCTACGATACGCAGTCAATATTCTTGTACATGAGGCAACAATACGCAGTCATTATCTTTGTACATTCGGCTACGATACGCAGTCAATATTTTTGTACATGAGGCAACAATACGTCAAGTGTAGGAATTGTAGGGGATTATGATTTTTGTGGAAGGTTTGTCATGAATAGCGGATAGTTTACAGGATAATGAGAATGATGATGATGATGGGAATTGACTGTTTTAAGTGATCTTGTGACTAGATTTGCAAATATTATCGAACAACTTACTGTAGAGCAAGAATGGGTTCGGTTCTCAAGGAACACCACCGTAAAATGGCAGCATAATGCGGCTGTGTTTCATATATTGAGTGACAAGAACCGAAGACCCCTTTTACTGGTAACGGGTCATTCAACTTTAGCTCTTAGAAATGACAACACTTCTGTATTTTAATTTCTTATCGAGGATGGGCGTAGACGCGTGCTTATACCACAGCATCCGTATACCATCAGGTGAACTAAGTGCTCGTTTGGCATCCTTTATAAAACAAATGCCTATTTAAATACGAGTAGGTACTTACAGTGTTAGAGCCGGGTTTAGCGCTTGTTGTAAATTTTACAGTATCTACGCGAGCAACCCGGGTTCAATCCCCGCCGGCACCAATGAAATTGTTAATTGCAATTTTAATTGCTGATTTACCTCGTGTTCGCTGGGGAAGGAAAAATCGTCAGGAAACCTGCATATCTGAGAAATGAAAATTTCGCTCGGCGGACACATCCTTGCCCTAAAACCTTCTCAGAAATCAGGGGCAACCTGTACCCACCAGTAGAACGTATATAGACTGTAACTATTTACTTACAGTTGTTGTGTCCTTGTAGATTATACATAATCTTCATAAACACAACTCAACAGAAATTGTAATGGGTTTGTAATCGGTCCCAGAAAACTAATACAACATAACAAATTGCAGGAATGTTGTCTTGAAAGGACTTTCTGAACAAGTAATAAACATATGAACTTTCCTGAAAGCTTTTGAAGGCAAAGGTTGCGCGTGGGGCGGGATTACTGCGCTTATCCATCTGCGGTCATTAAAGCACATTAGGTACCGAACGCCCGGGCTCCCCCCGTAGCCTGTCGTTTCCCCTCTCGTAAGGACCCGTTTTTTAATTCAACTTTCCTCCTTCTTCGCCAATTTGCATGATTACTTTCGTTTTTTATTATGCTTCTCCGAAGATGACTGCCGGGCCCAATCTTGAACTGAGTATATTTGGATAATCTTAGTTTTATATAAATGTGTGGGCTTAGATCTTTCAATCGCATTTGTTTTCTTTTAATACAATATAATCTGTTTTTAATTAATTAATTTTGCTTGCAAAAGACCTGTAATGGTTAAGAGCTCGCGTCAAACACATCATACTATAATACCTGAGCTTTACATCGTCAGAACACCTTTTGCACCTGGACGAGATTCTTCATCCCTTCAATCACTCCTTTTATCTATTTCTGGAATCATATTTCTTGGTAGCACACTTTTTTGAAAGTGGTTGGGGCTTACCATAAGGTGGACCAGCCTTTTGTTAAATATGTTACCCTTGTCTACACGTGGTGTAATGTTCTTGCTAGTATAAGTGGTTCTAGCAATATAATTTGATCGCAGATAATTCAACCAAATGAGGGTATCCACGACTTTTTCTGCCACTAGGGTGGCGGCACTAGAAAGTGAGGTTATAATATTTGACAGATTTCATAGCGGGGAAGTTAATTTGTTCGGAAAATGTAAAAGTTATTGTTTCTTTCTGTACTATTAGCTATATTTTACATTACAACAAAATAAATATACAAAACCACAGATATTCATAAAAGTAGAAAAATAAAAAAAAAATAAAAAAGTGCAAAAAATTAAAGAGCAACCACTGACTGACACTGTTTTGTGTATTAATATAATACTCTACAAACTGATATAATTTTATTAAAAAACAACTTCGCAATTAAATTACATTGTGTAATAAAAAACTTTACCTCTGTATCAACTAGCGACATCTGGTGAGCAGAAAATTATTAGCCGTCATTATGTACAATGCAAACGCCACGGACTGGTTATGGAAAGCTTTAGAAATGGAATCGTAATTGAAAAATTCTGAAAAAAAAAACTTTAGAAGTGCAGGGCTTATTAATGTATTAATAATATATAATAATAAATTCAGATAAAAAAGTAAGTCAACAACAATGTTCCTGTGGTGTAATTTTTTTACTATTCAATTTCCATGTACAGCAAGTAAAGAACTATGGCGCAGCGTTATCGGGCCAACAATTTTGAAACAATTACCTTGAGCCCGATATCGTAAGATTAAGAAAGTCCACGGTCGGAATTAGGATTTGGAGGCGAACGAGGGCGAGGCGCTTCTTAACAGCCCGACTCCACAAATTGCGGACCTTAACGAGGGCATAAAACTCAAGCCGCACTCCGGAGACGCCGCAGATTGTACTCAGACTTAGTTTAGGATTAATGGTGTAGAAAACAGATTATCATTGGCCGGATTTCTATTAGAGACCCCTGCCACCGGCGCGTGAAAGTCCTCCGATGGCAATGAGTCGATGTTATTATTTTCCACATCGAAGCAGCGACGCTCCCAATTTAATTCTATTAGGTTCTGTCGAGTTTGAACGACAGGACAATAAAGTTTTTGATTCGCGGCGGGCGCCCGTTCACTCGCGATAGTTCCATTCCGATGGGGATGAAAAAGTAAACAAGAAAAAGAAGATGAACAAAGGCTTTAAACAAACTTAATTAGTACTTGAATAAAATGTGTTAATGATACATTAGAAATAGTAATTTACTAACCTATTTCTTTCGTATTGTTGTTTGCTGAAATATATTTATAAATACGTATAAAAAAAGAAAATTTTACGAATTCTATTGCGTTTAATTTGATTTATTTTGCTGAATTTTAATTCCCGACCTTTCGGTTGTCTTACAGCACTCGTGGTCACTGAGGTGTTTAATGTCCCGATGTCATAAACTGGGCTATCTTCAACTTTTGAATGTTAATTCTTGGTCTAATATTAGCAGAACGAGTTACAGTATCTTATAGACAGACAATCCCAAGCAGATGGTTACAGCCATCTTCTCTGTAGAAAGATGGCTGTAACCATTTGCTTGTTTTTAGGGTTCCGTACCTCAAAAGGAAAAAACGGAACCCTTATAGGATCACTTTGTTGTCCGTCTGTCTGTCTGTCGGTTTGTCTGTCTATCTGTCTGTCAAGACCCTTTTTCTCAGGAACGCGTGGAGGTATCTATCTGAAATTAATACCAAATACTCAAGTCTACTGTTCCTTAGAGCTGTGAAAAAATCAAACTTCTAAGCCAACGCAATCAAAAGATACAGCCGTTTATGGCGTAAATTTACGACATTCGCACGGGAATCAAAACCTACAGAGTACTTCCCGTGAACTCAGAATCTTGAAATTTGTACGAAGCAACGTTTTATAGTACAGATAAAGGAATAATTGAGAAAAGCATAAAATTTTCGTTACATCATATAATAAAAATATTTTTAATAATTTTAAACTTATATACCTACAGATTTGTTCGGAACCCTCGGTGCGCGAGTCCGACTCGCACTTTGCCGGTTTTTTTTTAAATTTCATTAGCCTTGCGAATCATGCTTGGTATAATCGGTGTTCATTTTCTAGGGCTTGTGGTTTTTTAAATCTGATGTAATAATGGTGGGGACGATCTTGAAGATGTTCACAAATTGCAGACTTTACGGAGCGTCGGTTTTTTTTATGGTATAGGGTGACAAACGAGCACACAGTCCACCTGATGGTAAGTGGCTGCTGTGGCCCATAGACATCTACATTTATCCTCGTTTGCGAATCAAAATGTAGATGCGTTGCCACCCGTGAGGACTAAGATAGAATACCTCGTTTCCAGTAAAAAGGGTCTCCGGTTCTCTACACTCACCATACGAAACACAGCAGTGTTAAGCTGCTATTTTATATTATATTTTACGCTGGTATTCTGTGAGAGCGTGGTCCTTCCCCGGTTGAGTCGACCCATTCGTGCTACAACTATACTACTAACATAGCTGCAGCATGGCTCTACCACGTAAAAAAGTCTATACAAAAAGGATTATTATAATATCAAGGAATACATGAGGGAAAATAACCCCTGGGAATGAGGTGATCGAAACCATGCTGGTTCTATGAAAATTCATTTAAAAATTGTACAAACCAAATTATTGTAAAGTAAAATATGTGTAAAAGAGTCGGTTTCTTGCTGGTTCTTCCCAGGACAGATATATTTTCCGAACCAGTTGTAAATAAAAAATGACCTTCAGTAAGTATGATGTAATAATCAATATTGAATAAAAAATCAATCTATTCTAGTCTATTCTATTCATTCACACACATTGGACTTCCCCAAGGAATGCCACAAAGCACGGTACTGAGCCACCTGCATCTCTTACCAGATCGTCACTCTACCTAAAAGGGGACCTCTCTAAACTTCGCTTACCGGTACGAAGCTGCCACTCGGTAACCTTTATATCCCATTGGTTGCCGAATCTTGAAGCTATATGGCCCCCCCAGTTGCCGCTTCAGCTTACTAATTCGTTAGGCTAAGTAAGTTTACCTAGAACAAATAGTCGACTAGGTAAGTCTAACTTCGACGGCTTCAATATGACTGGGCAGTGGTTTGGAGATTATAATGCATCTTGTCGTCACGTATACTACAAAACTTGAAAATAAGATTGTACCACCAGTTCGTGTACAACCAGTTGACATATGGATGTGAGACCACCAGTCTTTACTAACCATATGAAGAAGCTCAATGATAGGGCTATCCCCGGAATTTCTCTGCGTGGAATACTTTGAAACTAGGATATCCACAAGAGAACCTGAGTAACTAACATTTTATACCATAATCATCATTGCCATTATTACAAACCTTTACAATTCCACATCTGAACATAGGTCATCCAAGGAACGCCATAAATCACGGCCCTGAACCACCTGCATCCATTTTACATACATTCATTAAAAACAAATAGAGTTGAATAGATAAAACCCTATTTTGAAGTTGATTAAAAGTGAAAAGAATAATTTTGCAATTTCATGTAAAATAGAACACCTCTAACGTATAACATGAAGCATTGGAACCATTTTAAACACGACACACGTAGCTACCCGCGAGGTTCGTGCGCTTTTAATGAATACAAATTACATTTGCAAATGTGCTTAATCCACAAATTAGTTTCGCCCCCCGCACCCCGGCCCCGCCACACAACCCTCGCAACTAGCGACAGTCGTTCTTTGTTTCTATCTAATCTGTTATTACTTAAGTGAAATTAAAAACAATCACATTAGGCAAGTTAGTAGAAAAACTATTTGCTTTATCAATTATAATTATATACAAGTTGATTTATTTAAAAAAATTATAAGTGTACGGGTTATTGTGCCAGCATTTTTTTCTCATTTGACGAACGAACTGGCCGGAGAATCCGCCCAAAAGTGATAAATTCAATGGGAATTGCTAGAAACGGTATATGTATAAACACTTATAAAACAATAGTGTTTTTAAGCTAATGCATATGCATATCAATTATTTTTTTCTTTCTCATTTTTAAAAACATATCACTAGGATTTTCTCTTGTAAATGGAGGCATTTTACGTACATAAATTGCACAAACATAAATTATCCAGAATGGATTCGAACCCGCAACCCTCAGCGCAATTCAATGCTAGTATAATACCACTACGCCATGGAGCAGTTTTTACAATCAAACAGACACTTCAATTACTAAACTTATCTAATTTGATATACGATAACTAATTTCATATACGATCTACGAAAAAGGTTACACGCAATTTACAGTCAATAAAATTTTTAACTGTAAACGGAAGTTATAATTTATGGCTTTATTCATAGGCAGTTTGCCTAAGAATATTAAAGATTATATAGTTTTATAATTTTAAATTATTTTTACGTATTCTTGATAAACATTTAAACTTAAATTCAATAATGTTACAATAATTATATAGTTAATAACTGTTTTATTAATATAGTATTAACATATGATATTTAATTGTGATTCGGCCGCTCTGGATGAGTTTATCACCAACCAGCTCAGTCACAACCCCAGCTGTTTTAGCACATTGAGATAATTTATAGATTTCATATTTATATTAGATATTATAATTGAATATATATAGCAAAAACTTTTTAAACTATTCCTTGTTTTAATATACAGGAACCAACAATGGCAACATGTCTTTAATTATCAGATTCCGTTATAGCCTATCAAAAGTTCACCGTTGAAAACAGTCACGTTTTGGAGCCGGATTGGCAACCGCTAAGATTTATTTTTTAAGACGCTGCTGCCCACCTCCTGGTTTGTTTCCCTCTGTCAACTCTTAAGATAAGCATGGGATAAGGACGATATGGGATAGTGTATAATTCCTACACCGCCACTACACGGTCATATCTTTATTAATATTCTGGAGCGGATCCATAAGCTAAAGTCACTTTCTAGAAGAAAGGTTCTAAAGTGGCAAACTCATACGAATATAACGAAGCATAGGACGACTGTCCACTAGATGGAGTGACGATCTGCTAAGTCATACGGAAGTCGGTGGACGTAGGTGGCTTAAGGTACCATTCTGTAGCCAACCGCAGACAGCAGCAGCAGGCGACGTGTCGTTGCGACATGTCGCTGCGACATGTCGTCGCGTCATGTCGCCGCAGTCATGATTCCGAACCCGACTGCAGACGGCAGCAGCCCGTGTTTCAATCTATTCCGAATGTTCTGTGGGTACTCTATTTATGTAAACAAATATAATAGGACGGAATTGTACCTTTAGGACCACGACTTGTGAAGAGCTGTAATGATGATGATGATTCTGGAGTTAATGATTATTTCATCATGATATTTTAAAAGTATATATCGTTTAGAATTAGATACCAAATATATAAAAGTAACGACTATTATAAAAGATTTAACGAACTGTACTACATTATTTTACCATACTTTTATTAAAAAATATTATGTCCGAAAATTACTCAAACATGCAAAAGAAAGCAGAACATTTTCAGCACTATAGACGTTTATAGTGTTTTGTGTAGGTATTATAACCCGAATTGGGCTTCTTTACGCCTCATCTAGCCCTCGTTATGCCTCGATCGTAAATCTTCATTCTCCCGCATCGCCTCCTACTCGCGCCCCACCCTCTTAATGTCGGTTACAACACTCCAATCTTTAGTTTTCATTTGGATATGCCTTAGTTTTGGTATCAGAACTATGGGATACTTTAACACGTAATTCATACAGCCAAGTGCCATTAATGGTTCTTTAAAGATTTAATTGTTTTTTATGGTATTAGTGCGACAAATCAATCCACAGTCTACCTGATAGTAAGTGGATGCGTTGACCCATAAAAACATCTTCTTCCTATCCTCGATTGCGAATGAATCTTTAAAGGATAAGGGTGACAAGCGAGCACACGGTTCACCTGATGATAAGTGGTTGCTGTTGCCTTTCTACATCTATCTTCGTTTGCGAATCAAAATGGAGATGCGTTGTCATCCCTGATGACTAAAATAGAATTCCTAGTTTTCAGTAAAAAGGGCCTTCAGTTCTCTACACTCACCAAACGACACACGGCAACATTAAGCTTATCCCCGATAGGGCCAATCCATTCGTGATATAACCATAATATTGCTGCAGCGTGACATTACCAAGTACAAAATTGTATTGATTTTAATCATAAATATTTTAATATTTACATGATTGATTAAAAACACTAACTGCTATTTAAAATTCCTTCTTGGACGCCATAGTTAATAAATAATCTCATGAAGTAATTTTTAATCTCATTATTAACATAATTATTACTTTCGGCCTACTGTAACCTACTGCTGGATAAAAAATACATAAGATAAAGGACTCCGTGTTATTCATAATAACGTTATACGTACTTTTCTGCCGACTTCCAAAAAGGAGACGGTATTCAATTCGACTGTATATTTTTTTATGTGTGTTACCTCATAACTTTTTACTGGGTGAACCGATTTCGATGATTCTTTTTTTATTTGAACGTTGGTACTTTTCGTGTAGTCCCATATGAATTTGTTAAAATTTAATTGATCAAGGTCAGGCTAATAGTTTTTGAGTTATTCTTAATAATTTATATTGATGTTGGCAGTACAAAACTTTTAATTTTAAATTATTCTTTATTTTCTTGATTTTTAAGGAAGCATCAATTAAGTTCTTCTTTCGATTTAAGTTGTTAAAATAACAGAGGTATAAGTAGCGACACGAAAGTCTAGCAGTGACCGTTGATGCGCATAAGTCGCGCTGATTGGCTTGTTGCACATAAGGCGCGCTGAGTGGCTCATGCGTATCGTTCGCACGCGACGATTGGCTCTCCAGTCGCATTCGTGCAATTCAATTCGTGCGCATCCCCTTCACGTTTCGTTCAGTACTAAGCTTACGTGCCGCGACTTGTGTGAATTAATATAATTTTTAGGCATGAGACAAATTGGAGGCTCTATTTCAAAACCATTTGGTTTTGAATGCTGAAAACTAGGCTGAAAACTAAATTTTACAGTTAAGTAACTTATTTTTACACTATAAGACTGAAACTTATTTGTATACTGTTTATACTGTAATATTGAATGCTTACATACTCGTATTACCATAAATTGGTCAAAGCGCCTTATTAAATATACTGATAGAATAGAATTCTTTGCACAGATAACGTAAATCAAATGGGCGATTACGAATTCTATTTGTTATATATTATTATTTGTTATAATATATACAATTAACATCAGAAATTTAACGAATAAAGTTCAGGTTTCAGACACTCAGTGACATAAGGAAGTTTATACTGGTATCAACATGTTCATTTAAGACTTTACACAAATTCACGTTACTTGTTTCGAACTACTATTGGGTATAAATGGGTGATTAAAAATATCTTCAAGTATATTTACCCACGCCGTAGCATCATACATTTCGTTATAGCATTTCAATACTTATATAACAACTAAGGCAATCCTGTTTTATATTAATAAGACTCCCGTATCGTATTTTGTTTCGAATAAAAATTTCTTTCTATCTTTCTTATCCAACAGGCTTTTATAGATGCAGCATTACCATCACGACGTTATCAGCTCTGTGTGAAGTAGTTGTAATATGAAGCAATTAATTAGTCCGCCGCAATACTCTGGCTTGTTGGCGGCTTTGATATGTCCTCAAAATATTTCATTCCTCAGGCATGCAGGTTTCCTCAGGATGTTTCCTTAATTGCAAAGCACGTGGTACATCAGCACTTAAAACTGCAACTAGCAGTTTCATTGGTGCTAGTGGGGTCGCACGCGGGTTGCTCGCGTACCGTGATTTACTGCAAGCATTCAGCCGTGCGGTGATGACGTTAGAGAATCCTGCCCAGAAAACTGGCCATTTAATCTCATAGGTGTATTCTGATAAATGGTGGCATAACAATTTCGTTGACCCAGACCGGCGAAGGGAAGCAACGTCAATGCTGCTTACATATGGTAGTGCGATCGTTTATCCACCTGCCAAGCGTAACGATTAAGTCAATTTTTTCATATAATAGGAGATCAATCGTCTTGACTTCTTTCAATAGAAGGCAAATTCTTCTTGCATTAATACACGTCCAGCAGTGAAATTTAACGGACTGATAGAGACGTGGTAGAGTCATGCTGCAGCTATATTATTAGTATGGTTATAGCACGAATGGGTCGGTTCGACCGGGGAAGGACCACGCTCTAACAGAACACCAGCGTAAAATAGCATCTCAATGCTGCTGTGTTTCGTATGGTGAGCGTAGGGAACCGGAGACCCACCCTATTTACTGGAAACGAGGCATTCCATCTTAGTCCTCATGGGTGACAACGCATCTGCATTTTGATTCGTAGATGTGGACTGTGTGCTAGTTTGTTACCCTTATCTTATAAAAAAAGGCAGAAGAAGCTTAGCCCCTGAACTACCACGACTATACAGTATATAGATGCATATTTATTTGAGTTTTACTTTACCTTTATTTCTAGTTAGCCATTCAAATCGTTAACTAAATAAATACCAAAATAGTTTGCAAAATCCAATGTGCACGCCTCGTGAGCGTTTTATTTAATTTGATGAAAAATAAATTGTATTCCTGACATTTAAAATATATTATTTACGTGTGTTAAATTTAACGCTCTATTATTTTAACAAGTCGTGTCACCAACAGGCACAAAAATTAATAATTTTTACCAAAATAAATCGATACACAAAGTATAAAATCGATATATAGGCATTATGGTATACATTTTATCCTTTGTCTAGCAAGGGCTATAAAAAATATGAAAGTGCCTTTAAATATTTAATAGCAATAAAACTTATAAAAGTAAAAAAAAAATTAACAAACTACGCATACTATCAATAGTCGATATGAAATAGGGAACCAGTTGATGTAATTCTGAAACTACTAAAAAAAACTCGGTCTCGATACGTCAATTTTTTTCGCGGGTTAACGTGACCACAAAATGAACATTCGGACGTCCAAGGAAATTTTTTTTTCAAAGTAGTTTATGATTTTTTAGAAAATAAAAAATGGATTAATTAGAGTGTTTTCTTGATGTACGGCTACTCATATTATCGTATAAGTGCAATATGGTTATTTATGATAGTGGCATTTAAGACCACAAAATTGCTTGACCTTGACGTGTGCAATAGTTTATAACGCGCGAACTTAACATTAGCAACAAAACATAACATATACATATTTCGTAATTTGCAGTAATGAAAAATTGAACTTTCATAAAAAGTAAAAGTCAGCTTTAAAGAACTAAAGAGAATATAATAATTTTCACATAACAGCTTCAAAATTAAACATATTGTATATAAGAATAAAGACACCGACTACTAATTAGAAATGTATAGAAGACCGCATTCTGGATTCCGGTAGAAGACTGATGAAATTACTGATTCAGGTTACACAATTGTTATTGTTATTGATTTTCAGTGACCTTGAAAACTCTAAGAACATTAACGGAACTCGAAGTATTTATTTACTACTAGCGATCCGCGACGGCTTCGCACGGTTTATTTCTGGGTCTTGACAATAACGCCACCTATCGGGTCCAATTGTGAATATAAACCATTCTCTGATCAACTGTATGTAATTACACACACAAAATTTCATCAAAATCGCTCCAGCCGTTTTGGAGGAGTTCAGTCACGTACACACAGAGAGAAGTGTTACATAATATATAAAATGCATGTATTATACATATAAACCTGATATAACCAGATACATATAGAACTGACTTGTTTTATTAATGAAAACCGCATTAAAATCCATTGTGTAGTTTAAAAGATATAAGCGTACAGACGGTGGAAAGCGACTTTGTTTTATACTATGTAGAGAGATCTCTATCTTACAAATATCTTGGCAGAAATTGTAAAGAAGGTTTTCGAAAAGTTGTGGATTCGAACCTGCTATTTAATTAGTATCATGAATGACACATCAAGCATATTTTTGCTTACTTGAAGTGGTTAACGAAAGTATTAGAAATGTCTCCCTGATGGACACAGGCCGCTTCTCATTTCTGAGAGGGCTTTAGGGCAAGGAAATGTCTACCGCGCTGCCCCAATCCGTGTTAGCGAATTTAATTTTTTCTCGAAATAATTTCACGATGTTTTCTTAACCGTCGAGCACGTGGTAAATCAGAACTTAAAATTGAAATTAACAGTTTCATTGGGATCGAACCCGAGTTGCTCGTGTAGATACCGTAAAATTTACAACAAGTGCTAAACCCGGCTCTAACACTGTAAGTACCTACTAGAATAGAATAGAATAGAATATTTTTATTCAATATTGATTGTTACATAATACTTATTGAAAGTCATTTTTTATTTACCACTGGTTCGGAAAATACCTCAGTCCTGGGAAGAACCAGCAAAAAACCCAGCGGGACTTTTTTTAAACATAATTTCACTTAACAATAATTTTGTTTATACAATTTTTAAATGATTTTTAATAGAACCAGCATAGTGGCGATCACCCTATTCCCAGGGGTTATTTTCATTCATGTATTCCTTGATATTATAATAACCCTTTTTGTACAGTTTTTTTTTTTAATATAACTTTTAAACTTGTTTATTGACAAGCTTTGAATATGTTCTGGGATTTTGTTGTAAAAGCGTATACATTGCCCCATAAATGAATTACTGATTCTGTGGAGTCTAGTAACTGGCATTACAAGCTTATGTTTGATCCTATTATTTAAAGTATGCACATCCTTATTCTTATTAAAGCTATTTATGTTTTAATGCACATACATTACATTCTCATAAATATATTGCGATGCCAAAGTTAATATGTTTATTTCTTTAAATTTTTCTCTGAGAGACTCTTTACAATTTAGGTTATAAATCGCCCGTAGGGCTCTCTTTTGCAAAACAAATATAGCTTCAATATCAGCCGCATTACCACATAGCAAAATTCCATAAGACATGACGCTATAAGTGACTAAAATACACTAATCTAGCTGTCTCAACATCTGTAAGACTTCTAATCTCTCTTACAGCATATGCTGCAGAACTAACTACTCGTATTTAAATAGGCATTTGTTTTATAAAGGATGCCAAAGGAGCACTTAGTTCACCTGATGGTATACAGATACGGACGCCCATCCTCGATAAGAAATCAAAATACAAAAAAAATGTTGTCATTTCTAAGAGTTAAAGTTGAATGACCCGTTACCAGTAAAATGGGTTTTCGGTTCTTGTCACTCAATATATGAAACACAGCCGCATCATGCCAGCCGGCGGGGATCGAACCCGGGTTACTTGCGTGCTGTGAAATTTATAGAGAGCACTTAGTCCCTGAGCTACCACGGCGGATAGAGTAAATAGTATTATTTTTTTTTTACATGTAGATACTCGTAATGACATCCATTTCGCTGTGTCTGATTCGAACAATTTATTTTCTTAACTATACAATCTAACAAATAGCCTCCTTTTTATTCTGCTATGTAAAAACCTTTATTCGTCCATATATTAAACAGTGCCTCTGTAAGACGTATCATGTTGCTCGTACCCGCATGAGTAGTGCCCGCAATAAATCTGTAAGACACTGTATTTATTTACTGCGCCCTCCCCACTCTACCTCTGGTAGCACCAACCCTCCACTGGGTGGGTGTATACGTGCGAATTCATTTATCCATGCAAAAAGTAAATTACGAGATAAATGGTAAGATGAATTTGTATTATTTTATAATACTTATGTGATTTCCTTTATTTAAATAGTACCAACACAATATAAATCCATCCAATTATACCTATGTACAAAGGAGGTATCACGTTTTATAATAAGAACAATGGCCCTTTTGGAATCGAATGATCGAATGAATTTGATGTTCATAAGAACGTTTAAAGCTCGAAGAACTAAAAACCAATGATAAAGAAAAGTTCTCGAGTGGCAGCCTCGTATCAGGGAGCAAATGTGGGGCGTACCCCCACTAGATGCAATGACGACTTGTAAGACATGCAGATGGCTCAAGAGTGGACATGTTATGTTCAGCAGTGGACATGTGAAGAGCTGTAGCATGATGATGATGATGATGAAAAACGATTATTAACTGAATTAAATGTTTTTGATTATAACTTTATTGAATTTTCGAAAGTGTAATAATATGATTAAAACGGACCATTCCTGTTTAGTGATTTTTAATGATATATAAAATATTGGATTAGTTCTGGGTCTAGGCTTACTCATGGTTGAGAGATAAATCAAGCGAATCAGCCAGACATCGTTCCTAAGCTGATATAGAATTTGCATGTCGTAGAACTTTTTTAATGGCAGTCAGGAAGCTTACCTTCAACAGGATGGGATTTAAATTGTTCACATAATATGCTATCTAGAGTCGTGGTAGCTCACGGCTCATAGAGCACTTAAAATTGCAATTAATAATTTCATTGGTGCCGATGGAGACAGCTGACCCGGGTTGCTCGCGTTGTCAAATTTACAACGGGTGAGCTAACGTGGCTCTATCACTAATTACATTATATATATATATCTTTATATGTATATAAAAATTACGTGTCACATAGTTTGTCCGCGATGAACTCCTAAACCACTGAACTGATTTCAATGAAATTTTACACACTGTGTGCTGTTTGGTCCAACTTGAGAGATAGGATAGTTTTTATCCCGCTAAGTGACTATCAATTTTTTTTTTTGCGATTTTAAGGTTTTTTTTATTAGATAAAGAGTCGTCGGAAAGAGCAGAACAACGTCTGCCTGGTCAGCTAGTATATATAAATGAATAAAATTGTTCGCGGTTGAGCCTCGCTCCAGCTATACTCATACTATGGTTGTAGCACGAATGGGTCGGCTCGACCAGGAAAGGACCACGCTCTCGCAGAATACCAGCGTAAAATTAGTGCTGTGTTTCGTAGTAATGGATACTAAGGTACGTGTTATGGATAAATGTAGATGTCTATGGGCCACAATATCCATTTACCGTCAAGTGGACTGTTACCTTATTCTATAAACAAAATTTAAAAAAAAAATTTCCCAAAAAATATAAGAAATCTCCTACTCAAACCGATTAATAGACATGGGCCGCTCCTGTAATATGAAAATTTTACGTGATTGTCACGCTTTACAGTCAAATTAGTTATCACTGTACCGAATGTCTCACGCCTCCCCGTCGTCGATCTAGGCGTTTTAAACCTGGTGGTAGTTCGTTCCTGAAATTCCTAAAATTCCTGATATATGCCATAAACTAAATAAATAAATGAATAAACTTAAAGGATGTCATGTATGATGTCTGTAATTAATTTATTAATTTATTGTCTAGTCTGTGTATCAGTAGCTTTTCATATAAGACGGAGTTTTGGCGGGAACTTGACCGGAGGCGGTTTGCTGCACCTGTATTATCGTTTAAATAATGGTTTGAAGGGGATTTTGATATGTAAAAGTGGTGCCATTTTGTGTATTAAATGTCTACGCATGTGAACTATCAGTGGAAACGGTGAAACAAGTGCTCTGATTGTGATGTGATTCTCAAGATAAGGTATCTGTTTGCTTAGGCCCTTTGAGATACCTTCGCCAACTATCAGCTGTCTGCTGGCTCAAGTTGCCGTCAAAATCTCCTAAGGGCTGTACAATGTGACGCATCAATATAATGTGAAGCAGTATACTATGAAGGATAATTATACATTGTAACTTCAGGCTCAGAAGGGCTAACTCAGAACCGTAAAGGCAGTTATAAAAAAAATCATATAAGCCTAGAACTGAAAGGAGATAAGAGGTAATTACATGTTGCCGGACCTCACACATCCTCAAATATTATTCTTAAATTTTAATATCCCGGAAATATGCATTTTTCCTACTTTCTGTAAAAACCTAGCTTGTTGGCTATGTTACATTCCGTTGTTGTAATATATTAATAAATGATTTTTTTATCCACAGAATAGAATAGAATAAATTTCTATTTAATTTAGATGACAAGTAATCCATATTGAAAGTAGTTATTTTGCTTTTACCACTGGTTCGGAAAAAACCTCTGTTCTGGGAAGAACCAGCAAGAAATCCAGGGGGATTTTTTATGGTAAATTATAAAGTAAGAACCCAGGTTACAACTACTTACAAAATTTATCTAAGATACAGCTTGGAAGCGACCACCTTATTCACAGGGGCCATTTATTGTGTCAATTTTTTGATTCGGAGTTCATATAATCTCGTACTCCAATACATTTGCATAAGAAATACTGTATACAAACGTTGTTATATCGAATCAAATTGAAGGTGCTGCGACATGTCTACCCGAGAGCGATATTATTTTGTAGTCGGGCGGCTTCAGGCACGGAACACAATTAACTTGTAAGATTGTCTGCGGAGGCTGCACTCGCTACCCTCGCCCTCCTCATCCATCTACCCTCCCTCCAAAACAAAACATCAATAAAACAGACCCAACAACGCAATCTCACATTTGACAGACCCGATTAGAGTCCATTTTCGCGTGTTGCCTTTTAAGTTTTATGCGCCGCATTTATTTCGCGTAGGTATAGCAGTCCAGTTACCCTTGATTGGTTGTCGTTCCTCTAATCCCGTTTTGATCCTTTCCACCCAAAACCTAGCCCTCCGTAGTTAACTATTGACATGCCGCGTACGTACCTGTTTTGTTTATGCACGCGTATAGCAACGAGATCCTTAAAAATACTGACGTAATAAACTGTAAATAAAACCACCAACGCAAGTGCTAACATCTACATCCAATGTTGATAGACGGTAAATATAATATAAGTCGTGGGGTTGATATGATATCATGCTATACTCGCAGACCAGGACCTCAGAGACGAAGGCAATCCTTGATAAAATAAAAAAATTATGTTTGACGCTATAAAGATAAGAAGTGTGAGGCGCTTGGCTCCGTCCGCGGCCACCGCTCACACGTGCTTGTGTGTGTAGAGACGTAACCGTGAACAAATACGACGAACTAATAATTACAGTCGTTCAAATAATAACTCCGAATTGACTCTCTGATAGCAGTGCAAACAACTCATCCATAGTAACTACGTGATGAATTTTTACGTAAGTATTAAAGACAAATTTCTTTAAAAACGACGCGGGTTTCCTACAGAATACTACAACGATAACAATATACCTAACTGCACGTGTTTTTAAGGTATCGTTTCTTATCTCATTTGATTATAAATGCAAAATTAATAATATAACATAACATTATGCAAATGAAACCACTGAGAAAACTTTCACAACAAAAAGCAAGCTGTTATAATAAGCAAGATGCAGTCGGATTCCATCCTAAGGCGTTTGGTTTAGGAGCCTGTTGTCAATTGCGCCACTGATCCAGTTCACATCATTCCAAAAGCCATTAGAATAGAAGAGCCGCGTTAGTCCGCGAAAGCTCCACCAAAAAGAGCAAAGAATCGAAAAGCGATACCGGCTAATCCCACTAATCGGTGGGCAATTGAAAAATAAAAATGTAGACGGTGGAATGATTCCATTTAGAGCCAAAACGATGCGACAAAATAATAAAAAAGGTGAGAGCGGAACGGAATGGGCCTGCCCCCGACGGCCGACGGCTAATATTGAAAGCAAATCCTCGACTAAATCCTTAAAGCGCCTGGATTCGAGCACCTGGAAACTGTGTTTGCGCCGGCCCGCCTGATAATCATTTGCCGGATTATTGTATACTTTCCGCTTAATGTGGCGCGATTTACGTGAATCAATCGCTCGTAATTAGGTCGAACCACCTAATTACGAGCGATTGATTCACTTTGACGTTCGGTTTGAGTTTCGTGAGAAATTTTAGCTGTGTTCATAATTCATTATATTAATGCGTTGTGTTATTTTCAGTTTCACGCTATAAAAGTAAGTCAGAAGGGCAAAGGGAGTTAATCTTTACGGTTAAAATTGTAATGATAGAACGTTTTATAGTGAAACAGATATAACAAACAAAATGGATGCTTAATTCTAACATAAAAGTGATATTGCTAAAATATATAAAGTAATTTTACGTGAAAGAATTTAAAAACAAAATACCCAAAATTCAAAACAGATCTCATTTTGACGAACTGGTAAGACACACGGAAGTCGATACAAGCAGCGTAGAACCGTATTTTGTGGCACTGCTTGGGGGCCTATATTCAGCAGTTGATTTGTTAGGACTGTAACGATGATAATCAATACGATTTTTAAATATACAATTCTGTTTGTAAACTTTTTAGAGTTCCGTACCTCAAAAGGAATAAACGGAACCCTTACAGGATCACTTTATTGTCCGTCTGTCTGTCTATCAAGACCCTTTTTCTAAGGAACGCGTGGAGGTATGTCGGAATGTCAGTCGACAGGCCACACCAGGCCGGCACACGCCGTGGGAACGCTCAGTACGGGCCGCGACAGGCCCATACAGGCGGGACAACGCCTGGCGCGGCCTGTCGCCTGGCAGGCCGTGGGACCCTAGCTTAAGGGGCTACTCCATGCGAACGACCTTGAGCATTTGACCTAATATATTAATATTGTAGCGAGCGGCTTGCCGGAAGAAATATGTAAGACGCCACCTATTGTATGAAAGTAGTATTATTTTTTCAACATCAATAAACTATTTTATGGAAATACACATAGCGTACAAAGATAAATGAATTTTAATTTTTTTATTCTGTATATATTAGTTGCATTATATTAGAATTATGTATTTTCATATATTATCTAATTATGAAATTTTATAATTAATTATATATTAAAACTGAAGCATTGAAAATTGTGAGCTTAAAAGATACCTATTCACTATAGGTAAATAAATAGATAGCTCGGCTTTTGTACAAATATTTGGTGCAATAAAAAATAAATATAAAAATAGGATGTTTCGCGTATGTGTTTTTGATTATTGTTAATTTTTACGTGTCACGTATTGAAAAGTTACCTACTAATTTTTGAACTGAGCACCTTGTAACTTAGCCTGCTTATTACTTATGCTAGCAGATATTATCCTCACCCCAATGATTGATGAGGATGAAAATCAATTTTATTTCTACATACGTAATTATATTTATTTATACATAAGGGTAACTTTAATAAAGGTAATACAAAAATCAACAAGAAGTATAAGGGTTCAATCTTTCAATTTCAGTTGTAAAAAAACGTTACCCCCACACTAGGATTTTCTCCTGTGTCGTGGAGGCAGTTTACAAACATAAATTGCACAAAGACAAACATCCAGACCCGGAACAATTATTTGTAGGCCATACAAATACTTGTTCCATGCGGGATTCGAACCCGCGGCCCCCAGCGCCAGCGCAACAACTGATTGCTAAGCCACTGCGCCACCATGAAGCTAATACAAAAACTAACTTTGTATTTGCTTCATGGTCGCCGGGTTATAGCTAAAGTGACCATACGTCCCGTTTTGAACGGGACTGTCCCTTTTCTCGGTCTCCTGTCCCATTGTCCCCAAACAAAGCTCCGGGACACAAAATTGTCCCGTAACTCGTTGGATGGAAGTATTCAAAGTCAACAATCTTCAACATAATTTTTTTTAATCGAATATATTTTATGTCTACCTGCTACGAATGCTCCGGTAGAAAGAGTATTTTTTTTATTTTGAATAAATTGTGGACGTCTGAAAGAAACACTTACGGTTCCAGAGTTCTAAAGGCGATGTTGTTAACAAAGATAACAATAAAAAACTTGAGCAGAATTTTATTCTTATTTAAAATCATCACCAACTTTATTAAAGCAAATTTAATCCACTGACAAATGTAATTAATAATTAAAAAAAATATGTTGCATTTAATAATTACCGTCTATACCGAATATAATTTTATAGTGAACACTAATTGTATAAAGTTATAGTTTTTAGAGTATAAATAAACCCATGTCCTGTTATGAGTTAAAAAATAAATGGTCAGTTTAGTCTTTTTAGTTAAATTTAGTTTTAAAAATTTTTAGTTTATAGTAAAAAGTAGGTATATTAGTACCTACTTAGATACTTTTTACCGAATTATAAGTATAGAACACCTTATGTACTCAATTATTTTTTAAAAAGAAGAAAAAACAAGCAATAAATAATATACTATATTTTAGCAAAAAACTATAACTTAGTAATACTAATTATAACTTAGAACATAAATGAAAAACTCATAACTGACTTTTTGGCCCGACCCAGGATTCGAACCCGGGACCCCATGATCAGCAGTCGCGCTACTACAACCACTAGACCAACGAGGCAGTACTATACCTAATAAGATATTGTGGTTGGGTGATAATATTGAATTAGCCTTTTATAGTGTAAATTATAATATTTGTCGAAATTTTAATTATGGATTCGAACCTTACATGCTAATGGTGCTTCATTTTTTTATTTGCATTTACTTCAAAGAAAATACACGCAAAAAGCTTCATCGCGCAGTAAAAAGCACAACAAATATATGTATAACTAATACGAAAAATTATACTCAAAACAAACAAATAATACTACCTATAAATAACCTAATAAGTAATAATATTATCGACTCATATGACGTGGCGTATGCGTTGGTCGACGCTCTAACGACACGGGCTTCACGTCGAAGAGCTCAGCGCTCACTGACTTCAGCAAGCCCGTGAGCAGTAAATATGCCCAGATTTTAAAATAATTTCTTAATAAAATCAAATATTGGTCTTTTGAAAAAAAATTTACTATAGAAATGTTCATTAATAAATTGCCTATCCATTGGTGTAAATCGCAAAATAAAATAATACTTACTTTACGAGGAGATGCATGTTATCAATAATAATTTCACATTTATGTGGTTTCGTTGTAAGGAGATTATATTAATATTTATTCCTTTAAAAAAAAATTGGATATAGCTTTTATGGAATCAAGATTATGTAGAAATATAATGTGTTTTTTATTTGTTGATATATCTTTTAAATAAAAAGTAGATAGCTTCTAAAAACCGCCCAAATAACGACTAGCGCGACATTTTGCTCAACCTGCGCCTTAACATGTGAAGTGATACGGAGCGCATGGCTGCGTGTGCGGCCGCGGTGGATTTATTCAGTGGTGAACGTTTGATAAACCAAGCAAAAAGAAAGCAGAAAAAACGACGCTGGTGGGTGTCATCATTCAACAAAAGCCGTTCTTGTTTTTATGTTGAGGTGACGAACTATTCCAAAGCGCTGGTTCATTTTCATAAAGAGTTAAAAACTCGAATATAAGCTCGTTCGTCCATTCCATCATGAGCTTGTACGCGCAAGCGCCACCGCAGTTGAAATGAACGATTGCAACCGACGCAGACGCGCCCGTATAGACCGCGACAGGCGCCGTCGCGCCACGCCGCGCCGCGCCTTTGATCTTACCGACTCCCGATGGATCGGACGGGCGCCAACAGGCCACCACAGGCCACATCGGATGCGATGGTTCCCACGGCCTGTTGTCCGGCCTGGCGCGGTCTGACCTGTGACAAAACAGGCCGTGGGACCCTAGCTTTAGATTGTCCCGTAACTACGGGACAATAAAAAAAGCGAATAATATGGCTTCATTTCCATGTAACAGTAAAACATGCAATATAATTTTTAGATTAATAAAATAATAACGTAAATAATATATTTTACAGTGTAGTGGCGGTGTAAGAATATCCACTACCCTATATCTTTCCGCCTGCCATTTATGGGGCAGGCCTGTGTTCAGCTGTAGACTTTTGATGGACTGTAATGTATGTATGTAAATAAACTATACATTGTTCATTCTACAAGGTTTACCTGTAGATTTTCCAATAGTTTAACCAAAGTGAACAATTTTGGTAGTAATATTGTTCTCACCCTGTACTGAAAAATGAAAAAGAAAATACTGGCGAGGTGAGATAACACAATTTCTAAATAAAGTATCAGGCCTGCTGGAAGAAATTTCAATATGAAATAAGCAGTGCCTTTGTATAAAATATCTTTTTTTTTTCTTCCTTGTAACATTATTTTGTGTGTACATATATTGTTAAATAAATAAATAATCAATAAATAAACTGTTTATAAAAACGGACAAATTAAAATTAAACGTGGATAAAACCTAGTTTCACGAATTTTGTCTCGCTCAATTTTACCATATTTTAAGTCACGGGGGGATTTCACGTGCGCACTCCCTAGTGAGCATGAGCGCTGCTAAGCACTCGAACACAAAACGGCGGGAATAACTAATTGAGAGGCAAAGCTAAATGCGGTCGGACATTATGTAAAATGTATACTTAGTTTTTAATTTTGGTAATAGTGCTGTTACACTATCCAGTTATCCACCACAAATATCTGATGTAGTTGCAGTGATACCTGGCTATTCCTTGGTCTATTACCACCACACATTTAAAATAACCTTTCAGCCCATGTCATATTTTGATTTAGGTACGCCTGTTTCTTTAGCTCCAAACTTGATGCTTATGCAAAAAAAAATACGTGCATAGCCTCTTTTTCATTCTACATAATAAGATCCCGCATCTACGGCACTCAACAGCTGCATACATACACGTTAGCCGTTCTGAAGTTGAAGCGACGTCAGTTCATGTGGTAATTTAACAATATTTCCATGTTGAATAAAACTACTTTTACAGATTCCATAAAAGTTGTTTTATTCAATGTGTAGTGTTCGTGTAAATATAAGAAATCAATATTTCAACGACTTACCCAAAGCATGGAGTTATTATTATTGCTGTGTGAAAGCACTAAAGTTGCCCTGCCAAATAAGGTAATTGATCAGCGATCCATTTCTATGCGTTTCATTTATTCCACATTTATCATAGGATTGTCCTCCTGAGCAAGGTTCAACAGATAGATCACAATTTCCATTCTTAAATTTCTGTAACCAATGTTTGACAGTATCTTCACTCATCGTTGCGGATATATTTGTGTGACATATATTGGGTTGCTTTCAGATTTAAGTAAAATTCGTGAAGTACTCATAGAACAGTCGAAGTTCTCTACGACAGTAAATTTCATGTTCTGTAATAGCTTTACTACTCTTATTCCAGTAGTCGATAACGGACAATTATTGCTGTACTATATATATATACCTAGTCAGGTCATAAGTATAGTCACACAGTAAAAACTTTTCTTTTAGAATGCTGGCCCCAAAACAGTTTATTGAATTCGAATTTCGAATTGTTCAAGAAAATAAAACTGTATACTTTTTAGAATTTTACTCATTTTTAAATATGGAGTGCACGCTAAAGAAGACCGTGTTGCAGTTATTGCGTTGCATCGTTGCGGTTACGCGCCAATTCACATTTTTGACATACTGAAAAATTTGAATATAACCAAAAGATTCGTTATCGTACCATCAAACGATACAATGAAGACTCTAGTGTAGATGACAGGTCAAGAAGTGGTCGCCCTCGGTCTGTTAGGACTCCAGCAGTGATAAAGCTGTGAAGGCGCGAATTCAAAGAAATCCCAAACGTAAGCAGAAACTGTTGGCCCTTCAGATGGGGTTAAGCAGAACCACGGTGAAAAGGGTGTTAAATGAAGACTTAGGGCTTCGGGCATATCGAAGAAAAACAGGACATCGTTTGAATGCTCGTCTAATGGACCTGAGACTGAAGAGATGCGCTTTGTTGAAGCGGTACGCGGGAAAAAAATATCGGGAAATTCTTTTTTCGGATGAAAAAATTTTTACCGTAGAATAGAGCTACAACAAACAAAATGATAAGGTGTACGCACACAGTAGTGAAGAAGCGAGCAACCGTATTCCGCGTGTCCAACGAGGTCATTTTCCATCCTCGCTCATGGTATGGTTGGGAGTTTCTTATTGGGGCTTAACAGAGGTACATTTTTGTGAGAAAGGTGTAAAAACGAATGCAGTTGTGTATCAAAATACAGTCCTGACGAACCTTGTGGAACCTGCTTCTCATACCATGTTCAATAACAGGCACTGGGTATTCCAACAAGATTCGGCGCCAGCTCATAGAGCGAAGAGCACACAAGATGGCGGCGCGTGAAATCGACTTCATCCGGCACGAAGACTGGCCCTCCTCCAGTCCAGATTTGAATCCGTTAGATTACAAAATATGGCAACATTTGGAGGAAAAGGCGTGCTCAAAGCCTCATCCCAATTTGGAGTCACTCAAGACATCCTTGATTAAGGCAGCCGCCGATATTGACATGGACCTCGTTCGTGCTGTGATAGACGACTGGCCGCGCAGATTGAAGGCCTGTATTCAAAATCACGGAGGTCATTTTGAATAAACTTTAGTGTCATAAGAATCTATGTTTTGTTAAGTTCATTTTGGTATATAAATGGTTAGAACTTAAACTTGTTTCAATTATTTTATATTAAACATGTGACAGAATTTATGACCTGACTAGGTATATATAGTATTCTAAGAAAATTCTAGACGGTTCCATAACATTCCAGAAATAGATTAAAAAGTGGTGAGTTTATTAGTAGATTGCAGTAGAGTAAATTGCACCGTAGAAAAGGAGAATGGGATTTTTGGGCCTGAAATTAACTAATTGGTTATATATACTACGTACTAGAGAAGCCTTTCTAAACAAAAAATGTGTACTACTCTATGTCTTCGCGGATGCGCGGGAGATAGTAAAGTCGCGCATGCGCAGTTGATATAAGCGCGTTGCGCCTGCGCGGTCAGTTTATATAAAGAAATATATTTTTTCATGATTTTTTCTTTTGTAATATTACGGTATTATTACCTATTTATTCACTTGAACAACAAATAATTTTACTTACGTAACTACTGAATTGTTATTTACATCCAGGTTTAAACTTTAATTTGAAATCTTGTATTATTAGCGCCGCTCCACACTGTATGAATATTGAAACCACAGACTAACTAGTAGATTGAAACCACACTAAATGACACACTGTACGGATTGCAGTACCTACAATTCAGTTGAACATACTGTATGTTCGGAATACGCAATCTAGTACGTAGTACATATATATCGATGGTTTATACTTTAAAAAATTGGTCATATTTTTCTAAAGTAAAATATAAAAAGTAGCTCTTTTTACAATATATAATGCGAAAAAATAATAAAATAAGAAATAAATTAGAAAATCAATTGTACTGTATTCTTTATGGCAATAAATTGATTGAAATTCTCGTTTCTAAATGTTATCTTCCAATAGAGGACTTCCCATTTTGAAACTTGACAATTCAAACCTCAAACTACATAAAAGAAAAAGGCACATTTTCGATTCCATTTGAAACCAGCTTAATATAATTCATTCTCGATTAAATTTAGCATTTTAATATCTATTTTCGATTACTTTTCTGTGTTAACTACGTTAATAATTGCGTACATATCTACAAAATAATAATAAAAATACAAAATATCAACATTAACTGTGTTAACTTGCTGGAATGTCGATATCTTGAATTGTTGTTGTAACAACAGTTACAACAACAATTCAAGTAATCGATCGCAGATCAATATCCTCAACACCATTCACTTCACTTAGTTGTTGTTGTTTTAACTTTCGTTAATCGCTTCACCATTTCGTTTCATTATTATCCACAGCTTTTTTAGTAATTTTATACTGATCCTGCTTTTGTATCTTTAAGTAATTATAGTGAAAAATAACCTGTTACAGTGTAATAATAGTAAAAAATCACCTGTTACAATGTAGGTAATAGGTAATCTCACTTATTCTATAATAACTTAGCGTCTAGATTGACAAATCTTGCCAGATTTTCAGCTATGAATTGATTATATATACGTGTTTAGGCCAAAAAGTTAATATTTGAAATTTGCATTCCACTCGTGTCCGCCCGCTGACTTTGTAAAGGTCACCCTTTCCCCACTACCGTGTGCATTGCTCGGCAGGTGGCGTGTAGGCAGAACGCGAGTGCGAAGAGAGTAGCTTGCTAGCAGCGACCCGGTTAAGCCGAGTGTTTCGGCTATCGCTGCGGAAGTTCGCGCGAGACCGGTTTTGGGTGATTAGGGTCTAGAATTTGGATTTGGGCGCGTGGCTTTGCTACGTAATTGGGTTTCGTGAAATCCGCCTCGGATTTGGTGGTCTAGGATTTAGCTAGATGAAGTGCGTGTTTCTTCGTCACGTAGATATGTGAATTGTGCGATAGTTAACTCGTGCGAGAGTATAGTTAAGCCGCGCATTCCTTGTTTGAGAGCTTCTCCCGGTTAATTGTCAGGATATCGTTATAATGGTGTCGTCGCGGTTAGTGCCTTTGTGTTTGGGTTGCCTAGTTAGATTAATTTGCGTGTCAACGAGGCGTATTTTGACTCTGGCGCGACGTGTTATTCTGGGGCCGAATTTATAATTTGTGATAAGTGAATACGGGACATACAATGTCGAATTTGTGCTACTGTCCTTGCCATGTCGGGTATCACGTGTTCGATTCTGCGATGAGTGTGGAATTAGGCGAATTGAAGTTAGTTAAATGTACAATGAAGCTAAGAGACTGAATTAGTGACAGTGAAGAAAGTAGTGGTCCGGCGATGGAGCAGCCTGGAGCGATGCAGCATTTTGGGGCAGCCTGGAAATCGGCCGCTGCTGGTCGCCTACGCCTGCCCAGGCCTCACACATTCACACCCCACTGTACACTGTTCACCAAACACCATTACACACACTCACGGCCTGTCCAAGCCTTGGAATGAAGTTAGCTTCGGCTACCGGTAAGTATTATTGGTTTCTAGTTTTCTCCCATATAGTTTATTGTGATAGAACATATTCCACGTGGCCATATTGAGGACCGACCTACGTCTGTCCGTCGAAGAAGCTGCTATGGGCCCCAGCCAAGACGACCTTTGCAAGGGCAGCTGTAGGCCGTAACAGTACGCTTTCAAAAGTTCCTACTTTCATCTTGTTAACACTTGGGCCCAAGAATGTATGAGACGTCTCCTTCTCCTTTGCTGTCACTTAGAGTAATTACTAGCATATGTACGTCGTAAAGCTGTCATATAGGAAAACCTAAGGTTAAAATCCGACGTGGACTTATCAGTCATTATCACCAGTAAAACATTATGGTAAAATATTTTTATATGAGCACACAGTCCACGTGATGGTAAGTGGTTGCTGTGGCCCATAGACATCTACATCTATCCTCTCTTGTGAATCAAAATGCAGATGCGTTGCCCGAAAATCTTTACAACCGGCACCCTCTTGTGGTCGAAAGCGGAAGAATGTGGTAATAAAATTAGTTCCAGTGGTGACCCAAGACAAGATTGATAAGGACGGGTTTACTCTTGTTGAGAAGAGACGTCGGTTGCGACCCGTCTGTAACCAGCGTGGGACCGCGAAAATAAACGCGAGTACAACTCTGCGTGCTGTGGAGCCAACCATACAACTCTACATCTCCCGTTTCGACAAAAGTACGTCGGGAGAAGACGTCCTGCGCTTCGTGGAAGAACGAAGCCGATGCCGCATTGAGGATCCGATCTCTTTACATTTGCAGCGTCTGGAGTCTAATAGGTCAACGAACTTCCAATCCTACGTACTCCAGGTTCCTGCAAAACATAAAGAGACATTCCTCGCTCCCGATTTCTGGCCCTCTGGGGTAGTGTTTCGCCGATACAGGGACGCGCCAAAGAAAAAAGTTCCCTAAATAGTGTTAAGTTATGTGTATATTTTATATATATTTTTAGGTTAAGGTATATATTGCTATGGGCCAATGTTCTTAACTTTTAAGTCCTTGATGCCTGAAATAAAGTTATTGTATTGTATTGTATTGTATTGTAACCCGTGAGGACTAAGACGGAATGCCTCTTTTCCAGTAAAAAGGGTTTCCGGTTTTCTACACTCACCACATGAAACACAGCAGTGTTAAGCTGCTATTTTACGCTGGTATTCTGCGAGCGCGGTCCTTCCCCGATCGAACCGACCATTTCTATCGATCATTTCTAAGTAGCGACAATGCCCAAATATTTTAAAAATTGTTTTTCAAAATCCCAGCTCAGAGTTGTGGTTATATTTTTTGCACGCACAAGCAGCGGCATTTCATGAAGCTGTGTTAAAAATTGAGGGGCAAACCGTGTCTGCAATAGAGTCTGCGAAGAAAATTAATCGTCCCCGAGAGAACCTGGCACTCAAAGAGAGCACGATTTTCCTTCCTCACACCGTCCGTAACCTACTTGTAATATTACAAGAAACTGAAATTGATGTTGACCACCAGAATGTTAAAACTGCAGCGTCTGAGTTTTATAGGACAAACAAAGAATATTTGGAGCAGTGGTGTCAATACAGAACTAGACTGTTTGAATGGGCAAATTTAACAAAAGCACCTACTTGGGATGAGGTACACGTAAGGATTTATTAGCAACAGCCAAGATACGAAAGTCTTTGACGAGTTTTCGTTTATTTACAACTTTGCGACAGATGAAAAAATCACTGGCTGGAATGATGAGAATATTGCTGCTGAAAACCTTTAGGTTGAATTATTTCAGCACTTCTGTGCCAACAATCTCCACTTAACGAACTTTTGTACAATTATTGAGTAGATAAATTGTGTCTGCCAGGAAGTAATGCGCTGGTCGAAAGAGTTTTTTCTCAAATGAACAAAATATGGACCAGTGATAAAACTCAGTTAAGTGTAGCAGTAGTCAAAGCCATTTAAATTACAAAAATAAATATATATAAATCCTGTACTGAGCTCTATATGAACCTAAAAACCAGACCCGATATTTTAAAACTAATTTGTTCAGCCGACAAATACAAAAATACTACGTAGAAGTCACGTAGTGGCGTGACTTCTACTACTTCTAGGGCTTAGAAACGCATGCAACCTACTTAATTATTTTGTATTAAGTGCTTTGATTATTTTTTATTATTGTTATTACTTTCTAAAACATTCTCCAGAAACAGTCGCAAGGCATTTAATGTGTGGGCGACAGTAGGAATTCACAAAAGCAGACGAAGGTTATATATATGACCTGTTTTTCTTGGTATTACTATTGATGCGAAACTTCAAAACTCCGCCATATATCTAAATTAGCAAACAGTCTTAGTTCTGCAGCATATGCTGTAAGAAAGATTAGAAGTCTCACAGATGATGAGACAGCTAGATTAGTGTATTTTAGTTACTTTCGTAGCGTAGTCTTATGGAATTTTGCTATGGGGTAATGCGACTGATATTGAAGCTATATTTGTTTTGCAAAAGAGAGCCGTACGGGCGATTTATAACCTAAATTGTAAAGAGTCCTTCAGAGAAAAATTTAAATAAATAAATATATTAACTTTGGCATCGCAATATATTTATGAGAATGTAATGTATGTACATAAAAACATAAATCGCTTTAATAAGAATAAGGATTTTCATACCTTAAGCCCTAGGAACAAACATAAGCTTGTAATGCCAGTTATTACACTCCACAGAATCAGTAATTCATTTATGGGGCAATGTATATGTTTTTACAGCAAAATCCCAGAACATGTTCAAAGTTTGTCAATAAACAAGTTTAAAAGTTTTATTAAAGAAAAACTGAAAAAAAAATGGGTTATTATAATATCGAGGAATACATGAATGAAAATAACCCCTGGGAATAAGGTGATCGCCACCATGTTGTTTCTATAATAATAATAAACTTTATTTATCTCTACAAAATAACATTTATAAAATATCATTACATTTAAATATTAAGTAACTTACAACTCCACCACCGGACAATAACTCACGTGTAATGTATATTCTGATGAATAATGTATTTAAAAGGAAATATAATATATTTAAAAAGAGACAAATAAGCAAAAAGGAGGTGTGTGTGTGTGTGTGTGTGTGTGTATGTGTACGATAGTGTGGGTGTGGATGTTCAAGTAGATCACATTGTTTTGATAAGTGCCCCACTTTCATCATAGTCTTTCGTCAGTAACCATGTTTTTAAAGTATATTTACAGTTTGCTCTTGATAAAGAGTATATAATTTTAACAGTGGTAGAGCCACGCGGCAGCTTTTGCAGTCGCACGGATGGGCCGGCTCGAACCGGGGTGGTACCACGACCTCACAGAATACCAGCGTGAAATAGAGGTTTACCTCTGCGTTTCGCTTGGTGAGTGCAGGTGGCCGGAGGCCCTTTTTACTGGAAATGAGGCATTACATCTTAGTCCTCACGGGTGACAGCGCATCTGCATTTTGATTCGCAAACGAGGATAGATGTAGATGTCTATGGGCCGCAGCAACCACCTACCATCAGGTGGACTATGTGCTCGTTTGTCACCCTTATCCTATAAAAAAAAATATAGCCAGTATACGGGTTTAACTTATTATATAGTAACGGTCCAATAAAACATAAAACCTCTTTGCAAATGCTGTTCTAAATCTTTGGTGGACACAGACAATATCTTTTCTCCTTAAGCGTTGTGTCGAAGGATCGTAAGAAGTTTTAGAATGTTGTTTTAAGACAATGTACAGTATAAAGAGTTGACGAACTGTTAGTACATTCCATTCCTTATATAAGTCCCTAGTCGGATAAAGGAAATGGTGAAACTTTGCAACCTTTAAGATGGCTCTTTGGGCCACCTCCAGAGATCTTAAATAGGATTTAGCTGCACCTCCCCATACAGAAATACAATATGAGAATATGGATTGACAAAGAGCAAAATAGACGCTGCGTATAATTTTGAAGTCAGCAATTTGACGAAGTGTTCTAAAAACGTATATGAGCTTACGTGCACGAGCCGTAAGTTGTTCAATATGAGGCCTAAAAGATAAGTTCTGGTCAATGATTATGCCCAAGTATTTAATTTTGGTAACAGTTTCTAATCTGGTACAGCTACATATATTTACGAGATCGCAGGTATGGGCTATGAGTGAAAGGTTTTTATCTAAAGGGAGAGAGACATTACGTATGGCAAATGTAATAAATTTGGTTTTGTCGATATTAATCGTTAGTAGATTCCCATTTAACCACTTAAGAACTCTATTTAATCCAGATTGTGCATAAGCAAACGTATCTTTCCAATTATCGCCGCTAAAAACTAATGCTGTATCATCCGAAATGGACAGTATACTCCCACTAGATACCTTCATTGAACACAAATTATTGATGTAAATCAAAAATAAAGTCGGGCCCAATATACTGCCTTGGGGTATTCCGTACGTTATTGTTTCTTCCTCGCTGGTGTGCTCTCCAATTTGAACACACTGTGTTCTACCTGTAAGATAACTTTTAAACAGATCTAGCTGCAAATTCCTGACCCCTAGTCTCTCCAGCCTCTATGAAAATTCATTTAAAATTGTAAAAACAAAATTATTTTTAAGTGAAATTATGTTAAAAAAAAGTCCCGCTAGGTTTCTTGACGGTTCTTCCCAGTACAGACTTACAGAGGTGTTTTCCGAACCAGTGGTAAATAAAAAATGACTTTCAAAAAGTATTATGTAATAATCAATCTATACAAATAAATAAAATTGAAGTGTCTGTTTGTAATGTAAAAATTACAGTTTTTTACTAAATACATATGAATGTAAATATGGTACTTATAACTAAAATACAATTTTTAAAATTTTTGTCTGTCTGTCTGTCTGTCTGTTTGTTCCGGGTAATCTCCGAAACGGCTGGACCGATTTTGACGGTACTTTCACTGGCAGATAGCTGATTTCATAAGGAGTAACTTAGGCTACTTTTATTTTAGAAAAAATAGTTAGGGTTCCGCACAAAAACATAAAAACCCTAACACGCGAACGAAGTCGCGGGGAACAGCTAGTATTGAATAAAAATCATTCCATTCATATTCCATAATAAAAAAAAATTGTAAACCACCAAAAACTTTTATTTACTTTGACAAAAAAAATTAATGGTCACGTTATCTATATCTATTCAAATAAATAAAATTAAAGTGTCTATTTGTAATGTCAAAATAACATCATCATCATCATCATTACAGCCCTTCACAAGTCCACTGCTGAACATAGACCTCCCCCAAGGAGTGCCACAATGCACAGTTCTAAGCCACCTGCATCCATCGACTTCCTGCATGTCTTACCAGGTCGTCACTCCATCTAGTGGGGGGACGCTATACACTTCGTCCGCCGGTACGAGGCCGCCACTCGAGAACCTTTTTTCCCCATCGGTTGTCGGTTCTTCGAGCTATATGGCCGGCCCATTGCCATTTCAGCTTACTAATCCGTTGGGCTATGTCGGTCACTCTGGTTCTACAGCGGATATCCTCATTTCTAAGTTTATCACGCAAAGAAACTCCGAGCATAGCCCTCTCCATAGCTTGCTGAGTGACCTTGAGCTTCCTCATCCGGCCAGCAGTGAAGGACCACGTCTCAGATCCATAAGTCATCACTGGCAACACGCACTGGTTGTACAGTCTCGTTTTTAAGTTTTGAGGTATACTTGACGAGAAGATGTGCCGTAATTTCCCAAACGCTGCCCAACAGAGTTGAATCCGTCGATTGACCTCTCGGTCAAAGTTGGACTTACCTAGTCGGACTATTTGTCCCAGGTAAACATACTCGTCAACAACTTCGAGCTTAGGGCTCCCAACTACCGGCATAGGTGTGACATGGACATTAAACATGATCTTTGTTTTGTCCATGTTCATCTTAAGACCTATCCGTTGGGAGACACTATTGAGATCATTGAGCATAGTGCTTAGGTCCTCCAGCGATTCTGTCATAAGAACTATATCGTCGGCAAATCGAAGGTGAGTGATGTACTCGCCATTGATATTAATACCGTATCTTTTCCAGTTCAGAAGCTTGAAAACGTCTTCCAATGCAGCGGTGAAGAGTTTCGGGGAGACAACGTCACCCTGTCTTACACCTCTTTGCAATTGGATAGGTTTCGTACTCTGGTTCTGTACTCGAATAGCCATCGTAGCCCTACTGTACAAGCACTTCAGCACTTCGATATACCGACAGTCAACTTGGCACCGCTGAAGAGACTGCAGCACTGCCCAAATTTCGACGGAATCAAAGGCTTTCTCATAGTCCACATACGCCAGACATAGTGGCAAATTGTACTCCTCGGACTTCTGTACAATTTGTCGAAGGGTATGTATGTGGTCTATGGTGCTAAAGCCTTTTCGGAAACCGGCTTGTTCGGGAGGCTGGAAGTCGTCAAGTCTCTCAAAATAACAGCTCTTTACTAAATGCACATGAAAGTACGGTACTTATAACAAAAACACATTTTTTTTTAATTTTTGTCTGTCTGTCTGTTTGTTCCGGCTAATCTCCGAAACGGCTGGACCGATTTCGACGGGACTTTCACTGGCAGATAGCGGATAAGCAGTAACTGAGGCTACTTATATTTTAGAAAAATAATTAGAGTTCCGTGCAACATACTTAAAACCCTAAATAACACGCGTGAAAAGTCGCGGAGAATAGCTAGTTTATTAAAGTTATTGAAGTTTTAAAAAACAACGATTTTTATAAGCACTACGTGTTCAGTGATGTTTTCTTGATATATCAAGCAACGCGGACAAAGTCGCGGGTATCAGCTAGTATATAATAAAAATGTGCACACATTTTGGACAGGATTTGGGATACCAAGTCGCACTTCAACCTACTGCCGCTGATATTTCTAGATATGTGCTTACGTATTTATGATATTATAGCCAAACGTAATCTACAAACGTTGACATTTAAACGTGATGACTAGTAATAGAACAGTTTGATTAATTTTTAGATATATAAGTTACCAGAATACTTATTGAAAGTCTTACAACTGGTTTTTTTTACGAATTTATGCTTTTACCACTGGTTTGGAATAATAATCTGCCCTGGGAAGAACCATCACAAACCCCAGTGGGAATAATTAGTTTTATTATGAAATGATGAAATATGAATTTTATGAAATGAAACGTTTATGAAATGGTTACGTTTTATGAAATGGTCGGGCCACGATATATACATTCGATTCGATCAAAATAATTTAACGTTCTGTAGGACGTCCTGAGGAGGTCGCGACCGTCGCCATGGCAACGCAATCTATCTCCCGTCGTGGCAGCCGCCGTCGGTCGCCGCTATAAAATAGCTTACGTTAACGTGAAATTTATTTCCATTTCAATTTAATGCACATCTTTCGCTGCAACTTTCCAAAGGCGGCTTTATCGTGTCGCGTTCAGAGAATATGTGCGGACTGTGGACCATTTTTGAATATCATGTATATCTTTTAATAATTTTATTTTCATCCAGCGTCGTTAAAAATCAATCATCTATGATTCTATGTTAAATGATTTTTGTTACTAAATTAAAAAAAAAAGCAACGAAATTTTACTTTGACTGAAATTATAATTATGTTCCATAATTCTCATTATGTGTATTTTTTTTTGGTTTTAGCTTTTTTAATATTGTTTGTTGAAAATGCATGAAATGTCCGATAAAACAAAAATAATGATCAACGAAATAATGAAAATTATGAAATAAAAATAGAATACTGTCCTACGATCTTAAGTTATTTATTTACATAACATTAAAATATACAATATTTATTACCCTAAAAAGAAAAAAAAAAGAAAACTAAAACCTAAATTATCATACAGTCCTACTACCCGAAACCACGAAACAAGAACACTGGCTGCGTTTTTTCGCAATTCTGGCTATACTTAGCTTTTGGGCGACAAAAGATCAAAAGAAAAGATCTTGCAAGCAGCGATGACAATTCGCCACACATGGATCCCACGAACCGATAGTCTCTACAAATGACACTAATATGTAGTTATCTGTCGGAGGCAAAAACTTATACTTGCGCCACTGACTCAGTTCAGCCGCCTCTGATGACACCCCCCCCCCCCCCCCCCCCCGCTTTAAACAGTGTAACCCTGAGATGAGAGACTGCTTTTTTTTTATAGGAGAGGGGGCAAACGAGCATGCGGCTCACCTGATGGTAAGTGACTACCGCCGCCCATGAACAACTGCAACACCAGGGAGGGAATTGCAGATGCGTTGCCGGCCTTTTAAAAAGGAGTACGCTCTTTTCTTGAAGGTAGAACTACGCAGTAGCATCTCACACTCGGGCTTGACCTCTCTCCTAAGGGCTCAAAGTCGCAATGTTGGGGTATCTTGCCATCGTCTCTTAATATCCCAAGAGGCTTTAAATACGAGGGAACATTTATTGAGACGAGAGCTCTTCGGATATCGTTCGGAGAACCGTGTCGAGAGATCCTACCTGCACTTTTCTTAGATGAAAGTCCGTGAATCCCAAACTTGGCGACGCCGATTTCACAAGGACACTGATTAAGTTGTTCTGTTGTCGTTTTCAAAAGTATAATTAATTAATAAATTTAAATATTGATAATATATGTGCTTCAAAAATTAATCTTAAATAACTACCTATTTGCTGAAAAGCACAAATTACATGTTGTTATTTTTTACCTGTTATTAAAAGAATATTAAGACTACTAGTGAAAATGTCACGCTATTAAAAAATCTTATGATTATTACACATTTTTTAGTCAAAGAGCCATGGTGACTCAGGGGTTAAGAGAGAATGCGGGTGGTCTTTTCTCCATACAAACGCTCTCGCCTGTTTTCTTTCTGGTTTATAACTTTATAGCAATAAGTCTTTACAGTAAAATAAATATCAACCTCTTCTATGTCCATATGTTTTCCTTTTTAATGATACATTAACTTTATAAGCATTAGAACCCTTAAAAATGCTCAAAACTGAATACAGACGCCTTGTGTTCAAATTTGAAAAAAGAAAAACATAGGGCACCTTTTTATTCAGTTTATGAAATATGTTTTAAATTGGTCCAATATTGGAGGAGGAAATGGTAGAGAGCCAAACCTCGAATTATGCCTTTTCTACCGACTTCAAAAAGGAGGAGGTACTCAATTCGACTCTGTGTTACCTCATAACTTTTCTCTTGGTAAACTGATTTCGAAGATTCTCTTTTTATTTGAAAACTGGTGGTTCTCACGTGGTCCCATATAAATTTAATCAAGGGCTGACGTTGACGTTGACGTGAAGTTTTGAGTTATTCTTAATAATTTATACGGAAGTCGATTGTATAAAATTTTTAATTTTAAATAATTACTTAGGCTATTCAGTTGGACCTGCAAGTGTCCTTATCGGACATCGAGCGCTCGCAGAGCGACAGCGATAGTTTCTTCAAATATCTAATTCTCAAAAGTCTCTTGGCCCGCATTTTCTCTTAACCTCTAAATGACCAGTGTACTCAAATAAGTACACCCTTTAAAATGCTATAAAAACTTTTTTTAGTATTTTTATTTTGTATTATATACACCTTCCAGCATTAAAAAAATAAACACTTTAAGAGATAAACGTATTTTATTTAAATATGGCTATTAATGACTTAATATTATAGTAACACTTTTTCTACAATCTTTTATACAACACGCTATCGAGCCGTGACTCTGAGGATGCAGAACTGAAAATAAAATGCAGCAGAAATGAAAAAACACGCGCAGAACAACAAAATGGCGCAAATATGAATCTTTGAAAAGTGGCCGTGTATGGTACAAATTACCATTGACAATAGAGACTTATCGCCGCTGGTTACAAAATGGGCTAATGTGTTTCTCGAAGGAGATTAAATTATAGCCATAAAGCGAATAAACGCAAATAGCATTCTTGATATTATATACTGCCACGAATAGAGCAATTAGAACAATTTTTATTACAATACAAGTCCGCTGAAGAACATTGTTCTTGCCCATAAATTGCCTCATAAGGGGGATATTTGCCAAAGTTTCCACGATTGGTGGTATTTGGTATTTTTATTTTAATCGTTATTAGGAAGAAACTGCTGGCCATCTCCTTATTTGTTTCCCTCTGTGGCCTCTTACGACACCTACGGGATGATATTATGGGGTAGTGGATATTCTTATACCGCCACCACACGGTTATTATCTACTACACAATACACAATATTCTTAATGTTATGTTAAAATGAAATATGTAAGTACATTAAATCATACGTTTGATGAACAGATGAAGTCCACTCTATCATCTATTTTAGCTAATTCCAATTTTAAGAATAATTTATAACAATTTTTTTGGAATCCAAATGCATTATGATGTCGAGCCGTACTCCTGAGCTACCACGAAAATTACTTTTTTCGACTCAATTTCTTAGGTCGTAGAGCCACGTGACAGCTAAGTTCGGCTCGTTCGGGGAAGGAACATGCTCTCACAGAATACTAGCGTAAAATAACAGCATAATGCTGCTGTGTTTCGTGTGGTGATTGTAGAGAACAGGAGACCCTTTCTACTGGAAACGAGGCATTCTATCTTAGATCTCAACGCATCTTCATTTTGATTCTTAATCGAAGATAAATGTAGATGTCTATGGGCCTCCCCTTACCATCAGGTGGACTAAATGCTGGTTCGTCACCCTTACTCTATCTAAAAAAAATGACAAGTCAACTGCTGAACATATGCCCCTCATGCAATGCCATAAAATACGGTCGTACGCTGCCTGTATCCATTGAGTTCCCGCACGTCTTACTAGGTCGTGAGTCAATTAGTGGCGCCTTCTGGTCTCCGTGTGGTGAGTGTAAGAACCGGAGTCACCTTTTATTTGTAACGAGACTTTCCATCTGAGTCCTCAGGGGTCACAACGCATTTGCATTGATTTTTAATCGAGGATAAAAAGTAGGTGTCTGCGTACGGTGCTCGTTTGTCACTCTTATGCTATAAAGTGAACTTAGTTCTATAACCTTCTCAGAAATGAGAGGAGGCCTGTGCCCAGCAGTGGGACCTTTTTAGGCTGTAAATTTGATTTACTTATATGCATTTTTTTATTCTTTTAAAAAAACGTTACCCCCACACTAGGATTTTCTTCTGTATCGTGGAAGCAGTTTACAAACATAGATTGCACGAGGACAAACATCCAGACCCGGAACAATTATTTGTAGGTCATACAAATAGATACTTGTTCCGTGCGGGATTCGAACCCGCGGCCCCCATCGCAACAACTCATTGCTAAGCCACTGCGCCACGAAGCCGTCGTATTTTACGTAACTTTAATTAGGTACGTAAGGGTAATATGACTACCTTAAGATTTGCCACCCTATAAAACCAAAGCTAGGAGGAGGAAAGAGACAATAAACAAAAAGTCGTATGACTGTAACTAATATATTAAGAAAAAAAAAATAGCAAACAAGCTTTGGTAATAATTAGTAACACTTCGAAAAATCACCTTAAAAAGAAATTAATACACTACACAATTTCCCGACTAAAATATTTACTATAATGTCAACTGTCAAATCAAAATGGCGTCGATAAAGGCGCGATCTTTTGACACTTTTTTATTTGAAGAGCTATCATGCCACAGAGCCATCTACGCAAACAAGGCTGTAATTTTTGAGTTATAAGAAAGTGACCATATTAACCGGATCACCTTATTTATAAGGATAAAATAATTACTACGGAGTACATATGGGTGGATACCACCGTCTCACCTATTTCTACCGTCAGGCAGCATTTCTGTATTTCGTTGTGAAGGGTATAGAGAGTCAGAGCCTGGCTACAAATTCTTTCTTAGTCATCAGAGGTAACAATGCATCTGTAGCTTTCTTTATTTAAAGTTGCTTATAGGTATCCATGGGCTGCAGAAGCCACTTACTATCAGGTGGACTGAGTTAAGTTTGGTTGTTACTTCAGTTTTATGTAAAAATGGATGTTGGTATACATCTGTGAGTGGCAATGGGCCGGCCATATAGCTCGAAGAACCGACAACCGATGGGAAAGAAAGGTTTTTGAGTGGCAGCTACGTACCGATGTAAGTCGATGGATGCATTTGGCTCAGGACCGTGCTTTCTGGCATTCCTTGGAGGAGGCCTATGTTCAGCTTTGAACTTGTGCAGGACTGTAATGAATGAAGGAACGAAAATATATTTTTGAGAATAATAGACATCGACACCATTTGACCGATCACCGTGAAAGTTTTTGTACTATCAACTTTTTTGTAATTTACCACTAGATGGCACTGTAGTACATTACTTATATACAGGAATAAATAAAACTTGCAAATTATGCATTTTTACAAGTACTATCTTGTAAAGGCCCTATGTCGAGTAATGGACTTAGACGTTGATGATTTTTTTTTTTATTATAAGCCTTTGCTTGACTACTATCTCACTTGAACGTAAGTGTTGATGGAGCCGATGATGGCAAAGTGCACGGGCTTAGCTTATAAAAAGCCTATACAGTCTTGCCTTGAAACCTACATTCATGGTAATCTGAAATATCTTCCTCACACAACTTCTGCTTGAAATTGGCTACCACCGGAGATTTTTCCGGACTGAATCGGCTTAGGGACCTTCTAGAAAAGAGTCTACTCTGTTTTAAAAGACCGGCAACGCACCTGCCATTCCCCTGATGTTGTAGTTGTTTATGGACGACGGGTTTGTTTACTCTTGTATAAAAAAAGCTCCAAGTTGTATTCGTATGTAAAGACACGCTGGAAAATTATTTCACTTCATTGCTGTGCGCATTTATGCACGACAAATCAAGCCATTAAGTAAGAACGTGATATATTTTTTAAATAAATAATGATTGACAATTGATCTATTGAAATAAAACTATTTAATGTTCAGTGATATCTTTTATTATGACTAGAGGTTTTTTAAGTTACAAAACAATCAGTTTCTCTTAATTACATTTACAAAATAATAGTAAACATCCATCATCGCATATATTTTGTTTGATATGTATAAAATGAAAACCTCGAATTCATCATTTCGCTATAACAACAATTCGAATTATTTATTTACATTTTTTATCTATATTAGGATTCGTTCATTGATGTCGTAGGCACACGGAAATGGGTATTCTAGTTTGTTTAAACTTAACGTATATAACTCTAATAAAACGTTTATAATTACATTTATTTACATTTTTCACCTGAATAAATATTTTATAAATTATGAGATCCTGGTTTCGTTAATCTCATTTTGAGGCGGCTGTGGATCCGTCTATTGTTTATTTGAAACATGCCCGTCGCTTTTTATTGCTGCTACAATTATTGCTCGATTCAGGTTAATAGCATTTTTAAAGGAAAACTCTATTCGCATTTATTTCCTTTACCCTACTTATATTAATATATATATTTTTTTAAATAAAGTTAGGTGTTTAAGCCCGTAAGTTTTCTATTTTGACCTGCTTCATGTTTTATACTGAGGTATATTTAAAAACTAGGTATTCATTAAAAAATGCAACAATAACGATTATCTAAAATAACTTGAAATAGAAGCCTTGATTTTTTAAGATACACTATTGTTCGCAATATATGAATTCCCCACAGAACTAAGTCATTATTAAATGGCATATCTTTAATATTTAAAAAAAAAATCCCTTACTCTTCCCGTCAAGAAAGTTTCATGAAAAAATCTTAACTGTTCATCTATTCGGGTAACTACGCTACTCTCGTTAAACAATGTTTTAGGAACTTTTTTAATGTAATTTAGGAAAAACTAAAATGAATTCATAATGCAGTATGTATGTTATTATATTATTAGTAGTTTAATAAAATATTGGTGGGTGTTTTTTCACATCATAATTTTTTTCTTTTGTCACATTTAACCAAAGAAATACAAATAAATTAACTTACAAATTTCATTTTATTTACACTTAAAACAATTCGTAACCTAAGTACAGGCTAAGAGCTGACTATAGTCTAAATACAATTAAGCTTGTAAAAATTGCACACATCGCTTTGGCATACGTACACATATAGCTACATATTTACAGAGACGCGATCTATAATCGATTGGTTTCTTATTGCCAGTGATTTAGCTTCGGTTGCGCGCAGAGCCGTCAGTCGAACCAGTCCCAGAGGTGGCGGTAGAGACCGGCGGAGGTGCGCGCGGGCGGAGACTAAGAGACGCGCGCGAGAGGCGGCGGCGAGCGCGCTTCCTCGCGGCCTCTCGCCTCCTCTCAGAGCACGCGGTCCGCCACGCCCACCCCGCCCGCCGCGTACTGGCACGCGGCCAGCGGCGCCGAACCAGCGCGCGAAACCGGCGACATCCCGCCGTAACTCCCGCCGAAACCGGAGGAATGCTGCTTCGCTTTCAACCGCAGCGACGCAATCGATGACGACATCGCCGGACACGGCTCCGCTCTGTACATGCTGTATGGGTTCGGCGGTGCCGTGTACGGACACTGCGCTACGCCGCCACCCACACCCGCTGAACCCCCCACACCCGCCATACCTCCGCCCCCCACGCCGCCCATTGAGGTCGCTGTGTTGAAGCAATTCACGGAACCTTGGTGATGACTCGCTGGGACGACCGACCCTAATGGGTTCACAGGCCATGGAAAACTCTTAGTACCGAGTGGACTTGGTACCTTCGCCGCCCAGTTATTATACGGATAGGAGGAGTACAGTGCGTCCGTGTCCGGAAAAGGCTGCATGAGGCCGTTAAATTGCGTGCTGAAGCCGTTCTTGAAATCGGCTGCCGCTGCCGCGGCCGCATTCATAGCGTTCCGCTCGCGTTTCCGCCATTTCGCTCTCCGATTTTTGAACCACACCTGTAACAATCGAGAAAATTCTTGTAGCATCCAAACAAGTTATATAAGATTTGATTTCTCTAATTAGTATTGGGGACGATGTAACCGGTGTAACCGGTGAATATTAAATCTGCAACACGAGTGGAAAAGTTTTAACTAGATTCAGAATGTGGACGGCGCGTTGCGTGGTTCGCCATTAACTTTGCTCATTACGAAGTTGACAGAGCGACGGGGCGCTTCGAGTTATTCGAACCACGTAGTTATATCGGAGGCGACTGGGCCTCGCCCGACCGCAGCCAACGACCCGTCTAATTGCGGCCGCGGAATGAAGATAAATGAGTACCGCGATTGGACGGGAGGACCTCGGATCGGGCAATAAATGTGCCTTGACGAGAAGGCTTTCGTGGGGCGTTGTTGTTGTTTAGAATGTATAGTATGGAGAAGCCGTTGCTAGTGATAATTCCGCCAGAGCACTGATAACGTGCGCGCTGATGTATGGCGGGCGTCAATCACACAGCGATCGATAGTCGACGACACTTCACGATAAATCGCACCATCAACGAGTGCAATAAATATCGCGCCGGCAGCGATGTTCGTCTCACTCACTGTGGCGGGTTCAGCCGCCCGAAACGGTAAATAATACCCTCTTCCCTCGGTTAAGTGAACATAAACGCACGTTTCCACCCCATATAAAATCGTTTGTTTTACGAAACATAAATTTCGCAAATTCACATGAACGCACGCCCGCGCGTAAGTATGCAGGTGAAACGTTTACCTAATTCGCTTAAATCTTTTTTATTTATAGGTGTTGTTTAGGTGTACTTCCAAACTTTACGATGCTTTATCGTCATTTATTAAGTGCAAAGGTGCATAATTATATTTTTTGTTAGATCAGATAATTAAAAAAAGAGAGAAGTAACAAAACCAAATGGCTTTGAAGGCACCCCGATAAATGTTCACACCATACGTTGTATCCCATTGAAACCGCTAACAAACGAGTGAAAATAGCTCCACAGAAGTGTCGGGGCGTTCAATAATGACAACAGAATGATATTTATTTAGGTGCGCATATGTGGAAATAATTTCCATTATTTGAATAGCGGGAACACGACGGGGCGTCGCGGTCGGAGACGGGGTTTGCGCGATATTGCGACGCGGGGCTAATCCTTTAAATATATTATTGCAGGATGGTCACCGCCCGCGCCCTCCGTCGAGCGAGGGTCGTTACCAATTTTTAATGCTTCCGAGATCGATACTTATGTTTGTTGAGAAATCTTTTCACTCAATTCAGAGTGAACGTACTAAAAACCATACCGATACATCAGGAAAAAAATCTGTCATCATAAGATTTTATACGTGGAGCCACGCTGCAGCTATATTAATTGTATAGTTGTAGCACGAATGGGTCAGCTCGACCGGGGAAGGACCACGCTCACACAGAATACCAGCGTAAAATAGCAGCTGAATGCTGCTGTGTTTCGTATGGTGAGTGTATAGAACCGGAGACCCTTTTTACTGGAAAAGAGGCATTCCATCTTAGTCCTCACGGCTGACAACGCATCTGCATTTTGATTCGCAAACGAGGATAGATGTAGATGTCTATGGGCCACAGCGACCACTTACGACCACATCAGGGGTACTGTCTGCTCACTTGTTACCCTTATCCTATTAAAAAAAAGAAATAAACATGCTAGAACTGGATGTATGCCTTTGTACTTTTCCAACAGTCTCTAGCATATTTCAGGGAAATACTGACTTGAAAAACAGAGTTAAAATAAATATTGGCTCGCAGGTTTACACGCTGTACTAAACAGGTTAAGGTTACGCTTTTTAAAGCGTATTGTCAGTCCTTCTACATATGCAACCTGTGGGTGAAATATACACGGAGGGCATACAATGATCTGCGCGTCCAATACAATAATACGTTGAGAATTATAATGGGGTTGTCTCGGTATTGTAGCGCCTCTGGCATGTTTGTAGAGGCTCATGTTGATGGGTTTGAAGCCATAATGTACAAAAGATGTGCCTTCATTCTGAATCGCACGCGGACTGGCACTAATTCACCAATGTTGGGGCATTGGATAAATCTGCATACTGCAGATTAGATACGCTATAATCTAGATTGGTATGACAATTTTAATTTTAATTTTATTTAATGTTATAGATGTTTAGATTATAATTTTTTTTACAAATATGTATAATTGGTCTGAAATAAATGAATTATTATTATTATTATATAGAAGAGATTGATATATATAATATACAAATACTGATTTTGAGACCGCTAATTGACCTACTAAACATAGCACGTTAAATCCGACAAACTAAATAAATTCTTATGTTCATCAGGGAACTGTTCTGGATATAACCTAGTAGTTCGATTTTTTCTACATTTATGAAACAAATTTAGGTGTAGCAGCTAAGATGAAAGTCTCTATTCTTAATCAAAATATTCTCAGTCTGATGCTCATGCCCCAGTTCACAAAGTTAGATTGAAGCGTCCCCCAGCCCCATGAATGATAGAGTGCGTAAGGTTGGCAATGTCTAGACGAAACCGAGCTTTACTTTGTTTTAAGAGAGAACTTATTGAAGGAAATTGGTTGTCTTTTAAAGCAGCCAGGAACAGGTGCAATCAAATGGTACGGGCAGCTAAACGTCGATATTTCCATAATTGTATTAATAACTTTTCTCCAGCCGAAGTGTGGAAATTTCTTACATCTTTTGGTCTTTGCAGGCCAGCTACATTGGATTGTGGTCCTTCTCTATCACTTGATGAAATAAACCAACATTTCGCTTCTGTGTCTAACCCTACAATTTGCTCTCAAACTGTGGCTTCCATTGCTTCTGTGCAAATTCCTAACAAACCTACCCTTAATTTCTCATCGATTCAGTCCAAGGCGGTGGGTTATGATGAGGTTAGTAGACACATGGTAGTATTTATACTAGAGCACCTTCTTCCGGCAATTTCCCATATTATAAATTTTTCCCTTGATTCAGGTCAGTAATCTTTGGAAAAGGGTTTTTATCAAGCCCCTCCCAAATGTTCCTACTCCCATTCTTCCCAATCATTTTCGCCCAATATCCATTCTACCTAAGAGGGGGCAAACCAGCATGCGGCTCACCTGATGGTAAGTGATTACCGCCGCCTATGAACAACCGAAACACCAGGGGAATTGCAGATGCGTTGCCGGCCTTTTCAAAAGGAGTAGGCTCTTTTCTTGAATGTGCCTAAGTCGTATCGGTCCGGAAAAATCGCTGGTGGTAAACTATTCCACAGTGGTGGACCGTCAATCATCCAGATGTTGTGTATGGTATCGGGAGTTCTGCCGCGATGTGTGTTCGTGAAATTTGGCGGCTGGGATTAACCCCAACAATTCCTCAGAGCACTCCCCGTGGTAAATGCGAAAGAAAATGCAAAGAGATGCAACATCTCTTCGCAGCGCCAACATAAGGGGTAGTGACGAAAAATCTTACACTTTTTGTCGCGTAGCTCCCATCCGCCAAACCCGTACCGTCCGATATGGAACTTCGTTCTAAAACTGCGGTTGTCAACCTATCGGCCAAGCGCAACAACTACATAATTGCCGCATTTGGCGGTCGAAGTGTAGTGGCGGCATACCAAAAAGAAAAATCGTCAATCCATGAAGATTCTAGGCGTTTAACTTTGATTCAGTTGTGAGAATGATGAGGGTGATACCTTCGTACACAGGCCACCCTCTACGAAGATATCACCCTCTTACCTGCTCTCTCTTAGAAAAGATAAGACTAGATGTCTTCTTACATATAATTATGTCTTCAGGCAGCAGTGCAATTAGTCCTGTAGTCCGGATTGACGGGGAGATATAATTACAGGCTAAAAGGCATTACATCTTAGCCCTCCGGGATGACGACGCACAGCTGATGCATAGATGTCTAGCCTTCTTTGTTTAAAGATATTCGCAGGTGTCGCACCACTTATACAAGTGAAGGTGAAGTTTTAATAAAAAAGTATTTCGCTAAAAATTATGCAGAATCGTCTTGTCATAAATTATCTGAACTGGCAAGGCCAGATCGTAGAATTAATCATTTCATAAATTAATCGGTCATTTCATGAATGGGTATATTTCATAAAATGTAAAATATCCGTTGACTACATCATGATATCTGTCTGACCAGATCAATGAATAATCAACGTTTGACGATATGAGCAGCTCAACGCAAGGCTACTTCATGATATGGTTAAACATTAGTGAACATGTCGTAAAATAGTTACATTATCCACCGTTAGAGACGCTGATTTTATGATGCATCATAGTAGCTGACAATTAACCTGACAAAAACGTACGCAAAGGCGGGCGTTCACGCAATGAAAATCAATGGACTATTAATGGAATTAAAAATATGACTTCATGGAAATTGCGGGTGAAGATATTTTAATTTTTAAAAAGAAAAGTGTTGACGATCCTGCAATTCATATAGTACCTAACCTAATGTAACCAAACCTAACCAAACGTAACCTACACCTACTTTGCTAACAATAAGCAATTTTTTGTACTTACAAGAAAAATATAAAAGTTTTTTGGTATTTTTTTCATTATTTGGTATTTTTATTAACCTTTGATATCATTGAAACCCTATATTAACGATATGGCTAAACGTGGATTGAAAAATCATCAAAAGTTGATATTTAAACGATATGGTCAGTTTTAGCTGGCGATTTCATGAAATACAACCATTTGATGACATGGTCGACCACATCATGAAGTAATCAATTCTATGATCTGGCCACGACATTACATACGCAAGCTACTCATATATATCATACATAAAAGTATACTCTAAGATGCAAGATGTTCTTTGTAACGTTCAAGATCGGATTCGATCGAATTGGTTCGGGTGCAGTGTCACTGACACACGAGCAATTTTAATAAAACTGCTCCTTGAATACATAGGATAGGATGTAGGTACAATATTGACGCGACGTAGACTCTGCACCATACAAAGAACGTCACTATAATTATGCAAATGTAATATAAATAAATATGACATTATTCCACAAATCGGTCCTCATATTAAGACCTACTAATTTAGAATATTTTTATTCAATATATTATAGGTACTACGTGATATTTTTATTCAATATAGATTTTATATCACGTCTACGTGATAAGAATATATTACGTTTTTGAAAGAAATAAATTTTTCTACGTAGTTTACGCTACATCTATATTATGGTTGTAGCACGAATGGGTCGGTTCGACCGAGGAAGGATCACGCTCAGTTAAAATAGCAGCTTAATGCTGCTGTGTTTCATATGGTTAGTGTGGAGAACTGAAGACCTTTTCTTACTAAAAACGAGGCCTTCCATCTTAGTACTCATGAGTGACAACGCATTCTACATTTTGATTCTTAATCGAGATTAGATGTAGATTTCTACGGGCCACAACACCCTTATTCCTTAAAAAACTAAATAATATTAAAACATCTGAAAGATGAATCACATTAAAAATAACCACAAAATTAGAATAATTAAAGAATTAAAAATATGTGTAATTTTATTTAATTAAAGCTTTTCAAAGATTGTCTTGACTTATTTTTCGCTGATCTTCTGTTAAACTAAGTAAAAAGTCATTAGTCGGTTTTGATATGGGACATAAAATAGTTTATAACTTCAGTTCTTTATAAATTATACAGTTAATAGCTAAAGTAGGTAAAATATTTATTTGATTATTATGTAGTATGTCACTTAAAATCTTCTAATTGTATATAACATTACGGCAAATAATTTCGCTCAGAATATAAACAACAATAATGAATAGAAATAAACTATCAGCGACGGGTAACCCTAAACGATTCATCTCTAAAGACATTATCATACAAAAGCGTTTTGTCACTCTGTCCACATAATATTCGCAGTAATGAACGACGCGACCGCCCTATGCGAATAATAAAGCTATTTTACGGTCAGCGGGGCCGCAGACCCGATAAATTGCCTTAAATTTAAATTAAACTAGAATCACAGTTTTATTAGACTCATCAATCAAACGATGCTCTATTGGAACGGGTGGTCTTAGCTTTGCTATGGCATTATAACCTTTGTTTCCTGGCGTCGTAAGCTTAAAACTGTATAAATTGATTTATTTGTGATTCTATCTGGAAATCAAGTTCACACGTTTGTTGATATCGTTTTGGTATGGACCAATGACCAGTGTAGTTACATACTCTACTGACGCTGTAAAGATTGATTGGAGTTTAGTCATCAATGCGTCTACTGTTGATGAACAGGTAGCTCTTTAACTCTTTGTTAATTCAGCTTTATGACGTTCATGCTCCTGTTCGTCCAGTGCGTGTAAAACATCCTCCCTCTCCTTGGCTGACTGATGATGTAAAAAAATCATCCACATTAAAAATTGTGCCAAAGTAAAATACAAGTCAGTTCCTAGCGACCTGAATCGAGAGAAGTATAGATTAGTACGGAGTCGTCGCAACAATGTGTATAGAAAAGCACAACGACGCCATATCCATGGATCAGTACAAGATCCTGACCCTGCTAGGGTCTACAAATTTCTTAAGTCTTTAGGAGTTGGGAAATTAAGACAAAATTTCCCTCACCATGACATTAATCCCAATGAACTTAATTTGCATTTCTCATCTTCGTCTTGTATTAACGATAAAGCAAAATACAATACTTTGGATTCTCTTTCAAAAGCTCCCGCTCCGGACACCTCTGCTTTTAACTTTAGTTAATTTAACAGTTGTGACGTTAAGAGAGCCATAATGTCCATCTATTCAAATTCACTAGGTAGTGACTGCATTAGTCGGAAAATGGTCATCCCTCTCATTGATCTCCTTTCACCTGTAATCACTTCCATCCTGAATAATTCACTGAATCCTTCTTTTTTCCCTTCAGCTTGGAAACATGCATTTGTACTTCCTCTTCCAAAAAAGTTGAATCTCTCTAGTTTTTCTGATTATAAACCTATCTCTATCTTGTCTTTCCTTTCCAAAGTACTTGAACGTCTTGTGCACAATCAATTAAGCACCTACCTTTTAAAATATAATCTTTTAAATCCTTTGCAATCCGGTTTCCGTCCTGGCCATAGTACGGCTACTGCACTTTTACAAATCACATTATATGTAGTATGGAGAAACAAAAGCTTATCATTCTTACGTTACTTGATTTTAGTAATGCATTTAATATAGTAGATTTTGATATCATGTTGGGCATCCTGCGCTTTCTCAACATATATCCAACTGTAGTTGACTGGTTTCGAAGTTATTTATTTGGTCGCCGACAGCGTATTCAGGTGCAAGATGTTTTTTCCACCTGGACTACTACAGCGGCTGGCGTGCCACAAGGTGGTGTGTTTTCATTAACTCTAGAAGTCATAATTTGTCCTCTTCCTACCACTTGTATTCTGATGATCTCCAAATCTATACTCAGTTCTCTCTTAAAGATTTGACTAAAGCAGTTGACTCTATTAACGCTGATGTGACTTGTATTTCGAACTATTTTTATAGGATAGGGTGACAAACGAGCACACAGTCCACCTGATGGAAAGTAGTTGCTGTGACCCATAGACATCTACATTTATCCTCAATAAAGAATCAAAATGCAGATGCATCGGCACCCGTGAGGACTAAGATGGAATGCCTCTTTTCCAGTAAAATAGGTCTCCGGTTCTCTACACTCACCATACGAAACACAGCAGTGTCAAGCTGTCATTTTACGCTGGTATTCTGTGAGAGCGTGGTCCTTCCCAGATCGAGCCGACCCATTCGTACTACAACTATACTACAAATATAGCTGCAGCATGGCTCTACCACGTATAAACTGGAGTAAACGTTATGGTTTAACGATTAATTCTAAGAAAACTCCATTGTCATCGGTAGTTCTAGATTAATTGGAAAAATTTACTGGTCTTCCCTACCTCTTATTTTACTAGACTGCACTCAAATCCCTTACAGTAAAAAGGTTAAAAAACTGGGATTGTATCTCGACTCTTGTATGTCTTGGAGCTCACAGGTTAATGAGGTTAGTAGAAAAATGTTTGCTGCTTTGAGCTCTTTACGTAGATTACGTAATTTTCTTCCCACAATAACTAAAGTTCCGTTCAGTTCTTCAGTCTCTACTTCTGCTTATCCTTGACTATGCTGATATTTGCTATCTTGACATTACCGAGGAGTAGCTTATTAAGCTTGAGCGCATTCAAAATTTATGTATTAGATTTATATTTGGGCTTCGCAAATATGATCATATCTCTGAATTTCGCAAACAGCTCAAATGGCTCCCGATCCGCCTTCGCAGGAATACTCACATTCTCTCCGCTTGGTATGGCGTGCTGTTTAATCCTTCCACTCCTCGTTATTTTAAAAACCGTTTCCAGTATCTTTACCTTACCCATAATCGGTTCCTTCGATCCTCTGTCAATCTTTCTGTCTGTACTCCTTTGCACTCTTCCTCCTTTTTTAAGAAATCCTTTACTGTAACTGCTGTACGTTTGTGGAACACTTTACCTCTCCACATTCGTCGCGCTCAATCTCTTAATTTTTCAAAAGTCTTGTTTAATCGTATTACTTAGAACGCTATTAGATAAATTAATTTTCCTTTTTCGTACTCTTTTTCTATTATATGGTACATACATAATCTTCACTAATTCTTTTGTTATATGTATTTTCATATTTTATTTTGTACGCCCCCCCCCCCCCCTCTATATCTAACTATGGTTTGCATCAATTCTCTAGACGTCTTCTAGTTCAGTTTCTCTAGTTGTCTGAAAGAGATCACTTTCAGAGTGATAAGACCGCCTGTTGTACATATATACATTGATTTAACTGTTCTTGTTATTTTGTATTTTGGTGTACAATAAAGAAATAAATAAAATAGTTATTTCTAAACATTAATACATATTTAAAAGACATTAATTACAAATCAAATATAAATAATCATAAAGCCAGTGCCCTCTGAGTTTCTGCGGACTACTCCTTAACTTCAGTTATAATCTTGTAATCTACCATTGTAAATAGATTATTAAATTAATTTACCAAATTGTCGATTGAGCCTTTCCGCTTTTTTAACGAAATCCTGCATTCCGTTTCATTCCTTGGATGAAAATTACAACGTTGGCACAACACTCACTCATCCTAACCTATTTGATTCAATATCTGCGATGTTAGTAATTTAACGCCTAAGAGGTTACGGTTGTGCAAAGTTATGTCTACATTAATCCAATTAAATAACAAAAAAAAAATCTTACACATATAATTTATGATGCTTTTGTCATTATGGAGGATTAAGATCGTAAAATAAGATATCACTGTCGTCGGTGTAATTACTGACCTCGGTAGGGTGGATTTATTAAATGCACCCTGCAGAGTTACAGAGTTCGTATTAACTTAGACATACCAAAGCGTATTCGCCATAATAGAATTCTGGCACTAAGAGAATTCTAGCATTCAAATATTATTAATAAACAACTCAACCCTTGTATTTTATATTATCTATAGTATTATACTGGTAGGCGAAGTGTAGGGCGACCCCCCACTAGATGGAGTGATGACCTGGTAAGTGAAGACATGCAGGAAGGCGATAGATGCAGGTGGCTCAGGACCGTGCTTTGTGGCATTTCTTGGAGGCCTATGTTCAGCAGTGGACTTGTGAAGGGCTGTAGTGATGATGATGATGATGACAGTGTTACATTTTTAAGTTTATTTCAAGTCCTACATAAAAACATAACATAAACACTCACGCCTGTCACCCAGAGGGGTAGGCAGAGACTACGGACTTCCATTTGGCGCGATCCTGACACACCTCTCTCGCCTCTTTTACATCCATATATCTACGCATACACGCTCGTCGGTTATGGGTACTCCTAATCTGGCCCATTTTTAATGTATCGCCGATTTGGTCGATAAACCTTCGTCTAGGGCGTCCCTTCCCGACCCTGCCGTTCACTTCCGCAACATAAATTTGCTTTGTCACTCTTTCCTCGTTCATTCTTTCTACATGACCAAATCACCGAAGCATTCCTTTCTTAATCCTTGTCACAACGTCATCTTGCAGACCACACTTTTCTCTTATCACACTATTTCTCACCCTGTCATTCAGATTCAGCCCTAGCATACTCCTTAAGGAACGCATTTCTACAGCATTTATTCTACTCTCATGCTTCTTCTGCCAGACCCAACTTTCACTACCATACATTAAAGTAGGGACTAACACAGCATTATGAATTGCCATACGTGCCTTAGTTGACACATTCTGACTCCTCATAATAGCGTGTAGAGCCCCATTCACTCTATTTCCTGCGTTCACTCGTCGTTCTATATCCTTATCATATCTACCATCCCTGCTAAATAAACATCCCAAATATACAAATTCATCCACTTGCTCAATCAACTCCCCTTCTATTCTTATTTCACATAAAGTTTTACTTTCTTCTCTTTCAAAGACCATCACTTTCGTCTTACTTGCGTTCACTTTCATACCCCTTTCTTTCAATGACCAATTCATTAAAGTAACCATCATTTGCAACTCGGCCGCCGACGATGCAAATATGACTTGATCATCGGCGTACAAAAGGCATTTGACGGTTGACTCACCCATTCTCAACCCACATTCTTCAACTTTCAAAGTTTGCAAACAACTGTCCATAAATAAGTTAAACAGAGACGGGGAAGCCACACATCCCTGTCTGACACCTTTATGAATGCCAAACCAGTCCGAGTAGACCCCGTTGATCCTGACACAAGCACTAGAGTCCCTATAAAGAGATCTTAATGCCTGTATCAAGCCAGCGCCCAACCCAAATGAGTTCAGTGTTTGCCATAACACATTCCTGTCCACTCAAGTCCTTTCAAAACTAATTGTTAGAATTAAAAAAAAATTGAAAAAGAGACTGCCATATTTATTTGAACACTTTATAAGTCTGTTTTCAGTACAAATATGTTAATAAGTTCACTTTAAACATAAATGGGAACTATTCACAACTCGAAATCGCAACGTTTCTGTGGTTAATAAATAGAGATTACAAAATCTTGAAGCCATAGACTCAATTACAGTTCATTCATTGAAATAAATTATCACCTAAAGCCTTGCGAAATCCCCGCGATCAAAACACGAGGCATCCGACCTATCAAAACACGAGTAGGATATCTCGAACTACTAGTTCTAGCCTCTAAAGTCTGTAAGACTGATCAGTCTATTTCAATAACTTATTCTAAAAGAGAAACTTAAGGTTATAAATCGAATGTGTCGAATCTTTGGCAGAATTTCTTGGTACAAAATAAATTCAATAGGAGTTTATTAATACAATATCGTTTGTTAAGGCAGTAGAAACGATACGTTTCGAGATTACTAGCGGGTGCTGTTGGACGGCAGCCAACGGTAACGCGACGTTCCGTGCTTTAATTGTTGAATAATACTTTTACTTTTTTTGGCACCGATATAAGATACATATACAATTATTAAAGGAGTTTAATATATAATTCATGAAAAGTTGTGTGAGATGTTAACATGTTTCAATACATTTTATTTACATCATCGTGTTTTGCAGTTATGTCTAGAATAAATTTAATTTGGGAGTCGTCGATAGTCGACGATTGTGACAAAAACTGACTTTCATCGATACAAGTAACTTTAAAAAGAAGATCTGAAAAATTTATTTTTTGTATTAAATAATCAGGAAGGAAAAAGACTTACCGTCACCGAATAACGAGACGCATGGCGGGTTTTCATACATTCTTTCGCCTTGGAACGAAGGTCGTTTGAATCGTTTAGCACCAGCGATTTTTCCAGAATAATACGACTTAGGGACTATCAAAAAATTTACTGACTCCTTTTTAAAAATCAGGCAACGCATTTGTAATTCCCCTAGTGTTGCAGTTGTTCATGGACGGCTGTCAACACTTGCCATCAGGTTAGCCGCATGCTCATATGCAACTTCTTCAAGAATTTTTTTTAAATATTTGATCCGTCGTTTATAATTACGTATTATTATTACAGCAAGGTATTTGCAAGATTCACCTGCATCAACCTTTTCGTCTTTGGAAAAGTTTAAGATAAGCTAATACGATTTACCGTCCAGTTAAATCTTGGTAAAGCATCAGAGTTCATCAGATTGCGCTAAAACTTTGTCAGCTTATTGCTTGCACCTTCGTGCAGGTGCAAGCATTAACTTAAAGTAGATGGCGCGCGTGTCGTACTATTTTATAATCTCAAAAAATATTATTAAAGAGAATAGAACAGTAGTTAGTAAAAAATGTACTACACTTTTACATAATCTCCTTGTAAGTTCGGTAAGCAATAATGTTACTTGTTATAATAGAAACATTAGTGCGACGAAACGAGCACACAGTCCACCATTCCACATTCATCCTCGATAAATAATGAAAATGCAGATGCGTTGTCACCCCAGAATGTTTAGATATTGTGCATAGTTTCCAGTAAAAAAACAAACATATGAAACACAAGATATAAGCTGCTACTTCACGTTGATATTCAGTGAGAGCGTGGTCTTTCCCCCTTCGATGTGGCCTATTCTTACTACAATAACAATTTTGCTGCAAAATAGGGCTATGCTCACGTAGAACGTAGGCTCACCTATGAGTAAATAAACCACGTCTAAGAAAAAACGTGAATGTATCTCTTAAAAGTTTAGAAAGATTAAATACTATCTGTCTTACACCAAGCTTCTCCTGCTAAAATACAACAAAACTATTGCCTGTGCGAATCGTGTTAGTGAAAACAGTGTAACCTACACTAAACTGTTTGCACATCGAGACAAGCGACACGAATCGCTAAAAGCGTTGCAAAAACCGGGGCTCCTCTTTGAAACGACCACGTAAAATAAATAGTGTTACGTGACGGCAGCCTGTCGTCGGGCTCTGCTGTACCAATTTTAACGTATAGACAAAACTTTTTATCCTATATACGGATGTTTTATTAGGTCTGACTCGTTCAAAGCAAGTGTAGTAAATAGGCTGTACAAACAATGAAATTTACCAATAACGTAAGCAAATGGACCTCTAAAATATCAAAATTAACCATTTGATGTAGAAAGGGTAGGATAAATATAGACAATATTATTTGTTTACTTTTTATTTTAGGTCTGTTAGCATAAGAACTATTTTATTGTAAATAAAGATGCACTTATAACACAATCTATATCTTGGAAATACATCATGAAGTTAATTGTTAAAAATAGTAAAAGTGTGAAAGCGGATGTTCAACTCGCTCTCTTGTTTACGCAATTAATCATTATCAGTAATAAGACGCACTACATATTCAGTATAGAGCATTTACAGTTAGACCATACCGTAATATGTACCCGTCATAATCACACACTGGCGTAACATGGAGGACATAATTACATTATAGCACCGTATGCAAACCCACAACAACACCACCCATCTCAACGTAACACAGGGCAACCTCTCAGCAACACCTCTCGCGCACGGCACCCACTGTGAACTTTATACTGCACAAACGAGCTGGGGTTTCCCGATCTGCCTTCAATTGTACCCCGCCACCATCGATATGACCATGAAGCAAATACGTAATAGCTAACCGTAGCTATTACGTTTTTGCTTCACGGTTTGACTTGGAATTCTAAATTGTATATCCAAGAACAATTATTATCTGCCAGCTCATGGGGTATCTTGAAGAGCATAAGCTGATTAGTGGCCGTCAAAACGGTATCCGTCAAGGTCGCCCGGTTAACGATATTCTTGTCTACCTGACTCACCGATGGGCAGAAGTGGTTGAGATCACCGGGAGGCTCTGGCGGTTAGTTTGGACATAGCGAAGGTCTTCGATCAACATGATATTTAACTATTCTATGGGGAAGACATCTTTTACTTTTTTCATAAAAGTAGACAATTTAATATCTGTAATCAAAGAGACACGCTATGTTACGAGACCTATGGTTATGGTGCCAATACAAACAGGGTACTTTTTATTGTCAACATTTATTATTTCAATTTTCTCATACAAAAGGCAATTTCTATTTGTATGTAATTTATTTACGTAGTATATTTGAGAAATTTTTGGCAGTAAAATTTTATGGATATGTTATTAATAGACGCAAAATTATCTTCTAAAAATTTGAGACGTGCATTGTGGTGATAGCTAATTTGCCTGCCAAACGTTAAGATTACGTGCACTCTGACTTAAACCGCTTAGAATTCTGAGGAAATTAAATTATTCTTTTCATTTTTTCTCAAGATATAAATTTTTGACGACAGAAGCTCAGCATTTGTTTACATAGCTTGTCTGTTTATTACTATAAGATAGTCAAGATTTTGATAATCGCTTTCAACTAATTTAATGCCTCATTTACATCAATAGTATATCTTCGAGTTGATAGGAAAAATTCTAACGTCTTAATAGAAAAACAAACATGTAGAGTGAGAGGTACGCAAAAATTGTAAATGACGCTGCGCCGGCGTAGTTAATATCATGTCATGTAATACGATAGGCGATTCGCGTCGAACGAAATGTGTCAGAAGTTGTTTCACGGACGATTGGCGGCGACGGGCTCACTCCCAGACGTGTTTTCTCGGAAAGCGATAACTGTAACCCCTCGGTGGCCTAAACATCTTACTATTAAGCCCGGCGGCATAATAAAACACAAATACACTATAATTTAATACAGTAAAAATGACATAATTAGCTATTATATTTTAAAATAGTTTTTTTAATTGGCTTTGCGGCTCTGGGTTCTAGCCCTTCTGAGCCTGAAATATTTTTTTAAATATTAGTTTGACCTGGCCACAGATTATTCCTGCTTTAAGGTCAATAGTGACCGTGTAATGGCGGTGAAAGAATACTTACTACCCCATATCGTCCCGTGGGTGTCGTAAGCGGCGACAGAGGGAAACTGAAACAGGAGATGGGCAGCAGCATCTTCGTGATAAAAATTCAAAATAATAAAAATTGCGGTTGCCAACCCGCATGCCAAGCGTGGCAACTATGGCAAAATCCCCCCTAGGAGTCAATCTATGGGGGAGGCCTATGTTCAGCAGTGGACTTTTATAGGTTGTAATGGAAAGTCATAAGTCCATTGTCCATGTCATTTGTCTCAAATTTGACATAAACTGTAATATGCAGTCTGGGTTATGTAGATCATAATGAAAAATACGATAGTAGATAAGAACAAGTTATAAAAAGCTTGTTAAGACAGATATCACAGCTGTCACAATAATGAAATAACATATTAGTCCGTAGTTTGCAGTAAAGTACGCAAAAAAGTGAAGTGAAAAGTTCAACCTACAGGGGTGGAACGTATATTATAGGCTCATCTTATTTCTAAAAGGGAGTAAGTACGCGAATACTTAATATTATTAAATAAGGTTTTAGTGAGTAATAATAAAACATTTTTAATCTTTTTTAAATTGACAATAATTCGAACTTATCAAAAAATTTAGGAGGCCACTGCGCGTCGCAGAATTTATGTAAATATGAGCATAATAATGTACGTATTTTTTACTGAATATAATTAGAAGTATTTACTGTGATATGACATCTGAATTTGCGAGTGCAGTAAAGAAAACATAGAGATTAACATCTCATATTTTAAGCGTCAATAAGCAGGCAATGACCCTAATGAGTGGGTAACAAAAATAATGTCGGACGATTTATCGGTGCGCGCGCGCACAGATTTATCGTACGGCGAGTAAGAGCAGAAGAACAGTTGCTAATCCCTTGCAATCAGGGTTGTCGAAATTAAGTATGTAAGTAAAACATTTTAAAATTGTCATATTAAATATGTTTTGGCACGGTACATGTTAATGAAGACATTTTTGGAGGTGGTTTACATATTTATATTTATTTATGTTTAGCATGTGAGATTGAAAATAAAGTCAGTCTCAAATTAACCACGGTATTTTATTAACGCATCTCAAGCGTGGCAGCGTAAGAGATTATTTTAATATTTCGTTTCAAACAAATCTTATAGTTTTCGATATCACTGTAGCATCGTTTTTGTCATTTTTGAAGTAAATATTACAGTAACATTGTAAATACAGAACGGAAAACAATAAGAAACCCATCGGTAACTGAAAAATGTTCTATGATGCACTGAAAGAACAATTTGGAGCTTATCAGTACATAGCAAATTCCAGCAAACTAGCACTTACAAGCAGCACTTGTTCACAATTACGTGTAAGTTGACGCGACACCGTCGCAAGCAGAAATACAAACACAGCCTCGGGAATTACAATTGCTTAATATATATTATCACAAATACTTAGTTTTACTTTTCATAGCGACAACCCTATGAAACATATAATGAACACACGTGAGTAATTCAGTACAATTCGTACGAGTCCGAATTAATGTTTAACACTTGAAGCGTCTCTCGCAGCGGGATGAAACGAATGTATCGACTTACGTATCAATAGCAGTATTAATTAAATATTATATTAAGCCATGTGATATTGGGTGAGTAATATATTAAGCCACAATAAGTGACATAAGGAAATGCTCGGAAAACTTGTTGTCCTTAATAGATGGCAGTGTAATCAATCCGAGTTATTCATACTAGTTAACTAGCAAAACTCGAAACCGCGGACGGAAACACTTATCAAAACGAGCTGCTTACAATTCCCAATAAAATCCAGAATACCCTTTTAACTTTCCAGTTAGAAGTATATGTCTTCTACTTCATCAATCTGTAAAAGTCCACGACTGGAAGGCTTCTCTCGTTGTAGAAAGAAACGGCCAAAATCACCAATTTGGCAGGTGGCTTAACGATAGCAGTTCCAGACGTCTTGCAATTTGGACGCTACTACCAGATACCTAGGTATTAAAGTACGTAAAGAGATGACTATACGGCCATCTTTCGGAAGCCACACAATTGCTTCGGCATTCCCTTTAGTCGCCTTTTACAATATCCATGAGACGAAATGGAGTGATAGATGAGTCAGATAATGAAAGTAGTCCATTATCCATCTATTACGGCCTATAAAAGTCCACTGCTATATAGGCCTCCCCATAGATTGTCTCATTTTGTTCCATAGTAATGAAAGTATTAATTTCAATATATTATACCAATGATTTATTTACGTTCATATGTAAGTGATTTTCCCCGTCTATCTCGAAAAAATTTTTTATATAATTTCGGCTCCAAACTGATTTAATAATAAATGTCTAAAAATTTTTCCTAATTTTTTTTAATACAAAAGCTTTCAATTAGTTACCTCATGGGATAGTAAGTACAGGCCAATTCACACATAATTTTTTAACACTATATTTAAATTCATCTTGTCACGGATTTAACAGAAAAAAAAATTCACGGGCTGGAGATTAACAATTAGGAAATATTCAGTAAATATTGTATTTGCTGTATTAATAATGTGCATCTTAAATATAAATTACTGCTTGCTTTCGTTTTTTTTTATTTATTTTGATTTTATGATGGTAAGAATATACATAGTTAACTTTCAAGTATATTACAAAAATCCATATAGTGCAGGTATACATTTTAAAATTTTGAGAAAAAAGAGACATTTCAAAATCATCTAAAGCTTAAAATTTCTATACTATTTTTTATATTTAGATACCTATAGATATAATATAATAATTAAGTTTATAAATATACATAGTAGAGCCATACTGCAACTAAATTATGGTTCTTTCTCGAATGGGTCGGTTTGACCCGTGGAGGACCTCACAGAATATCAGCGGTGGAATAGCAGTTTAAGGCTGCTTTGTTTCGTATGGTGAGTGTAGAGAACCGGAGACCTTCATTACTAGAAACGACGCATCCCTCTTAGTCTACAGGGATGACAATGCATCTGCATTTCGATTCTTAATCGAGGACAGATGTAAGATATCTATGAACCACAGACTGTGCGCTCGTTTGTCATCCATATTCTATACAAAAACCTCATAAAATTTTACAACAGTCGCTATCATATACGTGTAGAAAAAAAGAAACCAAATAATCACACTACAGCACCTTCAACATTTTTCAGTTCTTCTTGAACAATAGCCTATTCCAAGAATTCGCCTCAGCGACACGTATAAAAGATTATCCCTTGCAATCAAAATACCAAAGAAACCGAAAAACATTCGACGAATCCCGCATTCACTGTAAATAGTACATGGTGAGTTCAAACCGCAAAATCTAACGCGGGCCTTCCGAAACTATTGACAGTGAGTGTGGATGCGATCAGACTTAAGACTGGGATTATGAAGAGACCGAAATAGACGGTTGAAATCCTTGAGGATTAAAGGATTCCGCCTTCCGTCCGACGGTGCGGCACAAAAATATCGAAGGCGCGCCGGATGCGACGATCTGCTGCAACATCTAGCTCGTTAATATTGTAATGCACCTATCCACTTCAGACAAGTAAACTTACATGTAAACTAAATTATTTGATAGCGTTCAAATGCAGCAATCTTAATTTAATACGTATAAAAATAAAAATAATATTTAGATGTAAGGCCCGTTATGCTAGAGGTCTATATTCAAGTAATGGAATGACGTGGATTGACTATGACGAAGATTAGAGAGTAATTTAATGTAAATTACAAAAAAACATCGGCATATATAATATATGAAGCTCATGCAATCGCTTAATCTCTATAACCTTCAACAAACAACTACAGGTGAGTAACGATGGGGCCCAAAATATTTGTCACGAAGAGAGGCCTTTTCACTATTTCCCCGTAAAGAACTAAACATTATATCGTTTATGAAAATAAATATCGGCATAGAGTTGCAATCCCTTGCTCTGCCCAACATATTTAGAATCTTTTTACGCGAGCTTGTGCAACTGGAACAACAAAATGATGTAATCTTTTCTCTGGCCGCGCGACGCTGAAATAGAAAAGGAGTATATCCCGGTAATAACTGAACAGTATGCACGTGCAACTAGCTAGAAAGTTCATTATGTTTTTTAAGGTCTATCTTTGAACTGTTTAATATGCCACATGCTTTATGCTCTAGTAAATTATCGATCTTTTATCGCGCAATAATTACTTATCAGTGTCGAAGGACAACATATGCGATAATGAACATGTCAGTAATACTTATTATGTGTATTTGTTGATATTAGAATAACTTTTATTATATAATCAAATTATTATTATTTCAGTGGTTCGGGTACGTATTTCAAAATATCTTCCGGCAGATTTTGACACAGTGCTTAGTGAATATATCTACGAAAATAAAAATAAAATATGAGCTATGTCATGTTAACTCGATGACAACTGATAATTTCAGTTGAAACATATGAAATACGCAAGACCACCCAAGCGTCCCATTATGAGTAAATAAACTCCAGAATGACTCGTGAAATACTAAGGATAATTTAAAAAAAATACCTTTACTCTAGGATTTTCTGCTGTACCGCGGAGGTGTTTTACAGACATCTAATGCAAAAGGACAAGCATCCAGACTCGGAATAGCTATTTATAGGCCATACGAGCGTTCCTTGCGAGTTTCAAACCCGTGACTCTGCAGCGTCGCAGTTGTGCTACCGAGCCGCCAATGGTGATAAGTGAATAGCAAAATAAGTGGATCAGTTAATTAGAATATGAGTACCAAATCACTCCATTGCTCCGTTACTATAAAACTTAACCACTAGGTATATTCTTAATTACTATCCGCCTACATAATGAACAAATTATGAATGGTTGTAATAGTGATTAAGAACAACATAATTGATGAGGAACAAAATGTGAATGGTTGTAATAGTGATTACGAAAATGTAATGTAACTTTTTAATCTGCGACTTACTATTGAAAAAAAGAAATAAAAATAAAGACGTATAACTTTTATACATTAGTTGCTTATACAAAATATTATAATAATGGGTTATTCGTCGGCGAGCGACCTCGTTCTAATCGGCTTGACTCACTGGCGCTGCAAAGAAATATTGCATCTCTTTGACTATTTTATCGAATCTACCACGAAGAGTTCTGTCAGAAATTGTTCGGACTAATTCCAGGCGCTCAATTTCACCATCGTAAATTGCGACAAAATTCGCGATATCTATACTCTGGACAACTAGAAGTTGTTACCTTAAGTTTGTAATATTTCTTAGTTATACAATATTACTTAGTCCACTCAAAATGGGAAAAACTAAAAAGAACAATGTGATTAGCATAATATTTTAATAGCCTTAACATTGACTTCAGAAGCCATTATGTGGAAATTGCTTTATATTTAATTTTTTGAGATGGTTTTATTTTTTTTTTTGTTTAATTTTATGATATAAGTATGGTTTAAAAGTGGTAAAATAAGCTATCATCATCATCGTCATTACAGCCCTTCACAAGTCCACTGCTGAACATAGGCCTCTCCCAAGGAATGCCACAAAGCAGACGGCACGCTGTTTTGTGATTTACAACAATGCAATTCCCCTGGTGTTGCAGTTGTTCTTGGACGGCGGTAGTCACTTACCATCAAGTGATCCGCATGCTCGTTTGCGCCCTCTCATATAAAAAATAGTATGGTGCCCACCTGTCTTTATTAGTCTAGACAGTGATTATACCAGATACATCGTCAAATAATTAACAATAAATTGTTATTAAATTTTAACAATACTAATACCTTATTATACGTAAACTTTGATCAAACTCATGGTTGTTAAAAATTTAAATCAAGGCACAAGTAGCACACAAGTAGGCACAAGTAACTTACCCTAACTCTCGCTTCCGTAAGATTTGTCCACATCGCGATCTCCTCCCTCGTGGACATATCTGGATATCTATTCCTTGCGAAGGTCGCCTCTAGTTCCTGCAGTTGTTGGCTCGTGAAGTGTGTCCGCTGACGTCGCTGTCTTTTGTTTTTCTTATCACCTTTGTCGTCTAAGGAAGGTTCGTCGGGTCCAACGCCGGGGGTTGTAGACTCGGTTTTTATCGTCGGCTCTGATGTTAGAGGCCGATTGCCTGGAAAAATGCGGAGGGTTTAATAGGAGTAACTTAATTTCCTTTGATGGAATATCAATATTTTCTTTTTAAATGTAATTTCAAAATATATTCCTAGTTTAAAAGAACACGTCGTAATTATTTTGCCCTGACTTTTAACTTTTGTTTGTGCGCGAGAAATAATTACGTTGGTAGAAAATATTGTAATATCATAAAATAATATAGATATATTGGCAATTAGTAATTAAGACCTATGTCTTAACTACTAATTGGCGACGAATTGAGGATTGACCACAAAACAGTTTTGATCCATTTGAAAAAGTCTGACTATCCAAATAAGCTCTATATTAAGGTACCACACGAGCTCACTAAAAAGAAACCTAATAAATCGTGTACTCATTTGCAATTCTCTATTGAAACGCAATGAAACCGAACCATTTTTGAAAAGATTGACCACTGGTGATGAAAAGGGGATCACCTACGTCAAGAACGTGCGAAAAAGATCATGGTCAAAGGGTACATAGTTCCACAGACTGTAGCGAAACCCACATTAACACGCAATAAAGTGATGCTGTGTGTATGGTGGGATTGGAAAGGCATCGTTTATTATAAGCTTTTACCGCCAGGCAAAACCATCGATTCTTTTTTTTCTTTAAAATAAAACGTTACCTCCACACTAGGATTTTCTCCTGTATCGTGGGGGCAGTTTACGTACATTCTATAGGATGCATTTCGGTGAGTGTGCGCAGGAATTACACGCTTTAATTCCTCCCTCTCCTTTCCATCATCGGACAACCAGGCGGTCGGCGGATCTTCACCCCTTTGTTATCGATATTCCATGCATTAGAACTAAAAGGTTTGCTTCGTCTTTTGTAATGCGTACAGCAAAGGAGTGGAATAATTTGCCGGCGTCTATCTTTCCGTCCGAATACAACCTAGGCGTCTTCAAGGCAAGAGTGAATAGGCTTTTGTTACGCTAAGACAGTACGATTTACCATCTAGGGCTGCATCACCACTTACCACCAGGTGGGATTATGGTCAAGCACTGGCTTATAATAAGTAAAAAAAAAATTCACAAGGACAAACATCCGGACTCGGATCTCTACTGCCAACAACTAATGACACTCAATTTTTTTTTTCAAAAATCCCAAGATTTCTACAGCAACTGGATTATGTCACACTACCTACAATGGCAATAAGTAATCGAACAAAATAGCACGTATTATATTATAATTAAATGTACATAAACTTAAAAAAAAAATGTCTTTAATTTGTATATAATATACGAAGAAAATTTTTCCCCGACCTTTTATACTAAGGTAAAATATATTAAGTAAGTTAATATGATATAAAGTATCGTACATAATAGTATAGTAAATTTAAAATAAGAATGAAAGGTGATAGGTTAATAGGTGATTAAACTAAAATAAAAACAATAATCTCAAGAGTGTCTCAAAAAGCTTGGAGTGCAGATAAAAAATATTGAATCATAGCGGCCAGTAGCTCCGTCGCTAATGCTCGGGATTAGGGCGCAGGCGCACCTAATACTTTTACGACACTGCTGTAAATACGTTATTCTCGATGAGCCACGCAACACTTTAACATTATTTATGTCGTCGATAATAAACTCTTTTTTGGTGGCGTCTATTTTCGTGTAATGAGGTGATAAAGTGGTCGATTAAGATGTTCAAACTTATATTTGTGACACTTGATACGTGCTGGCATTTTCAATAATATTTTTGTTATATGTATTTAACAGCAGTCCTCAATTCTTTTTACAAAGATTACTGGAAACTTCATTCATGAATGCGAGAAAAACTGATCAATGCTATCACTGTACATGAATTATATACATAATATGCCCGTGTCTATGATTTTAACCGGTGTAATAATATCCACTACCCCATATCATCCCGTTGGTATCGTAAGAGGCGACAGAGAGAAATTAAAAAAAAATGCGGTTGCGAATTCGCCTGCCAAGCGTTACAATTATGGCATTATCTCCCCCCCCCCCCCCCCTCTCCTCATTAGGCGTTCTAAGATGGAGGCCTATGTTCAGTAGTTGACTTTTAAAGCAATACTAATACACGAGATCATTAACAGATCCGTGGTCTGGGTAAATATTATTATTCCGCGCAAAACGTAGCAAACCCCAAATATATTCAATGAGTTAGAGCCGGTACTAGAGTCTGATCGATATGAATGTTAGAAATGATGTCGCGGCTGAGGGGACAAGTGATACGGTGGTGTTATTACATCAATTCGTTACTGATAAAGCGTGGATAGCAATCAAGCTGCATATATTGGGCTCGGTCGAAATCCCCGTGTCAATGAACCAACCGCCCGATGTTATAATTGCTCGACAGTTTTCGAATAAAACTAACTCAGTGTAATCTGTTACATATTGCTTAACTACGTAATTTTTATCGGAAACACCTTGTCGACTCACATACAAAGAAAACAGCTTGATAAGGGTTGGCGGCACTCTTACTGATAGTTTTAATAGCAATAAAACTTATAAAATTTGAAAATCATTTTATTAACAAAAGACGCGTACTAGGCTATTGATATGAAATAGGGAACCAGTTGATGTAATTCTGAAGCTAATAAAAAAAAAAACGGTTTCGATACGTCAATTTTTTCGGGAGTTATCGTGACCACAGACAAAATCAACGTCCGACGTCCACGTAAAATATTTTTCAAACAGTTTTTTTCTTCAAAGTAGCAATATAAAATGATTTTCTAGAAAATATAAGACGGAATTAGAAATTAGAGTGTTATCTTGTTATACGGCTACTCATACTATCGTATAAGTGCAATATGGTTATGATGGCGGCATTTTAAGAACACAAAATTACTTGACCTTGACATGTTGAGACTTGAGAGTAAAGCACTACCTTATAACGCTTAGCGTTATGAGGCGTGCAATAAGCTAGTTGCCTTGTGTAGGTGTGGGTAATATATATTTAGACACAATAAATATACTCACCACAAGAATTGAACGAATGATTGACAAGGCCACTTCAACAGAGCATCATAATAAATAATCAATGTAATTGCTTGGGGAGATCTTTTTTTTAAATCTTACTTGTTAATTCCTTTAAATGTAATACAATCACGACTAAAGGATAATAATGGGAGCCCAAATTAAAATACCTTAGTACTCATATAGATAATAATATTATCAATAGTTTGCTTAGTGTTTAGCCTTATTTAATACGCTCCGGATTAGTGTTAACACTTTTATTGCGTATATATATCTTGATTGAGTTCAAATTCGCTGATAATTTATTAACATACTTGAATATTAAAATAAATTGCCGTCCTTGAACCAGAAATTTAATATATGAGTATCTATATGTAACCATCTTGATAAAATTATTTTTTCACGAGTGTGTTAAGTTAATAAATATATCAACAAATATTTAACAAATATAATATTTCTTGTACCTGCATGTAAATTGTAATAGCTTACGAAGCAATCATCGTTAGAAATAGGAAGATATCACGCCGAGCATAATCGACCGTGAACAATTTTCTGTAAAAACTGCCAAAAAATCGGTGGCATTTAAAGATTACCATATCTCAACACCGTCGAGTATATTAAAACCATCAATCTGTTCCACGTAGTCATTGGCGTATAATGAACAAGGTAGGATTATAGTCTCAGCATAGGTAAGGGACGCTACCGCGGGCATTCTCTCGGCCGATACGGCCGATAACGTCCGATAGGCGTTATCGTCGATAAGCTTTGTGCCTTCGCCGCCCCATCCATCAAGCAGCAACCTTTGCGTTCGGCCGACACGACAAACTTGTAGATAAATAGAGCAGTTAACATGTGTTTCTGATATCGATACACGATGCCACTTCAAATCGAACACTCGATTTTGATAATTCCGCTACAACGTTTCCTTTAATGTCGCAGTTATGTAAGTTTTTGTAATGGCCTTTATACGTTTAAGTGGTCACATGTGTTTGAATTGCAATATGCAATAATAATAAATCTGTAAGTGTGTACAAACATTATGTTAGTAGTAGTATTGTATTGTATTAATAACAGTTATTCCATTATTTTAGTACTAAATTAATTTAACCTCTTAACCTCCTTAGTGACCGGCAATATGGGTTTCGCCGAAATCGGTCAGTTGGGGACCTTCTAGCGTATGCCACACACGTATGGGGCGAGGTACTCGAGAACAGTGGGGAAGCACCAGCTATTTCCCTTGATGTCTCGAAGGCCTTTGACAGAGTTTGGCACACTAGCCTTTTCGGTAAGCTTCCGGCGTACGGCTTATTCCTGGTCTGATTGAATGGGTAAAGGACTTTCTGAGTGAACGGTCTCTCTTGGTCGTCGTCGATGGCTGCTCATCCAATCCTATGGCGACTAACGTCGGTGTTCTTCAGGGGTCCGTTCTCTCCGCAACTCTCTTCCTGCTGCATATTAATGATCTGCTTATGCCCGGTTTCTATGGGTATGCAGACGATAGCACAGTTGTGGAGAGATACCAACCAAGTCCTCGAGCCAGTCGGGATCAAATCCAGTTCGAAAGAGAAGCTATGGTAGAGCGTGTGAATCTCATACTACAGGCAGTCTCCGAATGGGTCCATGCCAATCTTGTGAAATTCAACGCCTCCAAAACACAAGCGTGTCTCTTCACTGCAAAAAGGAGCCAGCTCACCTTGGCTCCTTCTTTCCGAAATATATCACTGGAATATACCGACCACATTCAATTTTTAGGGTTTGAGATATCCTTAAATCTGAATTTCGGGCGGTTCATTGAGTCCAAGGCCAAAGCAGCTGCAAGAAAGCTGGGAGTCCTTGCAAAGGTGCGGCGATACTTCACGCCGGAACAGCTGCTTACTTTATATAGAGTGCAAGTCCTGCATGGAGTGTTGCTGCTATATATGGTCTGGTACTGCAAAATGCCACCTAGCAGCTTTGGACTCAATAGAAAGGCGTGGTATGAGGCTTATTGGTGACCCGAATTTGGTTAAAACCAATCTTACCAGCCTCGAACACAGATGCAAAGTGGCCAGCCTTTCCGTTTTCTACAGGATGCATTTCAGAGAGTGTGCGCAGGAATTTCATAACTTAATTCCTCCTTCTCCCTTCCACCATCGGACAACCAGACGTTCGGCCAGTCTCCACCCTTTCGTTGTTGGTAACGAAACGGTTCGCGACGTCGTTCATCATGCAAACGTTCAACAGCAAAGGAATGGAATAAGTTGCCAGCATCTGTCTTTCCATCCGATTACAGTGTGGGTGTCATCAAGGAAAGAGTGAATAGGCTTTTGTTAAGTCAGTGCGCTTCACCATCTTAGGCTACATCACCACTTACCATCAGGTGGGATAGTAGATAAGCGCTGGCTTAGTAGAATATAAAAAAAATCTGAGAAACATAACATTTAATTTTTACTTACAACTTTTATATCATCCTTTAAAATATTTTATCAAGAAATGTTTAAGTTTAAGGTTGACTGTTGTTATATCATTATAGATTAACGTAAAGCACTTTTCATTTAATTACAATTAATACATCAGAATTACAAAGAATGATAAAAATACGCTAACGGGGTTTATAAATATTTACGTTTTACAAAGAACAGTAGACATGGTAATTCATAAAAATATCAAAACTTACAGCTCTTACTTTTAATACTTTCATATTATACATTTCCTTTATCTAACTAACCGTACCCAACACGTTTTTCCACCAGTGCACATTATCAAAATCACAAAAAGCGCTCACAAGTCCGCACACATCGCCCGCGCGCTGTTTGTGAAAGAATTAGATCAACAAGCGGACTATTTGCTATCAGATTCACCGACGATTTACTCAGTTTGCATTTAGCTTTAAGTTTGTCACTCTGTGTGGTCCTTTTGCTTCCCAATTCTTAGGAATTTTGCATCTATTATCATAATGTACTTATAGAAACAAAACGTGGTCGTTCACTGCTTGTGGCATGAAAAACTAGTAAGTCGCTTAGCGGGCACAGGAGAGGGTTATTTTTTTCTGCAGCCCTCTGACATAGAGATCAAAGTCATTTTCTATCTGTAATTTGGAAGTACTTTTTTGTAATTTACACATTTAAATTAAAATAAATAAATAATTAATCACCACATTATTCTCACATATTCATTTTATGTTACAATCAGTTCGTTCTCTCTGACTATACTTGGTATATTCACAAGGAAACACCGAATGGCAATCTTGCATCTGCAATTTCAAGTTTATTTTGGTGACACTAAATTATTGACATTAACTTGATAATTACATTTATAACTAACATTACATTTGATACAAAATAATAAATATATTAAAATGATTTTTTTTAATTGTTATTACCCTTTTTAATTATTTTTATTATTATTTACATAATTGTTTAAAATATATAAAATTGTATCAAACTTTAAAAATATCATTTAATTTCGGTTATTTTTCACGACCCCATTAATTATTTCTTCGCAGAATTTAATATACTTACTTCGAGAGTTATTTTAGAATTCCTGTGGTAACCGCCATAATCAGAAAATTTACAATAGAACCGGTATAACTGACAAAGCCCAATCAATCAACAGGCTGAAGATGTAATGGGCCATATATCGCTAAAAACCAATGAAGAATTTTCTAGTTGAAGTTTTGTACATTTCACCCAACGCAGTGCCACCATTAGATGGAGGGAGTGACAATTAGACCTAATTTGCATGAGACGTGCTTGTGTGCATGGTATGCAGCAGTTTTACAGGGACTAGACCTCCTATAACAACACAACGTAGTACGTTCAGCAAAGAACTTGTTATCGACTGCAATGCTCGTAACGATAATAATTATTACCATTACCTATAGACAATAATACAAAATTTCTTATTTACATTCCACAAATTTGATTAAGTTCGATCGTGGCCTCTTGATTCAAATGACTCACTAATTTAGGTTCTGATATTGAATTCAGACAATAACTTAACTGTCTTTAAAAGTAAAGAAATGAAACGCACAAAAGGCAATAATATGAACAAATCTAGAACTATTCATTCGTACGGAACGCAAATTTTCTACCAAATCTCACTACTCCAATTTATTTTTACATATTTGTAAATTTTATTACAGTTTTTCCCCTGAATCATAATTGAACTGTTTGAATAAAATAATCAAAATATAAAAGATGTGGAAATTAAGATAAAATACAGATGCATTAAATCTAAGAAAATATTAAGGTACGACAGACTGGTCCCATGTACGCAACGTATGCGATACAACGCCTACGTTGGTGTACACACTTGACCTACGTATACAACGTACGTTTGGCGTCAAAGTCTGACAAGAGTCAGAAGTGACAAGAGTCTGACCGTCAGACACTTGTCACTTCTTAGTGGACGCACGAGTAAGTTACTTTGATGTTTATATATGAATATATCCACACCACAAAGAAAAAGATATTTCTTTTACGACCCCAAAATCTTCGCTTCTTAAAATTTTAGGCAAGAAGGGTAGATATTTGGCTTAGAACAAACTTTATTACTATATTCAGCACATTTAATAATATAAAAACATTCGTATCGCCTTACTAAATGGATGAGCTGTTCTGCCATTTTGACAATAAAACGAACCGTGCACGAGTTTTGTCTATTGCAAAGGTACCTATTAGTTTATGACGTGCTACGCGTAAGTTCTAAGAACACAGGTCTTGGTCTGGTCGTACGTGTAGGATTGCGTACATCACCTCTGCCCTCCCACGCCGATTTGGACTTCGCAGATCGACGTTGCGTTGGAAGTGTGTTATTGCGTTGCATACGGTAAATGTGTTTCTAATGCGTAGTTTTTTTGCACAAAATCAAAAACAGAGGCCAGATGTTATAACGCGTTGCATACGTTGCGTACGCGGGACCAGTATGTCTTTGCCTTTACGCTTCGGTTTCAATTATCATTTTTTAATATTTGCTAAGTAAATTGTATTTGACATGTCTTTTTATTGTATATGTTTATGTATAGAAAGTATAAATGTGTTTACTCACTGTCGTCGGTGTGCTTGCGATCCCGACGCGGCCGAGGAGGCGCATATAGGGAGGACTGTTCTACACCGGAACCACCGGACGTCAGCGACGAATGACCATTGTCACGGAACTCGCCTGTTTCCGCCCATACTAAAACAAAATGCAATATGATAGAGCACTAATCTAATTTATTAGACTTCCATAAACTAATTTATTTTGCGTACTTGACTTAAGAATTTACTTAACTAAAGTTAGATAATTGTCTCTTGTCATTTCAAAGCTATATTATTTTTGAAAAAATCCTGTTGTTCATTGATTTCTCATAATGTGATTTTGAATCATATATATCATCCCTGTAGTTTTTATAATGGGTTCGATTTTCCAATTTCCAAATTTCATATTATCTCTGCGTTTGAAGTTGGTTTAAGGAGAACATTTGTGTGTATGGTCGTGGTTATTTTTCACTCGAATATCTTGAGAATTGATAACAATATTGACATCGTACTGGATTCATTCGATAAACAATTATCTTTTTAGAACCTGATTAAGTTTTTTATCAAAATCGGGCAAATTTTTTTTAATACTTACATCATAAATTTACGGAAAAATGTCAAACTAACCGAATTTTACAATTGATACTTTTTAATGCAGGTTCCGATCATAATATCTCTGAATATGGTCAGATAATTTGTTCCAAGATGTAAAAATTTAATGGTAAATATTTGCCAATTCCTAATAGGTTTTTGGTATGGTAACATCCATCATTTTGAAAGCTCACGTTAAAGTTGCGTTATTATTGAATACGAGAGCTATACATAAATACTCCAAAATTGCGGGACCTTCGATCGAAACACTCCGTCACACTCGTCAGACTATTATTTTTTTATTGGCATATTATTTCACAAGGGGAAATCATTTTAAATTCGATGAGGCGGTAAAACTCTAAAAAGATTTTCTCGATTACGAGGTATAACGAAATGCCATTAACGGCAAAAGTGCATCGCCATTGATAACCGAAAATTCCTCATTCCATTAATTATTTAATATTGTATGATTAATTTATATTATTTATAATTTATTTATCGATTTTTATATCGGGTGAATAACAAGCACATAGTCCATCTGATGGTAAGTGGATGCTGTAGCCCATAGATATCTATATTTATGCTTAATTAAGTATCAAAATGCAGATAGCGTTGCCACACCTGAGGACTAAGATGGAATGCCTCGTTTCAAGTAAAAAGGGTCTCCGGTTCTCTACACTCACACTACGAAACAGGATTAATTTCACACTGGTATTCTGTGAGAGCGTGGTCCTTCCACCATAGGGACCATGAGAAAAATAAATAAGTAATCATCACCACAATGAACATACCCATTTAATAATAATATAATAATAATAATAAATAAATTTGTTCACTTTGTTTACATGCAGGGTATCTTAAACTATTACAGTACTCGTTTCTTTTGGCAAATACTAGTAAGATATGGTTGATCGTTAGCGGCTCTACTAGTTTTATGGCAAAAACTGTATTACAGACACAAGCGTCTTCCACCGGACATCATAGGAAACAACTAGCTGGCCAGGCAGACGTTGTTTTGCCCTTTACGAAGACCCCTCCTATAAAAAATTCTTAAATTCGTAATAAAAAAATATTGAGGGTCACTTATCGGGATAAAAACTATCCTATCTCTCAAGTTGGACCAAACTGCACACAGTGTGCAAAATTTCATTGAAATCAGTTCGGTAGTTTAAGAGTTCATCGCGGACAGACAACGTAACACGTAATTTTTATATATAAAGATTAGTTATATTTATTTTATAAATTCTCTAATCTTTATATATTTTTATTGATAAAAAACGCTTATCATAAATTAAGACCGAACTTTAAGCAAAATATTCAATCTAGATAAGTAGCATGTTATAAGTAGCCAGAATAGATTTTATGCACTTCGTACTTGTCACACTGAGATACGGAAGTGAGACAACTCCACAGAAATTATTAAGGTAAGTCTAGATTAATCCACTGTAATTAGCGAATGTTAAATTAATCTAGAGCTGGCTTCTCATAATTTAGATAAAAGCAATAAAAAATATTATAAGAAATAAAAATTATACATATCTACGTGTAGTTTAGTTTGGATACGAATAGAGACGGCTCTTATAAATTTCTTAATACACATTGAGGGAAATATTCGGGTATTTTACATTCGGAATCAAGCAAGCAAGTTTTGATACCGTCTGGAATCGATAGCCATATTATGCTATAGCTTTTAAATTTTACTTCGACGATTCTTACCATTCCTAAAGAACTATAATACAAATCACATGCCCAAGTCATAGTTCAAGCTATACCGTTTCAGGTAGTAAATAAAGTTAATTTGATATATAGATTATTTTTTCCACAAGCAAAATCTACTTAGATAAAAACAGCACTTTGGTGCCTACAAAGAAAATTATTCGATGACTGTAATTTACAAGGACTTTGATGTATTCCGATCTGATAAAGTTGTAGAAACTTGACCTATAGCACAAATATCATTAAAAAAACGACTAGAATAATTTCTTTGTTCCTACTAAATTTTGTTTACTGATATCCTTGCCATTACTGGCTATGAAAATTCCGCAGGTGAATATAGGCCACCCCGATAGATTGCCTCATAGGGGGGATACTTGCCACAGTTGGAATGCTCTGTAGGCGATTCGGCAACGGCAATTTATTATTTTTAGTTGTAATTACACTGTACTCTGTCGCCTCTTACAACACCTACGGGACGATATGGGATATTCTTACACCCCCACTACACGGCCGATATGTTTAAAATTAAAAATAACTATTATTGTTATAATTTATTTGAATTCCACTGACCATTCTACTATTGTGGAATTTTATTGAATTGTGGGGGTAACGTTTTTTTTTTATAAAAAAAAAAATTTTGTTATGTCATAATCCATACTACTTGTAAAACTGAAATCCTTAAAGGAAATCTAAAATTTAATTTAAAGTTGCTAATAAGACTATTATTTAACAAGTAAATCTTAATTAAATTATTTGTTCGCTGAGCAACGATGACGCCCCATCGCTTTCGTGGTAATTAAGTATCCCTGAACACTTGTTAACAAATTAGTCACTGGAGACGCAGCGGTGTATGTGTGCCCTTATTTATAGCGCCGGCCCTATAATGTGTCGGGCATGGTAACTGTTATAAATTTAAGTTGAAATAAATTATTATCAATTTTGTATGTTTTATGTATTTTAACAACTTTGTTGTAGAAAAAGGTTGTGTGGTATAAATAAAAAAAATGATTATTATAATGTAGTCACGTAGAAAGAATGAATGAGGAAAGAGTGACAAAGCACATTTATGTTGCAGAGGTAAACGGCAGAGGTGGGAATAGACACCCTAGGCGAAAGTTTATCGACCAAATTGGCGATATATTAAAAATGGGCCAAATTAAGAGTACCTTGAACCGACGAGCATGTATGCGTAATGGAAGTCCAATAGTCTCTGCCTATCGCTCTGGGTGACATGCGTGAATGCTTATGTATGTATGATTATTATACATTATTAGAGAGAATGGCCAAGTAATAGAGTAATAATAAAAAAGTGTTTAATTTATTACTGTTGACCGTATAAGGAAGCATGTATTCGCTCAACGAGATAGAGAGAAGTTACGTTCAACTACGTTCAGAGTTTCTCGTAAGTGAAATAGTCCGTAATGGAGATATCTGCAGTTCCGCAGTGGAACGAAAGTAACCGACATAGCAAAGCAGACCGGAAACAGAACCTGAAGGGATGAGAAAACGGCTAAGAGGCTGTAAGGCATAATGATTGGAGTTTGAAGGGCAAAGAGAGATCGAAGGTCCCTTAAGAAATCAGAGGTAAGCTCGGAAGAACATCTGTTCTCTTCAGCTAAAAAACTAGCACCCGCGATGCTATATTCATGAGAACATTTGCCATGTCAGTAAAATCAACTTTGTTACCAAATAAACATAAACATTTTTAAATGAAAAATAATAATTGAAATTTTTTCCTATTTTATTGTTACAACATTTTGCACAAAATTTAATTTGACCGCAACAATCTGCCTTTATTTTCCTTTGTTAAATCACTGGACACTTTTTTAATGTTCATGCTATAGTAGTCTTCTTCAATGTGACAGTTACTGATCTTGTTGTTTTGGAAAAAGTCACGAACGCTCACAATTGATTGCCGACAATTCTCTAGATTATTGCAAATTAAAAAAAGAATAAGACAAAAGACGTTGGAAGCAATAAAAACATTAATTTTTATTCTGTTTGTTTAACATGTCGCTCATGCCATGCTTTTTTAAGACCAACGACTAACTTGCGTTCTGGTGCTGGCTGAAAATATTTGCATTCGATTAATTTTTTTCAGAAAAATTCAAAAGCTATAAATCAGCGGCTTATTTTTACGGAGTTAATAATTTGAAAGAAAACCCAAATTTTGGCGAAGTGCTAACTTGAAAATTAATTTTATTTCTTTTCATTTCCAAAGATTGTCCTTTTCGGAATTCCCATATAATTAAATACCAAAATGTTGATTATTCAGAGTACATAAAATTATTACGAAGAGAAGTTGAGGTAAGAATAATTTTTGTGGAGGCTCGCAAAACTCATAATTTACAATAAGCGAAACTACCTACATTTAAGTATGTGATAATTTTTTGTTATTGGAACTTTTGCTACTTCCTATAAAACTATTTTGGACCTTATATATACTGCAGCAACCCCTTAATAAAAAGGTAAGTTGTTATAAATAAATAAATAAAATATTAACGATAAATAGAGTATAAAATATCAATAATATTATTTTTCTATTAAATATTATCAAATACTAAATATATCATGCTGAATTATTACCGTTGCCGAAATTATAGCAATTGAACACTTTAAATATCATTATTAGAATCAGGCGTTACTTTGGGGAAATCCATTATAATGGATCTTTATGCGGAATTAAGCAAATTATTTTATAACAACCCCACCTTAAATATCCTCAAATATTTGACAAAAATGTTTTGTTGAAAACATATCCATGCTTTTATCATACAACTGACAGCAGTCACAAAATGACAAAAATTATAAAAATAGTTTTGTTTTTGTTATAAGTACCGTATATACTTTCAAATGCTTTTAGTAAAAAAAAAATATTTTGACCTTACAAAAAGACACTTTATTTTTATTTATTTGTATATTTATTTGATTTGCCGCAATTGTCACGCTCGGCAGATAAATTGGCGATCGCGGCGTCAACCTTTTGTGTTCGAGAGTTTTGTGAGACGAACTTATAGTCTTGCTCCGCCACCACGTAGCTACGTATTAATTATATGATGGAGATCTATGAATGTTTCTATTAACCATTTAAAATTACCAATGTAGGCTGATATATTAATCCCATTAGAATTTTTAATACTAATATGCTTAACACAATTTATGCCTATTTCTCAACATTAATATGTTTCTCTCGGTTTTACCTCAGATTTTATGTATGTTATTACTCTAAGGTTTAGGCTTGATTCAAGTTCTAGGATATAAATAGTAATCTTTGTGTTTGACAGCTAAATGACTGAATGAAATACTGTCGTAACGACAGTAACTTTTATGTAGGTCTTATTTCCGAAAAATGCTTAAAAATGCATATGTTACGGCTAAAAGCAGGAGTATGGGCATACCTATGTTTAGCCGGCTGCAACCTAGGTGCAGCCAAATACGATTGATTTAAACTTAGGTGTATTCGATATGCCCGAATAATTTATAAATAATATTATCCATTACCCCTTCAGAAATGAGAGTTGGCCTATGTTTAGACGTACCTATGCTATTCATTTACATTTTTAGGATTAATACCACATTTAATTTTATCGGGTCCCACGTCTACGTCACAGTGACCGAGTGAAATCGGCTACTGTCGAACGTGTTCCTGCTGTACTAATGTCAGAGGCGTCAGAGACAAAGCCTGGAATTTATAATGTCCTTTTCTGCTCGTCCTAACGCTCTTTTTTCAATACTCAGTAATAAAATAATTTCATTTAAATTACTAGTTTACTCCGTGGTTTAACTTAAATTATTTATCTTTTTTTATAGGATACAACTGCAACACCAGGGAAATAGCAGGTGTGTTGCCGGCCTTTTAAAAAGGAGTAAAGTCTTTTCTTGAAGGTCTTTAAGTCGTATCGGTCCGGAAAAATCAGAAAGAAGAAAACTCCTAGTGAAACGTACAGTGGTGGACCACCAAGCATCCATCTATTTCTATGTTTTAATAAATACATAGCATACGCTTAATCTTAATAAAATACTGACGCAAAATATTTCCAACATACATTTAATATTAATAAAAATATATATATAAAAAGGGAAATAATGTAAAAGTTAAGAATAGTGTACAATAATTAATAAAAGTATTATAAGTGCGTATAAACAAAAAAAAAAAGACAAAATGGCTGTAGCTGTAGATAGTACAAGTAATTTTACCTTATACATTTATTTTAATAACCATCAACTTTGTTTACAAATATTTACTTTCGCTGATCATTATCGAGTTCTACGAATTTTAATATCTCTCGAAACAAATCCACAAATAAATTATCTGACCAAAGATGTTTTATGACCTATAAAATATCTTTGTATCTGACTTAATACAGATAATTGTAATAATTACTTTTGGAATACAAGCCAGTCAAACATTATTATTGTGTCCTGTAATTTTAATAATTCTTTTGTTAAATTGCATGCCTTAAGCGCAAAGCGCATAGGTATGTTCTACTAGTCCCTAAAATCAAGATTCCAACGTTTTGGCAAATAAAATCGTGTCTAACAATCATATTCAATGTACAGATGAATTTTGTTGTATAGATTTTCATTATAATATTTTTAAAGTACAAAATAAATAATAGTACAACGTACTAAAAGTAAGGATGTATATACATATTAAAGTATATTTATACTTAAATACGCCTTGGACTTTATGGAGTGACCTGAATGATGATATGATGATATGATGATCATATAAGCATTATGAGTCGTGCACTTTTGGATTTTTCAAACTTTTTATAAATTGAAGTTTGACATAAAATTATTGGAAAATTGGGAGTATAATAATAAGGTTATTAGTGAAAACTTGTGTGCTTTAAGCTACTTTAAAATTTTACGTATAATCATGTTATACGTATTTTTTTAATGCGCTTAGGGCATGCGCAAATGGATATACCTACCAATAGTTTATTTTAAGACTTTTCGCGGTCATTGCGTGTCATCAGATTCGCACACATCATAAAACTTTATTTTAGATATAAACAATTATTTACAATCTCTTAAAAAGTGACAACGCTGAAATAAAAATTTTATAATGCGGAAAAATAACACTAACGTAAGTTTTGTATCACTATTGTATCAGGACGCATATGTGTCAGGGTTTTATCGCATCGCAGAAGAACAAACGTCGGAACATACAAACGTGCAGTGCAAACGACACACGTTCAAATAGATTTTATGTTTGCTGCTTTGATAACGCGTGATAAGCGCACGCTCATTGTTTTATTGGGGGCTGTAAAGCGCCTTCTCCGCTAAAGTTTACAGCGGTGGACACTCGCACATAAAAGTGCTTACGGCTTTGCACTGATTGGTTTTGTCGTAAAAAGTTTTATTTTGTAAGTATGGTAAATAAACATCTCGACTATATACTTTGTGAGCATTTTTGTAACAGATTGAACCTTACATCATCATAATAATTATTAAGCTATAATAAAAATACCAAAATGTTTTAAAATGAAAACTATATGTTTCCTTATAATATTTACGCGAATCATCATCATTACAGCCCTTAACAATTCCACTACTGAACATAGGCCTCCCCCAAATAATACCACAAAGCACGGTCACAAGCCACCTGCATCCATCGACTTCCTGCATGTCTTACCAGGTCGTCACTTCATCTAGAAAATACTACATATTGAATCAAACTCATTTACGTATTTAATCTTGTTTAATTGGAACGTCATGGGTGGTTGCGTAAAAAAATCCATCACCGCATTTATACTCGAGTGTGTCATGAGAGGTGACTATGGTATATGCCAAAAGATTTCATGACTTTCGATAGATGGCGGTATAACCATATTGTTTACTGTAGACGTTTAATGCAAAGAGTGAAATTTGATTAGAGTGAAGGATTCGGTTATCTGCGCTCAAACCGCGCGGACCTATTTCTTTGGTCGAGCCCATGCGCTCCCGAGTTACTAAGTGCAATTGTGCGAAAAAGAACAATAAATGGATCATCCTCGAAGTGCTTCAGTGGTGTTGTGCGTCATTGCCGCGGTCAGGTTGCACCGGGCTGCCGGCCCATTGTTCTATTGTGTTAGTGATTAGTGTAGTGCCCCACGCTCTGCCAGTTTCCAGTAAAAACTGTAAGTAGTTTATTACACACCGCCGTGCCGCCTCAGAGGCGGCTATTGTATTGTATTAATCACCGTAGTCTCGGGCAAGAAACGAAAACGTCCCGCCGCGAAAAAGGGCGTCGAGCCTCACTCGGCCCCTTCGTCCCCGTCGTCGTCGCCTAACGCCACTCCGGCTAAAAAGACCGCGCCTTCAGCGCGCCCTAAAATTGCTAAAATCGCAAACCCGGAACCCGCCGCGGTGCGCAAGGAAAAACCGCCACCCCCGATCATCCTTCAAGATAAATCCCGATGGAGCAACCTTTCTCATTGGATTGACTCCAAAAAAATCTTCTGGCTCAAGGTCCATAATGGTGGCCAGGGCATACGAATCCACGTCTCAACGACGGATGACTTCCGCGCTTTAACTGCGCATCTTAAAGTTCAGAAACTGAGCTTCCACACCTACGCCCTTGCGGAAGAACGCAACCTCCGCGTAGTCGTTCGCGGGCTCCCAAAGGAGCTCGAAACCGAGCACATATTAAGCGATCTTAAATCGCAGAATCTCCCGGTTAGGGAAGTGCACAGAATACACCACCCCACCGACAAAAAAAGATACCTTGACCTTTGTCTATTTATCTTAGACCTGTCCCCGGAAGGGAAGGAAATTTACAATATTCGCCGAATCTGTAATCTCACTGGGATTACAGTAGAGGCCCCCCAAAACAGGGGCATCGTTGGTCAATGCCACCGATGCCAACTGTATGGCCACTCGGCCAAAAATTGCTATGCCAAAACTAGATGCGTTAAGTGTCTAGGAGACCACGGTACACCCGAGTGCACCCGAACGCCCGAGTTGGAAGGCCCTCCGAGCTGCGTTCTGTGCGGCGAAGCGGGACACCCAGCGAACTATCGCGGGTGTACCAAAGCGCCGCGAAGAAAGTGGCGCGGAGGTGCAAACCGGCGCGGACGTGCGGCTAGCGCTAGCAGGTCCCGTCCTCGGCAATATGCCCCTTCAGTCGCACCGATCTCGGTGTCTCAACCCGCGCCCCCTCAGCCTCACACCAAACCCGCCCCCGCTAAAGGGACCTCCGGGCAAGGTGTAAGCTCGTCGGTGCCTTCAGCACCCGTATCGAACGCATGGGTTAAGTCCCCGGCGATTGTTAGCGCGGCCGCCTCACGGCCAGCGCCCCCTCTCCAGGCTCAAAAGCCCAAACTTGCCCCTCAGGCATCTTCTACATTCGCTCTATCTTTAGTCTGCAGCTTCATCAACAACATTAATGTTGCTGAAGTGACTTCCCTGGCCCGCAAACTACGCGAGGCCAAATCCGCTCAAGATAAGCTCAATGCCACCATTGAGCATATTAATCTCATCGACGCGATCGGTTCATTCCAATGCGCCTAAATAATCATCTTTTTAACCAAACTGGCAGTACAACATACAGGTAGAACTAAACCAAGCTCACTGACTGTCGCTTTCTTTAACGCAAACGGCATCAGAGATCAAAAGGAAGAAATCGTGTACTTTTTACGCGATCATGATGTCGACATCATGCTAGTGCAGGAGACCTTCTTGAAACCTAGCGTGCGCGATCCCAAAATAGCTAATTTTACCTTAGTAAGAAATGATAGGCTGACCGGACCTAAAGGCGGCACCTTGATCTACTACAAAAGGTCCTTGCACTGTATACTGATTGACACTCCACCGCTTGCTAACTTAGAAGCATCGGTTTGTAGAATAGCACTTACGGGCCATCCGCCCGTCATAATTGCCTCGGCATATCAGCCACCGCAAAAACTCTTATTAGAAGCCGACATCTCGGCACTAGTAAATCTAGGCCCCAGCGTGGTAATCGCGGGAGGCCTAAACAGTAAGCACGTTAGCTCTGACCTAAACAATCCAAACGGAAACATATTATGCGGCCTAACGGAGAGACTTAACTTCGACATCATTTGTGACTAGTCATCAACCGGACGTCCTTGACGTAGCTATTCTAAAAGACATCCGGCTTAACATTAACTCGATCGAAACTTTCGTCGAACTATGCTCGGACCATAGGCCGGTCGTATTAGAACTGGGCCGGTCGGCTGGTGAGGTCCCTCAGACCAAAACCATCGTCGACTGGCGTAAGCTCAAGGTCAAACTTGAGTCTACGAACTCCCAGCATTTAGACTCCATATGGGACAAGATAGACTCGCCGGAGGAAGCCAATAGGATTAGCGCCCTATCAACTCACCTCACATCAGCTGTCGAAGAGTGCTCCCGTAAGGTTCGTGTGTCGAGCTATCGGTACACAAAGCTTTCGGCAGACGTTCGACGGCTGATTAGAGCGAAAAACACCGCGATTAAAACATATGACCGTTATCGCACGGAAGATAACAAAATCCGGCTACGTTTTCTGCAAAATGAGATTAAACAACGCGTTGTCGAATTAAGAAACGATAAATGGGATAACCTCTTAGAGGGATTAGAACCATCTGAAGATGCCTTTTGGAGGCTGACTAAAGCCATAAAGGCAGAGCAAATTGCTCCCATGCCGCCTCTCGTGAGGCTCGATCACCCCGATCTCGCCTTAGACGATCTCGAAAAAGCCGAATGCCTAGCCGACAGTCTAGAGAGCCAGTGTACCCCATCCAGCGTACCAACAGATCCCGCTCACCTACTAGAGGTAGAAGCGGAAATCGAACGTAGGGCTGCGTTACCGCCAGCAAGCGATCCACTCGATCCCGTGACTTTCGAAGAAGTCACTAAGACCATAAAAAGCCTTAAGATTAGATCAGCCCCTGGGCCAGACGGCATCAATAACAAGGTGATCAAATCTCTTCCGGCACCGTTAATTTACCTCCTCGTAGGAGTTTTCAACGCGCTTCTCTCTCGAGCTACTCTTTCCCGAATATCTGGAAAGAAGCAGACGTAATAGGGATCCATAAACCAGGCAAACCGCGCAACCGACCCACCAGTTACAGGCCCATCAGCCTACTCAATACTTTGGATAAATTATATGAGCACACTATCCTCAAGCGCCTCCGTCACTTCACGGAAACAAACAGACTCCATCCTGACGAACAGTTTGGATTTAGAGCCAAACATTCATGTACTAACCAAATCCATCGCCTAACAGAATATATTCTGTCTGGCTTTAATCACCACCCGACAAAGAAAAAATCTCAAGGCACGGGAGCCCTCTTCTTTGATGTCGCAAAGGCATTTGATAAGGTCTGGCACGACGGCTTGCTCTACAAGCTGTATAAACTAAACGTACCTGACAGGCTCGTACACATCATCCGAGCCTTCCTTTCAAATCGCTCTTTTCGCTATCGAGTGGAGGGAACCCGTTCCTCGAAACGCTTTCTTAAGGCTGGTGTCTCACAAGGCTCCGCCCTGTCTCCAATTCTGTTTACACTTTTTACGAGTGACATCCCTAAAGATCCAGTGGTCAACACCGCTCTCTTCGCCAACGGCTCTCTTTGTATCAGACTACAATAGGAATATTTTCACTTCAAAACTTCAAAAAGCTACCAATCGCCTCGGCGAATGGTTCCGCCAATGGAGAATTGAAGTGAATCCCGAAAAAAGTGTCCCGTAAAGGCCCAAGAAAACGAATGAAGGTAATTACCCTATACGGCCGCCCCATACTATGGGAATATTGGGCCAAATATCTGGGCGTCACGTTCGACGCCAGCATGAGTTTCGCGAATCACATTAGTATAGTTCGCAACAAAGCCAAGTCATTTATTGGCCGTCCCCACCCACTTGTGAACAGTAAGAGTAAGCTGTCGCTAAGACACAAACTCCACCTGTACAAAGCCTGCGTTAGACCTATCATGTCTTACGCAAGTGTAGCCTTCGCACACACATATAAGTCCCACCTAAACGAACTACAGAAAATTCAAAACTATTTCATCTGTAAAGCCATTGGAGCACGGTGGTATCAACGGAACTCTGATTTACACAGGGATTGTCAACTCCCCTCTATCTCCGAATACTTTAAGGAGATGTCCCAGCGCTACTTTGATAGCGTGGAAACTCATACGAACCCCCTAGTGGTAAACGCAGCCAACTACGTCCCGATACCGAACGTCGCGCCGTTTCTCCGTAGACCGCGTAACATATTAATAACCGCAACCGCGCTCGCTCGATTCCGTCGACCCAAACGTCGCAGGTACATCACACACTGACACTACTCCCACACGAAATGGGACAAACACTATTAGGACAACGGATGGGGCGCGTCGCACCCGTAAGCGGGCACGACGCGTTCCAACACACACCGCGTACACACCGTACAGCCGCGTGCCTGGGCGGTTCTCACCGCCCAGAACATCGACTGATACGACCTAAGCAGTCAGAGGCAGAAGTTCGCATTCCCCCCCCCCCTCGGACATAGGTTAGATAGCTCAAAATAAACTTCTACGGAGGGGACATGATGATTGGTAACAATACCAAATCATAAACCATCATCATCCTCATCCTCATCCCGCCACTTTTAAATAGCCCTGTGTCCGATGAAGTTGAAAGAGCCGCATAGGTTAACAGCGTAAACATCACAGAAAATAGTTTAATGCAAAGCATGGCTATTAAGCCAAATCCTCTAAATAACGCAAAAGGCAGATGTCCAGTTATAGACTTTTACGAGTTGATGAAGTACAACGATTTTAATAAATTTTAATTCCAGAGCGGACGGAGAATTTTTACCTATTTTTAATTATTCGAATTTACAGCACCCATAGTCACGGATTAATGAGGTGAATAATATGGTTAGTCATGGTTAACCAGGTCTACCAGCTTCCATCCAGCTTTTAAATATTGATATTTGATACGCAGAACGTATGTTGAAGTCTGGATGTTGAAGATTGGATTTAATTTTAGTAATTATAGGATCCCAAGCAAATATTAACAACCGAATATCAACTCTATTAAAATTAAGATGTTTTTTTGTTTTATTTGTAACTACGTGTATGAAAGGAAAAATTATTGCGAGGTTTTGTTGTTTTTGAAATCTGATGTAATGGCAGGAATCAAACAAGAAGAAAAGCTTCTAGAAAGTTTAAAAATATTAAATATAAATAATACTTTAATTTCACGACTGTACTGCTGTCTTTGTAGGTAATCGTATTAACGTCATTACACGACGGTTCATAACTTTTACAAGCAGACATAACATGGTTTTATTTTTATAACAACACAATTATTCGCCGTTAAAACAGCAATTGATTACATTGTGCGGTAAATAAAAAAAGATTTACACATGTCACATTTCAATATTATTATTACATTCAGAGTAATCATGTGAGTGCCGTGTGGTTGCGGCGTAAAAGTTTCATCACACCATTTTGTCCGGTAGGTTACGTAACACGCTACAAAGGTAGTGCAAAAAAATCTGATGGCTTTCAACAAAAGGTGGAATCTGTTTATGTCACACGTAAAATGGTCGGATCTGTTATGGGTAGCAGCGCCAATGGTGTTCTGCATTATTTTGTATAATTGTATTGAAATTACATTTATTTCTTATTTTTTATTCTATATTGCCTAAAGCTACGTAAAATTCTCACTACTCCATGGGTTGACTGGCAGAGAATGCCTCATGGCATTAGGTTCACCATTGTATTCTTTTGTTATAAGGAATGCAATAAAGAATAAATATATAAAATTCTGGCACTGCGATCGTCAACTCGCCTGCAAGGCGTGACAACCAAGGCAACCCTTCCTATACCGAGATTTAGTGGATTTAACGGTCGTGAAAGAAAAAGAGGAACCATGTGACGTAGCGTCGACTGAGCAATAGATTTTTCATATGTATTTAATTTTATTAAAAATGGCTTCGCTTTTGAACTTCGTCTGGCTCGAGGGCAAAAGGAGAATTTGTCCAGTAGAGACTGTTAACACGCACCTCAAAAAGGTTCAGGTTATACGCACTCGAAAAAACAAACGCCGCGCCGACAGGGCATTCCACAATGGCTGTGCGCATTTTATAATTTAAAATTAAACATTTTGTAAAGCCGACTTCAATATAAATTATTGAGAATAACGCAAAAACTGTCGGTATGACCATGATCAAATTCATATGGGACCACATGTGAAGTACCAGCTTTCAAATAAAAAAGAATCATCGAAATCGGTTCACCCAGTAAAAAGTTATGAGGTAACACATATGAAAAAAAAAACATACAGTCGAATTGAGTACCGTCTCCTTTTTGAAGTCAAGATGACATAAAGCACTTAGTGCGAATATTAGGAATGTATATGTACAGCAACAAAATAATTATTTAAAATAAATAATATGATAGCATAAATGAGCATAGTGTTGAGTTCTCTACCAGTATCGTAATTCCATTCTGCCTGACTCATTGGTTAATAGTTCCCATGAACTATTAACAATTGACCTACGTTGCACAAATTGTACACATACATTGAATTTAAGTTTCTACTAAGGTTTCCAGCCCCTCAGTCATTAAAGGCAAGAGAATAATATGTCTTGCAAATATTAAAATTATGATAGTAACATTAGCATTTTGTAAAATTCGTGTCGGAGAAAAAGGACCGATTGGTTGATTATTGGTGTGCGCTAACAAAACGATTGTTCTATGGATTGAACACAGTGTATTGCAAAGTAATTTTATTTTTTACCGGACTGTTCCTGAGAGTAATGTTTGTCGTGTGTATGTACGTATGTATGTATGTATGTATGTAGGCATGTCCATTTCTTTAGCATGCTATGTTACCTAAACAAACGGCTTGATGGATTTTAAGATATAAGGTATCGTTTTATATATTTTATTTTGGGTGGCACATAAAGTAAGAAAATATTTAAATATGGTGCGTGCAAAATAAAAAAGATATAAGGAATAAAAAAAATATTTGATATTATAACAATTTGAGTACCAAATGAAATCTAGTGTAAAGCGAATTCCAAATATTTATATTATAACACTTTTATGGAACCATTTTAAAACAATATTCAAAATAGCAGTACTTAACTGAAGAGCTCGTTTATTAATAATATTAAAATTTTTGAAATAAATAAAATTATAAAAACAAAAAGCTCTATATTGGCGGCCCCTGCAGCAAATGAGGTATGGTATTTTAATTAAAGTTAGTTTTTTATCTACATTATTATAATATAGGTATTATGGGAATGTCATCGTTGTCTATCTAAATATAATGAGAAATATAAAAAGACAAACCAATAAAAAAATGGTGGTGGTCTCTAAATAGAAATCTATTTATTTTTTACAACAAATATGTTTTGCAATTTTTGTTTGTTCCATTTATTATAGTATATTTTATTACTATGCATTATACTTTATTCAAACAAAATCCCATAAGTAGATTAGAGAGCTTGTTATTCTCTTTTCCGACAATATTTATAATTTATAGTTATATACATAATTTACTTTATTAAAAATATTTATAAATGAAATAGTTGTTTGGGAGGTATATAATTTACCGTAATTTTTTTCTAATTATTAATCTAATTATTTCCTTCCCCTTTTGTAAAGTTAACATTTCGAGAAAGAGGAGGAATCTTATTTTTACGGATCTTATCGCACTCAATTATCTCATTTTATTATTATAATCAATCGTGATAAAATTCTTGAAAAAACTGGTTCTATCCAATGTACAGCGTACGTGTAATTAATTATTAGAAATGATCATAACATTACCAACAATCAGTTTAGTTAAGATTCGAATCCAGGACTTAGTCACAGAGTCACAGTTTTAAAGCATTGAATAATTCTTGAAATCCATCCTTACATTTATAAAATCTTTTCATAACAATATTTTATTACAATAATGGTCCTCTACTGAAAATATCGTCCATTTTAAGAAGTGAAATGTCTAGCTCCACCCGAGTCAGGGTCGCGGTCGTATATTATAACGACTTATCTATATTTACACCGCTGCGACTATCTGTCTTAAATGCAAATACAATATTTTCTGTTTATATTCTTCATACAAATTTTTAACCTCGAAAATTTATGACTTTACGCCTACAGTTACTAGATAAAATTAAATGCCTCTTTAAAATATCTACTCACTCTCCGTCATAAACAACTATTTATTTAATATTTTATCAATAAATTAGAGAGCTTTCTACTTTATTCACTTCAATAAGATTACTAAAATAATTATTAATATTTTATAAATATGCTGAAATTTCATTTTTGAAGTCATAGTTATAAAATAAAATTAAAAAGAAAACATGTGTGTGTCGTTGGACACTCGGTCGGAACGAAGTTCCATTCGTAGTATATTATTATTGATAAACGTATTATATTATTGATTAACAAATACAAATAAATGAATTACTAGCGTCTATCAAAATGAAGCGTCATTCAAAATAAAATAATATTTCTTTGATGCCAAGATAAGAAAAAGTGCGAAGGAGATGGATATTATTCCGCCTCGCTTCCTTATAGCCGCCAAGGCCGTCGTTTACAAGCTACATCAAAAGTGGTCGTGACGGAAAAATCTTACACTTTTTCTCGCCTAGCCCCCATCCACCAAATTCGAACCGTCCGATAGGAACTTCGTTCCAAAAATTACTTATAATAGACGCAACAATCAAAAAGCAATATAAATATATGAAGTGCATCATTTAATGACAGTTCATCGTCATCAATAGAAACTTAAGTCGACTATGATGTGCAGGCAGGTATTTCTGGTTACCAGACGAGGGTGTAGGCACTATTCGTAGCTATAGTAGCATTTGGAGAAAAAGCTATCTGGCACCGACAGAATAATATCTCTGCGGCAACACTACTGTACTACTGTACTCGGTAACAATTTCATTGCTGCAATTCAATATTTATATAATTAGGTTAAAAATTTTTAACACTTCTTATGTATCATTATTTCTTTAATATTCCCGTATTTATTTTTAACGGTAGGTTATATATTCAAATATTTCGTTTATTAAAGTCCTTTTAATAATTTTTTGCAGTTTTTATATAATTATGTAAGGTACTTTTATAAATATGGATATATTTATGGACAAAATTTTGATGGTTTAATTGATAAATAAAAGGTCGCTGAGAAGTTTCATCAAATTTAAATAAAACCTAATAGCTATCACGCTTATTAAATATCCAAGACAAATCAAAAATTATTTTATATTTTCTTTTAAACAAACATACACTACAAAATATTTTTTTTAAAATAAGTAACAGATTAACAGTCAGTTATCGAACTCTAGACCTCCCATAATCGATAGCACTTGACCTGTATAAACAAAGTATAATCCAGAAATAAAACTAAGACAACAGCGAGGACCACCGCGGCACGAGCAACGTCTACGCGCCTGGTTAATAACATAATCCTGATAACCGGCACGGAAGCCCGTCCAAGAGCTCGTTTCCGGCTAAAACGTTGTTTGCTAACACGCTGTATGAACAGTGTTAGTGTTGTCCATCCAGATCCGAATATCCGGATGTATAATGTCACGTCACTGAACTGGCGTAGGTGTGGCCAGAGCTTAAACATTGTCACCTGTCACTACTTTTAAGTTTCACTGGCAGCAATTTTGACATATAGGCATTTCACGAGTAGATGTTTGCAATTTTAATATTTATTCTATTTTCCAAATTGAAAATAACTTCTTTTTACGGTTTCATACTAAATAAGTGTCTCATTTGCAGTTTTTATCAACAGAGTTCAAAAAACGAACAGGTTCTACATTCGACGCGTATGGTTTTTGTATGTTCAACGATTTTTAGGAAACGGTTGAACAATTTTAATTTTTTTTAATTATATATCTTACCCTTCCGAAATGGTAACAACAAGTGTTTGGTGTCGGTTCCTACTTAAAATTAAATTTTAAATTTTGAGTATGCTGTAATTAAGCAAAATGAAAACTAGCTGAATATACTCGACCTGTCTGCCTATCTGACTCAGAGGTTTCTTTCTAGGAGTGCTCCACGTAGATGAATTAAATGTGGCATAGTTCTTAAATGTAGTAACCGAACTCTAACTGTGCATATTATGTATTTTACCAATTCCTTGTTCACATTCAAGTTCGTAATTCACTTGTTGTCAAATAGCCACTGCACCCCATGAACATGGACCGCTAACGAAAGGGGGCCATCCGTAGTCATCCAGAGAGTTTTAAGTTAGAGTTTAGGTATAAACATTTAACGACTCTTTAACTACGCAACGCACTCCTAGGCATAAAATTAGTCCTAATTTTAATATACTCGGCAAATATTTAACTATTACAAAAGTATAAAACGTTTTAATATTCTTATGCATTTCCGTTTTGTTGTCATAATTAAATTAAATTAGAAATTGTTGCTGACAAATAAATTAGTGTTGATAATTTTTCCAAAAATTGAGAAAAATCGTGTTTCAACGTTGTTTACTATCACTAGTAATTGTTTTGCTAATAACCCAACCTTTCAAGAATTCAACAAAAACAGATGATTAATATTTGACGTGGTATTATCACGGTGCAGCTATATTAATGCTGCAGCACGAGAAAACCGGCGTTATATTATCAGCGTTATGCCCCTGTATCTCGTATGCCTGAATGGTGATCTTTTTAAAGAATACGTATCACCATTTTGTGTTGGGAGGAAATAGGATCATATATCACGAAGCTTAAGGAGCGGTGAACGTGCGCTGCAGATTCAGAGCGCATTCACATGTCCCCAAAATTATAAACCAATTTAGCAACTAAACATAAGACGCCTTAGCGGTCACAGCTCTACTTACGGCTAAAAGCTTTTAAATAGGTATATATTTATTATCGATTTTTCACCTTTCTTCTATCATAAGAAAATAATTACATATATTTTTAGTACACATTTTTATATTAATTACTTGTTTTTTTTTTTTACAAATTATCTGTGGCTTTCGGTTGTCACACAGCTCTACATAAGTATGTGAGCCGATTTATTTGCTCACCAGTGAATAAATGTTGCAGCCTATATAAGTCCTTACCTAGAGCACAGGCCTGCACTGATTACTGAAAGGATTTTAGCAAAGGGCAAAAAAATGTCCAACGCGCTGCCCCAATGCTTGTTGGCGGACGTTACATTTCTTCGAAATAATTTCATTAATTTTCACCAGTGTATATTAAAAAGAAATACTATTCAAATTAAGTCGTGGCAGCCCAAATGTTCGCCTATTACTTAAGAAAACCGACTAGATCCCGAAATAGATAATCACGATATTAACTGAGAAAAAACATTTTGAAGAAACATGTGAAGTCCGCCAACGTATGTGTTTTAGTTTAACTTTTTATTTTCTATACTTTCTTTAATATACATTTAAACTGATTTAAATTTAAAAAAAAACTCGTTTTATAACACAAATTTCCAAAACGCGTTTTTATCGAACTGAACTTTTTATAATCGCGTTACTCAGTAGACGATACTGACATGAAGATACGTTCTAAATATTTAGTCTTTGTGATAGAAAAACTGTCTGAATATACCGCCGCAGTATTTTACCTAGCGATATCTACGACCAATCGCCGAGCTATACGAGAATTATCACTCAAATTAATGGCGTGTAAGTTATAAATGGCCGACGGATTAGGACCGATCCATTTTATTCCTATTTTACCTACCGTAAAGAGCCTTCATTGAAAACGTACACAAATTCACGGGAGCGTTCGCTAATTTTCCGTATACCTCTCCCTTTCTGGCGTACAGACCGTCGATGTTTCGATTCCACTTTAACGACCCTTTTCTCTGGCGCTATTCATCATCATTTCGCGGTTTGTTGATTTCCTATTTACAGCCTAACCGCCGTTACTTGCCCTTGATGATACGTGGCCTGTCTTTATTGACTTATCCTATCCAAACTCTATTCCTTTTAAAATAAAAAGTGTTGTGCTTTTGTGTAGATTAATCGTGTAACTACTTAACTTTTAGTAAATACAATAAAGTAAAGAGTATGATTTCAAAGTCCCGAGACGTCCTCAATTAGTATTCCAAATAGCCGCCGACATATCGTACACATAAATGTAAAGAGTGGACCGGTCGGGAAGCACGGACGGCGCATAACTTTTCCGTTCTCGAATAGCATATTCAAACTTTGAATCTTAACATATGACTAATAAGTATCAATATTGCCCGCATACAAACCGGGACTTCGCCCCAGACGCTGTTTCTATTTCACCCAAGCAATAACCGTCTTACAGTACTCGAGAAATAGGTTCAAAATGATGAAGTCGCAAACGATCCGCGTGAAGTGCGGGACTTTGGGGCTTATGGTAATTGTAATAAAGCGGAGTGCAGCAGTTATGGGACGTGAGAGGTTCTAGACCAAATCCCAAGTAAGCTGTAACTTCCTTTTGGATTTTCGGAAGCCATTTATCAGTCTGATGTGGGCGTCTGGAAATTTTTCATGTTTCGTTATTGTTGCGGAGCGACGTGACGTGACATACATGTCGTGGTTTCCCGCGTTTGTTTATTGGCCATATAGAATTCCGGTATTTCAAGGTCGAGCTTGGTGTTAGAACGTTTCATGCCTGCCTTTCCATACATTACAAGCTTACTGTTTTCAAATGAAGACACTACCTTTTAATGTCATTGATTTAACATCAAACTTTTTATTTTGGATTTATAATAATGAATAATAATAATAGTGTCCTCCAGACTGAATTTCTGTGAAACCGACCCTGTGCAGGACAGGATTGCATGCACATGTGCACTTTCTATTCCCTCACTCTCATATTCCGATGGGACGGTAAGCCGACACGACCGGAGAGAGATCAGGCGCACCAACGGCTTTCCGTGCTTTTCCACGCACGGGGGTGGAACACTTCCTACTTCCTAACTCCGGAATGCTGAGAATTTCTTGTCAAAAAATCCAATAACCGATTCTCAACTGAACTGAGACTCGACCCGGATTCAAACCCGTAACCTCAAGATTATCAACTGATGCTTCTACCTCGTTGGTCGTAACACAGTTGTGTTATATGTACGTACATCACAAACATAATTATTACTTTGATAAATACTGTAAGCGCGAAGCAAAGCAAAAAACAGTGCGTGGCGGCGGCGACGTGCCCTGTCGACTTAGCCAAAAGTTGCGTCCTCCCCGTGAGGTTCAGACCACGATGAACAAACTCACATGCATGTGATCGGTTTTCTATTTCTGACGCCAGAAAAATGATGATATTTGGCCAAGGGACTGCGGAAAAATCAGTCATAAAATGGCAGACCTCTGGACGTAGTCGACAAGTTTTGGTACTTAGGTTCAATAGTGACGAACAATCCCTTGCTTAATGCGTAGATCGATATACGCATAGGAAAAGACATCGACCTTACTCGCGAAGCTTCGTACAAGAGTATGAAACAATAGTCATTGTACACCTAAAACCAAAATACTGGTAGGTATACCAAGCATATGTATATATGTATATATAAGAGCATATATAGGAGCAGAAACCTGGACGACATATGCAAAATAAGAACGTCGACTCAATGCCTTCCATATGCACTGTGTGCGCAGTATCTTGGGTACCACATGGCAAGACAGGACCACAAACTAGCTAGTCCTTGAGAAAGTGCAGCTGCTCAATTTGATCGCGTGGTATAAGCATGTGCATCGCATGGATTTGCCTCGCTTTTCGAGGCAAGTCATGCTTGGCGCAGTAGCGGATGCAAAGAGGATTAAGCGACATCGGTTTTGTTTTTAAGACTGCGTCAAGAGTGACTTGATCTCATTCAACATCGAGCATGGTGAGTGGCAGAGGCTTGTACATCGGGCATGGTGAGTGGGAAAGGGGATACTGTGGAGAACCTGCGTCAAATAGCACCAAAAACTACACGAACGAGCCTGGTTTGACAAATTCAATAAAAAAAGAGCGAAGCAGCACGCAAGCGATAGTATTCCATCCGTCATGTCAATACGCATGTATGGACGCGCTTGCCGCACCCAAATCGGTTCCCATAGTCACCAGAAGAAATGCCACCAGCCACATTGCTTAATACATCTGTGATGTATTAAGTAATGTGTTGACCGTGAATGGGAAAAATAATGCCAAAATCGAAAAATGTCTGCTTCTACACTAGGAAATTCTCCCGTACTGTACAAAGTGCGAACGTTTCACATACATAAATAACACAAACACCAGGAAATTACAATACTAAATAATTTTATGGGACATACAAATATTTTTCCGCGTAAGGGTCTAAACCGCGGCTTGCAGCGTCGCAGATTTTTTTTTATAGGATAAGAGTGACAACCGAGCACACAGTCCACCTGATGGTAATTGGTTGCTGTGGCCCATACACATCTACATCTGTCCTCTTTTACGAATCAAAATGCAGATGCGTTGTCAGCCGTGATAACTAAGATGGAATGCCTCTTTTCCAGTACAAAGGGGCTCCGCTTCTCTACACTCAACATGCGAAAAACAGCAGCATTAAGCTGATATTTTACGCTGGTATAAAAAATGCTTAAAGACTGCGCTACCGAGCCGTCAATAAGGGCTAATAATCTTATGCTCACCTAATACTCTTTTTTAAAAGGCCGGCAACGCACCTGCAATTCCCCTGGTGTTGCAGTTGTTCATGGGCGGCGGTAGTTACTTACCATCAGGTGAGCCGTTTGCTCGTTTGCCCCCTCTTATATAAAAAAAAACCGGCCAAGTGCGAGTCGGACTCGCGCACTGAGAGTTCCGAACAAATCCGTAGGTACGTAAGTTTAAAATTATTAAAAATATTTTTATTATATGATGTAACTAAAAATTTATGCTTTTCGCAATTATTCCTTTATCTATGCTATAATACGTTGCTTCGTACCAAATTTTAAGATTCTGAGTTCACGGGAAGTACCCTGTAGGTTTTGATTCCCTTGCGAATGTCGAAAATTTGCGGCATAAACGGCTGTATCTTTTGATTACGTTGGCTTAGAAGTTTGGTTTTTTCACAGCTTCAAGGGACAGTAGATTTGAGTATTTGATATGAATTTCAGCTTGATACCTCAACGCGTTCCTGAGAAAAAGGGTCTTGACAGACAGACAGACAGACAGACAGACGGACAACAAAGTGATCCTATAAGGGTTTCGTTTTTTCCTTTTGAGGTACGGAACCCTAAAAAGATGTCGCTAGTTGGGAGGAAGGTGAAATTATTTGTGACATTCTACACAATGTCATCATCACTGAAATGTTGCGATTTAATTATGAGTTTCTCGGTTTCTAGTTTAAATACGCAAAACAAGGTCTGATTGCTGTATTTTATAATTTTTTTATACATTTTTAACTTTTTTAGATTCTTCTTCATTTAGTAATATTAGGCTTATCCATTTCTAATCCAATTCATATAAAATATCTATAACTAACATTTCAGAAAGAAACATTAACACACTACACTAGACATATAGTGTAGAGATTAATGTTTCGTACAAATTAACTTTCCGCCGCCATGGTGGCAGAAAAATCGTGGATGCCCTCAGTGATAACTGTAATAAATGGACGTAGTTATACAGAAACGTTCCAACCAACAAGTCATTCAAAAATGAGTTAAATATACAGTATACTTAACTCATTTTGGATTGTCACTCCCATGACTGACTTGACATTGGCAGAATTCTTTTAAGAGAAGCCAAAAAGTAAAGAAGAAGAAAAAGAACTCTTTTTTTAATGACTTATGGGTTGGAACGTTTTTGTATGACTACGTCCAAATATAACATTTATATTTACAGTAATTAACATATTAAAGATGCGAGTTTTGCTTTAAACGTCTCTTCTTCTTATTCTTATTTTTTTCCAAACCAATTAAAGTTAAACACAAACTAAGAGCTATTGCTGTTAATTATCATAGTTGTGTAATTTTTTTTATATTATTTTTAAACGTTTGAATTGTTCGCAACTTTAGGCAGATATGCCCAGGCACAGACTTCGTGATAAGCCTACGAGATCTGGGCCTAGGGCGGCATAATTAGAGGGGCGGCAATATTTGAAAAAATGTCCATAATTTGAAACAATTATGTTTTCAGTATTGATATATACGTACAAAAGAACTTGTAAATTTTCAGAAAGAACTTGTAATTTTAGTTTAATATTTTTTATGATCAAAGATAATTGATATACATATAGAATTACTTTTTAATAACAAAAAAATGGGCACCAAATGGGACTGGGCATTAGGGTTCCTTATAAAATAAATCCGCTACTGTTTGTTTAGATTTTAATATCCACTCGAATTAGGTCAATGCATGATCGATGTAATCTTATATTACTTTATACCATTTTTTCTTTCGTTCACTTCTTGTTTTGGTGTAAATTAAAAAATTATCTATATATTTTATATTGTACTAGCTGTTCCCCGTGTCTTCGCCCGCGTGTAATTTAGGGTTTTAATTATATTGCTCAGAACCCTAATTCTTTTTCTCAAATATAAGTAGCCTAAGTTACTCCTTAGAACATCAGCTATCTGACAGTGAATATCCCATCGAAATCCGTCCAGCCGTTTCGGAGATTAGCCGGAACAAACAGACAGACAGACAGACAGACAAAAATTTAAAAAATTGTATTTTTGTTATAAGTACTACCGTATATACATTCATACGCATTTATTAAAAAGCTGTTATTTTAACATTACAAACAGACACTTCAATTTTATTTCTTTGTATAGATTTAGAAATCAATAAAAATACTATTTTAAGTGCTTAGTTCAAAAGAAAATCTATTAGCAAGTAATGCTGCCATCTCAAATGAATTATAAAAACTGATGAAAAAAAGAACTTTCAGCAGAAAAAGCAACTTAAGAAACAAACGCTTAAAACATAATTGATATAGAGAAAATACAACCTCTAATAGTTACGAATTACGTATATCATTCGTCGCTAATACGCGGCGCATAGATAAATTATTGATTATAGTACATCTGAGGTATGGGGGCAAAATAGTGCGTCCCAAGGCGCTCGTTACAACCTGAATAAATCAAGTGCAACCCTTCAACTAACCACAAGCAAATTACCGACCACCTGAGACTTGTAAAAAAGATTTACAAAATAATATGTAGACATTTTGTGGTGTGTTTTATTACGAAGAATCTTACGTTAAAGTTATCCAACACGAATAGACTTGATTAACATATTCCTACAAATATGTTTCTTTATTCAAGAACATTTAAACACAACCTTTAAATATTTCGGAATAAAGATCCGACCGTAAGTATTTTATAAAAAGACATTCCTTCCTCTTACAATCTGCGTTTCTTTAAAGCAAGAATTAAAACGTAGTGGATAGTGATTATATACTTTCAGGCAAGAGTGATTAGGCTTTTGTTACACTAAGACAGTGCGATTTATCATCTACGGCTTTATTACCACTTATTCCCAGGTCAAATAATACTTAATATTGATATTATTACTATTATATATAGTATGTACATACGAATTGTTTTTATGATACACAAAAATATAAAAGTATCTTTGTTATTCTAATAAAAACAAACCGAGAACGGTGTGCCTTATAGTGTGTTCGAAGAGATGTAAGAAAATGAAAAGGGGACGAAAAATTGCCTACCAAAAGACCATTCCGACGTCGGTCGAGGGTGAAAGTGTTCAGAAGGCAATCACAGCTCCCATATGGACACAAATTACTTTTCCTATTCGGTCCGGAGATCCACTACGATGACAAGTGGGATGGGGTGCTGCGATTTTCGCCATGCGGTCAAATCATATTATGATAGGGTATCATAAACAATGATACATTAAACCGCACATTTGTTTTATAAATGGAAGTAGGTAGTGAACATAATATTAACAAAAGTTGAATTAATAAATAATGCAAATAAATTTAACTAACGAATTTACGAATGTAAGGAAGAAGCGGTAGTTATGGTCATAATTGAAATTTTTGTGTATTTTTTGGTGTTTTTTTATAGGATAGGGTGACAAACGAGCACACAGTCCACCTGATGGTTAGCGGTTGCTGTAACCCATAGACATCTACATCTATCCTCGTTTGCGAATCAAAATGCAGATGCGTTGTCACCCGTGAGGACTAAGATGGAATGCCTTTCTTCCAGTTAATAGGGTCTCCGGTTCTCTGCACTCAACATACAAAACACAGCAGCATTAAGCTGCTATTTTACGCTGGTATTCTGTGAGAGCGTGATCCTTCCGAGGTTGAGCCGACCCATTCGTGCTACAACTATACCCGAAATATAGCTGCAGCATGGCTCTACCACGTACAAAAGAAACAATTTTTCATTATAATTTTAGGTAAAGCTTATTACTTACAACACTTCTTATACTTAACATGCTCCGTTCTATTCTTTGCATTAAACTCTGCGTTCCACGTTATTCTACTGCTTCTAAATAAATAGTCATATACCTACAATAAGAAGTTTATGACGTAGTTTTATTGTGGTATTTTATTTTACAATATATGTACAAATTTTATTCCATTTCTTATATGGGGCACACGGCACGATTGACAAACATAGCTATAAATACGAAACGAACTAATTCGTAATAAATTGAAGAAATATATCTTTACTAGAAACGTAATTCTTTAAAATGAAATAAATATCGATACCTACTGAAATATGTAATACGATATATTTCAACTAAAAACGTAATATGTAAAACTGAAATAAACATAGATACTGAAATAGTATCATGTTAAGCGGTAATAAGCCATTGCACAAGCTACAGAAATATTTATTTCGTTAAACAATTAACATTTTTTTTCGTTTTAATGTAGCAAACTTTGAGTACAGACTATATAACAAAAATAATATTACAATTTCGGACTTTCCGACATATGTCGTTTCATTTCACGCGGGGGATTCGGAGCGCTTAAATGACACTGCTCTGTGTATTTTCAATTTGCATAAATATTAGTGGGAGCAGTCATGCCATAAATATATTAGTGGTGATACAGATTTTATGGCTATTACAAAATTGTACCCACTAGCTATTGCGAGGGTGACAAAAACACATTACGGCGTCTAGGGTAATACTCTTGTTCTTCAGTCATTTATATTGCGATATTCATTAGGAATCATGTTCTCCTGGTCAATGTAGAGATTGGCAAAACACCCTCCTTTTAACCAATTTCCAAAAATGAAAAGTATATTCAGTTCAGTGCGTATTTTTTTTTTAATTTCTCGTGTTCAATTTTTCGTTTATATTATATAGGTTATTACACTTCAGAGTTGGTCCCACAAAAATTTTAGGAAAAAATGTTGCACTTAAGGGTAGCAATATAGGGGATGAAGTTTTAATATAATTAGACGGCCTTATTGTTGTTACCTTGAACTTATAACATTCCTTAATCTACTTAAAAAGGTAAAATAATGAAAGTTGTTATATAACCTGCAGCACCGAATTCTCCGTGGCCCAATTCGAAGGTCTATATTTTTATTCTACTATTGTAATGTTTTAAAAGTGTTAGATAAGAGAGAGAGAGAGATGTGTTACTTGTTCTAGATCTTTAATTATACTCATTAAACTTATTCTACTTAACATTAATATATACTGTCGTGGAGGCTACAGTACACTATAATACAAGTAAAATATTGCGAGCTACTGTAGTTCTTCACTGTCAACTCTATACGGGTACATATCACGTCTTTCGCACAAATTTCCAAGCGTATTATGATCCGCGACCAGAGACAATAACTCTTGTACATTGACTACTCGGCCACGGTCTTTTTTTTGTGGCCACTGACTCATGTAATAATACTACTACTTCGTTGTAAATGCTTTATTAAAATCACACAAATACTGAAAAATAAGCCCAAATTACAAATTTGTAATAAATGCAAATAATATGGAAATTCAAATGTTTCAAAGGGTAATATCAATGAAATAATGTAAAGTCATAATATTATAATTACGACGAAGCCCCATACACCGCACGCCTTACGAGCGGTGTCATCCGCCATTGTTGTCGCTGGCTGTGTCATATATCACGAGACACGTCAACGTTTTATACAAACGCCCTGTCAGTGCTTAGAATATTAGATTCGAACTGAGGGTTCATATTAACGTTACCCATGCTAGATGATAAATTCAATATTACCTACATTCACTACAAACTGCGCGTTATAAGCGCACCATACATAAATTATTTTTTACTTACCTAAGGTATGAAAAGCGGAATTATAGCTTTGTACATTTAACTACCCTAATTAATAGCGATTTATATTTTATTACATCCTCCCTTATCATTTATATTTTATTAAATCGACGTATTCAACTCGGCTGGGCAGCATTCGGGAAACTACGACACATCCTCTCGTCAGACATACCTCAAAACCTTAAAACGAAATTGTACAACCAGTGCGTGTTGCCAGTGATGACTTACGGATCTGAGACGTGGTCCTTCACTGCTGGCCGTATGAGGAAGCTCAAGGTCGCTCAGCAAGCTATGGAGAGGGCTATGCTCTGGGTTTCTCTGCGTGATAAACTTAGAAATGAGTATATCCGCAGTAGAACCAGAGTAACCGACATAGCCCAACGGATTAGTAAGCTGAAGTGGCAGTGGGCCAGCCATATAGCTCGAAGAATTGACAACCGATGGGGAAGAAAGGTTCTTGAGTGGCAGCCTAGTACCGGTAGGCGAAGTGTAGGGCGACCCCCCACGAGACGGAGTGACGACCTGGTAAGACATGCAGGAAGTCGATGGATGCAGGTGGCTCAGTGCCGTGCTTTGTGGTATTCCTTGGGGGAGGTCTATGTTCAGCAGTGGACTTATGAAAGGCCGTAATGATGATGATGATGATGATGACATCCTCCCTCAGTTTCGCATGTATTCAATTCTAGCAATGCTTGTTTTTTAATCAAAATTATTTATTAACTACTATTTTTATGTTTTTTTCTTAATAGGATACGGTGACAAACGAGCACACAGTCCACCTGATGGTAAGTGGTTGCTGTGACCCATAGACATCTACATCTATCCTCAATAAAGAATCAAAATGCAGGTGCGTTGTCCCCCGTGAGGACTAAGATGGAATGCCTCTTCTCCGGTCAAAAGGGTCTCTGGTTCTCTACACTCACCATACGAAACACAGCAGTATTAAGCTGCTATTTTACGCTGGTATTCTGTGAGAGCGTGGTCCTTCCCCGGGCGAGTGACCCCATTCGCTACAACTGTGCTACAACTATCCAATTAAAATAGCTGCAGCATGGCTCTAACACGTATAAAAAATGTTTTCATTTTAATCGAATCTATAACTTAAAAAAAGAACAATGTAACAATTAGTCACCATCTACTTACCGTAATAGCCCAATAAATAATTATGTGTCACCGACACAAATTATTAATTAACAGTGGTAGAGCCATGCGGCAGCTTTTGCTGTTGCACGAATGGGCCGGCTCGAACCGGGGTAGTACCACGACCTCACAGAAAACCAGCGTGAAGTAGAGGTTTACCTCTGCGTTTCGCTTGGTGAGTGCAGGTGGTCGGAGGCCCTTTTTACTGGAAATGAGGCATTCCATCTTGGTCCTCACGGGTGACAACTCATCTACATTTTGATTTGTAACAGAGGATAGATGTAGATATCTATGGGCCGCAGCAACCACTTACCATCAGGTGGACTGTGTGCTCGTTTGTCACCCTTATCCTATAAAAAATATTAATATATAAATTTAAAATTACTAATAAATAACTAATTTAAATTAAAAAACTTTAAAACCCTCGAAACAAAAAGAGCTGATGATCTTTAAACGGCAGAATAGATTTTCGTGAAACATTTCTAAGAACACTCTTGATTAAGACAAGACACCTTTTTAACGAAAAGAACTTATTCAGAATTGGTTCATCTATTCGGGGGCTATAATGTCACAGACAGACACACAGTTCAAACTTATAACACCACTCTGTTTTCGTCGGGGGTTAATAATACTCGCATAAGGAAATAAAACTATATACATATAAAAATATTTAAGATCATGTTCGATTTTCAATAAAATAAGATTTCAGTCTTGCTTTATATGATCCCGAATCGACAATATAATGTTCCGAATTTCATCTGGTAGCTCATTCAGAATGTTAGGTAATAGGAAGTCTGAATTTCTGGTACCGTACACATTATTGTATTTCGGAAGGATAACTATACCTATTTTTAACAATGAGATCTCATAGCTGAGGAAGATAATATATTTTGTATTCTATAAATTTCGTCTATATATGTTTTATACGTTCTGTCGTGGCCGTGTAGTGGCGGTGTAACAATATCCACTACTCCATATCGTCCCGTGGGTGTCATAAGAGGCGACAGAGGGAAACAAACCAGGAGATGGGCAGCAGCGTATACCTAATAACAACTATTAATTTAAAACTGCCTGCCAAACGTGGCAACTATAGCTAATATCCCTATAAGGCAATCTATGGGGACGCCTATATTCAGCAGTCATCCATAGCCTATGACAAAGTGAGCCACAGGGACGGGATTCTGTGAGTTTACAAAATACTGATATAAGACCATTTATGTCATATACATATGACGTAATATGTTGATAACGTCCTCCAGACCGAATTTCGGTCACGGCGGCCAGTCTCAACAGAGACTACCCATCGGCGCAGGACAGGATTATAGTGCCCAAGTGTATGCGCAGGCACAGGTGCACTCTCTATTCCCTCACTCTCAAAGTCCGATTGGACGGTAAACCAACACGACCGGAAAGAAAGGCTTTACGTGCTTTCCGAGGCACGGGGGTGAGACACCGCCAACTTCCTGATTCCGGGCAGCTACTTAGAATTTCTTGATGGAAAAACTCAATAACTGATTTTTTAGCCCAACCGGGGACTCGAACCCGGGATCTCATGATCAGCAGTCGCACTATTACTACCACTAGACCAACGAGGCATATTATGATGATATGTACAATTCTTAATCTGTGTATGAAGGCCGTTATATTAAATAATTATAGATAACAAGATTCGGTTTAATAGCCTACATAATTTAAAAGGTGCCTGGTAATAGCAATAAAACCAATATTAAAGCTCAGACCTGGGAGCACAATCATTGTGTTTATGTTTACGAATGCACTGTGTGTACAGTTTACACAATAGTCGGTTTGGCTATCGCGGGCTATTATGTCATATTTGTTCTATATCTTTTGTGCCGAGGGTGACAGAGCGCTCAGACAACAATTTGTCATAAAATAAAAAGATGTATTGCCCGATATGTGTACAATGTGCGCAGCCACTCTTTAAAGACCGTTATTCTTCCCTTTTACGGTGTCAAATAAAATGGGCACGAACAAACAGTAATATTGTACTGAAGACATCGGCTTTGTTTTCTATGTATAACCACAGGCATAATACAATGTGTAATGTGACTGAATTAATAACATATCTAATTTTGATAAAGATTTTGAAATATTTAATAGGTATGTCCTTAATGGTTTTGTCTATGCTTTAAAAAAAGAACTCAGAAGAGGAGTGTTGGGACACGCAGGTAGAGTTCCTTGGGAAATATTATCCTTGTGAAGAAAATGTGAAAGGACATTTATTTTGGTCCTTGATATTTAATCAAAGACTAAAATAAATGACCTTTCACATTTTCTACTAAAAAATAAAGATTGTGCTTAATCGTAGGTCCGGTCCCTGTTTGCACAGAACGAGACAATATTAAGAATATGAAAAGGGTGAAAGGTAGCCCTAAATGACCACACCAACTCAGCGAGTTGACAGATGGTACATCCGCAGTGAAAGGGTTCGCTCGGCATCTGTCAGACACTATCAATCACGCGTGGCCAATATTGTTTGTGCTATTGACTTTTGTTTACCAATATTTCAGTTTATTTCTCGTTGACTTATACAGTCATTCCTTTTGTTAGAACAGTGCAACAGAAAGAGGAAATAGAGTCACATATCCTCGTTTTTTTTTTTAATTTATCATGCGCGCAGGTTTTCTTATGGCATATTTTTGGTAACAACGTGATAGAGCCATGCTGCAGCTATACTTGTAGCACGAATGAATCATCTTGACCGGTGAAGGACCAGGGACCACGCTCTCACAGAATACCATCAGAAAGCAGCTTAATACTGCTTCGTTTCGTATGGAGAATGAAAGGGAACCGGAGACCCTTTTTAATGGAAACGAGACATTCCATTTTAGTCCTCAGAGGTGACAACGCATCAAAGTACATGTTGATTCTTTATATAGATGTAGGTGTCAGCCACAGCATCCACTTACCATCAGGTGGACTATGTGCTCGATTCACCCTTATTCTTAAAAAAAAAACCAGTTATTATAATCGTTTAACGTGATGTTATTGATCTGCGATTATATTACCGTTACAGTCTATTAAGGTCACCTACTGAACATAAGCCTCCCCCATAGATTGCCTCATAGGAGGGATATTTGCCAGAGCTGCTACGCTTGGTAAGCGGATTGGCAACCACAGTTATAAAATTTTTGTCGTTTTTAGGAAGATGCTGCCGCCCATCTCCTGATTTTTAACCTCTGTCGTCTCTTAGAACACCTGCGGGATGATATGGGGTAGTGGATATTCTTACACCGCCACTACACGGTGAGGATAAATGTAGATGTCTTTAGGCCACAATATCCACTTACCATCAGCTCTATTAAGCTACTATTTTGCGCTGGTATTCTTTGAGAGCGTGATCCGACCCCGGCCAAGCCGACCCATTCGCAGCATGGCTCTACCACGTATAAATGCGCCACGGCCTCAAAATAAGAAATTAGACTTTGCAAGACTTAAAGTTGTCTTTTGAACACATTAATTATTCTATGTACTTTTAAGACCATCTTTGTAACGTAAGAAAATTTATTGCCCAATCTTGTTCTGCAAAATATCGATACCTATAACCAATAGCGTATGACAACCCTGCCCTTACCCTAAAGTCACGAGATCTTAAATATAACAAACGATATCGAGAAGTTAGTTCTAAAGTACTCGTACCGGTTCTGTTGCCCGCTGCGTTTCTGTTTTAAATAACTAATCAGCTTATGATGAATATAGCTGTGAATTGCTACCAAAAATTATTCTTTACTTTATTTTAAAGATTTTTTTAAGGTGTTAATTTGGATCAAATATTGTTAGGAATCACGAATTTAGGAGTAAAATTAAGATTTTGTTTCTTTTATTATATTTAAATATAAACATCACTGTTAACGATGTTTATAAAACATTTAATAGAAATCTGAGTGGGTGGAGCTTTAAACAGTCGGTGACAAATTTGATGAAGAACGAAGCGGAAAAAACAGAAGTGATATTTTGGAAATTCATAGGGTTTCGCGAGGGGCGTGACAGCGTTCTCTGTACGACAGATGTCACGGCATCCGCCCTAAGTTCGAAACCAGAAAAAACTGGTAGAGGAGGCGTGGTGGTAATAAATTTTGTCAAAATACGCCCGACGCAAACACTTCCCGGGCCCTATTAGAATAACAGAACAAATCAGTTTAATTTGTTAACGGGCGTTCGGAATGGGTGTCACATGTCTCGAGGTACGCTCGCGCTGACTTAACTATAAATTGTTTAGTTTCGCTTTCACTAATAGCCGACGACAAACAGTAATAGCTAGCACACATGTCTCACGGTGTCTTTAGTTGAGTTATCGGTCTTTAGTATTAGTAGAGATTTACCGTAAAATTATTTAAAACAATTGTCGAAAACAAAGGATGTTTAAAATTCTTTTATCTTTATGACAAAGTGTGACAGTATAATTTATCGGTCAACACTTTATTTTGCTTACCTTTTATTTTTTTTAATATTTTTCTGCTACTTTTTATTGTTTCTATTATCTATTCTAATTTTGTATAGTTTTTGTCGAATTGTTAATTTAATCTACTTACCAAATTTGAAGAAACGTCCTATAATGGAAATCAGCAGATTACATACATCTGATTTCGTTTACAAGTTACGTAATATCCAGTAATCAATTATTATTTTTTGATTTTTGTTATTCTGGCTTTCCCGGTAGTAAAATAAAAATAGAAACATAAATCTTTTTATTCAATATACATTATAAATACTTATTGAAAGTCATTGTTATGTTTAATTTACCACTGGTTCGGAAAATACTTCTGTCCTGGGAAGAACCAGCGGAAAACCCAGTATGACATTTTTTTTTTTAATTAGAACAGTTTACAATCATATATTATATCACACAATTAACTATACAAAACAAATACGAAATACCTTGAAAGCGATCACATCATTACCAGGGTTATTATCATCCATACATTTCTTAACAGTTCCGTAGTATTTTTGGTACGGCCATATTTCAGTGATCCCATTTGTTTACAGTAATATAACCGTGTAGTGGTGGTGTAAGAATATCCACTACCCCATATCATCCCGCGGGTGTCGTAAGAGGTGACAGAGGTTAAAAGTCATTCTGATTATTTTCTCTTTTTTTACAGTAACCGCTGAGGGACATAAATTTTGAATTAATATTTTGAAAGTATTAAAAATTTAACATAAATGTCACTAAACACGGCCCTGGATCAACTGCATGGCATACCTTGAGGGCCTATGGTCAGCAGTGGACTTGTAATTTTCTATTGATATTGCATACACACATGGAAAAAATACAAAATACTACTAAGCTATACTATACTAGTTATATTAGGCTTAAAAGCCACTAATAAAGTGATTAGGTAAATTAAACATTTTTATTTCACGTCTACTCATTTGAGTAACTGTATATTATAATACGAGTATGCATTCCAAATTTCAATAAACTATAATATAGAGAAGTCCCTCGAGAAACAGGAAAGAATGCTCAGTTTTCAAAATTTTGGCACGTAGTAAAAATAATTCAATAAAATTTCTTAGAAAATTTTCAAAGATTCAAAATTGCCATAAACTTTTCTACAAAAATGTTGTAATATTTTTTTTTTACTTTGTTTTTACGCAGCGATGAATTTGTAGTACAAAAACGTCATCAAAGTAAAGCGACAACACACACCCGGTGTGTTAGATACTCGTGTAGCATGGGGCTGCCAATTTTTTTCTACCTTAAAAATACTTTATAGTAACGTCGGATCGCGGCGGCCGGCAGACAGTGTGGCACCGGGTTTTTGTTAAAATAAATCATGGCCACTTACAACTGTCTCCGGGACTACACACGCGATGTTGAGTCAAACGATACCAAACCACGTAGCAAAGCAACTTTTTATTAAGATATCTAGAAGAATTTGTTAGAAAATAACTTTTAAGACGCGGAAAGCTTTGAAAAGAAGTATTATGTAAACTTTGTCTTATTCATATGCAAAGTTGGTTGAGATTACCACGCCTTTTAGTCCATTTATTTATTATTATTATTATATTTTTTCTTATTCTTGTCAGCCTTTCCGAATTTAGTGCTGGATATAAACATTTTCAAGAATATACCGACTAATATACGTAACTTTAAATAATGATTATCTTTCATAATCATCATTACCATAACAGCTCCTCACCAGTGCATTGCAGTTTAAAACCATCAACTTCTCGTATGTCTTACCAAGTCATCACTCCATTTAGTAAAGGGCCGTGCTAATAATCTTATACCCCATAAATTTTACATGAAAATACATAAAGTAGACAACGCCATATCTCCTCCTCTCGACCTATTACAATATGGTTTTTGTGTAACCTGACCCTTCTTGAGCAAAGAAGTTTCTCCATCACAGATTATAGTCTACTCTTTCTATTTACTAATATCCTATTATAATAATATTGGCCTATTAAAGAATATTTCAGTAGGCATACATTTCTTAAGAGAGTTAACCATACTCTCCGAGTGCAAGGCCATTGCAGTTTACCTATTGACGATTACCAATCTGCGGGATATCGATTCAGCAAATTTAGATAAGTTTTTCGCCATCAGTTGGTCGCTAGAGCCTCGTCCGTGAATTACATCGTGCAGATGGTTGATATATTTTTTAAAGAACAAGGCTGACAAACGATTACGCAGTCCACCTAAAGGTATGTGGATGCTGTGGTCCATAGACATCTACATTCGCCGTCGATTAAGAATCAAAATTTAAATGCGTTATCATCCCTGAGGACTAAGATGGAATACCTCGTTTCCAGTAAAAATGGTCCCCGATTCTCTACGCTCACCATACAAAACACCGCAACATTGAGTTGCGGCATTGAGTAATTAAATTAAATTTGGATTTGGTCTGTTACATCTCTTTTTATGAGATACAATTATTATCAACACTATTAATTTTGAATATCGAAGATATAAAATTACTTTAAAAAGAAGTAAAAACTGTGTAAGAACCTTCGAAGGAGGCGGAGTTATAGCCGAAATAAGAATTTTTTATTTTTTGGTTTTTGGCCATTTTGTGTAATGAGAACTTTTTGCTCCTATTCAAACATGACCCCCATGGCATCCTCTATATGATAGGCTATTCAAACTGACTAGGCCTAAAGTTAGAGTCACCCCCCAACTCATTTCTAGTCTTTACATCCAATTACTTCCAATCACTTCCAACAAATCGAAGCGTCGTAGCTTTTAAACGCCTTTAATAAAACTGTTTCTTCCTTATATTTGTATGTGAGCGATTTTTTCAGAAGCTTCACAACCAATTTTTGGGATTCTTTGAATGGAGTAATTTATATACATATGGGTAAGTTTTAGTGTATTATTTTTTAACTTTTTAGTTGTTTTTAATCGATTTATTGAAAAGGAAAACTAATTTACGTATAAGATTACCTATATACTCGAAGGCGTTATCAATTCATAATTAAGAATGAAACTGAGCGCAAGGTTCATTTTCGGCGGAGTGGTCCCTCGTTTACCGCGCAAAAGGAATAAAGAAAGAAAGTATCAAAATGCAGATGCGTTGTCACCAGTGAGGACTAAGATGGAATGCCTTTTTTCTAGTAAAAAGGGTCTCCGGTCTACACTCACCATACGTAACACAGGTATTTTGTGAGAGCGTGGTCCTTCCCCGGACGAGCAGACCCATTCGTGCTACAACTATACTACTAATATAGCTGCAGCATGGCTCTACCACGTATAAAATTTTTGATGAAATTGTTTTACTAAAAACTGTTAGATAACGGGTCTATTTGACATACAATAAAATAATAACATTTTTTTATTCTAAAAAACGTCACCCTCACACTAGCATTATCTCCTGTATCGTGGAGGCAGTTTACATACATAAATTTCACAAGGACAAACATCCGTACCCAGAAAAATTATTTGTAGGCCGCACAAATACTTGTTTTCCTGCTGGATTTAAACCCGCAACCCCCAGCACCGAAACTCAATTTGCTAAGCCACTGCGCCTAAGACTCAATTAAAATAATAAAACACATGACATAATTAAAAATAATAAAACACATGACAAAAATTAATACTTGAGTGCCAAACTATTGGTAGGTATTTAACTGTAACAATCCACCATCCATGTAGCTATCAAATGGTATTATTCATGGGATAACAATCACCTACATAGTATAAAAAACAGTCAATCACAGTCTCTAATGAAATTATGAATGCATTGAATTGTAATATTAAGTTCATACAAGTTTTTGTAAAAATTACTACAAAAGAAAACAAAAAACAAATAAGTAACTTTGCGCTTGTTTTTTAGAAAAGTATTTTTACTTATTATGTTTTTTCTAACGCATATATATGTATATATATATATATATATACACACACATAGTTTTATATATATATATATATATATATATAACTATGTGAAAAGGTTAGATTTTGGTATACATAATATTAAACGTAGTTCAAGCGTATAGTTGTTGTTTGTTTGTTTACTCCTATTCTTTGTAAGAGAAGACCATAGACTATTAATATGGAAATATATAACTGAATTTAACAACAACAAATTCTCTTACACCTATTTCAAATCGCAACTGCAAACATTTAGAAAATACCCAATGGTCTCATTTTATTATCTAGCTAATATAAGTTCTTATCAGTGATAACGGACAATTTCATCAACCTACTTTAATTTGCAGCACAAATTTCATTACTCCTCCTGAATATCATTCGGTACCAACCTTATTAAAATTGGAAACAGACAAATAGATAATAACACTATGTGACATTTTTAGAATTTAAACAACGCTCAGATCTAGTATAAAGCTATGTGTG